>CM069917.1:87083388-87805888 GCA_036172215.1 Camellia granthamiana
AATTACTGAAAAGGGCATTATCAATTAGACTGAATTTATACAAGATAAAAAAAAATAAGAATAAAATTAATACAACTAGAACTGTCATGACCAAATCGTCACTAAAAACAAACTACAAGAATTGCATATGTAATTAACCTTTAAAGAAATTATACTGCCATGAGGTAATACATTCCATATCACTTGGCTATATCCCTTTATCATTTTATTATCAATAAAAAGATAATATTGTTCTTATTTAACACACACAGACAGGCAAACAACAACAACAACAACAACAACAACAACAACAACAACAACAAAATTGCTCTTTCACTTCTTTAGATATCTCTCTTGATCAGTACTATCAATAATAAGCATTGTTGTTACACTAATTGTGTTAACTAATTAATGGATATGCACAACTATTACTAAGAGACATTTATATAAAATAGTGTTACCTCTTTATTTTTTCCCTGTAATTTTTTTCTTATTTTTTGGCCCTCATGTTCTAAATAGTAAGCTCACGTGACTAGACGCATGCACATGGCCATCGCCGGCTCTACCGGACACATGGCACCCTTTCCAACACTAATGAATGAAATACAAAAATAGTTTAGCTTTTTAAATTTATTTATTTATTTATTTATTTTTAACCATGAATCCAACATGGTGTTTTTGCAATTGCTGGAACTGATAGGAAGTTGGAGAACACACCCTAGTATAGTATTCTAAGCTCATTTTTAACAACTGTAAAACAATAGTGTTACATTGTTACTTGTAAATTACTAGTTAGTGATTCAATGCATAACCACTTGGCCCATGTTCTTCAATCTCTTGACCTTAATGATAATGTCTCTTTGGTAACTCTGCTTCTCAATCACTAGGTGCCCTTTTACCACATTAAAATACAAGTGTCAACACTATTTTATGTTTCTTTCACTTTCTTGTCCCCCACTTAAGCATGTTTTATTCTTAATTTTGAAAGAATTTAAAGTACATTATATTTGCCAAGGAAAATTCTTTGACTACTCATTTTTGTTTGCATGTGTTGAGAATATTTTTGTACAATAACTTAAGTTTTTAGATTCTTGGTCAACAATTTAAAATCACACCAGATAATATATCTTGTGTTCAAATCTCACAACTATTTAATAATTAAAAATATTTGAATGTGCTTATTCCAAAAGACACAAACTGTGGAAAATATAAATAATAAAATTATTCTTTAAAATGACTTAAACTTTTAGATGAGTTAGTGATTAACAATTTATCATGATTCATAGCAATCCAACTTAAAAGGCATATGATTGAATTATCTGTACAAAAAGTCTACTATCCGAGAAATAATAACTCAGAAAATGAAATAAAAAAAGATATATATGAAATTTAGGTCTAATTGTTGTATAGTGAAACCCACATATGACATGAATTTCAATTATTTATTGCTCATTCTGAAAAAAAAAAAAAAAAAAAAAAAATGAATACATTTTTTGAATCCCTAATATTGCTGTTATTAATAAGTTAGTTGTTTTGAAGGACTGAGAAACAGCAGTGTAAAAAAGGAAATAATCAATTCTGCATACATATGAGCTGTTGTACAAACCATTTTATTTAGTCATTAATTATGTGCACTGCAAATCAATTATTTCTTTAACATGTCTTAAAAAAAATTAATTGGAATTTCATGATAACACGGTGTTTATTCCCAATCTAGGATGTCATGTCAGTATATGAGCAGACTACAGAGGAGAGGCCAACATATAAGTTAACAGGAAACTAAAAAGGAATTTAACAAAAATTCTCTTTTGGGTCCTCCTCTGGGGATGCTATTTACTAAGCAGCCCAAACAATTATATGAGAATGATGTCTCTCATATTCTTTAGAGCTCCCTTCATTCCCTCTGTAGACAAAACTTGCAGTATGCAGGTCTGGTTAGGGATACGATATAATTTGGTGCATTTATTTGGATTTTTTTTTTTAAAATTTTGAGAATCGATACTATTTGTTATAATTTCTGCTTACATCTTATTTGACAACAATAACTTAAATAAGTTGAAAAAAAAGTTAATTATTTAAAAACTAAAAAATGAACTTTTTATTTCTATTTTTTCATTAGCAACATTTATTTTATAATAAATTGCATTAAACAAGTCTAATGTCGCATTCAAACTATTAGGAAGTGGGATTTTAGCCCAATTTAGGTTAAAATTCACAAAAAGATAAAATAGGCTAAAATAGTTAATAAGATAAAATGTCACATCAAACCCATAATTATTTCATTTTTTCTCTTAAAAATATCGCATTTAACTAAAAAAATCTAATCATCTTCCTAAACATAAAAATTTTAACCTACTAAAATAATCAAAAACTAAAATAGTCTATAAAATAGCAACTTCCGAAACACCAAAAGGGTTATTGATCAATGAATAACTTCAAATAAAATTAAGTTTGAATTACTTGCTCAAGTATAAAAAGGAGATTATACATGTCCCACTCGACTCATTTGCTCGATTCTTATTGGGGAATGACACGCGTGTAATTAGCGGCAGATGTATGAAGGGATCGGGGCACGTGCCCCCCTAAATTTTGTAGGCTTTTTTTTTTTTTTTAACATCTAAGGAAAATAATTAATAAATAAAAAATTCACATAGATATAACATTTAAAATAATTTCTTAATACTCCCTCCGTCCCAAAATAATGGTCCCTTTTGGGGAATCTAACTTTTTTTGGTAGGACAATTATTGTACTTTAAAAAAGTTGATTTTCCAAAATTACCCTTTGATAGTACATTTTTTTTGGGAATATCAATGTATAATTGTACTTTTTATATTATTTATGAATTTAAAAGAAGGGCAAAATAGGAAATTTATATTATTTTTGTACCTGATTTTGGAAGAGGGTCTAATATTTTGGGACAATGAAAAATGGAATAAGGGACTAATATTATGGGACGGAGAGAGTAGCATTTTTCAAGTTACAAAAATAATGATAGTTGTTTTGATAGAAAATAAAGATACTATAACAAGTCACATTATTATGTATGAAAAAATTGTAAAAAAAATTCAGTACAACGGTGATAAAGATGTGAAATTATTAAATTGTTAATTATATTTGAAAGTTGTAATTAACCCTCCATGTATTATTTTACTACTGTTTAGTCATACCATATATCAATGATAATGTGATATTTCTATTATGTGTATATTATATATGTTGTTCAAAATTGTGAAATTAAATAAATAGATTTATTAAGAAAACAAATTATATACCAAGAATATATGTTAATAATTACAATTAAATTTCAACAGAAATACACAAAACAATAAAAGGGTAAAGAGACGAAACCGAAGCCTGCACGGAAGCAATTTCCTTAAAACAGATTTCGCCGCCTCACGGGTCGAGTGCTTGAGGAAATCCGGCGTCTGTCTCCCAAGATACGACGGTCAAAACCAGCTACGACAGAAACACTATCTGTCTAGCTTAGCGAACAAAATAATGGCAGCACTCTCTCACAATAGGAACTATCTAGCAAACTGACTTGTAAAATGGAAGCAAAAATTTTTATATTGAAACTTGACAGGAGGGTCTCAATTAATACATGTATAGGGGAGAGAGGAAAAGCCTCCAGCCTTTAAGGCTAGTCATTAAAACACCAAGCATCCATAGCCCCTTTCCACAAAATGAAAAGTATGGATGCCCAAAGGATTCACACCCTTTAACCAAGAAAAAAGATTTAAATACTCTTTAAAATCCTATTCATGAATCTAACATCATAAAGCAATTTCTAAGCAATTTCTTATTCAAAACCCAATGGTTTTTGGCTTACTTGGACCCAACACAAAAAATTGGTTAGGACCCACTTTAATATTTAATTAAAGTCACCACATTTTAATATTAAATTAAAGTCCCCAAAAAACTATTTTTTCCAACAATCCCCCACATGAATAAAAATTGACCGAAAGACTCAACAAACGGACATCGTTCAACAATAAAGACTCTGAGAAAGAGCACAACGGACTAACCCTGACATCAGAGAAGGTAGCTTTTGGCTTTGAACCTCTCCCAGTGAAAACCTATCGAGTTTACTAGCAGATCAGTGAATAAGATATCTTGAACTGCTCTACCGTTTATGTAAACTGAGACAATAGATCTCACACGAGAATTACTGCTACTACCATTATGTTCTCACTGGTATACCCTGTGTAGCCCTGGACACTAGCCTGGTTCAGCGAGTGGTTTTAAAGAATCTTGGCCTGCCCAATTCTTCTAGAAACAGCCCCACTTCAAACTCACATAGGTGACTCTACTAAAGTATCCTGCAATACTCAGCTCAACAGCTTAACACATAAGAGTCATTAAAAGCTCAGCTTATCCTCTACACTTGCAGGTATCACTGATAGAAGGAATGGCTAGAGGTTTAACCTCCTCAGTGACATACCACCGTTACACGCAATTAGGTTATCCCATTGAACCTAGATCTTGGGATCTCCAGTCAACTAGGTTGGGTTTCCATTCCGGTAACTTCTAAAGGCCTTAACCACATTCCTTTTGACGACGTTTCGACTAACACTCGACTTAACCCTTTGGTTAGCGGATCCGCAATGTTGTCCTTAGACTTTACATAGTCTAAAGAGACAACTCCATTCGAGAGTAGTTGTCGTATGGAATTATGTCTACGACGGATATGTCTAGACTTTCCATTATACATATTACTCTGTGCCCTACCAATTGCAGATTGACAATCACAATGAATACAAGTAGCTGGCACAGGGTTAGACCAACGTGGAATATCTTCAATGAAATGGCGAAGCCATTCTGCTTCTTCCGTTGCTTTATCCAAAGCAATAAACTCTTATTCCATTGTTGATCTAGATATACACGTTTGCTTGGAAGATTTCCAAGACACGGCTGCCCCACCAAGAGTGAACACATATCCACTAGTGGACTTTGAGTCCTTTATATCTGATATCCAATTCGCGTCACTATATCCTTCAAGCACCGCTGGATATCGAGTATAATGCAGCCCATAATCCCGAGTGTAGCGTAAATACCTTAACACCCGCACAAGGCCCTTCCAATGAGAAGCATTAGGATTACTTGTGTATCTACTAAGCCTGCTAACCGAGTAAGCTATATCTGGCCTAGTACAACTCATCAGATACATTAAACTTCCAATTATCCGAGAATATTCTAACTGAGAGACACTCTCTTTATTATTCTTGGTAAAGTGTAGACTTAAGTCTACAGGTGTCGATGACACACTCGTATCTGATCCACTAAACTTCTCAAGTATCTTATCAACATAATGAGACTGAGAAAGTACAATTCCGCCAGAGATTCTGGTAATCTTAATTCTCAGAATAACATCTACAATGCCCATATCTTTCATGTCAAATTTAGAGTTTAACAACTTCTTGGTCGTTTTGATCATTTCATTGTTACTACCTATAATGAGCATATCATCAACATATAGACACAAAATGATATAACCTCTGTCAGTGTTTTTGACATAAATACACTTGTCACATTCGTTGATTCGAAACCCATTGGACAACATTACATTATCAAACTTCTCATGCCATTGTTTAGGCCCTTGCTTCAAACCATACAGAGATTTGACAAGTTTACAGACTTTCTTGCTTTGTCCTGGAGCTGAAAACCCTTCAGGTTGCTCCATGTAGATTTCTTCATTCAAATCCCCATTTAAGAAAGCTGTCTTTACATCCATCTGGTGTATCTCAAGATTGCGCAAAGCTGCTATCGCAATCACTATACGAATGGATGTTATCCTAGTTACAAGTGAGTACATATCAAAGTAATCCAGGCCTTCTCGTTGCCTGTACCCTTTGATAACGAGCCTCGCCTTATACTTGTCAATTGACCCATCGGCCTTCATCTTTCGTTTAAAAATCCATTTGCAGCCTAAAGGCTTACAACCTGGAGGTAAATCTACCAACTCCCAGGTGTGGTTCTGTAAGATGGAGTCAATCTCACTTTTGATCGCTTCTTTCCATAAAGGACTCTCAGGAGAAGTCACAGCTTCGTGGAAAGTTTGAGGTTCATTCTCAACCATATAAGTCAAGAAGTCTGGACCAAAAGATTTGGATGTCCTAGCCCTTTTTACTCCTTCTAGGCTCATCTAAAACCTCAATTTGATCATCACCTGGATCATCAACATGATCATCCTCACTAGCAAGCTCATCAAATTGCTCCAAAGACCTTGGAACCCCTGCATGGGTTCGGCAAGGAAAAATGTCTTCAAAGAAACATGCATTCCTTGACTCCATGATGGTATTCCTATGTATGTCTAGAATTTTAGACTTATGAACAAGAAACCGATATGCACTACTATTATGTGCATAACCAATGAATATACAATCCACAGATTTCGGGCCTATCCTAACCTGCTTGGGTGTAGGAATCGCCACTTTTGCAAGACACCCCCACATTCGTAAGAATTTATACGAAGGCTTAACGTCTTTCCATAACTCATACGGCGTCTTGTCCACCTTCTTCTGAGGTACTTTATTCAGAATGTAATTTGCAGAGAGAATTGCTTCCCCCCACAAGTTCTGTGGCAATCCAGAACTTATCAACATTGCATTCATCATTTCCTTTAGCGTCCTATTCTTCCGCTCAGCAATCCCATTAGACTGAGGAGAATAAGGCGCCGTGGTTTGGTGGATAATCCCAGATTGAGCACAAGTCTCAATAAACGGAGATTCATACTCACCACCACGATCACTTCTTAGAGCCTTAATCTTGCGGCCTACTTGATTCTCAACTTCATTCTTATAAAGAACAAACTTATCAATCGCCTCATCTTTGCTTTTGAGCAAATAGACATAACAATACTTAGTGCAATCATCAACAAAAGTGATGAAGTACTTATTGCCACCACGTGATGGTATAAATTTTAAGTCACACACATCACTATGCACTAAATCCAACGGTTCTGAACTTCTTTCAATAGAATAAAACGAAGATCTTGTCAACTTCGCTTCAACACAAGTTTCACACTTGTGTTTCGAATTAATCTTAAAAGATGGTATGTGATCTAACTTGATTAATCTACGTAAAGATTCAAAGTTCACATGTCCTAGTCTACCATGCCACAAATTGGAAGACTCAAGCATGTAAACAGAAGAAGATGCACCTTTATTCATCTTTGGGATAACAGTCATAACATTGAGTTTAAACATACCCCCCAACATATAACCCTTACCCACATACATTCCGCTTTTGGTAAGAACAACCTTGTCGGACTCAAAAACCATGCGAAAACCATGTTTACTAAGAAGAGACCCTGAGACAAGATTTTTACGAATGTCCGGAACATACAGGACTTCGTTCAAGGTCAGCTCCTTTCCTGACGTCAACTTCAGGACCACCTTTCCTTTCCCCTCAACAATCGAGGTAGCAGAGTTTCCCATAAACAGCTTCTCACCGTTTGTAACTAGTTCGAAAGTTGTAAACAGTTTCTGCTCGGAGCAGATGTGGTGTGTAGCCCCAGTATCAATCCACCATTCTCTTGGGTTTGAACCCACTAGATTCACCTCAGAGACAACGGCAGACAAGTGCATCTCATCCTCCTCATGGGAGTGCGCTTGTAAGTCTGCCATATGAGCACGAGGTTTGGTCTTGTATGGCTTCTTCTGCTTACGGCAGTCACTAGCCCGATGCCCCTCGTTACTACAGTTATAACACTTCCCAAAGAACCGATAACCAGGTTCCTGCGGCTTATAAGCCGACTTCTTTGCAACACCACCCATTGGCCCCAGCTTAGAGCTCTTGTTCACAGGAAGCTTCTTCCTTATCCCAGAAGATTTGCCATGCTCAACGACATTGGCCTTTACTGAGGAGGTACTCCCTCCTTTCTTTCTATTATCCTCTTCAATCCGGAGTCGGACAACCAGCTCTTCAACAGACATTTCCTTATGCTTGTGCTTCAAGTAATTCTTGAAATTCTTCCAACCATTGGGAAGTTTCTCAATGATCACAACAACTTGGAATGACTCGTTCAAAGGCATCCCCTCAACATGAATTTCATGGAAGATCACTTGAAACTCCTGGACTTGGCTTATCACAGTTTTAGAATCTACCATTTTAAAATCAAGGAAACGGCCAACCACAAATTTCTTTGCCCCGGCATCCTCAGTCCTGTACTTTTTGTCCAGAGATTTCCATAATTCTTTTGCTGAGCTCTTGGAACAAAACACACTATAGAGTGAGTCTGCCAAGCTGTTGAACACATGGTTCCGGGAAAGATAGTCTGCCTGCTTCCATGTGTCAAGCGCCATGACTTTCTGCCTGTCAGGCTCATTCTCTGCCACGGCTGGAGGATCCTCACTCAGAACCTTGGCAAGGTTTAGCGTGGTTAAGTAAAACAGTATCTTTTGCTGCCATCTCTTAAAGTTTTCCCCAGCAAATTTTCCTGGGCGCTCATGGTGACTAAGCGGTCCTCCCGGAATAGCCGGAGTAACACCAGGGTTGACCACAGAGGTCACAGTAGTAGGGGTTGGCAATCCAGTTGCCTCGGGGTTCAAATCCCCACCAACATTAGCTGTAGTAGCAACATCAGTGATAGTTTCCATTTGTGAAAATTACACCAGAATATCACTTCTGTGTTTCCAGAAATTAAACTTAACCCTTAGAAAATCTCTTAGAAGAAAAATTAATTCAAAAATTAGTCTCACCACAAAACCTAGAATCGAACATGGTCAAGAAAGTTCCCAGGAAGACTGGAGGGGTCACATCGGTCCCACTTAAAACCCAGTTAACCTTTTGACAAAACTTTTAAGAGCATGTTGACTCCTAGTCCGTGATAAACAAATTAAGAATTGAATTTTCTTAGGGATGAACTAGGTTAAAGCAAACCAGGGTCCAAAACTTTTACAAGCAATGTAAAACCATTGCTACAACAATATAAGCAAATAAAACTTGCTACTACAAATTGGTAAACAAATCAATTACATCTCAAGCAAACATGCTTCAAACATTTTGATAAAATAGCCAATCCACAAGGATTCTATTTAGTCCAAAAGCTTTTCCACGCTTAGGTATTCCTATTCAACACAAACGTTAGTAGTCCAAACATTTTTGTTTTTACATCCCAAATTCTATTCATTTGGTTTTATATTTATTTTTCCCATTGGTATCCCTACAAAGAAAGTTAGTAGCAAACCACAACAAAATACAAACAAATAATCTAAAAAATTTAATTATAATAAATAATTGAAACCATCTAGCCAACTATTAATTATATAAGTAACCAACTAATATAAGGTACCAAAACAAAATGCAATTTGTAACTTCAAAATTAAATTACAACTTTAAAATAAAGTTCAATACTCATGAGTCATGAATGAAATTAATTCATAATAAACATTTAAACTAATAACCCCAAATAGATAAGTCAAATTCAAAGTTAATGCACCCAATTAAATAATTCAAATTAATGCACCTAATTAAATAATTCAGATTAATGCACCTAATTAAATAATTCAGATTAATGCACCCAATTAGATTATTTAGATTAATCATATACACAATTCATAAAACTCTATAACTCCAAATACATTAAATTATGTAATCTAACCTAGAAAATAATAAGCATGTCCAAATTGCAACATCCATAAATTATATTTTATAACCTTAAAATTCATGCAAATCATGGTAGGGAAATGATGAATCATACGCATAAAACAAGATCATACTAATACAATTAAGTATGCAAATTATAATAGAGCATTCTAATTAAACTAAGCAATTAGAGAGTACCATTGCATAATTTATAATTATTGAAATAGTGAGCAATTCCGCAACAATTCCTAATAACATTATACAAAACTAACCTAATAGTCTAAATAAATCTATTCGATCAATTTCATAAAAAATATATATATAATCTGTTTTAAGCTTGTTGTTCAAAATTGTGAAATTAAATAAATAGATTTATGAAGAAAACAAATTATATACCAAGAACATATGCTAATAATTACAATTAAATTTCAACAGAAATACACAAAACAATAAAAGGGTAAAGAGACGAAACTGAAGCCTGCATGGAAGCAATTTCCTTAAAACAGATTTCGCCGCCTCACGGGTCGAGTGCTTGAGGAAATCCGGCGTCTGTCTCCCAGGATGCGACGGTCAAAACCAGCTACGGCAGAAGCACTATCTGTCTAGCTTAGCGAACAAAACAATGGCAGCACTCTCTCACGATAGGAACTATCTAGCAAACTGACTTGTAAAATAGAAGCAAAAATTTCTATATTGAAACTTGACAGGAGGGTCTCAATTAATACATATATAGGGGAGAGAGGAAAAGCCTCCAGCCTTTAAGGCTAGTCATTAAAACACCAAGCATCCATAGCCCATTTTCACAAAATGAAAAGTATGGATACCAAAAGGATTCACACCCTTTAGCCAAGAAAAAAGATTTAAATACTCTTTAAAATCTTATTCATGAATCTAACATCATGAAGCAATTTCTTGGCAATTTCTTATTCAAAACCCAATAGTTTTTGGCTCACTTGGACCCAACACAAAAAATTGGTTAGGACCCACTTTAATATTTAATTAAAGTCACCACACTTTAATATTAAATCAAAGTCTCCAAAAAACTATTTTTTCCAACAATATAATCTATCTTAAGACATATAAAACTCTTTTCCATAATATACTAATTACATATAACACTATATTTTAAATTCTGATATTTCACAAGATCAATTGTTAAAAATAAAACTTTAAAGTTTTTATAATAAATATTTAAGATTTTGTACTTAATATTAATTAAAAAAATTATTATCTATGGTTATTAATTAAAAAAAAATTCAAAGCTATAACTAATAGGTGCCCTCTGAATTATTTTTCTAGCTCCACCGCTGTGTGTAATAATGGGCATGAGACGTCTGTCCAATTCCATATACCATATTTTGTTCCATACTTTTTTAACAATTGATTTTAACTAGTAGGTTACTCACGTGATGCACAAGAATTTATTTTTAAAATAAAAATTAATTTTAAGTCTTAATATTTTATATGTAAAAAATTTAACAATTGAAAGTTAAATAAAACAAATTTATTAATGATTGATGAAATTTTTTTCCATTATGTGTGATATTATGTAAAAGACTCATCAAAATAATTTCTTTCAAAGTTATAATATAAAAAAAAATGTATTATCAACCTGAAATCAAACCCTCAATTGTGTTAATCAACTTTATCAAAAATCATGAATTTCATTTATATCAAAATATTTTTTTTCTGAAAAAAATAAAAACAAAGAAAAATTCTATAATATACAAACTATGACTTGGTTATAACTGATAGTGTATTATATGATATGTACTACAAAAGAATGAATCACTCTGTTTGGTTTTAGTTTTCAAAATTCACTTTTCAAAAAATTCTACTTTTTTATTTTCCGTATTTTTTCATTTTCACTGAACTTTTTTAATATTTTAAGAATTTTTTTTTAATTTTTAGACACACATAATATAAATGTACTTCCAAAGTATAATATATGTGAAAAAAAAATCTTTAAAAAAATTACTAAATACAAAAAATACAAAAAAAAAAATACAAAAATTCAGTACATTTTTTATATTTTCGTGTATTTATTAATTTTTTAAAATATTTTTCACAAATATTTTACTATTTAGATACATCTAAGTAGGGTGAATTTAAAAAAGTAAAAAATTGCTTGAAATTTTAAAAATATTCACTAAAAATAAAAAAAATACGAAAAATAAAAAACTCAATTTTAAAAAAATAAATTCAAAAAACTAAAACTAAACACATTGATTAATTTTATTTATTTATTTTAATAATTTTAATCTTATCGTTCTATAAAAGTGTTATTTGAATACTTTTGTATAATAAATTTAGTTAAATTATTTGTTTATTTTGATAATTTTAGTTCTATTATGCTATAAAGGTATAATTATTTTATAATGATCTTATATGATATGTATTAAATTATAAGATAGTAAAATAAACACTTTTGATATTAAAAATAATAGTTAAATTAGAAAAAGAATTAACAATATAAAACTAAAAGTGATTCTAATTAGTTATTTTTATTTTTATTTTTATATTTATTTGAAAAAAAATATTTGTATGAATCGATCTACACAAATTTTATTTAAAGATTAAATACAAATATATTGTGATTTGATTATGAAAAAAATACATAAATTAATTATGTAGAATATTTATTTTTTCTTTAATATTCTTTTTGAATTATTCATACATATTTTATATAGGTAAATAAAATTTGAATTAAATATAAATATTTTATAATAAATAATTTCATGTTAAATAAAAAAAAAATTGATAAATTATTATTAAGACATCAATAATATAGATATAGCGATTCTAGTTTAGATCCGACCCATTATATATTCTGGACTCGGATTTCATAGTTTCGTATTGTTGTTCATGTCTTACTTCCCTTATATTTTCTTGAGTTTGGCTTTTGGGTTGTATTGATTGCGTTTGGAACAAGTTGGCAGTTTGGTTTTTAAACTTTTGTTGCCTGAAATTTTACTCCTCCGCTCAAGCATCACTTCTTGTGCTCAAGCTGGCTTTGTGAATTCTCAGTTCTTTTGCAGGTTTGCAAAATTACTAAGAGAGTGTATTCTACGCTCCAGTGGTCTCGCATTCGAGCGGCACTTCTTGCGCTTGAGCGATGGTTTTCTATCTACAAAACTACTGAGAATGTGTATTCTACGCTCAAGCATCACTTTCTGTGCTCGAACATTGATGCCTTTTCCATTGTGCCTTGGCGTTCGAGCGCCACTTCTTGAGCTCAAGTAGAAATCATTTTTGTGTCTAGACGCTCGAGCGTCACTTCTTACGCTCAAACAAATTGTGCGTATATCAATCCAAGAAGATCACATTTTACATCACGTTTTCATTCCATTCTCTCTCTAAATATTTCAAAAACCCTAGATCTAGAGCTTCTATCTCTAAAACTCACACTCTCTCTATATTTTCACCTAGATTTAGTGGTTTCTCTACCCGTGTTTCTTTATTAAAAAAGTAAAGTATCTCAAGGGCTATGCTTTTATCCAAATAGAGTTGGATTTCGGCTTCATCCGAGTTTCTTCCTTGCTTTCCTTATCTTCTAGCTTTGAGATAGGGATTTTCTACACTCTTCTATAGTTTTTAACTTAGTTATTTGTTTTGTATAAGCCATATTGTGATTTTAGGAAATTTTGAACAAGCCTAGAGTTTTGGTTTAAAATCAAAAGAGAGGTTTATAAATGGATGTATTGAAAATAGTTATGGGAGTGAATATGAGGTTGTGCTGTAATAAAATTATTGATTTTAAAAATTGGGTTGGATTTTGGAAAAAAAATAGAGTTTGTCCTAAAATGTCTCAAATATTTATTTTGTATAAATAAACGAAATTGGTATTGAAAATGTGAAATTGGATGGATGTTTATATAAATAGTGAAGTTGGATATGTATTATCACTCACCTATGAAATTAAGATAATTTATCTGTCTTGGAGATTGTATATCTGTTTAGAAATATCTGTTTTGGGCTATCAGTAGATGATAGCTATGATTATTGTAGAAATTGCATGATAATTAAGTGAATTGAAACTAATTTCTCATCTATTTGCATTGAGTGTTGTCACATCTTTAATACATTGTAAATGTATGATGTTTGGAAGAAGAAAGAGGCTGCACTCCATGTTTGGGAGAAAAAATGAGATGTACTCCATTGAATTAAGTTGGTCGGAGTGTCTAGGATGAAAGTCCCGAAAACCACGAGTATACATGGGTGTCGATTTCCATGGACGAAATATCTGTAAAATGGCAAGTAGAAGTGTTTGTATGACGACTGTATTGGTTAGAGACCCACTGAGTTATATCTTCAGTTTGGTTGTCTGATTAAAATGGAAATGACTCATGAATGGAAATAAAACTGATCGAGATATAAGTTCAACATTGCATGATTTTGCAAAAGAGTTATAAATAATTTTATCACAGACATTGTATGTGCTTGTCACATTTATATCTTTGTTAAGATTCATATATTGTGTTAGATTATTTCTACTGGGTTTTGGCTCACCATATTTGGGAAAAACTACTTTCAGGTGCTGGTGTTATACTTCCACCAAGGACTTAGTTTGGAAAGACTGTGGAACTGAAAGCTCAGTTATATATATATATATATATTTTTGTATTTAATTTTTATACAAACCTAGGACTTTATTTGTATTGAGCTTACGACTCATTTTTTATGTACCCAAGTCTTGACTTGGAAAGATGTAAGCATTTAGGGTATATAATTACCTATTTAGCTTTTATTACATTATTACTGTTTGGTAACACATGATGTAGATTTAGGGTATTCTATTTATAAATGTATTTCGTATGTGTTACCTTTTTGTACAATTGAATCTCATATAATAGAAGGACATTATACTCTGATTCATAATGTTATTTACTTATCGTTTTGGGATGGTATTTTGCATTTATTTCGGGGCGTTACAATAGAAAAAAAATAAAAAATATAAAAAAATTAATTTGATTAGTGTGATATACGTAATTAAACACATTCTGTTTTTATTTATTTATTTTTTTGTATATTAAGATAATTATTTTTTAAATATCATAATAATTAAATTAAAATATCAACTATGTAAAAGAAATTTGATAATAATAAAACCGAATACAAGATGAAAAATATATAGAAAATAAGTATTTCTCAAATAGAGTCTATATAAAATTTGTTATTATATTTTTAGTTAATAGTGAAATTTTTTTGATATGGCATCTTGATACGACACGAACATGACACGAATTGAAAATGACACGACACAATAACACGAAATAATAAACATATAAAAATATAACACAAAAATATAAATTAAATAAATATATATAATAATTTTAAATTATATTAAATTATAACACAAAAAAGAAGCATTCATTTGATAATTTTAACCTTTCCTACTACAAAAATATAACTTAAATAAATATATATATAATAAATTTATATAATATTAAATTATAGGTTTGAGCCCTAAACAAAACTAAAGGAATTCCCAGAGAAAAATAGAAACACACAACTTTACGTAGAATATATTTTTTTCTTGCTTTAAAAAAACATATATAAAAAAAATCAATCAAGAAGGGAATAGAGAGAGGGGACTTATGGAGAAGAGAAACACTTTGTCTACGTTCAAATAAGAAATTCAAATATCACACAATATATAGATCTTCAAGCGATTGGTGATGGAGATGTGTTTCGGAGAGAGAGAGAGAGAGAAAAGTTTAGGCGATGGTGGAGGGAGTAAGAGAAGGAATCTGACAATTTGTGCAGATTTTCTGATTGTGTAAAACGATATAGTGAATATTTTCAAAATATATTCAGTGAGTTGTGATTTTATAGAACGACATAGGGAAGATTTTCAAAGTATAATCCATATAAGTTTTGTAGTTAGATTTTATGTAAAAACTTGAATTGGATTTTTGAGATTGTCTGGGTTTGTAAAAAGAAAGAAGTATTGTGTAATTGAAATTAAAATTTATATGAATTTGTTCAAAAGAGATAAAAATTTATAATATATATATATAAAAGAGATTGACGTGGTTCTAAAAAATAAAAAATAAAAAAAACCTTCATAATATGCTAACTGAAAAAATATTACTTTTTAATAGTATATATATGATGGCGTGGTAATATAAGATAATTATGAAATATTGTAAGAAAGTGAGACAAAAAAGACTGTATAAAGTGGGATAGAAGATGTGAGCCAAGTTATTGGTTGGCCAATCAAGCAATTGTTGCCACATGGTGGATGCAGGATATGTGTCATGACACAACAAATTTAAAGTGATTAGTCTTTTTATAAATTTAGAGTGGCACTATACAAATATATATGTATATATATATCATCAGACACAGATACATTAGTCTATATTAATTAAAATAAGTCAAATCTTTTACAATATCTTTCACAATATTCTAAATATACAATAAATACAAGACACTTTATAATATATAGACAATAATTCATAAACAAATCTTTAGATGACAAGTAATAATAGTCAAATAAATAGCCAACTAAATCAATAATATTCCTTCACAGTTTGCTTGGTGGATAGGAAGAATGTGAATATGTTCGGTGGGAAGCAGTGGCGGACCCAGAAATTTGGGATAAGGGGGCACCTATTAATTATAATTTCAAAATTTTTCTTCCCTGATTAATAAAAATAAAAATCAAAGCTAATCCCTAAATTTAAAAACCCCTAATCAAAATCCCTAATCCCCAATTTTAACACAAATCAAAATCCCTAAATTTAACACAAATAATAATAAATCAAAATTCCTACAAATCACAACAAATCAAAACCCCTAATTTTAATATAAATCAAAGCTAATCAAATCCCTAATTTTAGTATAAATTAAATCTGTAATTTTAGTATAAATCACCACAAATCAAATCCCTAATTTTAGTACAAATCATCACAACAAATAAATCTTTTTCTAAATTTAACAAATCAAAACATATCATTTTAACCACAAATAACCATAAATGAATATATTTATTTATTTTTTAAAGGTAAAAGATTAGAGAGGAAGATTACTTGTAAATAATGGAGAGAAAAGGCTGAGAGTCGTAGTCGTAGTGTGGTCCCCCCGTGTGGTGTGGTCCCTGTGTCACTGTGTGAGTCGGCCAAGCAGCTTCGTTCGTCGTCAAAAAAGAAAAAGAGACGCAGAGCAAAATGTGTTTGTAGATTAAGAAATAAATAAAGGAGAGGCACTCACTCACTGATTATATATATATATATAATATGTCAAGAGAAGAGGTTGAGTGGGGATAGGCTACGGTAGGGCCCACTCTATTTCTTCCTTCTCAAAGCTGCTGCTGCTGTGTTTGAAATTTTTCATTCACGTTTTTGTATCTTTTTTTTAAGAATAAAATCTGTCTTGTGTTGAAAAAAAAAAAAAAAAAAAAAAAAAAAAAATTAAATTCTAAAAAGCCAGGGGGGGCACGTGACCCCCCTGGCCCCTTGCTATGTCCGCCCCTGGTGGGAGGGAAAAGAAAAAAAGTGGGCCTAATTGTCCCCTTTCTTCCCCTATTTCTCTTCTCTCATGCTGCCAACCAAATGGGAGAAAGTGTTTTTCTCCATTCAGGCTGAGTTCAATTGTTGGAAAAAGATTGGAAAAGAAAAATTAAAATTTGTTTTTCTTTCTTATGTGTGTGTTTAGTTGTTGTAAATATATATATATATATATTTGTCCCACACCATAATTATATTTAGAAAAAAATATTTTTTCTCAAACTTTTTCTATAAAAAAAATACAAGATTATATATCATGAAAAAGTTTGAGTCATTGATATATACATATAATTTTTATATTTTTATGAACTTTTTAAAAAAAATAAAAAAGTACATGATTATTGCATAAAAGTTGAAGTTATATTTATACATAAATCCTTTTGTAAACAAAGGGTGTAAAAGTGACCTCTGGCTTGTGGGCGGTCCAAAGTCCACCCCAAGCCTGGGATGGGGCTGGCCTGATTAGGCCTAAGCCCAAACCTAGCTCAGAATCTTGAACCGTCATTTTGAAACCTGGCCGAGCCCAACTCAACCCATGATGGCCTACCACCCCCAACGGCTCTCTGCCATACAAACGATAAAATTCAAAATAAAATAAAATAAAATAATTTGAATATTCAAACGGTCAAATGATCATTTAACTTCCAACGGCCAAATTTTTTTTTTAGGTAAATTATAAATACACCCCTTAAGGTTTACTTAAAGTTATTTCATGTGATTTGAAAAATTACAAATACCCCCTTATCAAAAAAATTTAATTAACAGAATTAACTAAAAAAATTTGAAATTCATAATTGCTCTCCTATACAATAATAAAATTACTTAAATTATTAATTGAAACATGTTTCTAATATTATTAAAAACTGTTAATTTATTTGATAATTTATTAATAAAAGGGACTATTTGTTATGAAATTAAAAATCTCAGGGGGTGGAATGTAATTTCCAGAACCACAGGAGACTATTTCTATTTTAATCAAACCTCTAGGGTGTATTTGTAATTTACCCTCTTTTTTTTTTTTACAAATTGACCCCCTCCTCCCAAACTCTTATAAATATCCCCCTCTCCCATTTTATTTCTCACAAATAATTATCTCTCTTAAACTCTCAATTTCTCTCAACTCTCTCAATTAATTTTGAAGTCTCATCCCTACGTGGCAATTCCAATTGTGCAAAAAGAATTTTTAATCAAAAGAAGTTAATTTTTATATCGCATTCGCCAGTCAGTAACATTAATTAGTTGAATTATATTTATTAGTTACTCATTTTTTTACATTAATGATTTCTTAACATATAGTAGTTGTTATTGTTTACTCATTATTTAAATTAATTGTTAGTTCTTATATATTATTTTACTTACATTATTATGCATCATAATATTCTTAATGTTTGTGTTGATATTGATGCATATATTTCACGACATAAATTTGTTGATTCTTTTTCTAATGCACCTAATATCCATATTTCAATAGTTGGATCATTATCTAGGGGCACGACTAGCAGTATTTGGAATCATTTCGAAACAATATATATATATACATAATCCTAATGATACAAGTACATTTAAAGCAAAATGTAAATATTGGACACATTTACTTAGTACTGCATCTACTTGGGGTACTAGTCATCTAAGAAGGGTATGCTAACAAACATTTACAAAGTCAACAATCAGATGTTAGAAGTCAAATGCAATTAGGGGCTTCATTAACTGGTCATTTGCAAACATTTTTATATGATCTTATACATACACAAAATTCTGTAATTGATTATATTATTAAAAAAGAATAACATTTTACTACTAGTAAATGTCCTAATTTTATATAAATGATTCATGAATGTTTTGCATCGCAATATCAAAGTTTTTCAAAAAATACTACTACAAACATGATTTAAAAAAAAAAAAATTTGAGGATATTAAAAATGAATTGTTTGACATTTTAAAAAATTTGAATGAAAGATGTGGGGATATATTTTTGAGTACCAACACGTGGCAAGGTGACGCCGATGTATCAGCCGAGGTGCCACGTGTCCTGGTCGTAACGCCGAGATGATCTCGGCATGGCCGAGGTTATCTCCGAAGATATCGGAATCCGAGATAAGCGGATAAGGAACAAGAGTTTTAGAATGGGAGAAGACTTCAGTTTGGCTAAAGATGAAACTCTTAGAGAGTTTATCCTAATCCTACTGGCAGTCCAAGATTAGTAATGTAGACACCCCATTTTTGACCAGCCTTAAGACTCAGACGTCACCAACTGAGCGCTCGGTGATGTTGCATATCGTGCTCGTTCTGAGGTTTCAGAGTCTCGGGTGCGAGCCTTGCCTCCGGACTTTGGGGCTCTTTTGTGCTTTGCCTCGGTTTGCGAACCAGGTCCTTTTTTCTTTGTTTTCTCTTCCCAAAGGGAGGGAGAGGTCTTGTAGACCATCTCTCAGTGGCCGTAGGCTATGTTTCGTGGTCGTAGGCCATTTTTCCCGTTTGGAGGCCAGTTTCCGATTTTCGGAGCCGTCGGCCGTGCGCCTCGGTTCGGGACCGCCTAACTACCTCCGATTGCTCCGTTTTTTGGCACACACCTTATTTCCTCCCTTTAGAGGGACACTGTGGCCCGGGAGACCACCTTTGTGGTCATACGCCACCTCCGGTGCTTAACAGCCTGTTTTCGGGGCCCCGGGCCGCGCGTTTTGGCCCCCGAACCTTTGTTTTTGCATCAGTTAGGGTTCTTTTTTGGTATGGACCCTATTTTCATTCTTAGGAAGATGGTAGGATGGTGGGAGGCCACATTTTCCCCTGAAAAACCAGTTTTCTCATTTTCTCTCTCCTAAAGCCGGTTTTTCTTGACAGAAAGCTGGTTTTTCCCACTTTTGGACCATAATTTCTGGTTTTTCATCCCACCATTGTGTTGTACTCATTTGGGAGGCCACCAATATGGGTTGCCGACCACCTTTCTTGGAGGTGACTTTTTTGACCTGGCTGGCCAACCACAAAAGGTGGCTGGCCGACTACCTGAACCTTTTGACCTGGTCGGCCGACCAGGGCAAGTGGTCGGCCGACAACTTGAATTGGTCGGCCGACAACTTGAATTGGTCGGCCTATCTTCTGCTTTTTGGCCTTCCCAAGTGCTTCACAGCTGTGCCAGCTGTGAAGCATTTGACCCACTGTCCGAGATTTTGAGCCTTTGGTTGCCCTTTTTAAGTTGGTTTTGACCCTCTTGCTTAGCTTCTTAGGGAAGCTTGACCCTTTTGGTTTGGCTTCCTCAAGAAGCTTGACCCTTTTGATCAAGCTTCTTTGAGAAGCTTTGCACCCCTCTTGAGGCTTCTCCAAGAAGCCATATCTCTCTCCCTCTATAAAACAAAACCTCCATCTCCATTTGCAAGGGTTAGAAGCTTTTGGCTGGAAATATACATACAACCCTCTATCTCTACACTTCTAGCCTCCAAACACCCTTGTTCTTGGCCATTTTACACTACAACCCATAGCCTACCACCTCCATCATCCATTCCAGTACCTTGGAGGCCATTTGTAGAGGTTGAAAGCTCACAATCTTGGACCAAAAGCTGCTGCATTGCTGTGCTATAAGGGTAAGCCTCAATTTCCCCTTTTCTTGCATTCTTTTGCTTCATTTCTTAGCCCTATTTGCAAGCATTTCTGGGCTCCGACCCAAACTATAAAGTGTCTTATTTTGAGCCCCTCTTCAACTTTAATTAAGGACACTTTACTGTTTGAAGTCATCTACTTCCTTGTTTGTTCAATCTCTCTTTTAGGGCTATTTTTGCATCCTATTTTAGCCTTACTTGTGAACATTTTCGAGATTTTCTATAAACTGGAAAAAGTCTTATTTTGAGCCCCTCTTAATTTTTGTTTAAGGGCAGTTTTCTGTTTGAGGTCATATGCTTCCTTGTATGCTTGATTGCCTTTTGTTTTAAGCCTTGCATCTAAGCTTTTGTTGCATGCTTGGTTTGGCCTCTTAGCCACCGAAATCCAGTAGATTTTCATTGGCTTAGATGCTATTTTGAGAGCCCAAATTAGAGGGGGGGTGACCCCCTCTCTCCTTGATTTGTTTGTTGGCCTTATTGGCCTTCAAAAGAGGCTCCATCTTGCATGCTTTGAAGTCACTTTCCAGGCCCTATTATGTGAGTTTTGAGGTCTGCCTTGGCTCTGTCCGAGGCCCTTTTGGCCATATTTTATGTCTATGTTGCATGTGTAGAGAAATCTCATTCAAGGCCTTCCAAAGAGGCCTTTCTTTGCATGTTTCCGAGACTGATTTCAGGGCCAATTTGGTGTGGTTTAGGGCTGTCATAATCCATTTCTAGAGGTGGTTTTTCCATGTTACATGTCTACCTTGTATGTGCTTAATAACCCCTTGTATGGCCCTCTAAAGGAGCTCATCATTTTTGCATGCATTGGCAGCATTTCAGTGATTATTTCAGCATATTTTGACATGTTTTATTCACTGTTTTTGGCTGGTTTGATGAGTTCTCATACACTTCATATACATGCCATGTAAACCATGTTTGCTAGCCAATGTTGCATGCTATTTTAGTCCATCATGTTAGCATCTTTTGGCCATGCCTTAAACTGGAAATGTGCATGTTTTGGGACTGCCTTGGCTCTATCTTTAGACTTCATGATCAAATAATACTTGCTTTGTATACTTGTGGTTCAATGCATTGGACTAGTTTTGAGTTTTGGGGCTTATTTCATGCATCGGGTGCCATATTTCCATGTTTCGGGACCATTTAGCATCATGTTTCAGTGCTGAAATTTACATGTTTGAATGCCATGCTTCATCCTTGCCATGCTTTGGTAGAGTGGCATTTAATGCCTTAGGTCCGGTCCTCGGTTTGCGTGCATGTGTGCACGCATTTTGGTTATCTCATTTTCATCTTATGGCCGCTGATGTGAGTGTGGCTGAGGTCCACTCATGTTGGTGTAAGTCCATCAAGCATTGTGTATGCCATCTTAGTCGATAGCATTGTGTATGCTAGGTTGTATGTTAGAGCATTGTGTATGCCAGTTCATAGCATTGCGTATGCTAGGTTGTATGTTAGTCGCATTCATGCATGTCATACATATTGCATCGTGTTTGGGATAGGAGTTAGCCCAAGCACGGGAAACGAGGGACGTTTCGTACTCCGAGTGACGGAACGTGTCTCAATTCCCGGTCACCGACACTCCGGATTAATCACGATGGAGTCTCGGTCTTGTTGTGTTTTCATGTGCATTCATTTCATATTGAGTCGTGCAATTCGACTCCTCGGCCATCATGCATCAAGATGCGTGATTGGTGGCACGAGGACCGAGGTGTGTGTACATGTGTGAAAATACTTTGCCATGCCCCTTTCTTGCTCTCTGTTGCAGCAAATCAGAAATCAGCAGCTTTCTAAAGCCTTGCACAGCATTCCAGGATTAATTGCAAACAGAGGCAAATCAGTGCATCGCGCTGAATTTTTGCGCAAGGCAACTCAAGCATGCATCATTCATCATTTGGAACAGAGCTGAGACGGTCCGTGGGATTGCATGCTAATTTACTGATTTCTTAGTTAATTTGTTAATTAGGGTTTTGTACTTATTCGGACTGTATTATTTATTCAGACCCTCCGAGCGAGGGCAATTGTGTAATAAGTGTGCGTGTGTGTGTGATGTATGTCTTTCAACCCCACGTCTTTCTCCCTTTTATTTACCAGCTTATGATGGTTAGATTAGGGCATGTTTCAATTAGCATACTTATGCTTGCATATTTGCATCATTCATCTGTATTGCATGCACCGGGCTCGGCGCATCATACTAACTGTATCGTATTTCAATTCCGAGTTGAATACTTGCTAGTTGTAGCATTTCACATGCCATGTTTAGAATAGCCGAGCCTATTATAGTTTCCTTTTTGCATGTGTTGCATTAGGCATTTCTGTATAGTTAGGATCATGCATGGATTTCTAACATAGCTTCTGCTTTGGCTTGGAGTACTAGGTAAGCTTTTATGCTTTAGCATCCTTGCATGTGTGTGAGTGACTGCCATGATAGCATGCTTGCCATGAGGCTATGTGCTTATGTGATATACCTACCTGAATGCCTGTGGGTGAAGGTTGGGTTATTTGGATTGGAACAATGCATTGACTGTGAGTTTTAAGCCCACTTGAGAGTGGCAAATCATCTTGTTTTCTAAGCCCACCTGAGCGTGGCAAATCCACATTTTAGCCTACTTGCGAGTAGCAAACCGTTTTCAAAACAAACATGAAATGTTTTGTTCCAACTCAGACGATCCAGTCTATACTTGTATGTTGCGCACATCACGTAGTAAATCTAGGCTAATAACCGGAACAAGAACGCATAATGTTTTCAAAACTAGATATCATAGTTAGTAGAGGCCGATCTTTGATCGGACGAGTGGGAGTGCTCACGAAGTGACCTTCCCCAATCGTACCCAAGTTCTCGAGCCGAGGCAACTTTGGTGATGACGGACACGTGACCTTAGGCAAACGAGTCAGGGTTTCCTAAATTCCCCAAAATAAAATATTTAGGTGGCGACTCTATATCTGGCAAAGCAGTCCATGTTTGGCACTTCTTTCAAAAAATTTATTTTCAAAAACGATTTGCCGGATTTGGACTCTTTGATGATTTCATCGGTCTTGCATTGCACTTTGCAAGATTAGATACAGGACCGTGACATTGAGTCCTTGAACTGTAGTGAGCCCAAATGAATAGAACGGGATTTCCTTCCTGGGGACGTTCGGGGACGTCTACAGTTTCTGGCGACTCTGCTGGGGAATTTAGAGAGCTTGACTCGAACTCATGATATCTTGTTTTGATTACACTTATGTGTTTCTTTGCATTGCATGTGCATTGGTGCGCCTAGGACACCATGTTTGCCATCTGCTATTCCTGAGCAGTTTGCCAGAGGCTGCGTGCCATAAAGCTTACCGGTTACGGGCTCTGCCAAAATGGAAACACAAACCCCGGTTTTACCGGGGCACCCTTTTGACCATTCAACCTAGTGCATATTCGGAATTCGTAGTGACCATTCCAAACTAGGACAGGTTGCTTACCCGATATAGGTTGTTTGAAACCGCTGCGTGCGTAGTGAAACCCTAGCTCCTGACAAAATAGGACAGGGAAACCCTACCCCCAACATAGGGGTGTTTTGGCTCTCACTTATCTGTTATGTGCTTTTAGAGTACGTCTCTACAGGGAAATGCGTGTATCAGTTTGCAAGCTTGGGTATCAGGCCTGCGGGCACTAGTTCAGTATTTTGGGAATCGGTTATATCTGCGGGTATCAGATTCAGTTTTGGGGCAGTAGTTTGGGGCACAGTGATCAGTGGTCGAATACAGTACTTCAGCTATGTCTATGTCTGTATTGATTGGGCTGAGATGCTGCCTATTTTCTCTTTCAGGGGAGGTTCAAAGACTCGATTCAGAGCAACCAGTGTTCTCCTTCGCTAAGGCAAGGCAGAGAAAGGCCAGTTAGGGCTCACCGGTTCATCTGATCTGTCAGTCAACAGTCACATCACCTCCGATCAATTCAGCGGACTTATGATGATGCAAAGTTCAGAGGAAATTGTGGTTATGACAGCCGTATTAGACCAAGGAATCATCTTGGAGGATGAGACCAATGTTGATGTACCATACCCGCCCAGGTCGCCTGTCGCGCGCCCAGCTTGGACGCCCCAGTTGTGTCAAGCTCGTGAGCCTACCACGTTTGAATTGATGGGAATGATTGGTGATCTTCAGCGATTTGTGGTTGATCTCGCCTACGGAATGTCGGCTTCGCCACCAACCCCATCCTACACCGGGAATTACGTACCGCAGGAGCCCCTGCTATTGGGGCGAATTGTGATCGAGCTCAGCCAACCTGAGGCTGTCCCAAGCTATAGCAATGACGTGTCAACGGCAACCGGGTTTCGCTCTGATATAGCAACCCAAACCCTCGATCAAGCTGAGGCCAGAGGTAAGAATAGGGTGGGAACAGATGCCGATCCTGTTGAACAACTGCTGTGGGCAGTCAAGGCTTTGAAAGCCGGAGGATTGAGTAAACAGCAAATATTCGCAGTGGTGGCTAAAACTGTGGATGATGCTTTCCCCACTCCAACCGAGGGGAGTTCCAGCCAGACAGAAAATCAGGATAGGCCTTGTCATGCCAGAACAGTTCCCTCCAATTCTAACCCTGCACTGGGAAAAGATCAGAAAGCCAAGGCAGCACCTGCCGATCCTTTTGCTAATGTGTCCGACAAAAGTCAGCAAACCTCGAAGTATCTACCCCGAGGTCGCAGGGTATTCCACGCCCTTTATATGCCTTTGTCTAAGGCCCTTCAAATCCTTGTTAAGAAAGGCCATCTCAAACCACTTGAGCCTCGCCCTCTCCCCAATCCCCTTCCAGCGAAACATGATGCCACCCTATACTGTGCGTACCACCAGCAAACCGGTCATAGCACCGACAACTGTTTCCGCCTTCGTCATGAAGTACAGGATTTGATCGACAATGAGGTCATCCTCCCACCTACCTCAGCGAAGTCTGTCACTGCTGAGTTGTTAGATTTCAAGGATACCACAAGTATGTGATCAGAAGTTGGTCCACCTGCGGGCGGCGCTCAGTTTACTTCGGATGTGGCGTATGGCACGCACTTTAGAGCATTGGCGAATGTTAGTTTTGTAGTTTCTGACTTGGGTGTTGAGTCAGTTCTGTAGTTTTGTTTTGAGTCTATCTCATTGTCTTGAGTCAGTCTTTTTGATTAAGGGTCTGTTCTGTTGTATCGAGTCAGTCCTGTTGTACAAAGGTCGGGTGATTCCGAGGGTGTTACCTCGGGCATCACCATTTTGTTTTGCGTTTGTCTTTTCGTTCTGTTTTGAGTCTGTTTCTGCCTGGAGCCAGTTACACCAACAAATTTGAATGGAACAACAGTAATTTTCACACTCTTGCATTTGCTTCTACCTTGTGCCATTTGTGCCAGAAAATCTAGGATGAATTGGCGGAGCATCTCACCTGCTCTTCTGCACCTTTAAATCATTGTATTGAACTAAGTTTTTCAAAACTTTTCGAACAATGTGTTGAAAACAAAGAGGAAGGAATTCCTCGGGATTTTAAAAAAAAATTTACCAATTAAGAGAATGAGAGGCATGCTAAGCCCTTTATGATTGAGATCATGTTGTTAACGTGAGTACTGAGAAGGATCCTGGCTTGATCCAGATTGGCTCCATATTGTCTTCCGCGCGAGCGATTTGTCGTTTTCTTAAAAGTTTTCAAAAAATGTTTTGCGCAGTCCTGCGAAGACCTGTGTGGAATCGCTTTTGAGATTGTGCAGCCTAGGATCGCTCTCAGCCTCAAGATCCAACCCCTTGCTCTCAAAACCTTGAACGTGAATTCAGAATGTTCAATGGCCAACCACAATGTGAGGCTTGTATGGCTAGATCAGAAGCACCCCTCGAACTAGGGGCAGAAGACGTCAGATAATGCACTCGAAGAGTCAAAGACGAAGGTTGGCAAGAACGCCAAATCCCAGAAGGGAAGAAAGAAGAAAGTTTTGTTGAAGAGCAACCGAGTTCCTATCCACAACACTAGGGGCAAATTCAGCCCCCATTGGATGGACTCCTGCATCGTCAATGAATAGCAGCCACTCTCCTGGATTCAGACGACTTCAGGATCTCAAAACCATTTGACATGGACAAAGCTACACTTTTACCCTTGAGAGGCTCGCTGGGCCGAAAACCCGGAAGGGCGACCTAGGCAAAAGTTAGAGCAAGAAAAGAAGAAAAAGAACAAAAAAAAAAGAGAGAAGAAAAGAAATGCAAAGAATGAAAAAAAGAAAGAGAAGAAAAATGCAAAGAAAAGATGAAAAAAGAAATGAAAAGAATTGAAAAGAAAAGAAGAACAAAGCTCGCAAGGTTGAAAACCCAGAAAGGGCGGCCTTGGCAAAAGTTAGAGCGCAAAAGGAGAGGTTAATACCCGAGTGTACCTTAACCCTGAACTACGTAAGGCTTGATTCCCATTTTTGGGATACGTAGGCAACTTCACTCTGAAGTCCAGCCGTAAAACACTTCAAATCCGACTATGTCCATGTGATGGTTCTGGTCATCTTTGTCTTCTCTGTATCCGAGAATTTGGTTGTAATTGTCACTGTGAGGACTGGTTGCCATGTGCTGCAGCGCTAGTGAGGACTAATTGCCATGCGCTGCGGTGCCATTCAAACAAGGGGCAACTTTCCGTTGCCATTCAATGCGCTGCAGTGCCGTTCAAACAAGGGGCAACTTTCCGTTGCCACGCAGCTCCCCTCAAGCAAGGGGCAATTTTCCTTCGAATCTGAGGTTGTGCATCTTGAGAGTGGGTTCTATGCTCGTTGAGCAGTGGCCGTTTGCAAAAATAGTTTTTGAGAATTTTTAATAAAGTTGACTAATTCTCTCGAAAAGTATTCCATTTTTCCAAAACTGGACCATTTCTTGGACTCCAAAAAAGGAAAACTTTCAGTGCTCATAACCTAACTCGCATGATTTCAAATCAGAAAATCGAACAAGCGCGTTAATCTAACTCTCATTTTGATTAAAATTGTTTTAAGCAGAAGCCAAAAAACAAAAATGGTCAAAATAATAAACTAGGGGCACAGTTGAACTAGGGGCACAGTTGAGTCAGGCTTCCTATCTTTTCTCCATTGTCAGTACATTTGCCAGAAAGGGCACCATACTTGCCAAGAAGGGCACTCTACCTGCCAAAAAAGGGCATAGTTGAAGCAGTCAGCAAAGGGGCAGAAAGCTCTATGCTAGGGGCGCGAGCCCGCAACTTCCTGTTTATCCATCAACCACCCAGGGGAGGGATAAAAAATAAGAGATTGAAGAATAGAGAGATGTGCACTGAGAGGAAAAGTTGAGGAAAGGGCTTTTTCAGAAAAACAAAGCCTGAGGGCCGAGTGATGTGAGAATCACAACTTAGAAACGGTGGGAAACAAATACTCAGAGAAACTGGCTCCTCGCGATCTGAGAGTTCTCTCGTCTTTCCAATACGTCTGAGTGTCGTGTCGTTTGCTTTCTGTCGATTCTTGTTTTGAATCGTTTCGAGTGTCACTCGGTGTGTTTAGGTTGTTTTACCTTGTTTTTCCTTTGTTGAGTTGTGTTTAGGTTGTTCTACCTTTGTTTTCCGTTGTTGAGTCGTTTTGGCTGTGGTCAATTGTAGGCTCAATACCCGGTTGAGAAATCATTCTCAATTTCAATTTCATAAAAAAAAAAATCGCTTTGTTCTCAAAGTGCTGTGCCATTCTCCATGCTTATGCAAAACGAAATTTTGTTCTTTCAAAAACCGCAGGGTTCAACCTGGGTCATGTGAAAACAGTAAAACCGGGACCTATCTGAAGCTATATAGGTTCCAGACTTCGAAACAAAAGAAAAAAGGGAAAAATGTCAGGCATCTGAGTTTGTTTCAACTTCTGCAAGTTCCGTCATCGCATCTTGTATGTTCAGAATGAGTTGTGTGTTCAAAATTAAAAGAATACTGTGTTATGAGCCGCGTGTTCAGATCGAGCAGTGTCGTGTCATGAGCTGCGTGTTCAAAATGAAAAGAATGAGTTGTGTGTTCAGAAATGCAAATTTATGAGCTGCGTGTTCAGAATTAAGAATGAGCTGCGTGTTCATAATTGAAATGTGTGAGCTGCGTGTTCAAAATGAAAAAAATGAGCTATGTGTTCAGAAATGAAAATTTATGAGCTGCGTGTTCAGAATTAAGAATAAGCTGCGTGCAAATGAAAATGTATGAGCTGCGTGTTCAGAATCAAATGCATGAGCTGCGTGCAAATGAAATGAATGAGCTGTGAATTCAAAAGTGAAATATAAGAAATATGTGTTCAATATGCGCTGCGTGCAAATAAAACAGTGGGCTGTGTGTTCACTATCAAAAGTTTGGGCTGTGTGTTCAACTTTCAAAACAGTGGGCTGTGTGTTCACCATCAAAAATTTGGGCTGCGTGTTTAACTTTCAAAACTGTGGGCTGTGTGTTCACCTCAAGAGTGTGCTGTGTGTTCACATTCGAAAATGAGCTGCGTGTTCAGAAATTCAAAAGTTTGGGCTGCGTGTTCAACTTTCAAAACAGTGGGCTGTGTGTTCACCATCAAAAGTTTGGACTGTGTGTTCAACTTTCAAAACAGTGGGCTGTGTGTTCACTATCAAAAATTTGGGCTGCGTGTTCAACTTTCAAAATTGTGGGCTGTGTGTTCACCTCAAGAGTGTGCTGTGTGTTCACATTCGAAAATAAGCTGCGTGTTCAAAAATTCAAAAGTTTAGGCTGTGTGTTCAACTTTCAAAATAGTGGGCTGTGTGTTCACCATCAAAAATTTGGGCTGCGTGTTCAACTTTCAAAACTGTGGGCTGTGTGTTCACCTCAAGAGTGTGCTGTGTGTTCACATTCGAAAATGGGCTGCATGTTCAGAAATTCAAAAGTTTGGGCTGCGTGTTCAACTTTCAACAAATGTGTGCTGCGTGTTCACATTCAAAATGGGCTGCGTGTTCAACTTTCAAAACTGTGGTTGTGTGTTCACCTCAAGAGTGTGCTGTGTGTTCACATTCAAAAATGGGCTGCGTGTTCAGAAATTCAAAAGTTTGGGCTGCGTGTTCAACTTTCAACAAATGTGTGCTGCATGTTCACATTCAAAATGGGCTGCGTGTTCAGAAGTTCAAGAGTTTGGGCTGCGTGTTCAACTTTCAACAAATGTGTGCTGCGTGTGCATAATCAAAATTTGAGCTACGTGTTCAGAAAGTCAAGTGTTTGAGCTGTGTGTTCAGGATTCAAAAGAACTATGGGCTGTGTGTTCATCTCAAAGTTCGAGCTGTGTGTTCAACATCAAGTGTTTGAGCTATCTGTTCAGACTTCAAAAACAGTGAGCTATGTGTTCAACTCTCAACCAGTGTGTGCTGTGTGTTCACCTTAAAATTTGGACTGCGTGTTCAGAAATTCAACAGTTTGGGCTGCGTGTTCAACTCTCAACCAGTGTGTGCTGTGTGTTCGCCTCAAAATTTGGGCTGCGTGTTCAGACTTCAAAGACAGTGAGTTGCGTGTTCAACTCTCAACCAGTGTGTGCTGTGTGTTCACTTCAAAAGTTTGGACTGCGTGTTCAAATTTCAAAAACTGTGGGCTGTGTGTTCGCCTCAAAAGTTTGGGCTACGTGTTCAACTTTAAAAAACTGTGGGTTGTGTGTTCACGACAAAAAGTTTGAGCTGTGTGTTCAAATCTCAAAAATGTGGACTCCGTGTTCACGACAAAAGGTCTGAGCTGTGTGTCCAGATTTCAGAAATGTGGGCTGCATGTTCACGACAAAAAGTTTGAGCCGCGTGTTCAGATTTCAAAACAGTGGGCTGCGTGTTCACAACCAAAAGCATAAGCTGCGTGTTCAGAAATTCAAGTGCTTGAGCTGTGTGAATGCTGTGTTATAGACTGAGTGTTCAGAATAAGCTGTGTGCTCGAAAAGTGAGCTGCGTGCTCGAAGAATGAGCTGTGTGCCCGAAAAGTGAGTTACGTGCTCGAAGAATGAGCTGTGTGCCCAAAAACGAGCTGTATGCCCGCAATGAGCTGTGTGCCCAAAAGAGCTGTGTGCCCAGATAAACAGAGTGCTGTGTTTCGAGCTGCGTGCCGAAAGAACAAAATTTTGTGTTGTGAGCCGCGTGCCAAACAAACAAAGTGTTGTGTTGTGAGCTGTGTGCCAAATGAATAGAATGCTATGGCATAAGTTGTGTGCCAAGTCTTGCATGGTGCACGCATTTTATTGCACTTTCTTGCGCATCGCACTGTTTTGTGCAGTTTTACACTCGCGCTTTCTTGCGCCTCGCACTGTTTTTGTGCAGTTTATGCTCGCGCTACCTTGCGCACCACACCTGCACTTGTTAGTGCATTGTATCGCGTACCTTGCGCACCTCACCTGCACTTGTTAGTGCATTGCATTGCGCTATCTTGCGCACCTTACCTGTATCGCACTGTTTTGTGCATTCACCCCGCTCGCACTGTTTTGTACACCTTTAGCATCGCACTATTTTGTGCATCTACTCGCACTGTTTGTGCACCTTTAGCTCGCATTGTCTTGTGCACTCTCTGGTCTAGGAGACCTTAAATCCTCTAAAGGTGCAATTCCTTTGGTGTTTGTCGTGCCCGAACGACTTCTGGTGGTCTGGTATAGCCACCTGCCTTTGTTTGCGGTGAGCTCCTAGGAGACCAACTGAGACGATGGAAACTAGAGTTTGAATGGCTCTTGCCTAGAACGCAAAGGTTCGGGATTTCCGAGACTAAAGTCTGGTTTAAATACCTAGAGGTATATCCTCGGCTTGAAATCTGTATGGCAGCCCCATAGATTGAGATAGCATGTGTATGCACCTCAATTCTGGATACTAAACCAACCTAATCTGTCACCTTGTTGGAGAATAGGGAAAGCTACGACCATAGTCAGGGAGAAAACTAGTACCTGTGGTTCGACTAAGAAGAAGCGAAAGACCCCCAGCAGCATGAGGCATGATATTGTATGTATGGTTCATTTGAAGCTGGCGCGACCAGACGAACCGGACGGTATTGTATTCTCCATGTGAGACGTAGCGAGAATTGTGATTCTCCGCATTCTTAAACCGCATGAAATGTAGTTGTTGCTTTGCATTCTTGCTTAAAACTGTTGCATTTATTGTGTATATTTGCTTCATTACAGCTGTCATTGCATGATCATAAGTTATGTTCAGCTTCTTGCATTATCACTTGCCTTTTGCCCCTGCTTGCGGGCACATCTCTTTGATTATCTTGCCTGTTTGTCTAAGTCTTCGGCCTTGTCAAAAATGGGTCATCTCTGGCTTTGACATTCACTCCCGTCACGTATGACTTTCGAGTTCTGTCAAAAAGGGGCAACTGTAGACACCCCATTTTTGACCAGCCTTAAGACTCAGACGTCACCAACTGAGCGCTCGGTGATGTTGCATATCGTGCTCGTTCTGAGGTTTCAGAGTCTCGGCTGTGAGCTTTGCCTCTAGACTTCAAGGCTCTTTTGTGCTTTCCCTCGATTTGCGAACCAGGTCCTGTTTTCTTTGTTTTCTCTTCCCGAAGGGAGGGAGAGGTCTTGTAGACCATCTCTCAGTGGCCGTAGGCTATGTTTCATGGTCGTAGGCCATTTTTCCCGTTTGGAGGCCAGCTTTCAATTTTCGGAGCCGTCGGCCATGCACCTCGGTTCGGGACCGCCTAACTACCTCTGATTGCTCCGGTTTTTGGCACACACCTTATTTCCTCCCTTTAGAGGGACACTGTGGCCTGGGAGACCACCTTCGTGGTCATACACCACCTCCGGTGCTTAACAGCCTGTTTTCGGGGCCCCGGACCGCGCGTTTTGGCCCCCGAACCCTTGTTTTTGCATCGGTTAGGGTTCATTTTTGGTATGGACCCTATTTTCATTGTTAGGAAGATGGTAGGATGGTGGGAGGCCACCTTTTCCCCTGAAAAACCAGTTTTCTCATTTTCTCTCTCCTAAAGCTGATTTTTCTTGACAGAAAGCTGGTTTTTCCCACTTTTGGACCATAATTTCTGGTTTTTCATCCCACCATTGTGTTGTACTCATTTGGGAGGCCACCAATATGGGTTGCCGACCACCTTTCTTGGAGGTGACTTTTTTGACCTGGCTAGCCTACCACAAAAGGTGGCTGGCCGACTACCTGAACCTTTTGACCTGGTCGGCCGACCAGGGCAAGTAGTCGACCGACCACTTGAACTGGTCAGCCTATCTTCTACTTTTTGGCCTTCCCAAGTGCTTCACAGCTGTGCCAGCTGTGAAGCATTTGACCCATTGTCCGAGATTTTGAGCCTTTGGTTGCCATTTTTAAGTTGGTTTTGACCCTCTTGCTTAGCTTCTTAGGGAAGCTTGACTCTTTTGTCAAGCTTCTTGAGGAAGCTTGACCCTTTTGGTTTAGCTTCTTCAAGAAGCTTGACCCTTTTGATCAAGCTTCTTTGAGAAGCTTTGCACCCCTCTTGAGGCTTCTCCAAGAAGCCATATCTCTCTCCCTCTATAAAACAAAACCTCCATCTCCATTTGCAAGGGTTAGAAGCTTTTGGCTGGAAATATACATATAACCCTCTATCTCTATACTTCTAGCCTCCAAACACCCTTGTTCTTGGCCATTTTACACTACAACCCATAGCCTACCACCTCCATCATCCATTCCAGCCCCTTGGAGGCCATTTGCAGAGGTTGAAAGCTCACAATCTTGAACCAAAAGCTGCTGCATTGCTGTGCTACAAGGGTAAGCCTCCATTTCCCCTTTTCTTGCATTCTTTTGCTTCATTTCTTAGCCCTATTTGCAAGCATTTTTGGGCTCCGATCCAAACTGTAAAGTGTCTTATTTTGAACCCCTCTTCAACTTTGATTATGGACACTTTGCTGTTTGAAGTCATCTACTTCCTTGTTTGTTCAATCTCTCTTTTAGGGCTATTTTTGCATCCTATTTTAGCCTTACTTGTGAACATTTTCGAGATTTTCTATAAACTGGAAAAAGTCTTATTTTGAGCCCCTCTTGATGTTTGTTTAAGGGAATTTTTCTGTTTGAGGTCATATGCTTCCTTGTATGCTTGATTGCCTTTTGTTTTGAGTCTTGCATCTAAGCTTTTGTTGCATGCTTGGTTTGGCCTCTTAGCCACGGAAATCCAGTGGATTTTTAGTGGCTTAGATGCTGTTTTGAGAGCCCAAATTAGAAGGGGGGTGACCCCCTCTCTCCTTGATTTGTTTGTTGGCCTTGTTGGTCTTCAAAAGAGGCTCCATCTTATATGCTTTAAAGTCACTTTCCAGGCCCTATTATGTGAGTTTTGAGGTCTGCCTTGGCTCTGTCCGAGGCCCTTTTGGCCATATTTTATGTCTATGTTGCATGTATAGAGAAATCCCATTCAAGGCCTTCCAAAGAGGCCTTTCTTTGCATGTTTCCGACACTGATTTCAGGGCCAATTTGGTGAGGTTTAGGGCTTTCATAATCCATTTCCAGAGGTGGTTTTGCCATGTTACATGTCTACCTTGTATGTGCTTAATAACCCCTTGTATGGCCCTCTAAAGGAGCTCATCATTTTTGCATGCATTGGCTGCATTTTAGTGATTATTTGGGCATATTTTGACATGTTTTATTCACTGTTTTTGGCTGGTTTGATGAGTTCTCATACACTTCATATACATGTCATGTAAACCATGTTTGCTAGCCAATGTTGCATGCTATTTTAGTCCATCATGTTAGCATCTTTTGGCCATGCCTTAAACTGGAAATGTGCATGTTTTGGGACTGCCTTGGCTTTATCTTTAGACTTCATGATCAAATAATGCTTGCTTTGTATACTTGTGGTTCAATGCATTGGACTAGTTTTGAGTTTCGGGGCTTATTTCATGCATCGGGTGCCATATTTCCATGTTTCGGGACCATTTAGCATCATGTTTCAGTGCTGAAATTTACATGTTTGAATGCCATGCTTCATCCTTGCCATGCTTTGGTAGAGTGGCATTTAATGCCTTAGGTCTGGTCCTCGGTTTGCGTGCATGTGTGCACGCATTTCGGTTGTCTCATTTTCATCTTATGGCCGCTGATGTGAGTGTGGCTGAGGTCCACTCATGTTGGTGTAAGTCCATCAAGCATTGTGTATGCCATCTTAGTCGATAGCATTGTGTATGCTAGGTCGTATGTTAGAGCATTGTGTATGCCAGTTCATAGCATTGCGTATGCTAGGTTGTATGTCAGTCGCATTCATGCATGTCATGCATATTGCATCGTGTTTGGGATAGGAGTTAGCCCAAGCACAGGAAACGAGGGACGTTTCGTACTCCGAGTGACGGAACGTGTCTCAATTCCCGGTCACCGACACTCCAGATTAACCATGATAGAGTCTCGGTCTTGTTATGTTTTCATGTGCATTCATTTCATATTGAGTCGTGCAATTCGACTCCTCGGCCATCATGCATCAAGATGCGTGATTGGTGGCACGAGGACCGAGGTGTGCATACATGTGTGAAAATACTTTGTCATGCCCCTTTCTTGCTCTATGTTGCAGCAAATCAGAAATCAGCAGCTTTCTAAAGCCTTGCACAGCATTCCGGGATTAATTGCAAACAAAGGCAAATCGGTGCATCGCGCTGGATTTCTGCACAAGGCAACTCAAGCATGCATCATTCATCATCTGGAACAGAGCTGAGGCGGTCCATGGGATTGCATGCTAATTTACTGCTTTCCTAGTTAATTTGTTAATTAGGGTTTTGTACTTATTCGGACTGTATTATTTATTCAGACCCTCCGAGCGAGGGCAATTGTGTAATAAGTGTGCGTGTGTGTGTGATGTATGTCTTCCAACCCCACGTCTTTCTCCCTTTTATTTACCAGCTTATGATGGTTAGAATAGGGCATGTTTCAATTAGCATACTTATGCTTGCATATTTGCATCATTCATCTGTATTGCATGCACCGGGCTCGGCGCATCATACTAACTGCATCGTATTTCAATTCCGAGTTGAATACTTGCTAGTTGTAGCATTTCACATGCCATGTTTAGAATAGCCGAGCCTATTATAGTTGCCTTTTTGCATATGTTGCATTAGGCATTTCTGTATAGTTAGGATCATGCATGGATTTCTAACATAGCTTCTGTTTTGGCTTGGAGTACTAGGTAAGCTTTTATGCTTTAGTATCCTTGCATGTGTGTGAGTGACTGCCATGATAGCATGCTTGCCATGAGGCTATGTGCTTATGTGATATACCTGCCTGAATGCCTGTGGGTGAAGGTTGGGTTATTTGGATCGGAACAATGCATTGACTGTGAGTTTTAAGCGCACTTGAGAGTGGCAAATCATCTTGTTTTCTAAGCCTACCTGAGCGTGGCAAATCTACATTTTAGCTTACTTGCGAGTAGCAAACCGTTTTCAAAACAAACATGAAATGTTTTGTTCCAACTCAGACGATCCAGTCTATACTTGTATGCTGCGCGCATCACGTAGTAAATCTAGGCTAATAACCGGAACAAGAACGCATAATGTTTTCAAAACTAGATATCATAGTTAGTAGAGGCCGATCTTTTATCGGGCGAGCGGAGGTGCTCACGAAGTGACCATCCCCAATCGTACCCAAGTTCCCGAGCCGAGGCAACTTTGGTGATGACGGACACGTGGCCTTAGGCAAACAAGTTAGGGTTTCCTAAATTCCCCAAAATAAAATATTTAGGTGGCGACTCTGTATCTGGCAAAGCAATCCATGTTTGGCACTTCTTTCAAAAAATCTGTTTTCAAAAACGATTTGCCAGATTTGGACTCTTTGATGATTTCATCGGTTTTGCATTGCACTCTGCAAGATTAGATACAGGACCATGACATTGAGTCCTTGAACTGTAGTGAGCCCAAATGAACAGAACGGGAATTCCCTCTCGGGGACATTCGAGGACGTCTACAAGTAGTAATCCTAAGTCCATTAGAGCTAGGCTCCTATTGGGACTAGGATTGTGTTGGCTATAAAAGGGAGGCACCCCCATGGGTCAAAGGTATGCTTTTGATATTCTGTCTAGTGAGTTAAGCACTATTGATTATCTTTGAGAGATATTGAGTACTGACTTGATCGTCGGAGTACCCCCGGGTGGACAAACCACTGCTGGAATCTTCTCTTTCTGTTGCAGGTCAGACAGGTGTCATCTATTCTACCGGTGCTCTCTAGCTGAATACTGAGTTGGCAGTGTGGTCAGAAAATCACCCACACAATTTGGCGCCGTCTGTGGGAAAGAAAGTAGAATAGATGGCCAGTAACGGACAGAAAAAAAAAAAAAAGATTGGGGACGACACTCCTGCTAGGAGTGGGAGACCTATTGACCTTGATGTCGAAGGAGACAGGTCCAACGCAAAAACTCATGAGCAAACTCATGGAGTAAAGGACGTCGGCCAGACTGGCGACGTACCAAAGAAACCTGATCAAAGCGGGTACTACAATGAAGGCGACCTCCAGGTATGGAAGGACAGGTGCCTACGAAGGGACGAAGAGGTGAAAGAGATGGCAAACAAATTGGCAGACCTGCAATCGGTCGTCAATTTTATGATGCAAAATAACGTCATGCAGCCACCATACCCACTGCAGGACATGCCGATTCCAGCGGCCAATGCCCAGAAGGGAGGGCAGAAAGCAATCCTAGAAGCCCCCCAGCACACCAGGAGCGAAAGACACTCTCACCAGCCTTCGAGGGAGGTCGGAAGAGGGGAGTCAAGGAAGGAAGAGTCACAAAGGTCACAACGCACCAAGGAGGCCGACCCCAAAGAACATCGGCATGTTCAAGGGCGAGCCCTATGCTTCGACACAACTCATGGAGAAAGATCGAAAAGGGCTCACCACGAGGGCGAGAGTAGTATACCGAAAAGACTGAAGTCGAAAGATAGCCGAGCTCATGGGCGGAGCAAAGAAGACTTGAGAGATTACCTCAAGAGGAAGCAACAGAACGCCGATGCTGAGATAACTTCACCTGTTAAGCCGAGAACACCATTCTCGATGGAATTAGACAAATTCGAGGCACCAAAGAGATTCAGTATGCCAAGGTTCCAAATATACGATGGTAAGTCAGACCCCAACTTTCACGTTGGATTATACTTGAACTCAATGGCATTATATAGTGGGAACGAGCCGTTGCTCTGCAAAGTGTTCCCCCCGTCCTTCGGGGAGATTGCATCAGATTGGTTTCACAAACTAACAAAGGGAAGAGTGAAGACCTGGGAAGGCCTGGCCGAGATGTTTGTGGCTAGGTTCGTGACAAACAAACTTCAGCCATTAAGAGTGGACGCATTGATGGCTCTGAAGATCAGCAAAAATAAAGGCCTTAGGGCCTACGCCAAAAGATACTATGAGGTGTTCAACCGAATACTTGAATGTAATCAAGACGTGGCAGTCGTATTTTTCAAGAACGGCCTGAAAGATGACTGTCCACTACGGAAGTCATTGGCAAAGACATTGCCAAAAAGTATGGAAGAACTCATGGCCAGAATCGAGAAGTATGCCAGAGCCGAGGAAGATATGTCGGGGAATAAGGAGACAAAGCGCGAGAAAGGAAATGGCTCACTGAAGTGAGGCCGAGGTAACAACGGATCCTTCAAACAAGAGGCAGAACTGAAGGCTGTGCAAGCAGTGACAACTGTGTTTCGAATCCCAATTCACAAAGTCCTGGATCAAATTCGGAACCAGTCCTATTTCAGAACGCCAAAGAGGACTCCAGGAGAGTTCATGGGAAGAAACAATGGCAGGCATTGTGCCTACCACAATGAAGATGGGCATACAACTTAGGGTTGTAGAGCCCTGAAAACACACTTGGAAGACCTGGTGAGACAAGGACATCTGAGAGACCTTGTCAATGAAACCAGGACAAGGAAAGAACGGGCAAGATTGCCTCAGGCACTAGCAGCCCCACCTCCCCCAGCACAGCAGCCGTAGGCAAGAGGACCTCGGGTAGTCAACGTAATCCACTCGAAGGTAAACGAAAACGAAATCCGAGGAGAGACCCAGAAGATAAAACACCTATAACATGTCGACCAAGTCGGGGAGAAAAGACATCGGGCAGAAGAGTGCCAGGGACCAATGATAACCTTTACTGAAGCCGACCTAGAGATGGTCCAGCATCCGCATAATGATGCCTTGGTAGTATCCCTCCAGGTTGGGGAGTGCCAAGTGAAACGCATCCTGATTGACCAAGGCAGCTCTTGTGACATCATGTACGTCTGATGTTACAAGGAGCTCGGCCTTCACCCAGATGATATGGAACAATCCAATGGCCCAATGGTTGGGTTCAATGGAACGCCGACATGGCCACTGGAAGCAGTAAGCTTGGAGGTACAGGCTGGCACAAGGAAGATCAAGACAGAATTCACCATCATCGATACACCCTCCCCTTACAACATCATCTTGGGAAGGCCATGGCTGCATGCGATGGGGGCAGTTCCCTCAACATTACATCAACTATTACGATTCCCAACAGAGCATGGGATAGAGGAAGTCAGAGACGATCAGTTGCAGGCGAAGAATTGCTCCATGGCAGCAATGAAATCTACCTGCAGCATACGAGAGCCAGAAAAGGCAGAAATTGAAGATGAGGATGTAGAAGTCCTAGAAGATGTTGGCAAGGAGCCAGCCGAGAAGAGCGAAGAAGAACTGAAGAAAATCCTCGTCCAGGATGGGAATGAAGAACGTTTCTTTTTTCTCGGCTCGGGCTTAGCTGAAGAAGAGGAAAAAGAGTTAGAAGCTTTTTTGAGAGCAAATATTGAGGTGTTTGCTTGGACACCTTACGAAATGTCTGGCATTGACCCCGAGGTCACTTGCCACAAATTGAATGTTGACAGGTCGGCCAAACCTGTAATTCAACGAGCCAGAAGACCGATGTTGATGCACGTCGATGCAGTAGAGGAAGAAGTAGGCAGACTTCTGGAGGCCAGGGCCATTAGAGAAGTTCACTACCCGACATGGCTATCCAATACAGTGGTAGTAAAGAAGAAGAACGGTAAATGGAGGGTCTGCATAGACTTTACCAGCCTCAACAAAGCCTACCCCAAAGACAGCTTTCCTCTACCCAAGATTGACCAGCTAGTAGATACCACTTCAGGGCATAGAAGAATGAGCTTCCTAGATGCCTACAGGGGGTACCACCAGATAGCTATGTACCCCCCAGACGAAGAGAAGACCGCGTTCATCACCCCAAAAGGCCTGTACTGTTACAGAGTAATGCCTTTCGGGTTGAAAAATGCAGGAGCAACTTACCAAAGGTTAGTAACCAAAATGTTCAGACACCTGATTGGCCGAACAGTAGAAGTCTACATCGACGACATGGTCGTTAAGACCAAGGAGCCTGAGGGTCATCTCGTCGATCTAAAAGCAGTCTTTGAAATCCTTAAAACATATCGGCTCCGACTCAATGCATCGAAGTGTGCATTTGGAGTTAGATCTGATAAGTTTTTAGGATACCTGGTGACCAAAAGGGGCATTGAGGCCAACCCAGATCAGATCAAGGCCATCTTAGAGTTGAAGAGCCCGACGTCGGCAAAACAGGTGCAGATGCTAACTGGAAGGGCCGTAGCCCTGAACAGGTTCATAAGCAGAAGCTCAGACAAGTGCAAACCTTTCTTCAACTTAGTGAAGAAAGCCACGGACTTTCTTTGGACAGAGGAGTGAGAAGAAGCATTAGCCGATCTGAAGAAGTACCTGACCACAGCTCCAGTTCTTTCGAATCTAGAACCTGGGGAGGAGCTATTCCTGTACTTGGCAGTTTCAGAACATACGATAAGTGCAGTACTAATCCAAGAAGAAAAAGGGAAGCAAAGGGCTGTTTACTATGTAAGCAAAACCCTAGCCGACGCAAAAATGAGGTATCTACCCTTAGAGAAATTGGCACTGGCTTTAGTAATGGCTTCAAAGAAGTTGAACCATTACTTCCAGGCCCATAAAATTGTGGTACTGACAGAACATCCATTGAAGTCCCTATTGCAGCAGGGAGACTTAACAGGAAGAATAGCCAGATGGGCAGTCGCCCTAAGCCAGTATGATCTGGAGTACAAGCCCAGAACAGCAATCAAAGGCTAGGTTTTGGCTGACTTCGTGGCCGAGTTCACGCCAAAATCCATCGAATATCGGGCTCCGTTGAGCCAAGATAAACGATGTCCAAACAAGCAAGGAGAAGCCCAACCAAAGATAAAAGAACAAAGGAAAGAGGACAAACTCAGACCCTGCAGCATTTATATCAGCGACTTCTTTCGACTGTTTGTTGATGGGAGTTCAAACCGACAAGGAGCGGGGCAGGAGTAGTACTGATATCCCCAGATGGGCAGGTACTAGAACAATCGATTCGTTTGGGGTTCAAGGCCTCAAGCAATGAAGCAGAATACGAAGCACTCATTGCAGGACTAAAACTGGCAGCAGCAGTACAAGCAGATGAGGTAATAGTTTTTTGTGATTCACAACTGATAGTCAATCAGGCAACGGGAGAATATGCAACCCAAGATGAAAGAATGTCGGCATATGCAAAGGAGGTCATCAGGTTGGCGGCCTTATTCCAGAACTGCCGACTACTCCAGGTAAACCGAGATGATAACAGCTACGCCGATGCGTTGGCCAACCTAGCTAGTGTAGTACAACCTGGAAAAGCAAGGACAATAATGATTGACTACTTGTCAGGCCCGAACATTGAACCAATAACCACAGAGCATGAAGCAATGTGCGTAGACATGGGATCAAGCTGGATAGACGTAATTGTTGCGTTCCTAAAAGAAGGAAAGCTGCTAGATGACCACAAGGACGCACACAAGATCAGATTGAAGTCGGCAAGATTCAGTCTGACAGCAGAAGGACATCTCTATAGAAGGTCCTTCACTGGACCCCTTTTAAGGTGCGTACACCCTTTACAAGTCGAAAATTTTTTATATGAAATACATGAAGGAATTTGTGGAAGCCACGCTGGGGGCAGATCACTCGCTCATAGGGCCATCACCTAGGGGTATTGGTGGCCTTACATGCAGAAAGATGCAGAAGCCTATGTAAAGAAGTGTGAACAATGCCAAAGGTTTGCACCTCTGATACACTAGCCAGCAGCAGACCTGAACCCTGTATCCAGTCCTTGGCCATTTGCCCAATGGGGCATGGATCTCGTCGGGCAACTGCCCCAAGCAATTGGACAAAGGAAGTACTTGCTGGTAGCAACAGATTACTTCACTAAATGGATAGAAGCTGAACCTCTTGCCAAGATCCGAGATGTGGACATGAAGAACTTCATTTGGAAGAACATTATCACTAGATTTGGGATTGCAAGAACAATTGTTGCGGAGAATGGAACTCAATTTGACAGTAAGCTAATCAAGAACTTCTGTGCAAAGTTCAAGATCAAGAACTACTTTTCAACCTCAAGCTTTCCACAAAGCAATGGACAAGCAAAAGCATCCAACAAAGTAATTCTGGATGGGATAAAGAAGAGGCTGCAGGCAGCAAAAGGAAAGCGGGTAGACGAATTGCCCAATGTACTCTGGGCATATCGGACTATGCCGAGAAGATCAACAGGGGAATCCCCCTTTGTCATGGCTTATGGCACAAAAGCAGTCATTCCGCTGGAGGTCGGCATCCTTGAGATCAGAACCCAGGGGGTAGAGAACGGGACTAATAATGTACTCTTAGCCCGAGATCTACATCTTCTAGAAAAACGAAGGGAGCTTGCAGCATACCAGCAATTCAGCTTGCAACATACTAGCAACAGCTTGCCAGAGCTTATAACAAGAAGGTTAACCCAAGGGAAATTCAGATTGGTGACCTCGTCTTAAGAAAAGTCGTCGGCAACAAGAAAGATCTCAGAGAGGGCATGCTTGGCCCAAATTGGGAAGGACCCTACAGAATCATCTCGGTGCTGGGCAATGGGGCATATCAACTTGAAGATAATGAGGGCAAAGAGTTACCAAGGCCTTAGAACACTTGTAATTTGAAATTTTTCTATCATTAAAATTTCTTTGTTCCTTTGCCATTTGCCGAAGTAAATAAATAAAGATTCAGCTGGTTCTCTTTTCAAGATACTTGACATTGTCTCTAGAATACATGCATAATAAGAACCCAAGTGGAACTCAAGTTCACATTAAGGGGCAGAGAGAAGAAGAATATGTTTAACACTTGTTGAAATTTGTGGACAATTTACAAGTTGATGTTAAACCGAAATCATTGTTTAACACTTGTTAAAATTTGTGGACAATTTACAAGTTAAAGTTAAACTGAAATCGTTGTTTAACACTTGTTGAAATTTGTGGACAATTTACAAGTTGAAATTAAACCGAGATCATTGTTTAACACTTGTTGAAATTTGTGGACAATTTACAAGTTGCAGTTAAACCGAGATGATGTTTAACACTTGTTAAAACTTGAGAAAAATTTACAAGTTAAAGTTAAACCAAAATCATTGTTTAACACTTGTTGAAATTTGTAGACAATTTACAAGTTGAAGTTAAACTGAGATCATTGTTTAACACTTGTTGAAATTTGTGGACAATTTACAAGTTGCAGTTAAACCGAGATGATGTTTAACACTTGTTGAAACTTGAGAAAAGTTTACAAGTTGCAGTTAAACCGAGATGATGTTTAACACTTGTTGAAACTTGAGAAAAGTTTACAAGTTGAAGTTAAACCGAGGTCATGTTTAACACTTGTTGAAATTTGAGAAAAGTTTACAAGTTGAAGTTAAATCGAGATAATATTTAACACTTGATGAAACTTGAGAAAAGTTTACAAGTTGAAGTTAAACCGAGATGATGTTTAACACTTGTTGAAACTTGAGAAAAGTTTACAAGTTGCAGTTAAACCGAGATCATGTTTAACACTTGTTGAAACTTGAGAAAAGTTTACAAGTTGAAGTTAACCGGGGTCATGATTAAAGGAATGAATGATATAGGTTCCATCACCTCAGATGCCGAGGTAATAGAACCTAGGGGGCAGTTATGGGGATATATTTTTGAGTACCAACACGTGGCAAGGTGACGCCGATGTATCAGCCGAGGTGCCACGTGTCCTAGTCGTAACACCGAGATGATCTCGGCATGGCCGAGGTTATCTCCGAAGATATCGGAATCTGAGATAAGCGGATAAGGGACAAGAGTCCTAGAATGGGAGAAGACTTCAGTTTAGGTAAAGATGAGACTCTTAGAGAGTTTATCCTAATCCTACTGGGAGTCCAAGATTAGCAGTAATCTTAAGTCCATTAGAGTTAGGCTCCTATTGGGACTAGGATTGTGTTGGCTATAAAAGGGAGGCACCCCCATGGGTCAAATGTATGCTTTTGATATTCTGTCTAGTGAGTTAAGCACTATTGATTATCTTTGAGAGATGTTGAGTACTGACTTGATCGTCGGAGTACCCCCGGGTGGACGAACCATCGCCGGAATCTTCTCTTTTTGTTGCAGGTCAGACAGGTGTCATCTATTTTGCTGGTGCTCTCCAGCTAAATACTGAGTTGGCAGTGTAGTCAGAAAATCACCCACGCAGAAGAATTTGTTTAACATCTGATCTTTGATTAAATAATGGTTTAGAATGTCAATGTATCATTACATATTTTATTGATAATAATTGAAAATTAAATAAAGAATTATTTCATTTAAATTAGTTGAACTTCCATACACTGGTAATTTGTCACGACCCGCTCCCCGTACCCAAGGGTTAAGCATCGTAATGGCCAGTAACTAAGGTTACCTCCGGCCAATTCTAAAACAAATCAATAAATGCAAGCGGAAGGAATATTTAAATAAGGGTACCAAAATAATCATCGGAGCTTCTATTTTTATTACAAAATATATTGACCAAAAAGACCGATATTTACATAAAGAAATATCATAAAAAAATGCTGTGTGTGTGTCTATTCCGCAGCCCCGCGTCTAAGACTTTCCAAAAGCTATTTCCTGAAAATTGGTAAAAAACTATAAGCACATGGCAGAGTGAGAAATATTATACCAAGAGTATAAGGGACACGAAATAACCATGGATCGTTAGTTAGGCCAAAACATTTATATAAACAGATCATTTGAGTAGCAGAAATCATTTGACAAATAATCGTTTAAGTAATAAAACTGAGATTATGCTTCGTCAGAACAAATAACCTTTTATTGGTAACCAAATCATTTAAGTAACAGAACTGAAATACAGAAGTTATGTAACCACAACCACGGTACAGAACAGAACAGAACAGAGGTCACAGAAGTGACAATTAGAACAGAGGTACGGATTCAAGAGGTGGCTCGTACGGATTCTAGAGGTGGCTCCCACAATAGTGTAGCACTTAGTTTCGCACAGCACTTTGCTCCGCACAAAATAGAGGTCAATGGATCCATGACAAACAGAGGACCACAAAGTGGTCAAACAGAGGCCAATGGTTATTTAAGTCCCCCAAGGCGTGGGACTCCCGTGGTGGTACTTACAAAACATAATTGTTTATAAGGTAATAGTCAAATATTCTTTAAAATATAAACAAACATATCTATGGATTTCCTTTTAAGCAATAGGGTTCAGATATAAAACCACGTAACTGAAATCTTTATAAAACATAACTTTTATTAATATACTAATAAAATATAACTTGTATAAAATAGATTTTGGTAAGTCAAAACATACGTAAAATACATTTTGGTGACTCAAGGTATAATATAACTCACCTTAACTTTAATACCTTACTCTTTCTTTCCACTATCAAAGACCTTTTTAACTTGCACCATCTTTTCCTCTCTTTCCTTCTCTCTTTCTCTTTCTTTCCTCTCTTTCTCTTTTCTTTCTCTCTTTTCTTTCCTGGTCTTCTCCAGGTCGTTCAACTCTCCCAATTTATAAGGGATTGAATTCGTAAGGCCCAAGGAAACTGCCACGCGTCCCCCCTTATTAATTAATCCAAGCTTATCTCCAAGCTAACTTAATTATTTATTTATATTTTCACCCCAAACTTTTAATAATTATATTATTTTACAAAATTGCACATAATAATATATAATAAATCATATATTTTCTTAACTGAGATTAAATAATATTAGTATAAATTCTATAGCATAATTAAAAATCTGGGTTGTTACAATTTTCCCCCCTTTTAAAATTTCGTCCTCGAAATTTGTCACAGATGTAAGCTAGTCCCTGCGCACTCTGATAAATATATATATTAGATGATTAATCTGATAGAAAATAGTACCTCAAAAAAAATACCAAAAATAACTCCCTGTCTAGTTGTCAAAAATGGATTTGGGCCAAAATGAGAAATAATGAGCGACTTTAAAAACTTTTCACTTGTTTTGTTTACGATAAAAATAAATAAAAATGAGAACACAATGACAGAATTATATGCAATAACTGAAAATTTTGAGATGAACTTTTCAAAATAGTTTCAAAATTAGTATTATTATAATTTGAACCCAATTTTAATTTGAACCCAATTTTAAAAAAAAACATCAAAATAAATTTTTTTTGAATACTGAACTGAAAATTATATAGATTTAATTATATTATAATTTTCGGTGGATGCTTGAGCCGACAACTTTGTTTTTTTCCCCCTCTTTTGCTATAACAAATATAAATTATATCTAATATCTTTCACAAATTAGGTACACTAAAAAAAAATTTATTATATGGATATAATCATATAAAATTATAATATAATTAAATCGACGAATAGAATATATAATTCGGTACTAATTACCCGCTATCCTACTTCTTAAATGTGCATGTGTCCTATGCTTCAATGATTTTTTTTTTTTTTATAAACCATGGCTCTGATACCATTTGTCACGACCCGCTCCCCGTACCCAAGGGTTAAGCATCGTGATGGCCAGTAACTAAGGTTACCTCTGGCCAATTCTAAAACAAATCAATAAATGCAAGCGGAAGGAATATTTAAATAAGGGTACCAAAATAATCATCGGAGCTTCTATTTTTATTACAAAATATATTGACCAAAAAGACCGATATTTACATAAAGAAATATCATAAAAAAATGCTGTGTGTGTGTCTATTCCGCAGCCCCACGTCTAAGACTTTCCAAAAGCTATTTCCTGAAAATTGGTAAAAAACTATAAGCACATGGCAGAGTGAGAAATATTATACCAAGAGTATAAGGGACACGAAATAACCATGGATCGTTAGTTAGGCCAAAACATTTATATAAACAGATCATTTGAGTAGCAGAAATCATTTGACAAATAATCCTTTAAGTAATAAAACTGAGATTATGCTTCGTCAGAACAAATAACCTTTTATTGGTAACCAAATCATTTAAGTAGCAGAACTGAAATACAGAAGTTATGTAACCACAACCACGGTACAGAACAGAACAGAACAGAACAGAGGTCACAGAAGTGACAATTAGAACAGAGGTACGGATTCAAGAGGTGCCTCCCACAATAGTGTAGCACTTAGTTCCGCACAGCACTTTGCTCCGCACAAAACAGAGGTCAATGGATCCATGACAAACAAAGGACCACAAAGTGGTCAAACAGAGGTCAATGGTTATTTAAGTCCCCCAAGGCGTGGGACTCCCGTGGTGGTACTTACAAAACATAATTGTTTATAAGGTCATAGTCAAATATTCTTTAAAATATAAACAAACATATCCATGGATTTCCTTTTAAGCAATAGGGTTCAGATATAAAACCACGTAACTGAAATCTTTATAAAACATAACTTTTATTAATATACTAATAAAATATAACTTGTATAAAATAGATTTTGGTAAGTCAAAACATACGTAAAATATATTTTGGTGACTCAAGGTATAATATAACTCACCTTAACTTTAATACCTTACTATTTCTTTCCACTATCAAAGACCTTTTTAACTTCCACCATCTTTTCCTCTCTTTCCTTCTCTCTTTCTCTTTCTTTCCTCTCTTTCTCTTTTCTTTCTCTCTTTTCTTTCCTGGTCTTCTCCAGGTCGTTCAACTCTCCCAATTTATAAGGGATTGAATTCGTAAGGCCCAAGGAAACTACCACGCGTCCCCCCTTATTAATTAATCCAAGCTTATCTCCAAGCTAAGGCCAAGTTTGGAAAGACTAAATAAGTGTACTTTTTGAATTTTTATGAAATATGGGTTGGATTTGGGTTGGGTTTGAAGTGATGTGTTAGAGAGGTGATGTGACTTAAATAAGATGATGTGACTTAAATAAGATAGTGACTTTTTGACTTTTTGGATTTTTGAGAGAATGCCAAACTTGGCCTTAATTATTTATTTATATTTTCACCCCCAAACTTTTAATAATTATATTATTTTACAAAATTACGCATAATAATATATAATAAATCATATATTTTCTTAACTGAGATTAAATAATATTAGTATAAATTCTATAGCATAATTAAAAATTTAGGTTGTTACATAATTTGCTTGGTGTAAAAATAAGAAATATATTATGAGTACGCTTTGCAAAATAAAATATTTATCATTAGTTTAGATAATGCAATATATTACAATTAGATTATTATTCATTTGAAATCAACGTTACAATTACTTATTGATGGTGATTTATTTCATATTCGTTGTTGCACCCATATTTTAAACTTGATTGTTAAAGAAGTTAAGCATATATACAAGAGTTCTGTACAGGTAATAAAAAAATAAAGTTGTTACTATTATGTCTTCTAATAGTTGAATTTCGGAATGTAGGAATATTTGTCAACTAGAAACTATGTTCAACGAGAAACTATGTTATTTAAAAAATTAATTTTAGATATACACAGCAGGTAGAATTCAACGTATAATATGTTAAAAAGAGCTTGTAAACAAAAAAAAAAATAGTAGATTTACCTTTTGCAACAATATCAATAGAAGGAGTACTGACTCTCACAGAACTTAATTGGCGCCAAGTAACCTTTTATAAAGATTTTTTAAAAGTTTTTTATACTGCAACAAAATTATTTTCTTATATATATATTCATATTTCACCATTTGTTTTATATATGTTAGTAGAAAAAATGAAAGTTTTCGTAAAATATAAGGATAATGAATATTATGTAACCATTATTACTGCAATTAAAGAAAATTTTCATAAATGTTTTGATCTATTGCCTCATGTTTTAGGTTTAGTCATAATAATTGATCGTATGTGTAAAAAATTTGATTTACAAGAATTTTTAGAACATATATTCGCTGATCAAAAATAATGTACACCTATTATGCAAACATGCAAAACATTATTTAAAGAATACGGGGCAGTTGTATCTACAAATACATCTATACACACTAAACCAACAATCTCATCTCGAAGTGGAAGATTAAATGTTTTTTCAGTAATAAAAAGTAAAAGAATATCTCAACATACAAGCGTAAGTAGTTCTGAACTACAACGTTATTTGGAAAATTCTAGTAGTGGATGATTTCGATGATTTTGACATTTTGGATTGGTGGAAACAAAATGAAATTATGTGGCATGTGCTTTCATAGATGGCTTGTGGTATACTAATTGTTATTATTTCTATAATTGCTTCAGAAATAGATCTTAATGCAGGTGGATGGGTGCTGAGCGATTACTGCAATAGGCTTTCACCTCAAATTGTTGAGGCACTGATGATATCCAAAAATCATATGCTTGCGATTACGAGAAGACAAAATTATAGTGAAAACGAGAGAATTCAAAGCGATTTGGATGACATATCCTCGGACAACATGAGTAGATTGTCTTCATTCTCCAATGATTGATCAACAATTTGTTTTTCACTATTTCATTTCGTTGTTTTTTTGTATTGGATTATTGAGGTAAAGTATAATGCAAATGATTGGTAGGCTAGTACGTGTCAACCTAGTTAGGATGCACTTGGCCTATAATGATACAATTGCTCTACCATCATCAATAATCTACATATATTATATTTAATTATATAAATTTTTGTAATATTTTATTTCATTTTAAAATAAAAATTATTCATTCAATAAATATTATCTATTTAATTCAATGATTGTAATATTAAAATTTTCATTTTGATATCTATAAAAGTATTCATTTCAAAAGAAGAAAATTACATAATTTTATACTTTTTTAGTTATAAGTTCATAATCAAACAAAACATAAGTCATATATAACTAAATTTAAATACCACCACACATGAAACATAACAAAATAACTCATTAATCTCAATTAAAATACTCTAGTACAATTTTTATTTTATTTTTTTATCCCTTATAAAGAATCTATATGCATAATATATTAGTCTGCCAGGCCCAGCCCTAGGCCCTAATTTGAGTAGGCCTGGATCTGGACTTGGGCCCTACTTTTTGGCCAATAGCCCAACTTGAAAAAAGCGGGAGCTTGCACGACCCATCATGGGCCAGCCCGAGCTCAAATTCTGATGGGCCTGGTTGGACTATATTTACATCCCTAAAATTGATGAAAATTGAATTATATATTTTTCTTTTCCTCCCTCCCCTTTTTTCCACAATACCAAAACGACTCTAGCCCATTAAAGTTTTTATAGGGATGAATTTAATGGTAAATAAATGGATGGCTGACCCATTCTATTCAAATTATTATTATATATATATATTTTTTGCGCTCGCTCTTGTTGAACAATCAAGCTTAAAATTACATTCAATTGTACAGGAAATGAGTTTGAATGAGTTGTGAATTGAGCCAATCCCTCTTGTTCAGTTAACATCTTTGTGTACTATATGCATCAATTGAGTTGTTCATATTTTTTCCCATCGCACGATATGATAAATCAATTAATTTGATATGATAAATCAATTAATATGTTACATCATACGACAGGGAGAGGTAGGGACTGGTATCAATTTGGGATAGTTCATCTTTGTCCCAGTGAGATATAAATTAGGGGGAGAGAGATCTAACAATGAACGCTTCTTTAAAACATTCTTACAAATTCCTTCCCACCTCCCAAACAAAAAACATTCAAATTCAACATTAACATTTCTTTTGTCTATATTATATCTATACTATCTTCTATATTATTATATTAAGGAACGCTAGACTTGGTATTCAAGCTTTTTTTTCTCTCTTTATGTCACGTGTTTTTTATTTTTTTATTAAAAAAAAAGTTACATAAAGATGTGCATAATACTCAAAATCTTGACCTTGAGTTTAAGAAACAAAGTTCTTTTCACTTAAACAACACACATATTGTGAAATTAATTCTTTTATCATTTATTTTTATTTTTACTTAATCGAATTGTATTACTAGTAAAACTGTATGTGTGGAAATATTTTTAAGTGGGGTCGTGGTGAAAGGATGAAGAAGCTAATGCCATCTCGAAATTTTTCCCTCAGCCCCTTGTAGGAGGGTGGCTCCTTGGTAGACTATAATCTTCTGCAAAATCCACCAAACCTTTCATTTTCTTCTACACCAATTTTCTTGCCACAAATTTTGTACTTTCCACAGTAGCCACAACACCATCAAACATCTCCTGAAAGATGCATATTTCTTTTAGAATATCAATAATGCCATGCGCACACACTCACAAAAAAATCACAGAACAGTGCACAGAAAAATCAATGTGCTGCTTAGATTCACTATAAAACAATAAGACATCAATCAATACGACAAGAAACATACTCATGAAATGATATTCGATATATATTTTCTACCTTTTCAAGGGTCGAAGGATGCTCCTCATTCATCACGAAAGCATTTCCATCCATGACTAGGATTTTTTCAGTAGCTGATCAAAGAAGGTGTACAAAACAATTACATGGAGTACTTTTGAGTAAACCAGTTACAATAAGCCTACAGACACAAAGTCAATCACAGAGCTAACTACACAAAAGAATAGTTTCATGCATATTATTTCACTTATATTTTATCTGATTGATTTTGTATCCGTAAAGTTATTGTACAAGTAAAGGTAAGAAAAAATTATTTGAGAACAAAAAGGAGTATATTACCTTTGTGGGTATGTGCCTTGGAATCCATTAGAGCTAGGAGAATGAACAAGAGTCCAAGTACAAAGCCTTTGGACACCATTCTGGTTTTCCTTTCTTCCTTTTGTGTTCAACATGTAACAAGAGTTGTATATATACTACACAAAATAAAAGAAGGTTACGGTTTTATTGGTGGCTTCTCCTCCTTCAAGTGATTAAAGAACTTGGGCAGGTAAGTCATCCATTGAATCATTAACTTCAAATTAACAATACAAAATATCTTATTACTCAAAAATTAGCATTGACAATCTCAGAATAATTGAGCAAGACCTCTACAACTTCGCATCAGTGTATATATAAATAATAAAGTTATTCTATCTTAAGGAGTTTGAAAAATCCAAAAATTCTAAGATATTGATTTGTGATTATACTTCAATTTTAAATAACGAATGATAGTCCCAGTTAAACAATCAAAGACAAATCGATTGACACAATGATTTAACGTGGAAAAATCATAATTGAAGCGTCTCCAATTGTGATAAAAAAAAATCACGGGCTAAAGCCACAAAACAATCAACTAAAAAAATAAAAAATAATTACACAAGTGTACTCTTAATTACCTAGCGAATCCACGCCCGAATTGAATCAACCCTAATATGCCTCTTCCACCGCCGTCTTCACCTCAGAATTGTCTTGCTCAACATTGAATCCACAACGCCGAATCCACAATGATGAGTCACTCCGGAACCCACCAAAGAACAATTCTCTCTTTTGTAAATGAAACAATAATAACAACCCTTGATGTTTGATAATCTGAAATTCATTGATCAATCAATCTCCTTCTATACACCAAGGAAACTCAAATAAAATAGCCTCCAATATAAAACATTTTGTTTTTACTTCCTCTATGAGAATCTGTATAGCTCCAACCTTAAAAACAGCGAACGTCGCACTTTATACAACACAAGATTGAGCAAACTGCTCGAGCGGTGTGAGTAAAGGCAATGCAAAACATATAGGCTGATCGCTCGAACGCAACTTTCACCACTTAAGCAGTAAAACTTTCTTCCTAGTCATAGTCAGCTAAGTGGCAAACATGAAAGGATAAAGATCACAAATTCCTCTGCAATACACAATTTGGGTTGGATTCGTATCTAAATACTCATAGTCTCACTAAAATAAAAGATCAAATAAAATTACAACTGAAAGAAGTTTTATCAAACAAAATTGTCAATAACAAAAACTTAAATGGTCAACAATTTAATATAATACGTAATAGATAATAAATTATGTGATATATTAAATTTATATTCATTCATTTTAAATAAAAAAACGTGTAACTTGTAATAACAAACAAACAAAAAGGAGATTAAAAATTATGACGTTTTTTATTTATTAAAAAAGGTGAAGGTTTTATTGTTGGCTTCTTCTCCTTCAAGTGATTAAAGAAACAGGGGCAGGTGAGTCATCCATTGAATCATTTAACAACTTCAAATTAACAATACAAAATAACTTATTACTTAAAAATTAGCATTAACAATCTCAGAATAATTGAGCAAGCTACAACTTCGCATTAGTGTACATATAAATAATAAAGTTGTTCTATCTTAAAGACTTAAGCTTGTAGATGAGTTAGCGATCAACAATTTAATATATTACAGAGTAGATAATAAATTATGTGGTATGTTAAATTTATACTCATTCATTTTAAATAAAAACAGTATAACTTGTAATAACAAAAAAATAAATAAATTCTATGAAATTTATACGAAATGATATATCAAATTTTGTATTCATTTCAGTTTCAATAAAAAGTAGCTTATTATTTCAAAATTGTCATTAACGCATCATTTTAATAGAGTTTTTTTTAATAAAAAATTTATTTGCAAATTATATATTTATATATATATATATATGTATTCTCATTGCCTAGCTACTGTTATTTTTCACGAGTTTTGTTCTTATGAAAAGATTAATTATTTTAGCATATCAAATTTATCTTTATTTTGGTTTGATATTGAAACGATTGATAAATTATCTGTGACACCTTTATATATTCCTTCATAATTATTTATTTATTTATTTTGATTGGCTATACCTTCATATTTATGAGTGCACAACAGTTGAATTTTAGAGAGTAGACCCCCATTAACGTGTTGTAATAAGTCACAAACTCAGAAGGGTTCATCATCTATACGCACCTTTTGGACAATTAAATTTAAAAAAAATAGAAAATAAAAAAAACACATCTCTCAACCATTAAATATTCTAATTACGACAATGGAATGCCAACTAAACTTGTTCATTTGAGCTTACAACAAAAGTTGTCATGGTTATGAGAAATTTAGTTTGAGAAAGTCTATGGATCTTGAAATATAGATCAAGAATTGGACAAGAAAAATAATTTGTAGTGGAGATATGTTCTTTATATAGTGGAGTCCAAACACGAAATTAATCTCAATTATTAAACGTGCTTTTGAATATTAGGATTTTTTTTTTCGACTGTAAAATTATTGATGTAGTTTAAGTTATGGAAAAGTGATGTGTTAGAAAAATGTCCTACTTTTTTTTTTATTTTTTTATTTTATGAATAAAAAATAAGCAAACAAACCACGCATATCTGACTTCTATTATAAAATAACAGTTATGCTACATAGCTTGAAACCTCCCTTCCCCAAATCGCCCGAATTCAAAACGACGTCGTTTCATCGTTTTGATTTGATTTTATTTTTTTGTCAATAACGCCGAAGAAGAAGAAGAAGAAGAAGAAGGAGCAGAAGGAAGAGGAGAGTAGCAGAGAGAGAGAGAGAGAGAGAGAGAGAAAAAAAAATCATCATCAACAACATCATCATCATCATCTTCAAATCTTCATCAACATCATCATCAACAACCATTCAACCACAACATCAACATCATCAACAACCATTCATCATCTTCATCATCAACAACATCTTCATCAACATCACCAACTGGTTAGTTCCAAGCTCTTCTTTATTGATGTTTTGTATCTTGTTTGTGCATGCCTTCATCAATAAAGATTTTCTTTGCCGATCAAAAAAAAAAAAAAAAAAATCACCATTATCATCATCAAGACATTTTCAGAAAAAAAAAAAAAAAAAAAAAAAAACAGGCTAAGGAGATCGGCGATCGGAGGCGGCGGCGATCAACCCTCTCTCTCTCTCTCTCTCTCCATTCCCTCTTCCCCTCTCTTCTCTTTCTCTCATTCTCTTTCTCTTCCCCTCTCTTCTTCTCTCTTATCTCCCTCTTTCTCTTTCTCTTCCTCTGTTTCAGACTGCATAAGGAGAAAAATAAAAAATAAACTGCCCAAAACGACGTCGTTTTGGGCAGTCAGGGGATTCGGGAAAGCGAGGATTCGAGCTACAAACCATTTTCCTATAAAAGAATGAGATTACAAGAGTTTATTTCTAATCACAGATCAAGTGATTTTAAATTGTAATTTCTCTATGAACAAAAGGACAAGTCACTACAAAAAATTAAAGTTTTAGGGATCAAAATTTAGGGATAAAATTATTTTTTAGGGACCAAATATTTTTATTGCGAAAAGTATCGTTATTATATTTTTAGCAACGAAAATTAGACATTAGTGATGAATTATTATCCTTTTGGGACTAAATTTTTTGTCACAAAAAATAAACCATTTTGAGACCAAATTATTTTGTCCCTAAAAGTCTATTTATTAGTGACATTTTTAAAATTTTGTCGCTAAAAATCTTATTTTGGACTTTTCGGAATGACCTTTTAGCGACTATTCTCATGACGATAGAAATTAGTCCCTAAATATCTTTTGTAACAAAATTTTTACTTTTAAAGACCAAAATATTTAGTCTCTGAAACTTTTATATATTGTAATGACTCTGAATTTTTTTTTTGATTATCTATCGTACTTATCTATTACGAAATGATTAAATGCCTTCAAATTCTTTTAAAAATTAAATGGTACCTTGAATTTTGTTTAAGAAGGTAATATGATTTTTGGACTAATCTAATAAAATTGATAGGACTTATAGTCATATTTGATATATATATATATATATATATTTTTTTTCGTCTAACTGACACCCTTACATTTTTAATAAAATCTTATTCTAGTCTTTGTACTTTTCACCAATATCTTACTATGGGGACATATTTTGTGAATAAAAGCATGTAACCAAGGTGACATCGAAGTGTCAGCCAAGGTGCCACGTGGTCTGATCATGCTGCCGAGATGATCTCGACTAGGCTGAGATTATCTAGGGAGATATTGGAATCTGAGATAAGCGAATAAGGAATAAGAGTCCTATAACAGGGGAGGATCTCAGTCTGGATAAGGATAAGGCACAAAGAGGGTTTATCCGTATCCAGCTTAGGGTCCAGAATAAGTATTGAGCCTGAGTCCATTGAAATAAGGCTTCTAAAGAGATCAGGTCACTGCCAATTATAAAAAGGGTACCCTCATGGGTCTTAGGTATGTGTGATATACCGTGAGCAGTGACTAGTGAGTTAAATACTTGATTTGATATCTTTGAGAGATTACTAACTTGATCGTCGGAATGCCCCCAAGTGGACAACCACAGCTGAATTCTAATTTTCTTGTTACAGGTTGTTGGGCTTAATCTATTCTACTGGTACTCTCCAGCTAAGTTTCCCTTTTGGTTGTGTGGTCGGAAATCAACACTCATAATTTGACGCTGTCAGTGGGAATTTAAGGAGAATAGATGGCCAACAACGTGCAACAATAAAAGATTAGGGACGACATCCATAGTGAGAGCTGTGAACATGCGGACTCTAACATCAGGGAGGAAAAACATAATGAATGAGCATAGGATCTGAATCCTGGGGAGAAGGATGTCGGCAAAGAGGGTAACACCCCAAAGAAAGACGGCTTATAACGAGAACGAGCTCCGGGTATGGAAAGATAGATGCCTGAGGAGAGATGGCAATATGAAAGGAATGGCAAATAAGCTGGCAGACCTACAGTCGATTGTCAACTTTATGATGTAAAAAAAGTGATACAACCACCGTTCCCGTTGCAGGACACACTAGTACCAACGGCCAAGACTGATACCCAGAAAGGGAGGCAGAAAGCAATCCCAGTAGTCTTGCAGCATAGCAGGGGAAAGGAGCGCTTACATCGGCCGTCACGAGATATCGGGCGAACTGAATCAGTAAGAGGTGAGTTGCAGAAGACGCCTCGTACCAAGGGTACTTATGTCAAAGAACCTCAGTATATCTAGGGAAAGGGCCTATGTTTTGGCACAGTGAATGAAGAGAAATTCAAGAGGACACAAAATGACATAGGGAACAGCACACCAAAAAGGTTGAAATCGATTGATAGCCGAGCTTTCGGTCGAACAAAGGAGAACTTGAGAGACTACCTCCAAAGGAAGCGGCTCAATGCTGAGGTCACGTCCCCTATCAAGCCGAGGACACCGTTCTCAGTAGAGTTAGATACATTCGAGGCCCCAAAGAGGTTTCATATGCCGAGGTTCCAAATTTATGACGGTAAGTCTGATCCGAACTTTCATGTCGGCTTATATTTATATTCAATGGCTTTGTATAGTGGGAATGAGCAGTTGTTGTATAAGGTGTTCCTTTCATCCTTTGGGAAGATCGCATCGAATTGGTTCTACAAGTTGCTGAAAGGAACTGTGAAGAGTTGGGAAGGCCTGACCGAGATATTTGTGACCAGGTTTGTTACAAACAAGTTACTACCACTAAGGGTAAACTCCCTGCTGGCTCTGAATATTAGCGATGGTGAAAGTCTCAGGGCTTACGCCAAGAGATACTATGAGGTGTTCAATCGAATTCTGACTTGCAACCAGGAGCTGGCAGTCGTGTCTTTCAAGAATGGCTTGGATGATAAATGCCCTCTTCGAAAATCACTTGCAAAAACTCTACCAATAAGTATTGAGGAGCTCATGGCACGGATTAAGAAGTATGCCAAAGTAGAAGAGGACACGCAAGGAACAAAAACACCAAAGCAGGAGAAGAGAAACGGCTCACCGAAACGAGGCCGAGGTAATTCCGGTGTAAACAAGCAGGAGACAAGGTTGAGAGGTGCACAAGCAGACACCACTGTATTCAGGATCCCGATTTACAAAGTTTTGGAAAGGATCAGGAACCAGCCATATTACAGAGCGCCAGAGAAGAACCCGAGCGAGTTCATGGGAAGGAGCATTGGGAAACACTGTGCTTATCATAATGAGGATGGACACGTAACTCAGGGGTGCAGGGCTTTGAAATCACACTTGGAGGATTTGGTCAGACAGGGCCACTTGAGAGACCTAGTAAATGAGGCCAGGACAAGGGAAGAGCATGCAAAGCTTCCCCAAACACCAGCGGCGTCGCCTCCACCACTACTATCGCAGCAAGTAGATGGACCTCAGGTGATCAATGTGATTCAATCGAAGGTCAACGAAAATGATGTACAAGGGGAGACTCATAGAGTAAGGCACCTACAGCATGTGTATCAAGTCCAGCAAAAGAAGCCCAGGACAAACGAATACTAGGGGCCAATGGTTTCTTTTACTGAGGCAGACCTAGACATGGTGCAACATCCATAGAACAATGCCCTGGTGCTAACCCTGAAAATTGGTGAATGCCAGGTAAGGCGCATACTGATCGACCAAGGCAGCTTTTGTGACATCATGTATGTCAAATGTTACAAGAAGCTTAGCCTTTACCTAGATGATTTGGAGCATTCCGATAGACCCATGGTCGAGTTCAACATGACGCTGACGTTGCCTCTAAGAACCATGAATTTGGAGGAGCAGGCAGGCACCAAGAAAGTAAGCACAGAATTTACAGTGATTGATACCCCCTCCCCTTACAATGTAATTTTGGGAAGACCATAGTTGCACGCAATAAGGGTTGTTCCTTCAACACTGCACTAGCTATTGCGATTCTCAATTGAACAGGGGATTGGAGAAGTCAGAGAGGATTAGGTACAGGCAAAAAATTGCTTCATGACAGCAATGAAGTCCACCTGCAACATACGAGAGGCAGAGACAATGGAAATTGAAGACAAGGACATGGAGGTCCTTGATGATGTCAGCAAAGAACCAGCCGATAAGAGTGAGGAAGCTTTGAAGAAGATTCTAGTCCAAGAAGGTGATGAAAAGCGCTTCTTTCTTCTCGGCTCAGGCTTAGCCGAGGATAAGGAAAAGGAGTTTGAAGCTTTTTTGCAAGCAAACATAGAATTGTTTGCCTGGACGCCCTATGAGATGCCTAGCATTGACCCCGAGGTCACCTGTCGCAGGTTCAATGTAGACAAATCGGATAAACTTGTCATCTAGCAAGTAAGAAAGCCGACATTGATACATGTGGCGGCAGTCGAAGAGGAAATAGACAAGTTGTTGGAAGCCCAGGCCATTCGGGAGGTGAACTACCCTACCTAGCTGTCCAACACAATGGTAGTGAAAAAGAAGAATGGCAAATGAAGGGTTTATATGGATTTCACCAGCTTGAATAAGGCTTGCCCCAAGGATAGTTTCCCACTGTCTAAGATTGATCAATTAGTAGATGCCACTTCAGGGCATGGGAGAATGAGGTTTCCAAACACATACAGACGCAACCACCAAATAGCAATATATGCCCATGATGAAGAGAAGACAACACTCATCACCCCAAAAGGACTCTATTGTTACAGAGTGATGCCTTTCAGGTTGAAGAATGCATGACCAACCTATCAGAGGTTAGTGACTATAGCGTTTTTAGTTTAGACCCAATCCATTTTGTATTTTGGACTTAAATTTCGTAGCCTCCTATGGTTATTCATGTCTTTTCCCTCTTGTTCTCCCTTAAACTTGGCTATTGGATTATAGTCGTGTGTTTAGAACAGGTTGGTTGCTTGATTTTCCAAACCTTTGTTGCCCAGATTTTTGTTCCTCGGCTCAAGCGGCCATTCTTATGCTCGAGCGGGCTTTGCAAACTCTCAATATTTTTGTAGACCTGCAAATACTAGAAGAGTGTATTCTACGCTCGAGCGGCATTTCCTACGCTCGAGCGGGTGGGCACTTGAGCGTCCAATCTTGAGCTTGAGTGATGTCCTTCATCTACGAAACTTCTGTAAATGTGTATTCCGCACTCGAGCATCACTTCTTGCGTTCGAGCGGAATAATGTGTCTGACGCTCGAGCGTTACTTCTCACACTCGAGCGGACTACATGTATATCAGTTCATAACAGCCACATTTTACACCATTTTTTTTCATTCCTCTCACTCTCTCTAAAACTCTCCGAAACCCTAGATCTTGAGTTTCTCTCTCTAAAACTCATCTTCTCTCTACTATTTTACCTAGATTTATTGGGATCTTCACCCTAGTGCCTTTGAGAAAAAGGCAGAGCGTCTCAAGATCTTCATTTTGATCCGAAGAAAGTTGGGTTTGAGCATCCTTGGAGTTTCATCCTTGCCTTACTCGTCTTCTCTCTTTGAGGTAGGGATTTTCTACACGTTCATATGGTTTTAACTTAGTTATTTGGTGATTGTGTAACAATGGTGGGCTTTGGGTGTACTATGGATAAACCTAGGGTTTGGAGTTGTAAAATCAAAAGAGGGGTTTCTAAGTGTAAGTTGTGGAAATGGTTATGAGGTTAAATTTAAGGTTGTCTAGTTATAAAATAGTTGATTTTGGCCTTTGGGTTGATATATGGGAAAAAGGAGTTTGCCCTAAAATGATTCAAATATAAATGAAATGGGTGTTGTAAATATGAAATTGGACGAATATTAAAATAAATGGTGGAGTTGGATATGCATTACCTCACACCTTTAGAAATTTTGAATAAATTATCTATCTTGAGCTTGAATATCTGTTTAGAAATAACTGTATTGGGCTATCAGTGGAGGATAGCTATAATTGTTGTAGAAATTGCATGAGGATTAGGTGAACTAAAACTAATCTCTTGTTGGTTGTTATTAAATATGACTATATTTTAAATACATTGTATATGTATGATTCTTTGGGAGAAGAAATGAGATGTACTCCATTGTTTGGGAGGAGATAGGGAATAGACTCCATTAAAATTAAGTTGGCCAGAGTGTTCTGGGTTAAAGTCCCGAAACCACGCGTATACATGGGTGCCGATCTCGGGAATGAAATTTCCGTAAAATGGCAAATTAAAGTGTTTGTGTGGTAATTGTGTTGATTGGAGAACCACCAAGTTGTAGTCTTAGTTGGGTTGTTGAAAGATAATGAAATTGGCTCATGAATTGAAATGAATTTAAGGAAAATGGATTAAGATATGAACTTGGTACTTTATGATTATATAAAAATGTGAATGTTTGTCACAGGCATTGTATATGCATATTGTATTTATAGCTTTGTTAAATCTCATGTATTGTGTTAGATTGTTCTTACTGGGCTTTGGCTCACCTTATTTGGGAAAACTATTTTCAGGTGTTGGTGATTTGTCTCCGCCAAGGCAATAGCTTGGAGGGACTTTTGGAAGCAATAGCTTCTTTCTTTTGTTGTATTCTTTTTGTATAGCCAAGGGTTTTAATTGTATTGAGCTAGGCTTATTTTTGTTGTAACCAAACAATGACTTGGAAAGATGTAAGTCCATAGGGCATATGATTATCTACTTAGTTTTCAGTTCTTATATCATTACAACACATGCTGTAAATTCAGGATGAACAGTTTGTGAATGTATATCGCATGTGTTATCTTTTATATACGGATTCTGATGAATGAAAGTATATTATTCTTATTATCTTGCTGCTTGTGGGTTGAATTCATTGCATTATTTTTGGGGCGTTAGAGTGACTAAGATGTTTAAGCATCTGATTGGGAGGACAGTAGAGGTCTATATCGATGACATGGTCGTGAAAACCAAAGAACCTATGAACCATTTGGCCGACTTACAAGCAGTTTTTGATATCCTAAAAACATGTCGACTTCAGCTCAATGCCTTCAAATGTGCATTTGGAGTTGGATCCGGTAAGTTTCTAAGATACCTGGTCACCAAGAGGGGACATAGAAGCAAGCCAAGATAAGATCAGGGCCATCATTGACTTAAAGAGTCCGACAAAAGCCAAGCAAATCCAGATTTTGACCGGCAAAGCAGCAGCCCTGAACAGGTTTATCAGCCGAAGTTCCAATAAATGTAAACCATTTTTTCAATTGTTGAAAAAGGCCACAGATTGTTTATGAACAGAAGAATGCGAAGTCACCCTTGCCGACTTAAAGAGGTACCTAACAACAGCTCTAGTTTTGTCAACTCCAAAACCTGGAGAAGAACTATTCATGTACTTGCCGGTATCAGACCACGCTGTCAGTGCGGTGGTATTCCGCGAAGATGAGGGGGAACAGAGGGCAGTATACTATGTGAATAAAACCCTAGTAAGTGTAGAAACCAAGTACATGCCCTTGGAGAAGCTGACACTAGCCTTGGTTATGGCTTCTAAAAAGTTGAATCACTACTTCTAAGCCTACAAGATTGTGGTGCTGACTAAGCATCCCCTGAAATCCTTATTGCAACATAGAGATCTGACAAGCAGAGTAGCCAGATGGGTAGTGGTGCTGGGCCAATACGACTTGGAATTCAGGCCTAGAACAGTAATAAAGGGCTAGGTTCGGGCCTACTTTGTGGCCGAGTTCACTCCTGGTGCCATCCCAAGGCGGGCTCTGGTGAGTTGCGGCTTAGGATGTCCAGGAGAACCAAATGAAACCCAACTGGGGCTAAAGGACCCTACGCCAATAAAACAGAAGAAGACAAAGCAACCAAAACCCTGCGACATCTACATCGATGATTCCTTCCACATGTTTGTTGATAGAAGTTCAAACCGTCAAAGAGCGAGGGCATGAGTGATTTTGGTATCGCCAGAGGGGCGAATAATAGAACAATCAATCCATTTGAGATTCAAGGCCTCAAACAACGAAACATAGTACGAGGCACTGATTGCTGGACTAAGGCTAGCAGCAGCAATGGAAGCTGATGAGGTAGTAGTCTTCTGTGACTCCCACTTATTGTGAATCAAGCAACGGGCGAGTATGTAGCCCGAGATGAAAGGATGATAGCCTATGTCAAAGAGGTTGTCAGGCTACTTGCATTGTTCCAGGATTGCCGGCTACAAAAAGTTAGCCGAGATAATAACAGTTATATCGATGACTTGGCTAACCTAGCTAGTGCAATGAAATCAGGAAAGGTCATGACAATAATGGTGGATTATCTGTCAGGCCCAAGTATAGAACCCCTCATCACAAAATACGAAGCAATGTGCATAGAAATGGGTCCAAGCTGGATGGACGCCATAGTTATGTTTCTCAGAGATGGCAGGCTACCAGCAAACAAAAAAAAGCACACAAAGTCAGATTAAAGTTGGCTAGGTTCTGCTTGTCAGCAGAAGGCCATCTTTACAGAATGTCCTTCGCTGGGCCCTTTTTGAGATGCGTACATCCATCCTAGGTTGAGGACTTCTTGAACGAGATCCACGAAGGTGTATACGGAAGCCATATTGGGGGCAGATCACTTGCTCATAGGATTATATATCAGGGATTCTGGTGGCCTTATATGCAGAAGGATGCTAAAGCCTATGTAAGGAAGTGTGAAAAGTGTCAAAGGTTTGCATCTTTGATACATCAGCCAGCAGGAGATCTGAATCCAATATCCAATCCCTGGCCATTTGCCCAGTGGGGCATGGATCTAGTTAGACAATTGCCCCAGGCAACTGGACAGAGAAAGTTCTTGCTAGTAGCCACAGATTACTTTACAAAGTGGATAAAGGTTGAATCCCTTGCGAAGATTCAAGTTATTGATGTGAATAACTTTATCTAGAAAAACATCATGGAAAAATATCATCACTAGGTTTGGGATTCCAAGAGCCATTGTGGCAGACAATGGTACCCAGTTTGATAGTGAGTTGATCAAAAGTTTTTGTGCCAAGTATAAGATCAAAACTATTATTCTACCCTCAGCTTTTCCCAGAGTAATGGACAGGCATAGGCATCCAACAAGACCATCTTGGATGGGATCAAGAAGGAACTGGAAGCAGCTAAGGGAAAGTGGGTAGAAGAATTGTCCAATGTATTATGGGCATATTGGACTATGCCGAAAAGATCAACTGAGGAATCTCTTTTTGCCATGGCATATGGCACTAAAGTAGTCATCCCACTAGAGGTCGGCATCCCTGGTATCAAAACCTAAGGAATGGAGAATGGAACCAACGAGGTATTTCATGCCCGAGATATGGATTTGTTAGAAAAACGAAGGGAGAAAATAGCAATTTGGCTAGGGGCATACCAGCAGCAGCTTGCTAGGGCTTACAACAAGAAGGTCAACCCAAGGGAGTTCAAGGTTGGGGACCTTGTCCTTAGAAAATTCATTGGGAATAAGAAGGATCCTAGGAAGGGAAAACTTGGCCAAAACTGGGAAGGGCCTTACAGAATCATCTCGGTTGCCGACAATGGGGCATGTCGACTTGAAGACACTAATGGCAAAGAGTTGTTAAGACCCTAGAACACAAGCAATTTGAAGTTTTTTTACCATTAGTTTTCTGTTTTTTGAGTTTCATGTAATGATTTTATTAGCCGAAATATTAATAAAATGCTAGCTCGAATTTCTTTTTCTAGGTTATTGTTGATACTAGTGCGATAGGACTGAACAGTCTTATGACGATGTTCCCATGGTGAACATGACAAATAACTTAGACTTGCCATATGATAGAGTTGAATTAAAACTTGTCATATAGTAGAGTTGAACTGAGTTGGCGAAGTTTCCGATTGAAACATGACGAATAACTTAAACTTGCCATATAGTAGAGTTGAACTAAGTTGGCGATGTTTTCGATTAATGTATGACGAATAACTTAGACTTACCATATGGTAGAGTTGAATTAAAACTTGCCATATGGTAGAGTTGAACTAAGTTGACGATATTTCCGAATGAAACATGACGAATAACTTAGACTTGCCATATCATAAGAGTTAAATTAAAACTTGCCATATGGTAGAGTTGAACTAAGTTAGCGATATTTTCGAATGAGACATGATAAGTAACTTAGACTTTCCATGACGGCCGAGTTGAACTAAATTTGATCTAGTCAGATTAACAGAGACACCAAGGTAGAAAAACCTCAACTAAAGATGTGTTTGAATCAAACTTCGGCAAAAATTGAAGGTGTATGCTTAATGTGAACATAAGCGATACCTAGGTTCACATTAGGGGGCAATAAGTGAGAATGAGCATAACAAGTTATGCATAACACTTGTGAAATTTTCTGAAAATTTCATCCGAGATCATGGATAGAAGGAACAATCCGGGTGAGTCAATCCAAGATGGGAGTACTGTACTATACCCGAAGTGTAATTGTTTGAGACACCCAGCCAAGGTGCTAGACTTGGAATGGTGAAGTCTTGCCAGAGAATAGCAAGCACAAGTAAAGAAGCATCACTCGTATGAATATTTTGATGAAATATTTTTAAGTGTTGGTCGAGAAAAACAGTAAAGGTTTTTATCCAATGTGATACTTGTCCGAGATATTCCAACCCAAAGTGATTACACAGTTAAGGTATATTAGAAGAATTGCAATAATATTCTAAGTATGGAAACATGCAAGGCATAAAAGCGAAGAAGTAAACATGCACAAAGACAAGTATTCAACACTTAGAAGGAAATATAAAGTATGCATGCAAAGAGAACTTGTTCTATTATAAAAAGGCACTTCGGCCTGACAAAGAAGACAACTTGTTCAGATACAAAAGAAGGCACATCGGCTAAATTGAAACTTAAAATTGTTCAAACAACAAAAAGTTACAACTAAAAGAAGAAAAGTACAAGTAAGGAAAAAACTCTAAATAGACTGCCTTGCTTCGGCGATTGATGATGTTTCAGCCTCGGCAGACAGCTGGGAAGGCTTCTCGGCAGTCTTCTCAACCAAGATCTCGGCGTTGATTTCATTAAGGGTCTAGTCAAGACTCTTCTCGGCCATCTGGACCTCGGCCTCAAAGGTTATCTTCTCGGGAGAGGCACTTTTAGGGACTTCTTCCTCCTCATCTTGAGTTAAGTCTAGGACTTGATCATTCAGAGTGGGGGACTTGGCCCCAGCAGCAACCTCCACCTCTTCATCAGCATCCTTAGCCTTGGCTTCTTTTTTTTTAGCTTCGTCATCAGAGTCTTTTGTAGAGGGAAGGAAGGGGACGCTGAGCTGGTTAATGTCTCGGAGGGAAGAATCCATTGGGATAGAAAGTTTGTTAAAGGCTTCCGTCTAACCTAGATAAAATCCTCGGTTGTAGGCTTGGTTGACCTAGGCTTTATACACATCACGCAAGTCGGCTTAGCCTTTGGCGTAAGCCTTTTCATCAGTCGCCTTGATTTCAGTCGCCTTGGTCAAGAAGGCCTCTTGGAGCTCAGCCTCGACTTTGGAAATTTTGGCCTCGGCCCCTAGCACCTTAGCCACAGCTTCAGCTACCTCAACCTTCTCCTCGTCTTGGTCTTGCGCATGTCCGGCAACCTTGGCCTGATTTAGCAGAATCTTCATTTTGGCCTTGGCATTGTTGAGGGAGGCAAGGAAACTAGCAGCTTCTTGGGTCTTGTGGACCAGCTCTTTCTTGAAATCCTCGGCTTTCGTTGCAAAGGAGTGAGCATGTTGAATGGCCTAGGAGGAAAGGACCAAACAAGTTAGTAAAAATTGCTTAAGTGCAAGCAGAAAACCAAAATGAAAAAATTACAAGTATTGAAGACTTACTAGGATAGAATATTACATCATTAAAGCAAAGTTTTCATATTCGCTGATCTCGGCCATAGGATTCAGATCGGTAGGCAAAAGAATAATGGTGGAGAGAGTGACACCAACCTCAATACTATCGATGGCACTGTCGCCAGCTATCATCAGTCGATCCCCAACCATAATCGCCAGAGCCCAAGGCTCATCGACTTTGAAGGCACCAGATTGCACTACACCATCGAACCTCGGCCTTTTTTATTGCCATTTTTCAGATGGCTCGGCAGGCCTTTTTTCGGTGGCAGAAGAGTTCTTCTCGATCTCGGCCAATTTGGAGATCGACACAGTATCTTCAGAATCTACTTGGGTAACAGAGGTTTTTGCCTTAGCCCTCTTTACCCTTTTTGGCTTAGGCTTGGGTTGAGATTGGGATGGGGAAGATTGAACTGTAACCACTCCTGGCAAGTCGGCCAAGAGGTCTTCAACAACGGCTTTATTGCCATCCATGTTGTCGGCAATTGTAACAACAGTAACTCTAGTGTCAAAGTGGATTGCAGGAAAGGCAATTAGGGGATTAGTAGGATCGCAAGCTGACACCTTAGATTCTCGGCGTTTGCAGCTCTGAGTCTTACCGATCGGTGCGTTTGACGAAGCTCGGCGTCGGCGTTGACGCTGAGATGGTGGAATCAACTGTAGAGCAGAGGTGGATGGTTACTCTACTGGATCTGACGTGGAGGCTTGGTCTGGCCTTGGTGGTGGAATGGTTGGTGGAGTTGCTGCAGATAGAGGAGTCCTGCTTCGTTTGGGGATGTCTGGCAAGGGAGACTTGTACATGGGGATGTAATTCAATAGAATAGGGGCTTTGCGTTTTTGAACGGGGAGATCCAGAAGCTTCTTTAGATCTCGACTTGGAACGTAAGACTACCGAAGCTGAGGAAGAACTACAAAAGCAAAAGGCAAACATTAGAATAGATAAATGAATTGACAAGTCTTAACAGAGATAGAGTTATAGGATGACTCAGTTCTTACCCTCATCCTCTCTAAACACTGCTTGGCGTAGAGGAAAGAGATGAAAATCGTCATCAAGTGCAAACTCCCAGTTGCCCTGAGAGGATCAAGTAGTCATCTCCAGCACCTTTATTGGAGTTTGGAAGGTCGGCTATAAGTTTGAAGGCAGTAGATCTGGGCATGGGGTAGTACATGTAGCCTTTGTCAGACTTAAGGCCACACATGGTGTAACAGAACTGGATGTCGGCTAGTGTGATCCTAGCTTTTTCTTGGCGTACTAGTTCGATTATACCATTAATAACCCTATATGAGTTGATGGCTAGCTGCATGGGGTTAAGTTTGTAATAGTGAAGGATTTCCCAAAAATGAATGTCCAAGGAGAGCAGAAGTCTGCATTCAATGAAAGCAACTACAGGGAAAGGCATAGAGTCCGTACCCGGCATGATAAAGTCCTCCTTCCCACCCATCCTGATTTGAACATCGACTGGGATGGAAAACACTTGCCGAAAATATTCTAATTTGATCAGGGTATCTACCTTCCACCTGAACATTCCCATTATCACGATAAGGAAGGGTTTTTGCTAACAGATTTTTGGTAAGAAGTTTGGTAAAGATTTAAGGACCTCGGCAAAAATTAAGGGAGAGTCTCTGGTTGCCTAGATAAGGTTCTTGTTTCAGTTTTCCTAAAGAACAGGGTTCTAGAGCAAATCCCAAACCTAGGACTACAGAAACAAAAATCGAAGGCAAGAATCAAGAAAATGCACGAAGAAACAACAAGAGGAACATAATTCAGAATCAAGAAAGAGTTAAAGAACAAGAAAACAGACATGCATATACAGCACAAACAAAATTCGTGAACATTGAGTGGATGTTGTAGACACCCCATTTTTGACCGACCTTAAGACTCAGACGTCACCGATTGAGCGCTCGGTGCTGTTGCATATTGCGCTCGTTCAGAAGTCTCAGAGTCGCGGCCGTGCGCCCTGCCTCCGGACTTCCGAACCCTCTTCTGTGCCTTGCCTCGGTTTGCGAACCAGACTCGGTGTAGACGTCCCCGAACGCATCTCGGGGAAGGAGTGCGAGTCCCCCCCGTTCTGGTTCGATATTGGGTCACTACAGTTCGAAGGACTCAAATGTCACGGTTCTAAATCTCGAACCAAAGAGTCCAAATCCGGCAAATCGTTTTGAAAACAGATTTTTTGAAAGAAGTGCCAAACATGGACTGCTTTGCCAGATACAGAGTCGCCACCTAAATATTTTTTAATGGGGAAATTTAGGAAACCCTGACTCGGTGCCAAAGGCCACGTGTCCGTCATCACCAAAGTTGCATCGGCTCGGGAACTTGGGTACGATTGGGGAAGGTCACTTCGTGAGCACCCCCGCTCGCCCGGTCAAAGACCGGCCTCTACTAACCATGATATCTTATTTTGAAAACATTGTATGTTCTTATTCCGGTTATTAGCCTAGGTTACTATGTGATGCGCACAGCATACAAGTATAGACCGGGTCGCCTGAATTGGAACAAAACATTTCATGTTTGTTTTTTGAAAGATGGTTTGCTACCCGCAGGTAGGCTTAAGATGCAGATTTTGCCACCCTCGGGTGGGCTTAGAAAACATGGTGTTGCCACTATCTAGTGGGCTTAAAACAAACATTTGATGAATTGTCCCAATCCAAATAACACGACCTCCACCCACAGGCATTCAAGGCAGTTTATATCACATAAGCAAATAGCCTCATGGCAGGCATGCTATTCATGGCAACACTCACACGCATGCAAGGATGCTAAAGCATAAAACTCACCGAGTACTCCAAGCCAAAACAGAAGCTCATTAGAAATCATGCATGATCCTAAATATGCTGAAATGCCTAATGCAACACATGCAGAATGCAACTATAGCAGGCTCGGCTATTCTAAACATGGCATATGGAATGCTACAGCTAACACGTATTCAACTTGGAATTGAAATACAAATGCAGTTTGTATGATGCGCCGAGCCCGATGCATGCAAAACAGATGAATGATGCAAACATGCTGTCATACTGTGTGCTAATTGAAATATGTCCTATATCTAACCATCATAAGCAGGTAAATAAAAGGGAAGAAAGACGTGGGGTTGGAAGACATACATCACACTCACGCACACTTATTACAATTATGCCCTCGCGCAGAGGGTCCGGATAAATAATACAGTCCCGAATGAAAGAATAATACAGTCCAAAATATTACAGCCCAAATAATATACAAATTCCTAATTAATTAACAAATTAAATAAGAAAAATGTAAAACTGGCATGCAAGCCAGGGGCTGCCTTGATTCTGATGAATGATGTACGTTGGAGCTGCCTTGCGCGGAAATCCATCGGGATGCCCCAATCAGCCTCTGTTTGCAATGTTTCTCGAAATGCGTGCCAGACTCCGAAAAGTTGCTGATTCTTCATTTTGCTGCAACAGAGAGCAGGAAAAGGGCATAGCAATGTATTTCACAAATATATGCATTCCTTGATCCTCGTGCCACTAATCACGCATCTCGATGCATGATGGCCGAGGAGCCGAATTGCACAACTTAATATAGGATGAATGCGTATGAATGCTACAACAAAACCTAACTCCATCATGGGTAATCCGGAGTGTCGGTAACTGGGGAATTGAGACACATTCCGTTACTCGGAGTACGGAACGCATCTCGTTTCCCGTGTCCAGGCTAACTCCTATCCCGAACACGATGCAATATGCATGATATGCATGAAATACAGCTAACATATGACCTAGCATGCACAATGCTATGAAAATGAGATGCCTCGAAATGCGTGCACGCGGGCACGCAAACTGAGGCAATGATCCAAACTGAGGCAATGATCCTAAGGCATGAAATGGCACACGCAATGCAAATTGGACTTACACCAACACGAGTGGACCTCAGCCACACTCACATAAGAGGCCGTCGGATGAAAATGAAGTGCCTTGAAATGCGTGCACACGGACACGCAAACCGAGGCAATGGCATAAGGGCATGAAATGGCCTAAAATATGATATACAATGAGACTAAAATGAGATGTCTCGAAATGCGTGCCCACAGGCACGCAAACCAAGGAAATGACATACGGAATGCAACAGGACTAAAATGAGATACGCGACGCAATATGGGCTTACACTAACATGAGAGAGCCTCAACCACACTCACATAAGAGGCCGTGAGATGAAAATGAGATGCCTCGAAATGCGTGCACACGGGCACGCAAACCGAGGAAATGGCATACGCAATGCAATGAGCCTAAAATGACATACAGAATGCAAAATGGACTTACACTAACATGGGAGAGCCTTAGCCACACTCACATAAGAGGCCGATGGGTGAAAATGAAGTGCCTCGAAATGCGTGCACACGGGCACGCAAACCGAGACAATGGCCCTAAGGCATGAAATGGCATGGAAATGATATGCAACACATGCAAATGAATTTCAGCACTCACAAATGATGCAAAACAGTCCCGAAATGAGGCGAAAGTACACCCGATGCATGAAATGGCCCCGAAATGCGAAATTAGGCACCCGAAATGGCCTATAGCATTATGGACATGGAATGAAAATACAGTAGCAAGGCAACCCCAAGACAAGCATTTTTTCAGTAGAAAACAAGGCCAAACAGCAATCATAGATAGGGCAACAATGGTATGCAAAAATAGGGGCCAAGAGAGGGGTATTGAAGTAGATGGTAAATGCAAAGCCCAAACAGAAAAATTCCCTTCTATAACACTGAGGAGGGGCCAAAAATATGCACATTTACAGTAGACAACCCCAAAAACAGTATGCAAACATGCTAGAAATGCCATGCAAGATTGAAGCCGACAAAGGTTATAACATGAGGTACCCCAAACATTCATCAAACCAGAAAATACCCTTCATGAAATATGTCAAGAAGATCAAAATATGACTCTTTTCAGACCTGATGATGGCCAAAAACAGAATCTAGATAGGCTTAACAAAGCATGCAAAAATGGGGGTCAAAGAGGGGTATAATGACAAGTATAACATGGAGACCCCCAACAAAGTTGATCCCTTCTACAATGTTGTAGAGGGACCCAAAATAAGTCTACTCACAGTTCATTACATGCTCCAAAACCAGATCACATGTAGGCCAAACAAATCATGCAAATTTACGGTAAATGTGAGAGATTATGAAGCAAGTGCATGATAGAGAGGCCAAACAGGGTTGATCCCTTCTTCAATGTTGAAGAGGAGCTCAAAATAGGCCCACTCACAGTTTACATTATGCTCGAAAACAGACCACTCATAGGCTAGAAATTTCATGCAAGATTATGGCATATAAGATGATATTGAAGCAAGTACCAAATGGAGGGCTCAAACAAGGTTGAGCCCTTAAACAAACATGAAGATAAGCTCAAAAGAGTGACCCTTTCAGTTAGGGTCAGAGCCCAAAACAGTGAGCAAATAGGCTAAGGAAATGAGGCAAAAATGAGCTCAAAAGAGGGTGAAGTGGACTTACCCTTGAAGATCAAGGCTTTGGTGATTCTTGGACCAAGTTGCAACACCTTTAGCCTTTGAAAAGCTTCTCCTTGCTGCTGGAATGGAGTGGTGATGGTAGAGCTTGGTAGTGATCAAGAAATGTGATTGGAACTTAAGGATTTTGAGAGAAAATGAGAGAGAAATAGAGAGAGATGGATCCAAAGGCCTTAGGGAAATTTTTGTAACCCTAAAACATGAGTTGGAGGATGGTTATAAAGGCCAAGGAAGGGGAGGAAAGGTGGAGGGAAATGCACCCAAGCTTTCCCTCCCAAGATATCCCCCGGATACAGATATTTTCTGGGGGAAACAGCTATACAGCTGTAAAGTATGCACTGAGGGGAGCATGGCCGGCTAGGTATCTTTGTTGCAGGTGGCCGGCCGGCCACCCCCTATGGCCGGCCGGCTAGGGGTCAAAAGGTTCAAGCTTAGTTTCTGGCCGGCCACCAGATATTGGTGTCCTCCCATGTGTGCTCAACAAGACCCTGTGGTTGGAAATTGACAACTCTAAAACAGGAGAGAGAATAGGCCACTTTTAGAAGGGGTTCAAAAGGGTCAATGAGGATTACTGGCCGGCCATGTGTTTTTAGGGTCCTCCCATGTGTGTACAACACAAATATGTGGTTTTGGCTCGAAGAAAATGGCCCTAGGGTGTTCAACATTAGCCCGGAAGTGAGAAAAACGGGCGTCGGAGGGCGCCGGAGGAGCATAACTGGTTGCTGAGACAATTGCTGGCCTCCCACTCTCCAGTGACCCTCCTGGTGATAAAACAGAGGTACCTGCCAAAAATGAACAAAAATCGATGCAAAACGAATGCTCGGGGGCCAAAACACGCAGTTCGGGGTCCCGAAAACCGGCCGTTAAGCACCGAAAGTGGTGTTTGGCCACGAAGTGGGTATCTAAGACCCTAGTGTCCCTTGAAAGGGAGTAAATGAGATGCATGCCAAAAACCGGAGGAATCGGAGATCGTTAGACGGTCCCGAACCGAGGACACCACGGCCTGACGGCTCCGAAAACTGGGAACCGGGCTCCGAAATGGGCAAAATGGCCTACGACCACGAAATGTAGCCCACGGCCACTGAGAGATGGTCTACTGGACCTCTCCTCCCTCAGGAAGAGAAAACAGAGAAAACTGAGTCTGGTTCGCAAACTGAGGCAAGGCACAGAAGAGGGTTCGGAAGTCCGGAGGCAGGGCGCACGGCCGCGACTCTGAGACTTCTGAACGAGCGCAGTATGCAACAGCACCGAGCGCTCAATCGGTGACGTCTGAGTCTTAAGGTCGGTCAAAAATGGGGTGTCTACAGTTGCCCCTCTTTGACAGAGCTCGGAAGTCACAAGTGACGGGAGTGAATGTCAAAGCCCAGAGACGACCCATTTTTTGACAAGGCCGAAGACTTAGACAATCATACAAGATAAACAGAGATATGTGCCCACAGGCATGCCCGCAGGCAGGGGGGGCAAAATGCAAAGCGACATGCACAGAGCCAAATGATCATGCAAATGCAGCAAGCTGTAATGAGGCAAGTATTCGCAAATAGATGCAACAGTTTTAAGCAAGAATGCAAAGCAACAACTACATTTCATGCAGTTAGGAATGCGGAGAATCATTCAATTCTCGTCGCGTCTCACACGGAGAAGATACGATACCTGCGCGATTCGTCTGGTCGCACCAGCCTCAAATGAACCGTACATACAATATCGTGCCTGCAAAAGAGAGAAATTCAACAAGAAACAATATGCTAACAACATATATTCAATGTGATTCCTGTGGTTCCAAAAGTTTGACACACGCAGTGTCGGCGAGTGAATGCATTACAATGCGAGAAGAGAACGTGCGTGACAAGGCATGTTCAAGCACAGAGGTACGGTATACCAAGAAATCATGCATGATAATGCAAAATGTTGATGAGAATGCAACTTATGTGCAAAACAATGTAAAATGAGCACGAATCAGGGTGCTCGTCTGTTGCGAAACAACGTGTAAGAAAACGCGCATTTCGGTGAAGGCAACTTGATCGCGGCCTCTGATTCACCTCCCGGAGAGGTTACAACATGTTCAAAAAGGATACACCTTGATTTTGATGAGTAATGATGAGACACATGTCAGGAATTGCAGCTGAAGTTCCGGCGGAGCAGTTTCGCGCCAGAAAGTGCACTTTTCTTGAACTTTTTCAGGTCCCGGGAACTCCGATCTTCCTCAAAATTTGCAGAGAGCTAGGGGAGGAAGTGGGGAACACCACCGGCCAGGTGGTTGCCCCTAGGGGAGGCCACCGGCTAGGGACAAAAAAGCAGATGGCCGGCCAGCTAGAAAAGGTGGTCGGCCGGCCACCTGTCCAAAAGTAGGGGCAATTTTGTCTTTTGCCTCATTTCTATATAACCTCTCATCCATTCATTCCGAAATCACTCCCACAGCTGTGAAAACTCCTCCCCTTGATCCCCAAACCATTTTTTCCTTCAGATCTGCACTTTATACGCGCTTTTCGGCCTTCCACGCAAGTTGTTTTCCGCGAAATCTTTTAGTTTTAAGCACTTTGAACCGATTAAATTTTGATTTCGGGGCTTCTTTTCTCATTTTCACTACTTGAGGTAAGTTTGTCTTAATATTTGGAAGATTTTCTCGGGAGTTGACTTTTGTTGACTTTTCCATTTCCCGGGAGTTGACTTTTGTTGACTTTTTCCAATTTTGCTCATTTTGCTCATTTTTGCTCCTTTTGCAGACTCCTTGAAATGGCGGGTGATTTTCCTCACGGTGGAGGTCCTCCAGGTGCCGGGGATGATTTTGATGCCATGACGTTACCCCCGAGGGTCCGGCCTTTTATTCCCGGAGATACGCCCCATCGGTACACATTCTTCCGCGGGCTATTTTTCGTCATTTCACCGACTTCAATGATCGGGTACCCGGGGATCTACTTCTGCGAGAGCCGGAGCATCATCTCTCTTAGGAGGTACGAGAGGTATTTTACTTTATTTTCTGCATTTTTCACGCATTTCGTACCTTTGCCATGCTTGAACACACAGTTTAGCTTATGACATAGTACTTTGCTTGCATTCTGAACATGTGGCTTAAACACTTGAACTTCTGAACACTAGGCTCATTGATTGATTGTGAACGCACGGCACACATTAGTTAAGAATTGAACACACACGGCTCAAACACTGATTTGTCGAACACACAGCCCGAATTTGAAGGTGAACACACGGCACACACTGACTAAGAGTAGAACACGCAGTCCCAAACTCTGATTTTCCGAACACGCAGTCCAAGTTGATGGTGAACACACAGCCCATACTGACTGAGAGTAGAACCCGCAGCCCTAACTCTGATTTTCTGAACACACAGTCCAAATTAAAGGTGAACACACAGCCCACACTGATTAAGAGTAGAACACGCAGCCCTAAACTCTGATTTTCTGAACACACAGTCCAAATTAAAGGTGAACACACAGCCCACACTGATTAAGAGTAGAACACGCAGCCCTAAACTCTGATTTTCTGAACACGTAGTCCAAGTTGATGGTGAACACACAGCCCACACTGATTAAGAGTAGAACACGCAGCCCTAAACTCTGATTTTCTGAACACACAGTCCAAATTAAAGGTGAACACACAACCCACACTGATTAAGAGTAGAACACGCAGCCCTAACTCAAATTTTCTGAACATGCAGCCCAGATTAAAGTGAACACGCAGCCCACTGACTTTGAAATTTGAACACGCGCAGCCCAAATAACAAATTTCTGAACACGCAGCCCAGATTGAAGTGAACACGCAGCCCACTGACTTTGAAATTTGAACACGCAGCCCAAATAACGAATTCTGAACACGCAGCCCAGATTGAAGTGAACACGCAGCCCACTGACTTTGAAATTTGAACACGCAGCCCAAATAACGAATTTCTGAACACGCAGCCCAGATTACAGGTGGACACGCAGCCCACTGATTTTGAAATTTGAACACGCAACCCAAATAACAAATTTCTGAACACACAGCCCAGATTACAGGTGAACACGCAGCCCGCTGATTTTGAAATTTGAACACGCAGCCCAAATACCAATTTACTGAACAAGCAGCCCAGATTACAGGTGAACACGTAGCCCACTGATTTTGAAATTTGAACACGCAGCCCAAATACCAATTTACTGAACACGCAGCCCAGATTACAGGTGAACACGCAGCCCACTGACTTTAAAATTTGAACACGCAGCCCAAATAACGAATTTCTGAACACGCAGCCCAGATTACAGGTGAACACGCAGCCCACTAATTTTGAAATTTGAACACGCAGCCCAAATACCAATTTACTGAACACGCAGCCCAGATTACAACTCATTCATTTCATTTGCACACAGCTCATTCATTTGATTTGCACACAGCTCATTCATTTCATTTGCACACAGCTCATTCATTTGATTTGCACACAGCTCATTCATTTGATTTGCACACAGCTCACTTTATTTCATTTGCTGAAACGTGTATTCATTCTGAATGCAGGTTGGCTCTCGCACGGTACGGGGGTATGGCTCCACTGCAGCCAGGGATTGGTATGTTGAGCTTCCGGAGGCTGTCCGGGACTTAGTTGATCTAGCAGGGTTTGGGGCCTTCTGCGTTGGATTATCACGCTGTCCTGCTAGTAGGACTCTGTTGGGAGCTTTGGTGGAGAGGTGGTGGGACACCACCAATTCCTTCCATTTTTCTGCCACCGGGGATCTGACTATGACCCCGCTAGATTTTGCTGTACTCACCGGCCTAGACATAGGAGGTTTGCCCATTCCTTACGACGAGGATATGGGCGAGTGGGAGGCCGCTTGGATGTATTTGCTGGGGGCTCGCCCGCCTGTGGACAGAGCTTCGGGGAAAGTCCGATACACCTGGTTCTCTTCCCATTTTCGGAGGTCGGAGATGGAGCCTGAGTCTCCTGCGGAGGCTGAGCAGTACGCCCGTGGTTTCCTTATGTTCCTCTTTGGCACCACTCTGTTTGCAGATAGGGGGAACACTGTCGGGTTGTATCTTTTGAGTGCCCTGGTGGACCTATCACAGGTCAGTCGGTACGACTGGGGCGGCGCCGGCCTGGCTACCCTTTACTGTTATATGAGCGCGACCTCCCGCGGGCAGGGAGACTTACTTGGTGGCTACTGGCGAGCCTGGGAGGTACGTTCTGTCCTCTTGATTTACATTTCTGCACCTTATTACTTGTTCATTGCACACACGGCGCACTTTACATCCTGTATTTTGCACTCAGCATTTTGTATTCACATTCTGCACTGTTTTCCACAGCTATGGGTCTATGTATACTTTCCGACATTAGCCCCGGAGATGGTGGTGGCAGGGCCCCTCATGACCCCGTATTCCTTGGTATTCGAGGGCGAGCACCGACCGAGACCTCGAGAGACTCTCCTCTATCTGCGACAGTACTTTGACACTGTGCGAACGACAGAGGTATTTCAGAACTCTCAGTTTTCTGCCGTTTTCATCTTTGATCTGCCTTGTATATTCCCGATTTCTGATTGATTCATGCACTGGTTATCCGCAGATCACGTGGCAGCCCTGGGCAGTCTTGGGCGATGGTCTCCGATTTCAGGGTAATCCGGAGTGTCGGTAACTGGGGAATTGAGACACATTCCGTTACTCGGAGTCTGGCACGCATTTTGAGAAACATTGCAAACAGAGGCTGATTGGGGCATCCCGATGGATTTCCGCGCAAGGCAGCTCCAACGTACATCATTCATCAAAATCAAGGCAGCCCCTGGCTTGCATGCCAGTTTTACATTTTTCTTATTTAATTTGTTAATTAATTAGGAATTTGTATATTATTTGGGCTGTAATATTTTGGACTGTATTATTCTTTCATTCGGGACTGTATTATTTATCCGGACCCTCTGCGTGAGGGCATAATTGTAATAAGTGTGCGTGAGTGTGATGTATGTCTTCCAACCCCACATCTTTCTTCCCTTTTATTTACCTGCTTATGATGGTTAGATATAGGACATATTTCAATTAGCACACAGTATGACAGCATGTTTGCATCATTCATCTGTTTTGCATGCACCGGGCTCGGCGCATCATACAAACTGCATTTGTATTTCAATTCCAAGTTGAATACGTGTTAGCTGTAGCATTCCATATGCCATGTTTAGAATAGCCGAGCCTGCTATAGTTGCATTCTGCATGTGTTGCATTAGGCATTTCAGCATATTTAGGATCATGCATGATTTCTAATGAGCTTCTGTTTTGGCTTGGAGTACTCGGTGAGTTTTATGCTTTAGCATCCTTGCATGCGTGTGAGTGTTGCCATGAATAGCATGCCTGCCATGAGACTATTTGCTTATGTGATATAAACTGCCTTGAATGCCTGTGGGTGGAGGTCGTGTTATTTGGATTGGGACAATTCATCAAATGTTTGTTTTAAGCCCACTAGATAGTGGCAACACCATGTTTTCTAAGCCCACCCGAGGGTGGTAAAATCTGCATCTTAAGCCTACCTGCGGGTAGCAAACCATCTTTCAAAAAACAAACATGAAATGTTTTGTTCCAATTCAGGCGACCCGGTCTATACTTGTATGCTGTGCGCATCACATAGTAACCTAGGCTAATAACCGGAATAAGAACATACAATGTTTTCAAAATAAGATATCATGGTTAGTAGAGGCCGGTCTTTGACCGGGCGAGCGGGGGTGCTCACGAAGTGACCTTCCCCAATCGTACCCAAGTTCCCGAGCCGAGGCAACTTTGGTGATGACGGACACGTGGCCTTTGGCACCGAGTCAGGGTTTCCTAAATTTCCCCATTAAAAAATATTTAGGTGGCGACTCTGTATCTGGCAAAGCAGTCCATGTTTGGCACTTCTTTCAAAAAATCTATTTTCAAAACGATTTGCCGGATTTGGACTCTTTGGTTCGAGATTTAGAACCGTGACATTTGAGTCCTTCGAACTGTAGTGACCCAATATCGAACCAGAACGGGGGGGGACTCGCACTCCTTCCCCGGGATGCGTTCGGGGACGTCTACAGTTTCTGGCGACTCTGCTGGGGATTTAGAGAACTTGACTCGAACTCGTGATATCTGGTTTTGACTACACTTGTGTGTTTCTTTGCATTGCATTTGCATTGGTGCGCCTAGGACGCCGTGTTTGCCCATCTGCTATTCCTGAGCGGTTTGCCGGAGGCTTGTCTTGTCAAGGCATGTCCATAAGGCTGATCGGTTACGGGCTCTGCCAGTGTGGGAACACAAACCCCGGTTTTACCGGGGCACCCTTTTTGACCATTCGACCTAGTGCATATTCGGATCCATAGTGACCATTCCAAACTAGGACAGGTTGCTTACCCGTTTATAGGTTGTTTGAAACCGCTGCGTGCATAGTGAAACCCTAGTTCCTGACAAAATAGGACAGGGAAACCCTACCCCAACATAGGGGTGTTTGGCTCTCACTTATCTGTTATGTGCTTGTTAGAGTGCGTCTCTACAGGGAATGTATGTATCAGTTTATGGGTTTGAGCATCAGGCCTGCGGGCATCAGTTTTTGAGATTGGGCGTCAGGCTTGCGGGCATCAGCCAGTCATTTGAGAATCAGTTGTCTGCGGATATCAGATTCGGTTTTGGGAAACAGTGATATAGGGACAGTAATCAGTGATTGAGGACAGTGTATACCCAGCTTATCAACCGTGTGTTGTATGCCCGACTGTGTGTTGTGTATTTAATTTAAGCTGTTATGCTGTCCGTTTATCTGGTTATTTATTTCATTTTCGCTTTATTATCTTTTTGCTAGGGCAGTTTTTAGCACGATTGCTTCTGAACCACTAGATACTCCCCAAGCACTTTGGACACGAGGTCGCCGACTCAATCGATCCGAGGATCTGTTTGACGGACATCCAGTGTTCCACTCTCTACCCCCAGTTATCAGAAGAAGGCCGAGGAGGCGTAGTGTGTCAGAACAGGGATTACCGGAACAGAGGGCTACTTTGACAGTAAGCAGTCAGGTTGAGATTTCTGTGTCTGCCATGGAGGTACATTTACCGGTTATTCAGATGGAACAGCAGAATACATCAGGAATGGAGGCGATGATGCGCCAAATGCACGAGAGCATGAAACAGATGCAAGAGGATGCCATCCGCCAAGCGGAATTTTCTAAGCAACAGGCCACAGTCATGGCCCAACAGGCTGAGCTCATTACCAGGCTCCAGCAGCAAACCGGAACATCAACCTCGCACCCGGCTCCTCCTCCACCCGGAGCTCCGTTACCCGAGCAGGCATCCACTGGTCAGAATGCCCCGCCAAATCCCCAGAATACCCCCCTGAACACCCAGAACACCCTACCCAATGTCCAGAATATTCAAGAGGACACAGGCCATCCAACGGGGCTGGCTCCGCCCCCGCTTCTGCCTCAACTGTCCAAGAATCTTACACCCAATCACCCGGACTCTCCATTCGAGTTCGAGGTAGACCACACAGCTCTGAAATTGAGCAAACTGGAGAAGCTTTTTAAGAAATCGCAGGGGGTGAAGGCCATCCCAGACATCGAAGATGGATACACCGACGTGGCCGTAACATTGCCAGACAGATTCAAGATGCCACAGATTGATCGTTTTGATGGGTCCGGGGATCCTATGGTCCATCTCCGGCTGTTTTCAGACATCCTGCGGCCAATGGACTTAACCCGACCACAAAAGCTTTCCCTGTTTGGCCGAACTTTGTCAGGTGTGGCAGCCATTTGGTACGCGAAGCTAGAAGATGACGTGAAAAGAAACTGGGATGAGATGGCTGAGGCCTTCGTTGCACAGTACTCGTACAATACACAGATCGAGTTTACAACTCGTGATCTCGAAACGACGAGGCAAGAGGCCAAGGAGACTTTCTCAGACTTCGTAACTCGATGGAGGGCAAAGGCATCGATGATGACCTTGAGGCCTACAGACAAAGATCAAATTAGGATGATTGTGCGAAATCTCCAACCAAAACTCATGCAGAAGATGATCGTACTCCCCTTTCCCACCTTCTCAGACTTACACAAGATGGGGGTACAGATCGAGGATGCGATGAAGCAAGGTCTGATTGACCAAGACCGGGAGCAACCCCGGAGGACATTCAACCGCAATAACAACGCAGGCCCGAGTGGCGCTGCAAACACAAGGACTTCGGAGGTCAGTATGGTCACCACCAATCCCCCTCCCCAGCCAAGGCCCATGGCGGCCACCCCCTTTTCCAGTACATTCGGGAGCAGTACCCAAGCCCCGAGATTCCAGCCCAGAGGCCAAAGAACCTTTACTCCACTATACATGCCTTTGTCCAAGGTTCTGGGGGTCTTGATTAGAAAGGGACATCTAAAACCCCTGGAGCCGAGGCCGCCACCAAATCCACTTCCCCCCTCTCACAACCCAGCCAAATACTGTGCCTACCACCAGCAGCACGGTCATGATACCGACCATTGTTTCAGGCTGCGTCACGAGGTTCAGGACCTCATCGACAAAAATATTATTCTACCTCCCAAAAGACCCAACGTCACAACCAACCCACTCCCTACCCATAACCAAGATCCACCACCCAAAAGAGTCAACCTCATCCAAACTTGGGTCGTATCCTACGATCCTAGTATCTACATTACTCCCTCTCACCTACCCAAGCCGGAGGTGATCCTTCCCGACTGCACTGACTTGTGCATGTTGGACACCTTCACAACCCAATCCGAGTCAAAGGTGGTGACCACTGAAGATGGAACAGGGCAGGTTTCAGAGGAGAACAGAGTTGTTGAGTCTGGGATGGAACAGCCCGGGAATTATGCTGGAGGAGCCTATGATCCAAGCGAGTACATCTTAGCAGTAGGTCAGTCTGAGCCAAGTGTGAGACTGCCAGAAAAAGCTGAACTGTGTATGATTCAGGGGGACAGACTCGAACAGGGGGCAGATGATCTAGCAACAGTGGAGGAGGACTTCGCCAACCTCCAGTTCTTCAACGACCAAGAATCAGAAGATGCAACAATCAACTGGTTTGAATATGAAGAGTCGACGGAGGCCACCGGGTGGTTAGATGATCAGCCTGATATTGTGGAGTTTCAGCCAGAGCAGAGCCCGGCAGGGGCGAGGGTATCAACTGTGGCCGGAAGGGCCGAGAGTCAGAATGGATTGCCGGAGAGCGCCGGTACAAAGAATTCCGCTTGGGACTTAAGCATTATGGATGCAAAGACAATGGAACAACAAACTGCAGCAACGCAGACAGAACAGGAGAAGTTTTGGGATTCCGAGAGAATCAGAAAGGCAAAAGCCCATGAAGGGGCTGAGAGTGCTGTGGGCACAAGAACGGACAATGCTGTGAGCATATGGGATGAAGGTACTGAGAGTACACATCTGCCAGAACCAGACAGGTGTCTTTTGGATGCTAACGGGATGTGGTGGGAAGACGATGACTTATGTCTTGCCCACACAGACGAAGATTGGGGAGCAAATCAACCAGACGGCACCTGGTACCTCGATGAGGTGGACCACATGACCAGGAGTGGGCGCTACTTCAAGCCCCCGCACCTAGACCAACCAGAAGCATCTGGTAAAGACAAGGAAGCTGAGAAACAGAGAGAAAGACAAATTGAAGAAGAAGCTGTGCTGAGGCAGTTGAAGAAGATACAAGCAGACATCTCCATCTGGGGACTGCTTATGGCTTCACGGGTACACAGACGGGCTGTCCTATCTGCCATGGACAAGGCCAAACTCTCAATCGATACTACACCAGAGCAACTGGTCGGGCTGGTTTTTCCGGGAGGGGGTTCCCCGGCATTAACCTTTTCGAACAAAGAGCTGCCGCCTGAGGGCGTGAATCATAACAGACCTCTCTACATTTCCGTGGAATGTAGAGACAAGTGGATACCGGTGGTACTTGTTGATACCGGGTCTGCCATCAACGTCTGCCCAGCCAGAACAGCATATGCAATCGGGTTGAAGCCCGCGGACTTCGTCCCAACCACTCAGGTGATCAAAGCATACGATAATATAAGTCGAGAGGTGATGGGAACTGTCAAGATTCAGACGAAGGTTGGACCTGGACAACACGAGATAGATTTCCATGTCTTGGAGGTTCCCGCAACTTTCAACCTACTTTCGGGGCGACCGTGGTTACACCAGGTGAAGGCCGTCTCGTCTACTCTGCATCAAATGGTGAAATACCCCTGTGGAAAGGGAGTAGCCATCGTGTTTGGGAATTCATCGATCCATCCCCCTCCGGAGGTGTCTACACCAGTCCTAGAAATAGAGCACGGCATGGAGGACGTGTTTATATCAGGGTTTACTCTGGCCGAGGCCCGGGTTGTGCAAAACATTATGGCTGTGAATGAAGGTATGTACGTCAGTGCCCAATCCGTCTACCGCATGAACAAGCTACAACACATCCCCGGGATGGGATTAGGAAGAAGCGGCAGGAAAGGCGTCGCAACATTGGCCGAAGTGCCATATAACCCGCATACCTTTGGACTGGGTTGTCTGCCCACCAAAGAGGACTGGGTAAGGAAAGGGAAGGAAATGGCCGGAAGAGCCAGAGCAAAGCAGGCTGGGAAGCCATTCGACTTGATGCATAGGCCCATTTAGGGCACCCTGAACGGACGCTTCGTCCGGGAGGGGGAGGACTTTCCATTTTGCGGCTTCCCAGAGCCGTGGATAAACGCGGAGAAGAAGCGCGTGCCCGGTTTTGAGATCTTTTTCGACCTACAACTACCCGGGGAGGATGTTGCCGAAGAGCAGACGGACCCATCAGCTGAGGTTGAGCAGTATAGGGCAGTGGATCCTGAGGGCACAGAATTTGAAATGGGGGTAGCGCTGGCATGTCTACTCTCTGATCCTCCGATCGACCATAAGTGCTTGGGGGATAACTCCGAGGTTTCCATGATTGGGGATGAAACGGCCACGAGCCAACCAGCAGCTATCTTGGATGCATCTATCGCACCCTCTCTCACTTGGCAATACGAGGAGGGATTTTTGTCCAGCAGCACCGGGTCAAGTAGTGAGCCGGAATCTGATTCCACCGAGTCTTGTGAGTCGGAATCAGGTTCCAGCTCGACTGAGTCTGAGTCTGAGTCTGGTACTCCTGGGGATGTTAACCCGGATGCCACGGTCCTGTCTAGGTCGTTTTTTTCCTTTTCATTTGAGTCTGTTGTAACCGATGAATTGGACGATCTGGCTGTGCTTAATGAGAATGAACTATCTGTGGTTTCCGAGTACTTTTCTGTGCCCCTAATTTATTGCATTAATTCAGACTTTCAAAATTTTGATGAAAACAAAGAGGACGAAGTTCCTCCGGTTTTACAACGTTTAATTGAGCAAGAGCAAGAGAGATTTGTTAAACCATTAATGGATGAAATCATTACCGTGAACATTGGTACTGAGGAGGACCCGCGGCTGGTCCAGATCGGGTCCACGTTGTCTTCGGAGGAACGCGAGCGCTTAGTCGCTTTATTAAAAGATTTCAAAGATGTTTTCGCGTGGTCCTACGAAGACATGCCTGGAATCGATCCTGAGATTGTACAGCATCGGATCCCCCTTGACCCCGAGGCTCGACCTATCAAACAGAAACTCAGGAGAATCCGCCCGGACTGGGCTCTCAAGATTAAAGAAGAGGTCACCAAGCAAATCGACGCAGGCTTCCTGCTGGTATCTGAATATCCGACTTGGTTGGCCAACATTGTTCCGGTGCTGAAGAAGGACGGCAGGATCCGGGTGTGTGTGGACTTCAGGGATTTGAACAGAGCTAGTCCGAAGGATGACTTCCCCTTACCGCACATCGATGAGTTGGTAGTTTCACAGCAGGGCATGCATTGCTCTCATTTATGGATGGCTTCTCTGGATACAACCAGATAGTGATGGCACCAGAAGATAGGGAAAAGACTGCATTCACCACCCCGTGGGGGACATACTGCTACAGGGTAATGCCGTTTGGGTTGAAGAACGCTGGAGCTACTTATCAACGGGCCGCGACCACAATATTACATGATATGATCCACAAAGAGGTTGAGGTGTATGTGGACGACATGATTGTCAAGTCCAAAGAAAGAGAGGGCCACTGCACCGCCTTGCATAAGTTTTTCCAAAGGATCAGGGAATTTCGGTTGCGGCTGAACCCTCAAAAATGTACGTTTGGTGTTACAGCGGGAAAAATACTGGGGTTTCTGATTACACAAAGGGGCATCGAAGTCGACCCTTCCAAAAGCAAGGCCATCCTAGAAATGCCCCCACCAAGGACTGAAAAGGAGGTGAGAGGCTTTCTGGGTAAAGTACAATTCATAAGACGGTTTATCTCAAAATTAACCTTGACTTGTGAACCATTTTTTGGTCTCTTGAAGAAAGGAAAGAAGTTCCAATGGGACAGCCGATGTCAAGCTGCGTTTGAGCAGATTAAAGAGTATCTACAGAACCCGCCCGTTTTATCGCCACCAGAATCGGGGAAACCATTGATTTTGTATCTGTCAGTGACGGAGACCACGATGGGCTGCATGCTTGCTCAAGAATCAGAAGACAAGGTGGAGAAAGCCATCTACTATTTAAGCAAGAAAATGCTGGAATATGAGACCCGATATACACCGCTGGAAAAGGCTTGCTTAGCTCTGGTATGGGCCACTAGGAAGCTACGGCACTACTTGTTAGCTCACTCCGTAATGTTGGTTTCACGACTCGATCCCATCAAATATCTTTTCGAGAAACCAGCGCTTACGGGTAGGCTAGCTCGTTGGTTGCTGTTGCTCTCCAAATTTGACCTCAAGTATGTCACACGCAAGTCAGTGAAGGGAAGAGCAGTAGCAGAGTTCCTTGCCGACCATCCGATTGAGGGGGATGAAGCAGTGGAGTATTTGTTCCCAGATGAAGCCATTTTGCATATCGACGATGAAACTTGGACGATGTACTTTGACGGAGCGTCAAATCAACATGGGTATGGGATAGGAGTGTTGCTGATAGCGCCCGACAATTCCCGTATCCCTCTAGCCTTCAAACTCCGATTCAAAGTCTCGAACAATGAAGCAGAATACGAGGCGTGTATCGCTGGTCTAGAAGCAGCCCTGGAACTAGGGGCAAGACGGTTGGACGTCATTGGGGATTCGAACCTCGTTGTGTCTCAAGCTAAAGGAGACTGGAAAGTAAAAGAGGAAAAGATGATGATGTATCACCAAACCTTGGATTTGCTAATTCCTCGGTTTGAGAAGCTAAGTTTTACTCATCTACTAAGAGAGAACAACAGGTTCGCAGATTCTTTAGCAACTCTATCATCCATGATAGACATCCCGTGTGGAGTCCGGATGCGTCCAGTCATCATTGACCAGAAATTTGCACCAGCCTATGAGTCGATTGCAGCCATAGATGAAGTTCAGGACAAACACCCTTGGTATTACGACATTTGGAATTTCTTGGAGAAGGAAGCATACCCGTCAGGGGTAAATGCCAAGGACAAAAGGGCAATAAGAAGATTGGCCGTTCAGTTCATCATTTGTGGTGGTAAGCTGTATAGAAGAGGTCATCTGGGAATGCATAAACTGTGTGTTGATGCCGAAGAGTCAAAGAGTCTAATGGAAGCCATCCATGGAGGGGAATGTGGAGCACATATGAATGGGGTAATGCTAGCACGGAAGATTCTCAGACAAGGTTACTACTGGTCCACTATGGAGGGGGATTGTATTGGTTTTGTTCGGCGATGCCATAAATGTCAGATCCATGCAAATCGCATGAACATCCCGCCATCAAAGCTGTACAACATGACTTCGCCATGGCCATTTTCAGTCTGGGGAATTGATGTGATCGGAGCTGTCACGCCGAAGGGGTCGAATGGGCATGAGTTCATCTTGGTAGCGATAGATTATTTCACAAAGTGGGTTGAGGCCCAATCTTATGCGGTGTTGAAGGCTTCGCACGTTGCAAAGTTTATCAGAAACAACATCATCTGTCGCTATGGAGTCCCAAACGAAATAATTTCAGATAACGGTTCCCACTTCAAGAAGGAAGTGATAGACTTGTTGGAAAAATACAATGTGGCTTTTCATAAGTCATCTACATACCGGCCGCAAACCAATGGAGCGGTTGAGGCTGCCAACAAGAATATCAAGCGCATACTACAGAAGATGGTGGAAACCTACCGGGACTGGCCAGATAAGCTGCCGTTTGCTCTGTGGGGCTACCGAACTTCAATCAGAACTTCTACTGGGGCGACTCCGTATTCATTGGTTTATGGGATGGAGGCCGTTCTACCTATTGAGATTGAGGTTCCGTCACCATGAGTATTGGCCGAGTGTCAAATAGCCGAGGCAGATTGGCAGCAGAGCAGATTCGAGGAACTCATGCTCTTTGATGAGAGAAGACTGAAAGCACTGTACCACATTCAAGGTTATCAATGCAGAATTGCCCGGGCTTTTAACAAGAAGGTTAAGTCCAGGAATTTAAAAGAATGAGATTTGGTACTCAAGGACAACCGAGCTCCCATCCACGACCCTAGGGGCAAGTTCAGACCTAATTGGACTGGTCCCTACATCATTAAGTCTATCTGGTCGGGTGGAGCTGTGGTTCTGATGGATCTGGATGGCTTAGAGTTTTCACAACCGATCAACATGGACAAGTTGAAGAAATACTACCCTTGAGGGGCTCGCTAGGCCGAAAACCCGAAAGGGGGACCTAGGCAAAACTCAGAGCACAAAAAATTTGAAAATATAAAAACTGAGCTCGCAAGGTTGAAAACCCGCAAAGGGCGGCCTTGGCAAAAGTTAGAGCGCAAAAGGAGAGTAAAAATACCCGAGCGAACCTAAGCCTGAACTACGTAAGGCTTGATTCCCATCTTTGGGATACGTTGGCAGTTTCATCCTGAAGTTCAGCCATAAACATTTTCCCCGATCAACTTTGTCCATTTTGATCATTTCAGTCATCCTTATCCATCAGCATTCATCGTAATCTCCGGTGCAGTGCTATTCAGACTAGGGGCAACTTTCCGTTGCCAGGAAGTGCTGTGGTACCATTCAGACTAGGGGCAACTTTCCAGTTGCTAGGATCCGGAGTTGTGCACCTCAGTGACAGATCTCAGGCGTGTCCAGTTCTGATCCTTATCGAAAATAGTTTTGAAAAGTTTTAATAAAAGTTGACTTTGTTCAAATTAATCTTTTCACAACTAAGACCATTTTTGGACCAAAGCGGAAAATTTTCAGTACCACAACCTTCAATTTCATTGATTTCAAAACAGAGTTCTCTTGCTCTTGCATACAATTGAAGTTGCTTTTTATTACACTCATAATGAAAACTTGAAAGTACTAATAAAGCAATAAATCTGGGGCATAGTCAGGTCAGATGTCCCTGCGCCCCCTCCCGGAGCTAGTCGAAGCCTCCGATGCCGACCTAGGCCCAATCTGTGCCTCCTCATTGAGCCAATCCCAGCACTCATCAGACAAAGTGCAACTGAAAATAGGGGCGGGGAGCAGAAGCTCTCTAGTCCTCCAAGCCGTAGTATGTCGGGCGAGGTGTACACCTCGGATCGGGAAGGCGACCGGATACTCTATCCCCTCAGGAGGGCAAGTCTGATCATGGCCGAACTGGCGCAGAATGCGGAATGGGAAATAGAATACACAATGGGTCAGGCCAATCAACCGGATCCCAGTATCCTGGAACATGCTATAGCTCATCGCCGAAAGGTTAAGCCAAGGACAGCGCCAAGCAATGCGTTCAGCTGACAAGTTGCACATCCATTCAACCCACCATCCCTCATCAAGGGCGTCAACCAGGCGTTGTCGAAAGAAGTAGCCGCGGGCTGAGTAAGCAGGGCAAGAGTCCACAACTTGCAATTTATCCATCAACCATATCTGGGGAGGGATGAAAAATGAGAGAATAAAGAATAGAGAGATGTGCGATGAGAGAAAAGTAAGATGAGGGTTTTGTGAGAAAAACCGAGCCTGAGGGCCGAGCGATGTGAGCAACTACATATGTGAGCTTGGGTGGGAAACATTACCTGCAACAGTAGTGGGCTCCCCGCAAACCTGGTTGTCTCCTGGCGGTGGAAGGCATCCAAACCCAGCAGTGTCTCAGCCAATGTCATGGCGGTACAGCTTTTTCCTTCCCTCAAGCCTTGAGCAACTTCAATCAAACGGATGTTTGCGCCCCCGGAGCCCGAGACAAACAGAAAATGAGATAGCATGCACAAGCAGAGGGCATGTTGTCGAAAACCTTGCCGATAATGGTCACCGTGGTCACCGGCATCGGAGAATCGGTAAATCAGGCTCGGGATATCCAACCTCCCGTTACAAATCAGGGATCGAGCATCATGCGCGTTGAGACCGCACATCCGCCCTAAAGCTTGGGCGTGGCCGAAACGAGACTGAGGCAAGATCTCTTCTGAATGTTCAGACTCCATCAAAACTTGAAAATCTTCAAAAGTGGGACATACCTCTTGCCCTCCAAAGCTGAAAACGTGCGTCACCGGGTTCCAAAATATCGCCGCCGCATGGAGGAAAGGAAAGTGCAGTGGAGTCCGGCCTAGCGTGAATAGTGCATTCAAGCCGAAACCCCGGAAGTTCAACTTTTCCGAGCCATCTAAAGAAGAGATCCAAGATGTGAGATTTTCTGAGAGAAATGCCTCCATTTTTGTGCAAAGCAGTGATGAAATGAATGAATCTCGAAGTTGGAGCTTTTATAGAGGAGAAAACACTATTCAGGGGACAAGTGTCAAAATTCTGGAGGCTGCAGAGAAAAGTGGCCGGCCGGCCACCTATTCTAGCAGGCCGGCCACCTATGGCTCTCCAAAAGCAAAGTGGGGCCCACCATGCTCATTGGTCCTGTTTACCCTCCGGAAGGAAATTTGAGGCATCTCGATGCATCGGGAATGTCAAAGGCCTCCATTTCTCTCAGTTTCGGATGCGTTCCGTCACCCAGATCATCTGAATGTACGCTTTGTTTTGCCCATCGAGTTGTTGTTTTGCTTATCGAGTTGTCGTTTTGTTTATCGAGTTGTAAGTTTTGTCGAGCTGTCACATTTGGTGTTTTGAGTTGTTACTCTTTTGTTTACGCAATTTTGTTAAGTCTTGTTTATCGAGTCGTTAACATTGTTGTATTTTGCTTATCGAGTTGTAAACTTGTTAAGATCTTGTCTTTTCTTAACGAGTTGAGTGGTTTGTTTTGTTGTGTCGACTCATTACCTGACTCGGTGAACACACAGTGCGCACATTTCATTCGATTTTATTTTTGTGCAAAATGACGCGATGCGATGCTAAGACTTTCAAATACAAACATCCTTTTCAAAAGCTGTTTCATTCCATCATGTTTTACAACAAATAAAGGTACGAGTTTTACAGGAAATAAAACTGCCTGATAATCTGCAAAGTGCTACAAACTACTAGCAAAAAGTAAAATAAAGCAGGAAACAGCATCAATGCCCTCGGGAACGGGAATGAGGAGGCCCCCTCATCCTCTTCTGCGGGACAACCTCTACACCATTATCACCATCCGGGTCAGAGCTATCATCCTCCAGATCCCCCTCAGCCTCGTCTCCACTCCCGGAACCAAGACCGGAGCCTTCCTCCCCAGCAGATGTCTCTGACTCACGGTCTGCGACCTCCTCCTCCTCATCCTCACCAGGCTCCTCCTCAATAACATGAGCCCTACGTCTGTGAGACGACCCCGCTCCTCGAGCCCCTCGAGAAGGCCTAGATGGCCCAGCTCCTCGGGACGGCCCAGATGGTCCAGCACCTCGAAAAGATCCAGACGGTCTACCTCCCTGAGAAGGCCCAGGCGGTCTAGCCTGTGGCGGAGCATATACCGGAGGCATCTGAAAATGAACAGTTCAATACATCAGTTCAAATATGAGAACCAGATGAAAGTACAGTATGTGAGTGGGGTGTGTGTCAGATGTGCTCTACACAAACAGCTTATCAATGCAGTGGAATGTTCAAGATCAGCATATCATCAGGAGTATGGTAAATACCAGAAAACTAAAAGGGTACCTGGAAGCCCATGATGGACAACTGCGCCTCTCTACGCAGGACCATCCCCTCAAGTGAGGCCAACATCCCAAGCATCTCATCCATGTACTCAACTGGAGGCTACAGACACAAATGCAAAGCTATCAGTAAAGGAATGGGTGTCCAAATGTCCAACTGATAAAATCAAAGCCGTAAAACATACCGGTGGTGAATCAGGGTCTCTGACATATCTGTGACCAGGCATCGGAGGCTCTATAGGGATCGGAATCGGAGAAGTAGTCCCATACTGCCACCCCATCAACTCGGTCGGCATGTCTGGCCACCTAGGATGATGAAGAGTCGGAGGGATCGGGGGAATGAATCCGCCCCCACCTCGAGACGTACCAGCCCTGCTGGAGGAGGGGATATCTGTAGCACGAGCCCGACTCGAAGATGGTACACCAGAGGGCCTCAGTGGCGGAGCACGCACTCCTGTCAAGGGAGGCATCAGATATGTGTGACGATAAGTGGCGTAGTCTCCCTCTGTAAGATGTAGCAAAGCATCGGTGCCCTGCATAGCGCTAATGACCTCCTGGGTAGAGAGTCTGTCAGCAGTCCGCATAGTGGCTGGAGGTGCTGCAGGAGGATCCTGAGAAAGGTATCCCCACACCTGACGCAGGAAGCGTTCCCCCAGAAACCATGCTCTACCAACCGGTCCCTCGAGCAGGATCCTGTACTGGGAGGTGCCTAATCCTCCGACATACTGAAATCGGAGACCATCGCCCAAGACTGCCCAGGGCTGCCACGTGATCTGCGGATAACCAGTGCATGAATCAATCAGAAATCGGGAATATACAAGGCAGATCAAAGATAAAAACGGCAGAAAACTGAGAGTTCTGAAATACCTCTGTCGTTCACACAGTGTCAAAGTACTGTCGCAGATAGAGGAGAGTCTCTCGAGGTCTCGGTCGGTGCTCGCCCTCGAATACCAAGGAATACAGGGTCATGAGGGGCCCTGCCACCACCATCTCCGGGGCTAATGTCGGAAAGTATACATAGACCCATAGCTGTGGAAAACAGTGCAGAATGTGAATACAAAATGCTGAGTGCAAAATACAAGATGTAAAGTGCGCCGTGTGTGCAATGAACAAATAATAAGGTGCAGAAATGTAAATGAAGAGGACAGAACGTACCTCCCAGGCTCGCCAGTAGCCACCAAGTAAGTCTCCCTGCCCGCGGGAGGTCGCGCTCATATAACAGTAAAGGGTAGCTAGGCCGGCGCCGCCCCAGTCGTACCGACTGACCTGTGATAGGTCCACCAGGGCACTCAAAAGATACAACCCGACAGTGTTCCCCCTATCTGCAAACAGAGTGGTGCCAAAGAGGAACATAAGGAAACCACGGGTGTACTGCTCAGCCTCCGCAGGAGACTCAGGCTCCATCTCCGGCCTCCGAAAATGGGAAGAGAACCAGGTGTATCGGACTCTCCCCGAAGCTCTGTCCACAGGCGGGCGAGCCCCCAGCAAATACATCCAAGCGGCCTCCCACTCGCCCATATCCTCGTCGTAAGAAATGGGCCAACCTCCTATGTCTAGGCCGGTGAGTACAGCAAAATCTAGCGGGGTCATAGTCAGATCCCCGGTGGCAGAAAAATGGAAGGAATTGGTGGTGTCCCACCACCTCTCCACCAAAGCTCCCAACAGAGTCCTACTAGCAGGACAGCGTGATAATCTAACGCAGAAGGCCCCAAACCCTGCTAGATCAACTAAGTCCCGGACAGCCTCCGGAAGCTCAACATACCAATCCCTGGCTGCAGTGGAGCCATACCCCCGTACCGTGCGAGAGCCAACCTGCATTCAGAATGAATACACGTTTCAGCAAATGAAATAAAGTGAGCTGTGTGCAAATCAAATAAAGTGAGCTGTGTGCAAATCAAATGAATGAGCTGTGTGCAAATCAAATGAATGAGCTGTGTGCAAATCAAATGAATGAGTTGTAATCTGGGCTGCATGTTCAGTAAATTGATATTTGGGCTGCGTGTTCAAATTTCAAAATCAGTGGGCTGCGTGTTCACCTGTAATCTGGGCTGCGTGTTCAGAAATTCATTATTTGGGCTGCGTGTTCAAATTTCAAAGTCAGTGGGCTGCGTGTTCACCTGTAATCTGGGCTGCGTGTTCAGTAAATTGGTATTTGGGCTGCGTGTTCAAATTTCAAAATCAGTGGGCTGCGTGTTCACCTGTAATCTGGGCTGCGTGTTCAGTAAATTGGTATTTGGGCTGCGTGTTCAAATTTCAAAATCAGTGGGCTGCGTGTTCACCTGTAATCTGGGCTGCGTGTTCAGTAAATTGGTATTTGGGCTGCGTGTTCAAATTTCAAAATCAGCGGGCTGCGTGTTCACCTGTAATCTGGGCTGCGTGTTCAGAAATTCGTTATTTGGGCTGCATGTTCAAATTTCAAAATCAGTGGGCTGCGTGTCCACCTGTAATCTGGGCTGCGTGTTCAGAAATTCGTTATTTGGGCTGCGTGTTCAAATTTCAAAGTCAGTGGGCTGCGTGTTCACTTCAATCTGGGCTGCGTGTTCAGAAATTCGTTATTTGGGCTGCGTGTTCAAATTTCAAAGTCAGTGGGCTGCGTGTTCACTTTAATCTGGGCTGCGTGTTCAGAAAATTTGAGTTAGGGCTGCGTGTTCTACTCTTAATCAGTGTGGGTTGTGTGTTCACCTTTAATTTGGACTGTGTGTTCAGAAAATCAGAGTTTAGGGCTGCGTGTTCTACTCTTAATCAGTGTGGGCTGTGTGTTCACTATCAACTTGGACTGCGTGTTCAGAAAATCAGAGTTTAGGGCTGCGTGTTCTACTCTTAATCAGTGTGGGCTGTGTGTTCACCTTTAATTTGGACTGTGTGTTCAGAAAATCAGAGTTTAGGGCTGCGTGTTCTACTCTTAATCAGTGTGGGCTGTGTGTTCACCTTTAATTTGGACTGTGTGTTCAGAAAATCAGAGTTTAGGGCTGCGTGTTCTACTCTTAATCAGTGTGGGCTGTGTGTTCACCTTTAATTTGGACTGTGTGTTCAGAAAATCACAGTTTAGGGCTGCGTGTTCTACTCTTAATCAGTGTGGGCTGTGTGTTCACCTTTAATTTGGACTGTGTGTTCAGAAAATCAGAGTTAGGGCTGCGGGTTCTACTCTCAGTCAGTATGGGCTGTGTGTTCACCATCAACTTGGACTGCGTGTTCGGAAAATCAGAGTTTGGGACTGCGTGTTCTACTCTTAGTCAGTGTGTGCCGTGTGTTCACCTTCAAATTCGGGCTGTGTGTTCGACAAATCAGTGTTTGAGCCGTGTGTTCAATTCTTAACTAATGTGTGCCGTGCGTTCACAATCAATCAATGAGCCTAGTGTTCAGAAGTTCAAGTGTTTAAGCCACATGTTCAGAATGCAAGCAAAGTACTATGTCATAAGCTAAACTGTGTGTTCAAGCATGGCAAAGGTACGAAATGCGTGAAAAATGCAGAAAATAAAGTAAAATACCTCTCGTACCTCGTAAGAGAGATGATGCTCCGGCTCTCGCAGAAGTAGATCCCCGGGTACCCGGTCATTGAAGTCGGTGAAATGACGAAAAATAGCCCGCGGAAGAATGTGTACCGATGGGGCGTATCTCCCGGGAATAAAAGGCCGGACCCTCGGGGGTAACGTCATGGCATCAAAATCATCCCCGGCACCTGGAGGACCTCCACCATGAGGAAAATCACCCGCCATTTCAAGGAGTCTGCAAAAGGAGCAAAAATGAGCAAAATGAGCCAAAATTGGAAAAAGTCAACAAAAGTCAACTCCCGGGAAATGGAAAAGTCAACAAAAGTCAACTCCCGAGAAAATCTTCCAAATATTAAGACAAACTTATCTCAAGTGGTGAAAATGAGAAAAGAAGCCCCGAAATCAAAATTTAATCGGTTCAAAGTGCTTAAAACTGAAAGATTTCGCGAAAACAACTTGCGTGGAAGGCCGAAAAGCGCGTATAAAGTGCAGATCTGAAGGAAAAAATGGTTTGGGGAGCAAGGGGAGGAGTTTTCACAGCTGTGGGAGTGATTTCGGAATGAATGGATGAGAGGTTATATAGAAATGAGGCAAAAGACAAAATTGCCCCTACTTTTGGACAGGTGGCCGGCCGGCCACCTTTTCTAGCTGGCCGGCCATCTGCTTTTTTGTCCCTAGCCGGTGGCCTCCCCTAGGGCAACCACCTGGCCGGTGGTGTTCCCCACTTCCTCCCCTAGCTCTCTGCAAATTTTGAGGAAGATCGGAGTTCCCGGGACCTGAAAAAGTTCAAGAAAAGTGCACTTTCTGGCGCGAAACTGCTCCGCCGGAACTTCAGCTGCAATTCCTGACATGTGTCTCATCATTACTCATCAAAATCAAGGTGTATCCTTTTTGAACATGTTGTAACCTCTCCGGGAGGTGAATCAGAGGCCGCGATCAAGTTACCTTCACCGAAATGCGCGTTTTCTTACACGTTGTTTCGCAACAGACGAGCACCCTGATTCGTGCTCATTTTACATTGTTTTGCACATAAGTTGCATTCTCATCAACATTTTGCATTATCATGCATGATTTCTTGGTATACCGTACCTCTGTGCTTGAACATGCCTTGTCACGCACGTTCCCTTCTCGCATTGTGATGCATTCACTCGCCGACACTGCGTGTGTCAAACTTTTGGAACCACAGGAATCACATTGAATATATGTTGTTAGCATATTGTTCTTGTTAAATTTCTCTCTTTTGCAGGCACGATATTGTATGTGCGGTTCATTTGAGGCTGGTGCGACCAGACGAATCGCGCAGGTATCGTTTCTTCTCCGTGTGAGACGCGACGAGAATTGAATGATTCTCCGCATTCCTAACTGCATGAAATCTAGTTGTTGCTTTGCATTCTTGCTTAAAACTGTTACATCTATTTGCGAATACTTGCCTCATTACAGCTTGCTGCATTTGCATGATCATTTGGCTCTGTGCATGTCGCTTTGCATTTTGCCCCCCCTGCCTGCGGGCATGCCTGTGGGCACATATCTCTGTTTATCTTGTATGATTGTCTAAGTCTTCGGCCTTGTCAAAAATGGGTCGTCTCTGGGCTTTGACATTCACTCCCGTCACTTGTGACTTCCGAGCTCTGTCAAAGAAGGGCAACTGTAGACACCCCATTTTTGACCGACCTTAAGACTCAGACGTCACCGATTGAGCGCTCGGTGCTGTTGCATATTGCGCTCGTTCAGAAGTCTCAGAGTCGCGGCCGTGCGCCCTGCCTCCGGACTTCCGAACCCTCTTCTGTGCCTTGCCTCGGTTTGCGAACCAGACTCGGTTTTCTCTGTTTTCTCTTCCTGAGGGAGGAGAGGTCCAGTAGACCATCTCTCAGTGGCCGTGGGCTACATTTCGTGGTCGTAGGCCATTTTGCCCATTTCGGAGCCCGGTTCCCGGTTTTTGGAGCCGTCAGGCCGTGTGTCTCGGTTCGGGACCGTCTAACCATCTCCGATTCCTCCGGTTTTTGGTATGCATCTCATTTACTCCCTTTCAAGGGACACTGGGGTCTTAGATACCCACTTCGTGGCCAAACACCACTTTTGGTGCTTAACGGCCGGTTTTCGGGACCCCGAACTGCGTGTTTTGGCCCCCGAGCATTCGTTTTGCATCGGTTTTTGTTCATTTTTGGCAGGTACCTCTGTTTTATCACCAGGAAGGTCACTGGAGAGTGGGAGGCCAGCAATTGTCTCAGCAACCAGTTATGCTCCTCCGGCGCCCTCCGACGCCCGTTTTTCTCACTTCCGGGCTAATGTTGAACACCCTAGGGCCATTTTCTTCGAGCCAAAACCACATATTTGTGTTGTACACACATGGGAGGACCCTAAAAACACATGGCCGGCCAGTAATCCTCATTGACCCTTTTGAACCCCTTCTAAAAGTGGCCTATTCTCTCTCCTGTTTTAGAGTTGTCAATTTCCAACCACAGGGTCTTGTTGAGCACACATGGGAGGACACCAATATCTGGTGGCCGGCCAGAAACTAAGCTTGAAACTTTTGACCCCTAGCCGGCCGGCCATAGGGGGTGGCCGGCCGGCCACCTGCAACAAAGATACCTAGCCGGCCATGCTCCCCTCAGTGCATACTTTACAGCTGTATAGCTGTTTCCCCCAGAAAATATCTGTATCCGGGGGATATCTTGGGAGGGAAAGCTTGGGTGCATTTCCCTCCACCTTTCCTCCCCTTCCTTGGCCTTTATAACCATCCTCCAACTCATGTTTTAGGGTTACAAAAATTTCCCTAAGGCCTTTGGATCCATCTCTCTCTATTTCTCTCTCATTTTCTCTCAAAATCCCTAAGTTCCAATCACATTTCTTGATCACTACCAAGCTCTACCATCACCACTCCATTCCAGCAGGAAGGAGAAGCTTTTCAAAGGCTAAAGGTGTTGCAACTTGGTCCAAGAATCACCAAAGCCTTGATCTTCAAGGGTAAGTCCACTTCACCCTCTTTTGAGCTCATTTTTGCCTCATTTCCTTAGCCTATTTGCTCACTGTTTTGGGCTCTGACCCTAACTGAAAGGGTCACTCTTTTGAGCTTATCTTCATGTTTGTTTAAGGGCTCAACCTTGTTTGAGCCCTCCATTTGGTACTTGCTTCAATATCATCTTATATGCCATAATCTTGCATGAAATTTCTAGCCTATGAGTGATCTGTTTTCGAGCATAATGTAAACTGTGAGTGGGCCTATTTTGAGCCCCTATTCAACATTGAAGAAGGGCTCAACCCTGTTTGGCCTCTCTATCATACACTTGCTTCATAATCTCTCACATTTACCGTAAATTTGCATGATTTGTTTGGCCTACATGTGATCTGTTTTGGAGCATGTCATGAACTGTGAGTAGGCTTATTTTGGGTCCCTCTACAACATTGTAGAAGGGATCAACTTTGTTGGGGGTCTCCATGTTATACTTGTCATTATACCCCTCTTTGATCCCCATTTTTGCATGCTTTGTTAAGCCTATCTAGATTCTGTTTTCGGCCATCATCAGGTCTGGAAAGAGTCATATTTTGATCTTCTTGACATATTTCATGAAGGGTATTTTCTGGTTTGATGAATGTTTGGGGTACCTCATGTTATAACCTTTGTCGGCTTCAATCTTGCATGGCATTTCTAGCATGTTTGCATACTGTTTTTGGGGTTGTCATCTACTGTAAATGTGCATATTTTTGGCCCCTCTTCAGTGTTATAGAAGGGAATTTTTCTGTTTGGGCTTTTCATTTACCATCTACTTCAATACCCCTCTCTTGGCCCCTATTTTTGCATACCATTGTTGCCCTATCTATGATTGCTGTTTGGCCTTGTTTTCTACTGCAAAAATGCTTGTCTTGGGCTGCCTTTCTACTGTATTTTCATTCCATGTCCATATTGTGCATGCATTGCATAGCTATAGGCCATTTCGGGTGCCTAATTTCGCATTTCGGGGCCATTTCATGCATCGGGTGTACTTTCGCCTCATTTCGGGACTGTTTTGCATCATTTGTGAGTGCTGAAATTCATTTGCATGTGTTGCATATCATTTCCATGCCATTTCATGCCTTAGGGCCATTGCCTCGGTTTGCGTGCCCGTGTGCACGCATTTCGAGGCACTTCATTTTCACCCATCGGCCTCTTATGTGAGTGTGGCTAAGGCTCTCCCATGTTAGTGTAAGTCCATTTTGCATTCTGTATGTCATTTTAGGCTCATTGCATTGCGTATGCCATTTCCTCGGTTTGCGTACCCGTGCGCACGCATTTCGAGTCATCTCATTTTCATCTCACGGCCTCTTATGTGAGTGTGGCTGAGGCTCTCTCATGTTAGTGTAAGCCCATATTGCGTCGCGTATCTCATTTTAGTCCTGTTGCATTCCGTATGCCATTTCCTCGGTTTGCGTGCCTGTGGGCACGCATTTCGAGACATCTCATTTTAGTCTCATTGTATATCATATTTCAGGCCATTTCATGCCCTTATGCCATTGCCTCGGTTTGCGTGTCCGTGTGCACGCATTTCGAGGCACTTCATTTTCATCCGACGGCCTCTTATGTGAGTGTGGCTAAGGTCCACTCGTGTTGGTGTAAGTCCAATTTGCATTGCGTGTGCCATTTCATGCCTTAGGATCATTGCCTCGGTTTGCGTGCCCGCGTGCACGCATTTCGAGACATTTCATTTTCATAGCACTGTGCATGCTAGGTCATATGTTAGCTGCATTTCATGCATATCATGCATATTGTATCGTGTTCGAGATAGGAGTTAGCCTAGACACGGGAAACGAGATGCGTTCCGTACTCCGAGTAACGGAATGTGTCTCAATTCCCCAATTACCGACACTCCGGATTACCCATGATGGAGTTAGGTTTTGTTGTAGCATTCATACGCATTCATCCTATATTAAGTTGTGCAATTCGGCTCCTCGGCCATCATGCATCGAGATGCGTGATTGGTGGCACGAGGATCGAGGCATGCATATATTTGTGAAATACATTGCTATGCCCCTTTCCTGCTCTCTGTTGCAGCAAAATGAAGAATCAGCAACTTTTCAGAGTCTGGCACGCATTTCGAGAAACATTGCAAACAGAGGCTGATTGGGGCATCCCGATGGATTTCCGCGCAAGGCAGCTCCAACGTACATCATTCATCAGAATCAAGGCAGCCCCTGGCTTGCATGCCAGTTTTACATTTTTCTTATTTAATTTGTTAATTAATTAGGAATTTGTATATTATTTGGGCTGTAATATTTTGGAATGTATTATTCTTTCATTCGGGACTGTATTATTTATCCGGACCCTCTGCGCGAGGGCATAATTGTAATAAGTGTGCGTGAGTGTGATGTATGTCTTCCAACCCCACGTCTTTCTTCCCTTTTATTTACCTGCTTATGATGGTTAGATATAGGACATATTTCAATTAGCACACAGTATGACAGCATGTTTGCATCATTCATCTGTTTTGCATGCACCGGGCTCGGCGCATCATACAAACTGCATTTGTATTTCAATTCCAAGTTGAATACGTGTTAGCTGTAGCATTCCATATGCCATGTTTAGAATAGCCGAGCCTGCTATAGTTGCATTCTGCATGTGTTGCATTAGGCATTTCAGCATATTTAGGATCATGCATGATTTCTAATGAGCTTCTGTTTTGGCTTGGAGTACTCGGTGAGTTTTATGCTTTAGCATCCTTGCATGCGTGTGAGTGTTGCCATGAATAGCATGCCTGCCATGAGGCTATTTGCTTATGTGATATAAACTGCCTTGAATACCTGTGGGTGGAGGTCGTGTTATTTGGATTGGGACAATTCATCAAATGTTTGTTTTAAGCCCACTAGATAGTGGCAACACCATGTTTTCTAAGCCCACCCGAGGGTGGTAAAATCTGCATCTTAAGCCTACTTGCGGGTAGCAAACCATCTTTCAAAAAACAAACATAAAATGTTTTGTTCCAATTCAGGCGACCCGGTCTATACTTGTATGCTGTGCGCATCACATAGTAACCTAGGCTAATAACCGGAATAAGAACATACAATGTTTTCAAATAAGGTATCATGGTTAGTAGAGGCTGGTCTTTGACCGGGCGAGCGGGGGTGCTCACGAAGTGACCTTCCCCAATCGTACCCAAGTTCCCGAGCCGAGGCAACTTTGGTGATGACGGACATGTGGCCTTTGGCACCGAGTCAGGGTTTCCTAAATTTCCCCATTAAAAAATATTTAGGTGGCGACTCTGTATCTGGCAAAGCAGTCCATGTTTGGCACTTCTTTCAAAAAATCTATTTTCAAAACGATTTGCCGGATTTGGACTCTTTGGTTCAAGATTTAGAACCGTGACATTTGAGTCCTTCGAACTGTAGTGACCCAATATCGAACCAGAACGAGGGGGACTCGCACTCCTTCCCCGAGATGCGTTCGGGGACGTCTACAGATGTGTGCAAATGTTCAAAAACAACGAGCAATACTTCAAATTGAACAACACAGAACCAATTCAAGAGCAAGAATTTGTTTGTAGTGAAAAAAAAACATAGTATGAGTGTGGATATAGATTTAATTGCAATACAATAACAATTACAGATACAATGCAAGGCAAATCCAAGAGCAAGAGAGATATTGCACAACAATGACATGTTCAAGGGATAGTAAAGAGCTGAAGGTAGAAAGAAGAAATTAGAACTTACCAAGTAAAACCGAGGAAATGTCGCCGGAACAGAGGTTGCCAAAGTCAGACGGCAAGAATGAGCAGAGCAGAACAATGAATGCTTCGCCAAAAATAATGAACGGAGCACAGTTGCAGAGATTTGAAAGGTTGAAAATGACGGAATGCAGATAGAGAAGGTCTGAGAGTAGAGAGAGGTTGTGATTGCAAAAGTGAAAAGACGAAGAGAGAAGAGAGAGTTTTGTCAAAAATGTGAAAAGGCAACAAAACATAATGAAGACCTTAGGCGACGTGCTTGTCAGGCGATGTGGGCAGAAGCGAGGCAATTTGATAGTGCATGTCAGGTACGAGCCAATGGGACAGAGACACGTGGAGGAAACGGTTAAAAAGACTTTGCGTGATAGCTCATGCGCAGTTAGAACTCTTGAAACTCTTGAAGTAATGAGGCAATAACCTTGGCTATAGGAACAATCTCGACTAAGACACTGAAAAAATTGGTTCTTGGTTCTTGATACAGTAGGCAACTGAGTCCTGGGTACTTGAAACCGACAAGTCATAATCTCGGTCGAAGAGAAGAATGAATTATTAGCTGAATATAGTATGGACAAACGATGTAGATTCCATCACCTCAGATTGCCGAGGTAATAGAACCCAAGGGGCAGTTGTGGGGACATATTTTGTGAATAAAAGCACGTGACCAAGGTGATGTCGAAGTGTCAGCTGAGGTGTCACATGGTCTGATCATGTTGCCGAGATGATCTCGGCTAAGCCAAGGTTATCTGCGGAGATATCGGAATCCGAGATAAGCGGATAAGGGATGAGAACCTTATAACAGGGGAGGATCTCAGTCTGGATAAGGATAGGCACAAAAAGGGTTTATCCCTATCCAGCTGAGGGTCTAGAATAAGCATTGAGCCTTGAAGTGAGACTTCTAGAGAGATCAGGTCACTGCCAGTTATAAAAACAAGGCACCTCGTGGGTCTTAGGTATGTGTGATATACTGTGAGCAGTGACTAGTGAGTTAAATACTTGATTTGATATCTTTGAGAAATTACTGACTTGATTGTCGGAGTGCCCCCTGGTGGACAAACCTCTGCCGGATTCTCATCTTCTTGTTACAGGTTATTGGGTTTAATCTATTCTGTCGGTACTCTGCAATTGAGTTTCCCTTTTGATTGTGTGGTCGAAAATCAACACCCACACTTACTTTGATCTCTTAATTAGTAAGCGTGGCTTCACAAAATATTACAAATTTATGAAGAAAAAAAAGTTACAACTTTATTTATCAAAGTTGGTAAACTTTTTCACTGATCTGGTGGTATTATTATTATTATTATTATTATTATTATTATTATTATTATTATTATTATTGTGGAAAAGATATACTGAATTGTAATTTTCTATTGTTGTTTTTTTCTTCTTGTTTGTATGGATTTCTAATTTATAGTTTTGAAAATGGAAAAATTATAATGACTGAGTTTTTAATGTTTGAAAAAATATAATAACTTTTATAAATAATTATGTCAATATCTTTTTTTAGCAAAATTTAATTAAACAGAACTAATGGAGATAGATGTGTATACATGAGGATAAATAAGAGCAAAATACACATTTTAATGTAAAAAAATGACAAACATCTTTTATTTTTATTTTTTTTAAATATCCATACAACTATCGAGTGATTGCTGGAAATGATGATTTGTTATGTAGATTAAAGTCTTTTTAAAAAAATAATGTAATTATGTCAAGTATGGCATTAATTTTGACTCTCAAAGTGGATCAAAATTTCATAGGTTAATTACACATACTTTCAAACTTTCACTAAAATATCACTTTGGTTTCCTCACTTGTAACTGTGATATAATTCAACCTATATTGTAATGTCACCATTCCATTTGTATAACCATTTATAAGGTTGACAGAAATTGTAATTAAGTAATGTTAGAGGCTCCAAATGTTTTACCAAATATTCTACCAAATGTCTCACATGGGTATGGGTATCCATTGAATCATTAACAACTTGAAATTAACAATGCAACATTATAACTTTAAATTTTAGCATTGACAACCTATGAATAATTGGTGTGCTCTCCAACTGTATGTATGTGCCCTGGTACAAGTCATTTGTAATTAGGTTCTATGGTGTTGGTTAAAATCCAAGTAAAGTCAAAAAAAAAAAGTTAGAACTCCAATTTACATTTTTCACATTTTTTTAACACTTTTTATATATTTTAATATATTTTTTTACACCTATGCAAATGCTACTATTTCTCATTTTAAATTTGGTATGTCAATTGTTATGTTTTCATTCTCTTTTTTGTATGATTTTTTTTTCATTTTTAATTCAAAAACAAAAGTATAAGCCTTCAATATCATAAACTTTCAAGATTAAGATAATATTTTTAAAAAATTGTTATTTTATAGTGATTTTAATTTTTCAAAACAAAATAAAAAAATAATTAAAATTTGTGACACTAAAAAAGATTTCAAATTTACAAGACAAATATTAAAAAAATATGAATTTTATTAAATAGTTTAAAATAATTGTATATTATTTAAATACTTGTCATTAAAAATGCACAACCAAAAAAAAAAAAATTAAACATTTGTTGACAAATTTTCTTAAAATACTTGTTAACAAGGTTAAAAAAATAAGAATATTTATGGGCTGGTCCTATGAACGGAAATCATTCTCCAAATTAATGAGCCCAGACTTTCAAACCACATTTTCAATTTTACCCTCACAATTCAACCCACTAAGACTATCTCTAACAGTTAAGCAGAGTCATTACCACATTTGAATTTGGTGAAAAAAATGTCAACTTTTTTTTTGTCTCCAACAGTTTCATTAAAATGATATGAAAATGAGAACGGTCCAAAAATTTTACCAAACTGAGGAGCTGGCAGATTTTACCAAAATATTTTGTGTTTACGTTGGAGGGGATTCCACCGAACAACCAGTCGGATGTCTCACCGGTTGTTCCACCGGTTGTCCCTTGCATACAAAAAAGGCCAAGCTGCTGTGTGATGCTTCAGTGTTGTGCAGTCGGATTAGCATCTGCAAGGTAAGTTCTTTTCATACCCAATTAATGTCTTGAATGTTACAAGCAGCATAAATTAATAAATTACAAACCTTTCCAACCATGTGAACATCATGTGACGAATTTTGCAGAGGCTATCTTGCAAGCAAAATGAGGTCGTTTTCTGAACAGCTTCTACATCCTCCAGGAACATCGTCATCGTGGACACACTGAACAATATGAAAATCATCAATTCTCTCAACTGACAACACCGATAGACTGCCACAACTCATCTCTTCTGAAGAAGTAATCTCCAGAAAAGAACTATGCAACTGTGCTTTAAACTCTTCCAAGACCAATGGTCGGAAAATGTCCACATATTGGTCAGGTGATTGAAAAGACACAGGGACCTCTTTTAATTTGCTAACAGTTTGATTCCTTTACTTGCAGATGCTAATCCCACTGTTGCAAAGTAATCTATCTCTATGCTGTGCAGTGCTGTTGAGGGGGGGGAGGAATTTCAGTCCCTTAACTAGTCGACCAGGGTCGACCGGCCAGACGTTCACAATATTTTGATGCAAGCTACAGTGCAATCGTTGAAGCACCTCGTATCAAATTGAGGAAATCGCCTTTTTTTTCCTTAGATTTGATGAAAAAAACGATTTACCGTTAGAGATGCTGTGACACAGAATTCTCAATTCATATTGATTCTCGTAACAAACTCACTGCTTTTCCAACAATTATTAATAGTAAAATACACTATTTTTAGGACTAATATGTCCATAAAAATCTCACTCAATACTTGTTGGATAATAACTCCAACTAATAGGACCAATTGATAATTTTGCCAAAAAAATAAAACATATTATATTAAGGAGACAACTCCTCTCTAGTTATGGACTGAACAGTGCTATTTAAGCTCATGAAACCCACTACGAATTCTGTTTTGTTGATTTAAATCGTTCATTTTGTCGAGGCACTGTCTATTTTATCCACACAAAAAAAAAAAAAAAAAAATTAGGTCTATCCGATAATCCTAACCTATTCAATTTATCATATTTGTAACTAAAAATAAATGTTTTTAAAAATAAAAAATAAAAAAACTGCAATTGTTGTTCATTTTTTGGTGACAAATGTGACAAATTAAATATGTTACGATTATCGGATCAATTTAATTTTTTTGTGTAGATAAAAATATACAAAATATGTAACAAAATAAATTGTTCAAATTATTAAAATAGAACCTATAGTGAACCCCACAGATCCAAAAAGCACCTCCAATCTTGATTATGGACTGTAGGGATCCACCTCTTTCAAATAAAGGGTCTAATGCAATGGGCTTAATGGCCATGCATTTGGGCCAGCTCCGCAAACAGTCCATTATTATTACATAAACATAAATAGGCAAAGTAGTAATTTCACCCATAAGTAGTCCCTTCCTGATAAACTCAAAACGAAAGGGCTCTCTCTCTCTCTCTCACCAAACCCTACGACAACAAATTCACACCAAAAAAGCTTTTCGTTTTCACATTCGCTCCTCCTCAATGGCGGAGGTTTCCTACCTTCACCTCCACGAAGACGACGACGAAGACGACCGCGACGACGTCGTTGTGTCCCTCGACTCCGTCCCTTACTGGTCTCACGACTTCGACTCCTTCGATGTCTTCTCTTCAGATCCCGATTTCCCACCCTCCGATCTCTCTCTCTCCCTCTCCCCCCAAATCTCCTCCGTTCGTCTTCGCCGCCGAAACCGGGACCGAATCGACAATCTTTCCGAACCTGATTCAATAACCGATGTCGATCTCTTCGACCGCGAGAACCAGGTAAACTTCGTCATGGACTTGTTCCATCAACGCGTCGAGCAATCCTCGATAGTAGGAAACGCCGATTTGTTGTCTTCTGATTCGAATTTCGGGGTTATTGAAGGGAATGATGAAATGGGTTCGAGTCATTTGGAGCTGGATCTAGGGTTAGGGTTAGGGTTTTGTATGGACCAGCATGGTTTGGGTGGTGATGATGATGGTGGTGGTGATGATGATCATAATTGTGGTTTTATGGTTGCTGATTGCGGCGACGAGTTCTTTGTGTCGAAAAGGGGGTCTGTGACTGAGTCCGGTGAGTCGTCTACCGGAGAAAAATTCGGTGATGGTTCGAGGGTTGTTGGAATTGATTCGGATTCGGAGGAGGATTCGGAGGAGGATGAGAATGATGTTATGGGGATTAATTTGAATGCAGAGGAGGATGATTGTGAGTTTGATATTGGTTGTGATGACGATACAAGTATTCGGCTTTGTTGGGATTCGTTTGGATTGGAGGATCATAGGGATGGTGATGAAGATTTCGAGTGGGAAGAAGTGGATGGTAGGGTAGATGAGAGAGAAGTGTTGAGCATGTTTTTCGATGCCGATGTGGATGAGGAGTTGGATGAATCGATTTCGACTGCAATTCCATCACAAGAAGAATTGGGTGTGGAGAGGAGGGTAGCTACAATGAGGAATTTGGAGTGGGAAGTCTTGTTGGATATTCACAATTTGGATACAAATGTGGATCTTGAACATGGCGGTGAACATTATTTGAGCGATCACGATGAGTACACTAATGCAGCAGAGTATGAGATGTTGTTTGGGCAATTTGCAGAGAATGAAAATGCCTTGGTGGGAAGGCCACCTGCTTCAAAAACTGTTGTTGAAAATCTTCCATTGGTGGTTGTGGACGATGACAATGGACTTTGTGCGGTTTGTAAGGATGAGATAAAGATTGGGGAACTAGGAAACCAGCTACCTTGTTCACACCTTTACCATGGGGATTGCATTGTGCCGTGGTTGGGCATTCGGAATACCTGCCCTGTTTGTCGTTATGAATTGCCGACAGATGATCCTGCTTATGAGCGGAGGAGGACCCAAAGAGCTGGCCATGTTGATTGAAGTATCCTAAGGTCAGATTTATTCTTGAAGTTTTTCTTGAGCATTAGGTTGTATCCACTGTAGATAATGATGTTGAATAGAGTCCATTTCTATCTTTGAGGATGATTATGTTCTTAATTATTTTGATTGTGATTTATTGAGATCATATATGAATGTTTTGTTGCTTGGTGGTGCTACATGCACTAGTTAGTACACTAAGTGGTGCATATAGGGCCCCGCTTGTTTTGGGTTATAGGGAGGGTATTGGGATTGCTAATACCTTGGGACTAGTATATGGGGTGTTTGTTTTGAGAGATAGCCTTGGGACTACTAATACCTTGGGACTAACTAATACATTGGTATTACTAATACCGTGTTTGTTTTGAGAGATAGGGAGGGTACTACTAATACCTTGGTATTACTAATACCCTTGGGGAGGGGATTCATAGTGAGGAGGTAGAGATGGTATTAGAAAAATAGTGAGGGGATTAGAATTTTTTTTATTTTTTTTATTTTTTATATATTGGGATTTTTTTTTTAAATATTAATGTTTAATTTTTATATTTTTATATTTGTTTTATTATTTTATATAAAAATAATTTAACAATTCCTCACTATTAATCCCCTCACTATCAATCCCCTCACTATTAATCCCCTCACTATCAATCCCCTCCATTCTATCTTTGAAAACAAACGACCCTCACTAACAATCCCCTCACTATTAATCCCCTCACTATCAATCCCCTCCATTCTATCTCTGGAAACAAACGGGGCCTAGAATTATTCTTTGTTGCTAGGGTGTATATTGCAATTTTCCATATAATTCATTATTGAGTTATAGTAGGCAAAGTAAATGGTGCGATTGGCCAACTTAGAGAGAGAAACAGTTTATTGGCAAAGAGGAAGGGAAAGGATTTCTGATTTGGGTTTAACCCATTTAAACATGTATAGGTCATGGATCAATCCATTTTATATGCCAAATAATCTTTATAGGGGAAAAAAATAGGAAATATGGTTAGATGAATCAATAGTAACCACAATATTGTGTTAAGTCAATAACAGTCTTCTAACGGTATGGGCTAAACTCAGAGGCTGATCTAAAACTCAAGGGAGATCATGTAATATTTTTCAAACTAATGTGCTAGCTGTAATTAGCTCAATAGCTAAGCGAGGTCAGTGTAATTTACCCTATAAATTACTATTAACTTCCACCCTTTAGTTCTTCTCATGACCCAATCACTAACCACCATAAAAAAAGAGTAATCACAATTTTTTGTCAAGTCAGTAACAGCCTTCTAACAGCATAGGTAAATTGTTTTTTGAATGTAAAACTTGAGGAGGATGGTGTAATAACCAAACCAAACCTTAAGTCCCATCAAATAGGGTCGGCTACATGAGTCCTTCTTTTCCACGCGGTCCTATCAAAGGCCATTTCGTTAGTCAAATTAAGTAGATCCATATCTCTATTTACAACACTAACCAATATTAATCTAGGCCTATTTCGTCTCCTAACACTTTCATCTACCGTTACAGCATCGCGTTTCTTCACTATTTCCTCTGTTGGTCTTCATTGAATATGACTAAACCATCTCAATCGATTCTCTCTCAACTTATCTTCTATCGGTGTTACTCCTACCCATTCTCGAATACACTCAATCCTAAGTTTGTCTTATGTAGTCTTGCCACACATCCACTTTAACATTCTCATCTCAGCCACACTCATCTTATCTACATGTCGTTTCTTCGTTGCTCAATATTCCGTCCCATACAACATCACTGGTCTAATAGCCGTTTTATAAAACTTACCTTTAAGGCTAGGATGGTGTAATATTATTAATTAATGAGCTAGCTGTAATAAGCTCAATAGTTAATATTTACTTCCACCCTACAGTTCTTGGATGAGAGTCATTAGACTCTCATGTCTCAATCACTTAACCATATTATATGTCCTGTGCTGTATCTGAAGCTCCCATTTGTGTCACAACCCAATCCTTGTAATTTTATGCTGCCGTGACTTGAAATCATTACAGTTGTTTATACTTTGGTATGTTCAAGCTGAGGAATGTTGGCTCTCTCTTTTGGTGGTTGGATTTCTCATAGCCCCTTCCCTTGCAACCTGGTTGCTGTCTTTTGAAATTGGTGCATTACAATCATTCTGTCCTCGAAGGATTTCCTTTATTGGAATTCCCCCCCATTGTTCTCTGCTGCCTCTTTTTATCTCTCGATTGTATCAGAATTTGTGCATTATGAAATTAATCTTTGTAGCTGAAAATCTTACCTCTACCATTTATTTAACTAAGGTCTTCTTAACTGTCCTTCCGTTAGATTTCTTTGCCCAAATATATATATATTAATTAAAAAAAGAAGACCACCAAAATACAAAGATTAAAGGATGGAAATTGAATGGCTTTGACTAGTATTTGCCTGAAGCAAACCTAAGTAGTAAAACTATAAATTCTGTTATTGTTACCATTTTTAAGTGGATAAGTTGAGTTCTTTATTGAGTCACAGAGATTTATTTATCTATTGTTTTGACGCAATTAAAATATTTTTTTTGGTTGGATAAATTGCACTGGTTTCCCCCAAGGTTACTAATAATTGACAATTTGAGGACCTCCCCCAGCTTTCTAAAATGACAGTAGCCTTTTCGGTTAGGCAATGTTAATGGATTTTAGTTATTTTATTTCTGCTTTACCCCTTCAGTTGAGTGGAGATCCATTGCAAAGGCGACTAAAAGCTCCAACAAAGCTCACCCTGCTGCCATGATCAACAACTCCATATAATGTACACTTATAAATATTAATTTCTCATCCATTTTAAAAATTATTGATATCTTGTATTTTTCTATTATCTTTGAATGAAATATATATATATATTTATGAGATAATAATATATAAAATTATATATTTTGTGTATAGCTCCTACATGTGTTTAATATTTTGAAAATTGATATGTTGGTTTGTTCATGTTGCGTCGCTTGTCCCTGTCTCACAGTAGTGCATGTGTGAGATGGAGGAATTGATCAAAGGGAGAGGAGGGGAGATCAAAGAGGGGGTGTTAGTGGTGTGTGAGGGACATTGATTGTGCGATGGCAGTGGCATGAGAGGGACAGTGGTTTTGTGATGGCAGTGGTGAGTGAAGGACAATGGTGGTGGCCTGAGTCTGATGATTGCTTGGGATAGGCCTTTTTTTATGGTGGAAGTTTGGAAGATGAGATAGGTTGTCTCTTGTAATTTGTAGAGAAGTTTGCTTTTTGATAATCCTCTCTATGTTGCACTTGAGTTAAATTATAACGACAGTTGACAACAACTCTGTCCAGTGAGTTAGAATTCTTTCTCGTGTGAGTTAAGAACAAACAATTATTCCCTTCATAGACTTTCTTCCATGAAAAAAATTCTTCAACCCTGAAATCACTACATTCAGGACGTCTGGTTAGTTTAAAGAAAGCATGGTGCCGGATCCTTGGCCGCCCTACCCGGTAGCCCCCCAAACGACGTCGTTTTGGGGGGTTTTTTGTTTTTTTCGTTTCTTCTTCTTCGTTCGAACAGAAACCAGAGGGGAGGGGAGGGGAAGAAAAGAGAGAGGAAGGGAGAAGAAGAGGGGAGAAGAAAGAAGAGGGCGCCGCCACAGTCACCGGTGGCGCGGTGGTGAGGTCGAAGGAGCAGCCCCGATCAGCCATGGCGGCTCCAGATCCGGCCGGAGTGGCTGCAACGGCCTCAGCGGCTCCCCTCCCGTCCGTCCTCTCCCTCTTTTGCGACGGCGTCGGCGGCTCCCCTCCCGCCACCCTTCTTCTTCTTCCTCCTTCTTCCTTCTTCCTTCTTCTTCTTCTTCTTCTTCTTCTTCTTCTTTCCTCTCTCTCTTCTTCCCCTTCCCTCCCCTCTGGTTTCTGTTCGGCCGAAACCCATCAACAAAGAGAGAAGAGAGAGAAAGAAAGAACGAAGAAGAAGAAAAGAAAAAAAACAAAACAAACAACCCCCTCAAAACGACGTCGTTTGGGGGGTTGCAGGGAAGGGCTGCCGGGTAGGGCGGCCGAGGATCTGCCCTCGTAGTCAAAATGCATGATTGTTGGTTGGATTGGAAAGTATTCCAACCAATTCGGAAATAACTTCCACCACTACCCATAAAAGAAAAAAAATCCGAAGTAACTTTTTTTTTTTGTAGTGACAACCACAGTACTTTTTTTTAGGGTAAATTTCGAAGGCACCCATGAGGTATGTTCCCGTGGTTTTAGAAATTACATGTTTCCTTGAAGTTTTTAATTTCATAAGAGATGATTTTTTTTTTTTATTAATAAATTATTAAATTAATGAATAGCTTTTAATGATGTTAGAAATTTATTTTAATTAATAATTCAAATAATTTCATTATTGTATAAGAGAATAGTTTGAATTTTTTTTTTAATTAATTCTGTTAAATAAAAAATTATAGTAAGGAGATATTTGTAATTTTTCAAATCACAAGGGGATAATTTGTATTTTAAATAAATTTCAGGGGTATTTTAATTTTTTTTTATTTTAAAAAATAATAATAATAATAATAATTTCCTGTTCAAGTTGGATAATTTGTTGAATTGAACCTATAGATTTTTGCATTGAAACTGTGATGACTTTTATAATGACATTAGATCGGGGTTTGAGAATTGAATTTTTTAATAATTTTTTTATTTTTTATTTTTTATTTTTTATTTTTTTTTACAAAAAAATGTGTAGACAGGGAAAATAATTTGATAATTTATGATAAATTTTTTACTTTTTAACAATTTAACTCCTTTCCAAAAGGGGGTAAATCTTTTAATTTTTATTTATTTTTTATTTTTTTTTAGGTTTACCTTTGACCATTTCATTAAAAGCGTTATGGTTTGTAGTTAAGTGTAGAGATGTAAGAAAAATTGAAAAAATCAACTTAACCAATTGAACCAAATGGAAACGGTCATATTTGATCGGTATTTTAATGTGAATTGGTCTGTTAGGTTTTGAAATTTTTTTTTTCGATTTTCGGTTCAGTACCAGTTTTGATATATTGTACATTGATTTTCACCGAAACTGATCGTAGATGTTTACATATAATAAAATTATTGTTTTAAGTTTTGGTTTTCTTTTGATGTTAGGACTTTGATTGTTAAATTATATTTTATTTTTAATTCTAATTTAGTAAACACTTCATGCATTAGTATTTATTAAATTTTTTTATTTGTATTTTTGTAAATAGTTGGATTGGATATGGTTAAAATTATGTACAAATGGCTTATTTAATATTTTTATATAAATTATTTATTATACTACAAATTTAAGAAACGACTCATTTTGAAATTACTTAAATCGATTAAATCACATTGAGTCAAACTGTTTGAATCGGGGCGATTTGGTAAAAAATTTGATCTGTATCAATTTTTAATATAATAAAATAAATATTATGAATTTGGAACAAAATTTTACTTAAATATTGACCCTTCGAAATAGATTAGATCTCTAGTTAAGTGCAAGTCAGTGAACCAGTGACGTTGACATTGACTAGTTAGTTGCTACTTTACTAATTAAAATCGCAACTGTTAGGTAGTTCGAAAAATTAGAGGTTCGAGTGGCCTGAAATCTCAAAACGACGTCGTTTTTTTTTTTTTTTTTTTCTTCTTCTGCATTTCCATAACTCGCAAAAGAAGAAGAAAGAAGAGAAAAGGAGAGAAGAGGAAAGAGATGGAACAGAGAGACCAACAGCATCAGGTAAAGCAGAAAAACAATACAAATCAAAAATCTCTTGTTTGAGTAACAACATCAAAGAGAGTAGCATCTCTTGTTTTTCTAGAGCAGAGAGATTTAAACCCAAAATTCAAAAATCAAAACCAATACAAATCAAAACCAAAAATCAAACCCACAAATCAAAATCAATCAGAAAGAGATATACAGAATAGACACACAAAGAGAGAGAGAGAGATACACAGATCAATACAGATCTGTGTATACACAGATCTGTGGAGGATGGCGGTGCCGGTGATAGCGCCAGTGGGTCTCTCTGTTTCCCCTCCCTCTTCTCTCTTCTTCTCTCTTCCTCCCTCCCTCTATTTCACAAATAAAAGAGAGGGGGGGGGGGGGGAATTCAAAACGATGTCGTTTTGAATTCAGGCCACTCGAGCCTCGAAAATTTCGAGCTCTCTGAAGCATTTTTCTTAAAATCATGAATTTAACTGCTTTTTTTTTTTAAATTATTCCATACATCATGAGAAACTTTTGTTGCTTGCATAGTAGCTTCTCTCTTCCTTTCAAGTTCTCTAATTTCTTTGCAGATAAGTGTATATATATATTTGTTGACTTTTTGACTAAAATAGTTTAAAAAATTAAAATATTAAATTACATTATTCTCTCTATTTTTGTATATGTCTTTTTTTAAAAGTTAAAAAGTTAATTAAAATAATCAATTCTTAAACGTGAGTGACTTGCACCAATTTTTTTTTTTTTTTAATTTTTAAATTTTTAAATTTTTTTTTTTTTTTTTAAACTTTTAAGGTAATGTTTGCGTTAATGGAAACAAATATTATGTAATGATTATTTAGTGGAAGTTAAAGAGGAGTGTTTTCATTCCGATTGAATGACGGGTAGTTTTATGTTTGGCAGGTTCATTTGGATTAATGGAAGAGAGAGAGAGATAGAGAAAGGAGTGTAGGCCCCACCTTCACATTGGTTATTTTAGTTAAGGGTGATGATTGAGACCCCCTCCAATCACCACCTCACACACACGTGGCGGGTGGTGATTGAAAAAAAAAAAAAAAAAAAAAAAAAAAAAAAAAAAAAGTGGCCAATCAGGTTAAGAGGGGTTCAAGGGGGTGGGAAAAAATGGGGGTCCAAGTCATTATGTTTAGTTAAATAGGATAAAATAGCATATTCAAATCATAATCATTTTATTTATTCTCTCACAAAAATTAAAAAAAGTCAAAAAGTCTATCACAAATGAGAGTTTTTGATCACAAGCTAAAATAGTTAAAAAGTCAAGTTACATTCCAAACGTAGGCTTAGTCTTCCTTCAGAATTAATTAAATATTATTATTATTATTATTATTATTATTATTATTATTATAGACCAGTTAGAAAAGCAAGCCATTTTATAAAGGGTTTCATTGGGAGATTAATCAATAAGTCTCATATTTTAGATTTATAATTCATATTATTTCATATTTTTCTTGTAAACTATTTAATCCTTTTGGATGTATATTGACTCATTTGTTCGTTTACATTGGAGTATCACATTTAGAAAAAGTACACTAATGCTGTATTTTGTTGGGAGATTTGAGAAAGAATTTGGATAGAGAAAGGAAAAGGTAGGTGAAATGTAAATAAAATATACCTATATTTTAGATAGTTTCAAACACCTTTTCTCTTTTCTTATCCAAATTTCTTCCCAAATCCTCCAACCAAATACAGCGTAAAGAGTTTTTTAGTATCATATCATACCGGCGACGTGTCATATTTGAGAAAAGTACACTAAAGAGTTTTTAATTTTTTTAGAATGTCATATCATACTTGTCATGTTAGAGTGTCACATGTCATATTTGGAAAAAAAAAAAAATACACTAAAGAGTTTTTTATTTTTATTTTTTGGAATGTCATATCATATCTGTCACATTGTCACATTTGAGAAAAGTACACTGAGGAATTTTCTTTTTTTTTTTGAATGTCACATCATAGCTGCCACGTTGTTACATTTGGGAAAAGTACACTAAGGAGTTTTTAGTTTTTTTTTTTTTTTTACTGTCACATCATACTCGCTACGTTGTCACATTTAGAAAAAATATACTAAGGAGTTTTTAATTTTTTTGGAATAAAAGTCTTGGAGTGTCACATCATATCCGCCACTTTGTCACATTTGAAAAAAGTACATTAAGGAGTTTTTAGTTTTTTTAGAGAGTCACATCATACCCGCTACGTTGTCACATTTTAAAAAAATACACTAAAGAGTTTTTAATTTTTTTAGAGTAAAAGTCTTGAAACGTCACATCATACTTGCCACATTGTTATATTTGGAAAAAAAAATACACTAAGGAGTTTTTATTTTTTTTTAGAGTGTCACATTATACCCGTCACGTTGTCACATTCAGAAAAAAAATACACTAAAGAGTTTTTAGTTTTTTTAGAGTAAAAGTCTTGGAGTGTCACATCATATCCGTTACGTTGTTACATTTGGAAAATGTTTACTAAGAAGTTTTAAGTTTCTTTAGAGTGTCATATTGTTAGAGTGTCACATTAATACCTGCCACATTGAAGTATCACATCATACCTGTCATATTAATAAAATGGTATAGTTGTCCATTAAAACGTTATCAAAATAAAAAAAAATAGGACTACGTGGAAATAAATTCTCAACTAATAGGACTTAATAGATCAATAGAAAAAAATTTGGACTAATTGAAATACTTATTTGTGAGATAAGATTTATTGATAAATATCCCAATTTCATTTCAGTGGATTTGTAAGGAAATATTTTTAAATTAATGATAAATTTTATATACATTAAAAAGTAAAAGCATAAAATTTTTCGTTAGTAAATAGTTTTTGAAAAAATCTTTGACATGTAATTCCCTCTTTTATAAATGAAGTGCAAGGCACGGGTATTTTTTAGAAATATTTTTTAAAATATTTTTTTTTAAAAATATAAATTAATTTGACTAGAAGAAATATTAAAAAGATAGTTTTAAATTTTTAAAATTTTATTTTATTTTTCAAAAAGATAAAACTATATGAAAATGATGAGTTTTTTTTTTCACCAAATTAAATTTTATGTTTTACAAAAAAAAAAAAAAAAAAAAAAAAATTCTAAAAACAAACTTTAAAATCCAAACCAAATTTCACTATGTAGTACTTTTGTCCCTTACTATTACAAAGATTATGAAAAATTATGTGGTGGTCTTGGGACAAGTTTACATGGTACTTCTACTTGATATTATTGATTTTTTTTTTTTTTTTTTAATGAGACTTGATATTATTGGTTGAAATTGTGAGATCTATTTGTTAAGATATTAGGGAATAATTTGACAAGTATCAAGTGATAAGTAGTGTGGAGCATTGCTCTTAAACCATCAAATAATCTCCAAAGATTATTCTTAAAATGATTATAAAAAATAAAAAATAAAAAAAAAGATTTGACTCTTTAGCTATGAGTACGCTAAAATCTAATCAAGAAAAAAAAAAGAATTTCAAAAAAAATTATATATAAATCACAAAATTTGATATACATAAAAACAATATAGAATAGGAAACTCAATCCATAAATCTAATTTTGAATTTTCTTTGTCCAAAGGTTCACACTCTAAAATACTTTTGTTCATAAGGACATGATGGTACAAAATGTCCAAACTACCCTCTTAGACTCTGACTCGTTCGAACCTATATCTCTTCAAAATCTCTCTCCATTTCTCTCTTCCACTCTCTCTCTCTCTCTCTCTCTCTCTCTCTCTTTACGCTGTGTTTGATGGGGGATTTAAGAAGGAATTTGGAAAAGGAAAGGGAAAAAGGTATATAAAACTAAGTGAAATATAAGTATATTTTATTCACATTTTACTTATCTTTTCCTTTTTTCCTTTCTAAATCCTTCTCAAATCTCTCAACCAAACACAACGTTAAACTTCTCACTCCTCTCATTTCTCTCATCAACCCACCCATTTCGCAAACCCCCTCTCTCTCTCTCTCTCTTCTTCACCACTGTCATTGCCTTTTCTTCACCACCGTCTCCTTCGTCGCATCCACCTTCGCTAAAGCCATCGTTACCGCCTTTCCATTCAGTTCCTTCGCCGCCGCCACGACATACTCTGACGCTAGAGCCTGACAGTGTCCATACCATAGTGCGTAAAAATCCACCATCACCATTATGTACTAATCTCGCTCGTCAGCTCAATATCGCCGGAGAAGTCCAGATCGACTTCGCAAATCGACGAATTTTTAGCCATAATCACACAGTTTTGCCAACGGTTCAATAATGCTTAGGTTCTCCCTCCTCCATGCTCTATCGTCGCCGTTCTCCGCTGCTGGTGTGTTCGTATGTTATCAAATCTGCTTTGAACTTCTTCGAATCAAAGTCGTCCAGATCGTGATAATCACAACGGAGATAGTCAAAGCCATCCACATCGTAATATATGCAAGGTAAAACCCTAGATCTGAGTTAATCTAAGGTTTTGCTAATGATATCCTCAAACAAGTTTGTATATATGTATATATGTATGTATGCATGTATGTGTGGTGAATCAACAAAACTTGTTAGGGAATACCCAACCTCAGGTTTTTTTTTTTTTTTAATAGATAAGCATTTTTATTCTCTCTCTTTCTCTCTCTCTCTGTGTCTTCAAAATTATTTTATTTTTTTTTTTTTTTTTTGTATAGTTGTTGATTGTTGTTGTTGATGATGATGAATGTTGTTGATGATAAAACAGATCTGTAATGGATACGAATTCCTAACAAATTTGTTTAAGAGTATAATTGTTTCAAATCTGTTAAACCTATCTGTTGAAAAAGTGTTTAAGAGTGGAATTGTTTAACAGATAAGAAAATTGAATTCTGATTTTAAGAGATAGGTTAACAAATTTGTTTAAAACTATTTGTTAAAAATTGTAATAGATAAGAATGAATTCTTAGATAGGAAAAATGAATTCTTATTTTAACAGATAAGAAATTGTTATTTTAACCGGTAAGAAAAATAAAACAAATAGTAGAAAAAATAAAAATTTGAACAAAAAAAATGAACAAATAGGAAAATATTTGAACAAATAGTTTAAAAAAATTAACAAATAGTTAAAAAATTAAACAGATAATAAAATTTGGACAGATATTTGAATAGATAAAGTAAACAATTAAACAGATAGATATAAATTTGAACAGATAGTAAAAAAAAAGTCAATAGATAAATTAAGGGGTAAAATTAGAAACAAAATGACTTCTTATCAAACTATTTCACAAAAGGGTGAACCTCTCACCAATAAAAAATATCACTGGATCTAATACTTTATACTCTCCTTACGTTAGACTTTTTAACAATATCTCTATAGAATAATGTAGTAATGATTTTAGAATCTTAAAGCAAAAACCTATCAAAATTGCTTTTATTTTCAAAAATTCATTGCTACATTATTTTTGTCAATATATATATATATATCAAAATTCTATGTAACATCACTTTTCTTTGAAAATCTAGTTTATTTTTTGTTTTTTGTTTGTGTACAAAAAGATATGTTTGTTGTAGATCTTTTATTTTAAAATAAAACTCATGAAGATAACTTTTTACGAAAATAATATCACCACATTAAACTTTAGCTATTTTTTCCATTGGGACCCATCCCTTCCATTGCAACCACCTCAAACCAATTGCTCTAGGGAGTTTCTATTTCCACACACTAAATATTCTCTGTACACATTATTCCTCAAAGCACACCCTTAATGAATTTGAGATCTAATGTTTCACTCAATAAATACCTTAATATATCAAAAATGTCCTCGTCTCCTTCCTTATTCAAACCTTAATTCTAACCCTATATCTTTTATAGTTCTATTGGAAAGTTAAAAAAAATTAAAATTTTAATCGTGAAGTTGGCCCATTTAAATCTGATGCAAATTGATAGGTAGTTGTTTGAATATATATCTCTGTGTTTAGTGGGCACCTGGTAAGAAATTCATGAGTTACATTGATAAATTGGGTTTATTGAGAGAGTAGAAATTGACTTTGGTTACATTTGAAAGAAGTTAAAGATAATAGAACATCAGTTGACAAGAATTTGCTTTAGGAAAGCCATTTTAAATACACCCAAATGTAATTCCCAATGTTTACATGCATTCATGATTTTGAAATTCATTCGACCTGTAATAGCAGTGGCTTTTTAGCTATCCTGCCAACAAGCAAAGTTGGTATTTTTGACTCTTTAACAAACATGAATCATTGATAGGAAACTTCTTCCTTTCGGGTGAAAGATGATTCAACTCTGATGATAAATAATACATCTATGGTCATTTCAAAGAAGCATTCTACTATTTACATCATAAGATTTTGTGTTCAATTAAAGAAATTGCCTGTTAATTACTTTTTTTGGTTTCTTTTTTTTTCCTTGCAACAATGCCATCAATAAAAATTGGTAACGAGATGATGGTGGTTGCGGAGTAAATAGGCAATAGAGATGCTAGCGGCAATGGTGGTGGTAATGGGGAGGTTTACCGAAGGTGAAGAGCATGATTAAGGTGGTCAAAGAGGAGGCCAAGGACTTAGAATTTCGCTTGGAAAGGTGAGGATATTTTGATAATTTTATTTTAGGATAAAAATGTAATATAAAAAAGATGTATTAAGTACGTGAATTGAGAAAATTTGGTGTGTGAAAATAGAATTTCCCACTGCTCTATCATGTACCCTCCATTATGACCCAACTACTTCCAGAAGTGAGAGAAAGAGAGAATTAGGGTTTAGAGACGCATAAGAAATGAAGGGGGACGATGAGGTATGGCAAAAAAGGGGTTGGGAGTAGCGGCAACAGTAGTGGTGGTTGGTGGACATAGTGGTAAATAGTGGATGCATTGAGAAATTACGGTTAAGACTTGAAGGGTTTTTTTGGTCATTTTAGATAAGAATAAGATTTTAATAAATAAAAATAAAAAATTGGGATTTTAATGACATAAAATGGTGATATAAATGGAATTACTTTTACATTTTTAGTGCTTTTTGTTTGTTTTCTTCCGTGTTAATTTTTGTATTATTTTGTTTAATTTTCTAGCATATATACATTGAGACCCTGTTTTATAAATAACTATTCTAGTTAAAAGTTCAAAAAAAAAAAAAAAAAATTTATTCATACAAAAAAGTCAAAGATTTATTCTCATTCACATTTTTTTCACATTTTTTTTTAAAACTTTTTTTGGTAAGAAATTAAAATGTCTTTTCCAAATATATTAATTATCGAACATTTTAATTAAAAAATCACTAAAAAGGTCACTTCTAAATTGTGGGTATTTGAGAAGTGGCTACTTTTTAGGCTTTTTGACTCTTTGACTATTTTACTAGGCTATTTTAGTTTTTGTATTTGGAAAGATGGATTAGATTTTTTGTTGTATTGTTGTATTGGAAATGGGAAATGATATTTCCACACACCAATTTTCCTTACTCCACACACTTAATGATTTTTTTTAGAATCACAATTTTATCCTTTAACAAAATTACTATCTCACCCACCACCATCTCACCCACACATCTCACAATTTCTCCATACACATCTCACCCTAATATTGCCTCTGAGTTGCCTTGTAGAAAGAGTCAAATGATGTCAACTTCAGACCCATCTATCCCAGTCAGCATGAACGATGAAAAGAGCAATGTTTCTTTTAATTCAATTCATGGAATGCTATTGCAGCTCTCTTCTGGAAAACAATTGTAGAAATCTCACTGATTTTGCTAAGAAAGATCAGATAATCGGGGACTTGCTCCAAGTTCTTGTGATGTGTTCATGGATTGAAACACCCAAATTGTGTCCTTGCCTGACCATCAACTGCTGTTTCTTAAAGGTGCTAGATAACATGCTCAGTATTGCAAGAACATACCATATAAGCAAAAATATGCGACCGGTGATAATTGCGATAGAAGTGACGGCGACTGACGATGATCACGATAGAGGTGACGGTAGCGTGAGGGGCTGTGTAAGAATGGCTGAGAGGCTGGGAAGGGATGGTGGTTGATGTCGTCGCTTCCGCCGTCACCGGTAGCTGGTGTAGTTAGGGTTAAGGTTTTTGGAGTGAGAAATGATGAAAGAAGAGGATGTGCACAGAGAATGTAAGGGTATATTTAGAATGTGAAGTGTGTGGACTGAGATAAAGAATGAAAAATCAAATCACTAATTGTGTGGATTGAGAAAAGATGTATACAGAGATAATTTGCTGTATGGAAATAGAATTTTCCATTGGAAATGTGTTTTAAATGATGTTGTGATACCAAATGACCAAAGTGCCCCTAAAGACCAAAAAAAAAAAATGTGTTCGTTGACGTGGCAGTGAGGACACTTCCAACGGCTACTTTTACAATTTATTATTATACAAATATTTGTTTGTAAGAAATTCACAATCTACATACTAGGAATTAAAAATAAATTTACAAATTTGTAAGCAATTGATATACTAACTAGTGTATCAACATACCTTACGACATTATTACTGACCCAACCCATTATACAAATTATAAATACCTAAAACCTCTAAAATTATTACTAATCATCTGTTAGTACACTAATTGGTATACGAATTGATGCATATAATATTATTTATTTGTAAGATAGTTTACTTGTAGTTGTAAAATAAAAAATTTTAAAAATGACAAATTTCTTACAAATTTGACTTTTAATTCTAAAAACTACGAATTAAAATAAATTACAAATTTGGGCAACATTTGAATTTAAATTCTAAAATTTAGGAATTAGAAAAAAAAAATTGTAAAATTGTAACAAATTTCAATTGTCCTTACACAAATTACAAATTAAAAGAAAATTATTAGTCAAATTGCTTAGAACTTTCACTTTTAATTATAGAAATTACGAATTAAAATTAATGACAAATTTGTAAGAAATTTTACTGTTAACGTGTAAAAATTACAAATTAAAAAAATTGGCAACTTTGTCAGAAATTTGACTATTAATGTTTAAAAATTACGAATGCAAATAAATTAGAAGTAGCCTACAAAAATCAACTTTTCAGTATAGAAATTATGAACTAGAAAAAAATAATAATAATAATAATACTAATAATTGCAATTTTTTTTGTAAGAAATTTGACTTTGCATCAAATTTCGAACTTTGCATTAGGTTCAAATTTGAAAGAAATTTGACTTTGAATTATACAAATTACGAATTTCAAAAAATGGAAACTTTGTACCAAATTTAACTTTTAATTCTTAAATTTACGAGTGAAAGTAATTTACAAATGTCTAAGAAACTTGACTTATAAATATAAAAATTACAAATTACAAACATTTCCAAATTTTTAAGAAACTTGACTTTTCACTCTAAAATTTACGAATTTACATGCAATTCCCCATGTTGTTCGTGGAAGTACTCGTGGAAACGATGCATGTTTTACTCTTATGAATAATTTAAATAATATAATGGCAAGAGGCAAGAGCCTATTACGCCTAAGAAGATCTGTACGTAATTCATTAATTGTGACTTATAAGAATTGTATTATAACTTATAAGATGACACAGTGCATAAACTTTCTGGTTACAATTTGCATAGTTCTCCGAAATCACTGCTTCACATACTTAGAAAAAGTCATCCATTTCGCATCTTCATAACAATGCAGTAATCCAAAAATAACAATACATTTATCACAGAAACATTTCAGTGAAATGCACATATTTACCATTACATACATCAAACAATTCAGTGGGTATTAAGGATTTCAGGGTTACATAAATAAAATCAGCATTAGCCATTAGTCATTAAATTGTAAGTATTTGTTTTTTAAAAGTGAACACTTACTTACTAATGTATACAGATTTATTAATGATGGAACATGGAATGGTCCAGGGTCCTTTATAACTTGTTGCCAGCAAGGTGTTGGTGTTGCTTAGTATAATTCAAATCATACTAGTAACAATTGTAGAAAAGCAAATATGTAAAGGAAAAACTATAAAATAAATAAGAAAGAAAGAGAAAAAAAAAAAAGAGTTATACAGATATGTACCTTGTAACAGAATTCATTGATATCATACCATTTTATGCAATTTAGCCAGAAACTCGAAAGGTGTTCATTCAAGGCTATGCAAAAATTTCTAGTACAATTGTTACATAAACAAAATCACAATAGCAAATAATTGCAGGTGACATGCAATCTTGATATTCATAGACCACCTATGAAGCCGACGTAGCAGGCAGTAAACAAAGAAATTTTAGACTCTCACAATTAACAAACTCTCCCGATATTGACTTGGGGAGTAAGCTTGAATAACTTAAATAAATACTCATTTTATATGTAAACATTAGTTCTATAAACATTTTCTTAATAATTTCTATATTTAATAATTTCTATGAATATTAACAAATTTATTACTGTATCTTACTATAATTAAAAAAGATATGAAAATATTTTCTTAATATTTGTTGATTACAAACAGATTGTCAAAAAAAAAAAAGAGCAAGAAAAAACTTCAACAACAAATTAATTTAAACAAAAATGTATATTAATTTTAATATTTTTGAAACTGTTAATTTATTGTGTACTGATAAGAAAATTATTAAATTGGAAGAACCAAAATCTGTTTGAAGAAAAAAAAATTGAAAAAAAAAAATGTATAATGCACAATAAATTATGAAAAAAAACAATAATAAAAAAAAATGGTAGAAACATCCATGTTTGAGACATAACAATAGATTCTCTGGGTTGTTTTGCTGAAAAAGTGGGAAAAAAATTGAACAACAAATTAATTTCACAAAAAATGTATATTAGTTTTAATATTTTTTAAACTGTCAATTTATATTTTGTACTCATAAGAAAATTATTAAATTGTAAGAAGCAAATCTGTTTGAAGAATAGATTTACAAAAACAGATTTTGAAAAAAAAAAAAAAATAGTAATATAACTGCACACAGATTTTGAAAACAAAAATTTTAAAGTTTAAAGAAAAAAATATATGGCAGAAGCATCCATGTTTGAGGGATAACAGTAGATTTCTGTGTTGTTTTGCCCAAAAAGTGGGAAACAAGTTGAACAACTAATTAATTTAACAAAAAATTTATATTAAATTTAATATTTTTGGAAACTGTTAATTTATATTTTGTACTCAGCAGAAAATTATTAAATGGTAAGAAGCATCCATGTTTGAAGAACATAATTTGGTGAATAGATTTTGAAAAAAAAAAAAAAAAAACATATCAGGAGCATCCATGTTTGAGGGATAACATCAGATTGGATGGGTTGTTTTGCCTAAAAAGTGGAAAAAAGTTGAACAACTAATAAATATTTAAGGGTAAATTATAAATACACCTCATGAAATTTGCTTAAAATACGAATTACTCCCTGTGATTTGAAAAATTACAAATACCTCCTTATCAAAAAAAATTTATTTAACAGAATTAATTGAAAAAGTGAAATTTCTAACTGTTCACCTATACAATAATAAAATTATCTGAATTATTAATTGAAATAAAATTTTAACATTATTAAAAATTGTTAATTAACTTGATGATTTATTAATAAAATGACCTATTTGTTATAAAATTAAAAACTTTAGAGGGCATAATGTAATTTTTAAAACTCAGGGAGTAATTTGTAAATTAAGTAAATCTCAGGGGGTGTGTTTGTAATTTACCCTTAATTTAACAAAAAATGTATTTGGAAACTAGTAATTTATATAATGTACTCAGAATGACATTATTAAAATGTAAGAAGCATCCATGTTTGAAGAACAGATTTTCAAGAAAAAAAAAAATTATAAATGCATTGAGGGGTTTGAGGGGTTTGTAGTTATTTTGGGTATGGATTGGCTGCAGAAGCATTTTGTGACTCTAGATTGTGCTAGAAGGACGGTGAATGTAGATATTCCCGGTATGCCACGACTTACTCACACTTATAGCGATGGAGGAGAGTCAGTGATGATGAGTTTTCTATGCTCGGTTGAAATCCCTAAGTAGGATATTAGTGAGGTAGATATGGTACATGAGTTTGAAGATGTATTTCAGGAGATACATAGACCTCCACCTCGATGGGTAGTAGAATTTCACATTGATTTGGTGTTAGGAACTGCACCTAGAGCTTTTTGTTAGTACTCTTTCCTATCGAATCTCGGGACGAGATTCTTTTGAGGTGTGTATATTGTAGCGACTCTGATTTTTTCGTAAAACTATATTTATTTATTTATTATTATTATGGTCTTATTTTATATTTGATTTTATTAATTGTGTGGTTATATGATAATTAAATGTGTTGTGTTGTTAATTTAATGTGGTATTTAATTAATTTAATGTGATAGGTAAATATATATAATTAATTCGAATATTTATATTTATATATAAAAAAAAGGATGGTACATATATTGATTTTATAAAATCTATTTATATATGTTGTAATTATTTATTAAAATAAAATATATATTATATTTATTTAGGTTGTGTTTATATTATATTTATATTATATAATGTAAAATGTGATCAGGTTAAAAGTAAATGATACAAATAGAAAAGGGCAGCAGCCGCGCATGGAGGGAGAGCCGAGAGAGAGAGAGAGAGAGAGAGAGAATCAAAGAGTGCTCTGTGAGTGTGTGCCGTGAGAGTGAGGAAGAGAGTTTGTGTGTGTGTTATGTGCCGTGGGAGTTAGAAAAGAAAAAGAAAAGAAAAGTAAAGAAAAAAAGAAAGGGTTTTGGGTTTACTTTGGTGGTTCAATTAATCTTCTTGGTCTTGCTTCAATCTTCAAAAATAATTGTGAGTACAAATCCTATTTTCCTTGATTATGTTTGATTCATTAGTTTATTTATTTATTTATTTTATTAGGTTGATGTGATTTGATATTTTTGTATGTGGGCGTAGAGGATGAATTAACTTAATTATTTTGATTAGTGTCTATGAGATGTTTATGGTTTTTAGATGAGTGATTAATTTTATTTAATTTGATTAGTGGAACGTGTAAAATTTAGGGTTCTCAGATGATTGATTTATTTTAATTAATTTGATTAGTGATATATATAAGGTTTAGGGTGTTTAAATGATTATTGATTTTATTATTATTTTTTAGATGATTGATTAATTTAATTATTTTGATTAGTGTATATGCGATATTTAGAGTTCTTAGATGATTAATTTATTTTAATTAATTTGATTAGTGGTACGTGCAAGGTTTAGGATTCTTAGAGGTTTGATTAATCTTAATTTATTTGATTAGTGGTATGTGCAAGGTTTAGGGTTCTTAGATGATTAATCTATTTTAATTAATTTGACTAGTGGTACGTGCAATGTTTAGAGTTCTTAGAGGTTTGATTAATCTTAATTAATTTGATTAGTGGTACGTGCAAGGTTTAGGGTTCTTAGAGGTTTGATTAATCTTAATTAATTTGATTAGTGATATGTGCAAGGTTTAGGGTTCTTAAATGATTAATTTATTTTAATTAATTTGACTAGTGGTACGTGCAATGTTTAGAGTTCTTAGAGGTTTGATTAATTTTAATTAATTTGACTAGTGGTACGTGCAAGGTTTAGGGTTCTTAGACGAGTGATTAATTTTAATTAATTTGATTAGTGGTACGTGTAAGGTTTAAGGTTTTTAGATGATTAATCAATTTTAATAATTTTAATTAGTTGGGTATGTAAGGTTTGGAATTTTTTAGATGATTGATTAATTTTAATTATGAAGATTAGATGTATATGTAAGGTTTGAGATTTTTAGATGATTGATTAATTTTAATTATGTTGATTAGATGTATATGTAAGGTTTAAGATTTTTAGATAATTAATTGATCGTAATTATTTTAATTAGTTGGATATGTAAGGTTTAGAATTTTTAGATGATTGACTAATTTTTAATTATTTTGATTAGATGTGTATGTAAGGTTTAGAGTTTTTGGATGATTGTTTGATTTTAATTATTTGAATTAGTTGAGTATGTAAGGTTTAGGGTTTTATTTTGGGTGACTTTATTAATTCTTTAAGTGATTCTTTAATCTTCAAAAATAATTTTAAGTACAAAATCCACTTCCCTTGATTTATGTTTAATACGTTGTATTTATTTTTATTTGTTTGATGTTAGTTTGATTTTGTTTTTACATAAAGATGATAGATTGATTTTAATTATTTTGGTTAATGGTGTTTGTAAAGTTTAGGATTCTTAGATGATTAATTGATTTTAATTATTTTAATTAGTGATGTATGTAAAGTTTAAGGTTTTTAGTTGATTGATCGATTTTAATTATTTTGATTGGTTGTGTATGTAAGGTTTAGGATTTTTAAACGATTGATTTCATTATTTGGTTAGATGTGTATGTAATGTTCATGGTTTTTATATGTATTTATTTTATGATTATAATCACACTCCCGAATATATGAAACTAAAATTAATTAGAACCCGTAGATAAATTCCTTATACTCCACCATGACTCCATGGATTGCTGTTTTATTTAAGTGATGGTGAGAAAGAGTGTATAAAAAAAAAAAAGTGAGGATTATGAGAGTTGTTTGGCGTTATTATATTTGTCTCATGATGTCGATGAGATGTTTATATATATTGTTGTCTCGTTCTTAGGAGTAGACGAGTGCTTTGATTTGCGCGCGTACGTATATGCTAACCATCCGGGGAGTGTGAGTCAAACTCGGGACGATATCCCCGTGCAAGTTTGGCTTCGGAGTGGGTTAGGTATACGGGAGGCACATGGGATATATGTGTAGGCCAGAAGGGGAGGGCCGAAATGGTGGAGTCAAGGTACAAAGAATTAATTATGAACTTGTATGATAGTTCGAATTGTCTTAATTGAGTTAAGGTACAAAGAAGTAATTAGGAACTTATATGTATAGTTCGAATTATATTGATTGAGTTAAGGTACAAAGAATTTAATTATGAATTTATTAGTATAATGTGAATGGTACTGATATGTACATGATGAAAAAAAAATAGTAAACGATCTTGATAAATTATGAAATTTGAGCAGAGGCATGTATACGTGATTCTAGACAACTTTTGTGTTTTAACTTTTTATTAAAAAGATCGATTAGAACTTATAATCGCATGATCTTGATTATTGTCGGTTTGATTCATTTTAGCAAGGCAGATTTTAGAGACTGTTTTAACCCACGAAACGAGCTCATTTTTATTGGTTTCGCGTAAACTGAAGTAAAACATTATTCTGCACCTTTTTCATGTTTTGAACTTTTTCAAAAAAAATCATCTTATGGCAGTTTTTGTTCGTTTTCAGTTTCAGATTTTTCTATTAAATTCGTCTAGATTTTTATATCAAGTTTTTCTCTTAACCTGTTCAGTTTCTGTTAAATTCGTTCACGATGACTTTTATGAAATTTGATTCTGTACAACTTTTGTTCTTTGAGTTTTGGTCAATTAAAATTATTTAAGCAAAAAACGGTACGTTTTTATACTTATTCAGCAAATTACTTATGATTAAATTATACTAACTTTATTTTTTTTTTGTAATAAGCATCTATGTTTGAAGAACAGATTTTGAAAGAAAAAAAAAAATTATAAATGCACAATAGATTTTGAAAAAAATTTAAAAAAATTGAATTTTCTGAATTCAGTTTTTTTAGAAATTGAGTTTTTTATTTTTCGTCTTTTTTTGTTTTTAGTGAATATTTTTAAAATTTTAGGTAATTTTTTTACTTTTTTAGATATACCTTATTTAGATATATCTAAATAGTAAAATATTTGTGAAAAAATATTTTAAAAATTAATAAATACACAAAAATATAACAAATGTATTGAATTTTTACATTTTTTTTGTGTATTTATTATTTTTAAAATATTTTTTCACAAATATTATACTTTTTAAGTGTATTTATATTAGGTGTGTCTAAAAATTTAAAAAAAAAAGAAGTTACTTAAAATATTAAAAAAATTATTGAAAACAAAAAAATACAAAAAATAAAAAAATAAAATTTTCTGAAAAAGTGTTTTTTAAAAACTAAAACCAAAGCTAAATGCAACCTTTCTCTAGAGAGTTATGAGCTGATTGTTTTGTCAAAGGGTAAAATAGTCTTTTTATCCTCTATTGCTTGCCAGCTGTACACCACAACTGCAGCCTCAGCAACAATGAGGCTTATTGGATTTTTTCCTCCAACAAGCTAAAACATCCTCACCCAGGGGTTTCCCAAACATTGCCATTGAGTTTCCTATAACAATATTTTAGAGACATTTTTGTACTTTATTTTGGATCAAACATATTTATGAATAAACTTGTCCCTTGAACATAATAAATAAAGGAGAAATTACATGGTAGTGATCATTAGGATAACTAATTACATTTTAATGGTAAACATTTTATAATTACTCTAGACATGAAAATATATTCTTTTATTACAAAATAATTACCAGCACTTTTTTTTTTTTTTTTAAATGACAAAAACAAAATTTTATTATTTCAAAATAGAATGATAAAGATAATGAAAAAGGGAAGCTTCACTACCAACACGTATCTCCCAATCACTTTCACATGTACTAGAAGCGAAATATTGAGAGGAATGACTAACAAATAAAAAATTTATATATAATTTTTATACAAAATAATGTGATTAAATAAAAAAATTTATTTTAAAACATAATATTCATAAAGATAATTTTTTTTTTTAATTTATAAGAATACCATTACTATATCATTCTTGTAATATATATACATATATATATGCATAGAGTTATCCAAATTCATTAACCTAGGGACCATCCACCCCAAACCAAACCGAAATAAATAGCACCACGTCCAAAACACAACCCAAAACAAGAGTACAAAATTCGAATTTGGTTTCACTTAATTTATCATTTCAACTTGAGATAGCATTTGAGCTTAGTAAGCCTATTTTTTAGCTGATTTTGATGATACAAACCGTTCAAATTTTAAGACTCGTTGAGTATAATATTCATGCAAAAAATCAAAGTGATTGGACATTAATAGTTATTTGTTTAAATCATATTTGTTTTTAAAAAATAGACAATAAATATAATTTTAAGAATAGCCATTCATTTTTTGTAATATAAATTTGATTGAAACATATAGTTACTGATGTTCAATTGTCTTGATTTTTTGCATAAATATTCTATTCAACAAGTGCTAAAAAGTGAACGGTTCGGATTACCAAAATTGGTCTCAAAATGGGCCTACCATACCCAAACACTCTCTCAAGTTGAGATAACTAACTTGCTAGAAGCCAAACCTATAAAATTCAGTCTTAGAGAATACTTTCCTCTCTCCCAAATTATTTGTCTAAGCCATAGAAAAAAAAAAATTTAAATAATATGTTCTTATATTAAAAATTTTAATTTTTTTACTAACTAAAAGATCTCTTTAAATACTTTAATATATTAAAAAAAGGACGCTTAGGCAATAAATCCACTTTTGAATTTTCTTTGCCTAGAGGTTCAGGCACTAAAATGTTATATCCATAAAGATAAGTTCAAACAAAATAACTAAAATATCCTTCTTTATATAAATCATATACATAGTCCCAAAACCCATACAGTCACACTCTTTCTCTTTCTTCTACTATTTCTGCCGCCGACAACATCATTTCTGTCACCTCTAATACCTCATCTACCTCTGCCAATCTCCTCGCCAAAACTTGCTCTATCGCCTTATCCCTTCATCGCTATTACCATCGTCCTCATCGACTCATCCCTTCTTCATCGTCCTATATTCCATCCATTATTTCCCGTGTTCTATTAATTTCAGAACTAAGCCGAAACCTCTTATCTTATCTTCTCTCTCTCTCTTCTCTCTTCTCATGACTGACTATCACTTATCTCTTCTCTCTTTCTTCGTGATTGTTGCGGCCACCGTGTTGACAAGAAGGCAACAGATCTAAGATCACAGGTCTTCCCTAGGGTTTTGGTTTGATCGTGGCCGTTGATCTTGTCGTTGTTGATGTGGTCTTCGTCGAAGGATCTGAAGATGACATCGACGAAGCTAAGGCTTTGAGATTGAAAAAGCAATGACGGAGAAAAGTTTTTCTTACATTACCGACAGCAATGCAAGATTCCTTCGAACGTGACATAGAAACAAAAGCCTAAGCGACTCCGACGACGACCACCACTCAACAACCATCGTCAATTGAATCAGCATGTCGTTGGAAGAGGCACTACAACAAAATTGACTTTTTACGGCACCACATGAATGGCATACAATAAATGCACGCCGTAGTTTCTCACTTTTACGACTTGTTTTTTTTGCACGTCGTAAATACTTTTCCAACCACGGCATGTCTATTGCGTAAGCTGTGAATGATAATAACGATGATTTTTTTATGGCTTGCAATGCACGCCGTAAAATAATAAAATTTTCTACGACGTGCATATGGCGTGCCGTTAATACACGCACATACGCTAGCCGTAAAAGGTGAATACTTTTTACGACGTGCACAATGCCCACCGTTAAAAGTATTACACTTTTTACGACGCACACATCGCCTGCCGTTAAAAGTATTATTTTTTCACAACGCACAATACATGTCGTGAATTGTATGATTTTAAAAAAAAAAAAAAAAAGGGCCAAAATGAAATTTGGGCGCCAATATTTTTTTTCTCAAAATAACTATTTTGCCTTCAGAATGGAATATCACAAGGCTTTCACACTATGTTTGGGAACTCATGAGAGAAAATAAAAGAAATTATTACTTAAATAATAAGAGAAAAGAAATGAAATGAAATGATTGTGATTTCTCTCCTTTTTGTTTAGATAAGGAATAAATAAAAGAAAAGAAATGATTGTAATTTCTCTCATTCTTGTTTGGTTAGGTTTCATTAAGAGAAAAGAAAAGAAATTATTTTATGTTATATTATCAAAATAACATTTTTATATTTTCAATCATTTTATTTCTTTTATTTTTATAGGGACAAAATAGGTATTATGAAAATAGTGGTTTCTTTTCTCTCCCAATTTCTCCACTTTTGGAAAGATTGAAAATGAGACTCATAAGAGAAATGAGTTTCTCTCCATTTCTTTCCATTTCTCTCAACTTAGATTATCCAAACAAATAAAAAAAATACAAATCACTCTGTTTCTTTTATTTTCGCTCCAAATCACTCAATCCATAGTGTCAATCAATCTCTCTCTCTCTCTCTCTGATGATGTTTTTTTTGAATCAAAATATATACAAAAAACTGTTTGGCTTCTATTTGGGTTCTAAAAGGAAGATAGAAAGCTGTAAATCGGATAACCTAGAAGAGAAGGGAGAAGAAGGAGGGTTCGAAAGGGAGACTGGTGTTCAGCGGCATGAGATTTTGAAGGGGAACGATCGATGGTGGCGTAATCGACGGTTCAGCGAGACTGGTTCGGCAACAGCAACACTCGACGGTTCGAGACTGGTTCGACGGCTCAACGGTTCGACGGCGATACTGCTTCTTCTCTTCTCTTCTCTTCGGTCTGGAAAAAATCTCAGGTATGTTCAGATCTCCCCTCTCTCTCTCTTCCACACACACATTCACTCCATTTAGGATTAGGACTCTATTTGTTCATGTTCTTGCTTTCTGGTACTTCAAGTACTGAGCTCTCATCATTTTGTAATTCCTAGATCGTACTTTTTCTCTGTTTCTTCACCCTTGTTCCTTCACAGCTCCTCCAAGCTCGAATCGGAACTTTTCTATGGTTTTCAAAACCCTTTTACCTTCAAAGATTCGCATCTGTTTCAGCTTGTGCCTTTTGGTTTCTTGGTTTTTTTAGCTGCTAATGTACCTATTTTGTTGTGCTTCATTCTAGTCTTCTCTGCCTTCTTTTCACATTTTTTTTTTTTGTCAAGCTCTGTTTGGTTCTCAATTTCTAGCCGTTAGAAGCAACCCCACACACACACACACACACGCACACACACACACACACACACACACACACACACATATATAAAGTTAGGTTTTTCTTTAAAAAGTTCGATATCAGTCATTTTAACTCTGTTTCAGCTTTATTTTCATCTCCATTTTTCTCTTTGAGTTGGGTTTCATCGCAAAATCAAGCAATGCCTTCATTCTCTTGTTCTGTATTTTGGGGACTGTTCTTAGTTCGTTAGACCCATTTTATTTATTTATTTATTTATAGATACAGCTTGTATTTGAGGTTAGAAAATGTATAATCTTTGATGGAAGATTGAGAAAACTGATTAATGTTTGTTTCCAGCTGAAGATTAGAAATGAAGTTGTTTAGTCTGTTATTAGTAATTGTGATGCTTCTATTTCAATTTAGTCTGTTATGAAAATATAATGAGTTATATCAATCAACAACAGTTAATTTGTAGTGTTATAAGTTCAGAATCTGTTTTGATTAAATACAAATTGAAGATGATAAGGATAACAAGTTCCCACAAAGACTACATGGGAGCCCACATGTGGCGAAGAACAAATCACCTATCTCCTAGCAAAGAGAATGAAATATTTTAAGACTAGACTATGAATTCAAAAATAGATTTGATGACATGGAGACTAGCTTTAATTGTGCAACTAAATTCCCAGCTCGAAGATGCAAGTAGGGGCAGACCCAAAAAAATATATAAAAGGAGGCCAACAATGTATTGTTGCCTTAGCTTTTTGTCTCACACAAAACACATAGTTCTTGAGAAGCTGTAGCCATGTGGGAACTATTTGGATGCTGTAGTTTTTGTGCTCCCAAAAAAGAACTCAGAAAAATGTTCTCACAGTGAAATTGATTTTTTTTTTTTTTTTTTGTGCTTATGAGAATGTTTACTGCTATGCAAGTTGTCTAGTTATGTATCCTGTCCATCAGGCAATTACTTGTGGCACTTCTTTTCCCATAAGATTATTATTATTATTTTTGGTTTTATTTGGTGTTAAATAAATTAGTTTTAATTCATCAGACACTGGACCTTTTTGCTCAATTGTGTCGGAGAGAAGATATCCGTTCCTAAGGCTTGATGGAACTACATCAATCAGTAAAAGGCAAAAGTTCGTGAACCGCTTTAATGATCGATCTAAGGTACATAATTTTTGGTCCATTAATTGAATATGCAACTATGTGAGCTGACTTGATGAAACAAGTTCAATTTACATCTGTCAGGATGAGTTTGTCTATCTTTTTCCCTTACTTTACTTTGCAAATGAGGAGGTCCTTTAAAATTGCAGTGTCTATTGTTACATTTTTTTGTTGTGCTTAAGAGGGGGCTTTATATACTTTCTTTAATTGAAAATATACTTGTCTCATTTTATAGTCACGTGGATATATAGACATTATGGATTTTCATGAAAACTGGTTTCAGTTTTTTTTTTTTTTTAATTCTGTTTTTGTAGGGAAACTTCTCCACTAATTGGACTATTTAATTCTGTTCATTTCTTTGCATGTTGTGTGGTTTGAAAATTTAATAAAGTCTAGAATTAGGTGAGGCTAAGGATTATAATTTCTTCATCAATTGAAGAATAAGTTCATTTATAGAAAATGTGCCAATGTGTGTCTCCCATGTACACTAGAGGTTCACAAAAAGAAAACTCAAAAACTGTTAGCTCTTATAATTGAAGCCATGTTTATATTATTAAGAACTTAGACTATTATTAAGAACTTGTGATAAAATTGTAGCAGTAGCTGGATGCTTACATATGCTTCATGTGCACTAATCACACCAATTTTCAATTCCATGACAGTTTACTTTATGACATCTGAGATTGAGCAATAGTTGTTCTGTTTAGTTTTGACATTGGATTGGAACAATTTCCTTTAAATTTCCATTGTCAATCTACACCTTCTGTATGATATTCTTGTCCAAAGTATGGAGTTTTGTATTCATTAATCTTATGCTTTCATTTTATTTACAGATTTCAATTTACAAGTAATTTAGATTCCATCACTTTTGGAATTGTTCGCACAATCATCTTTGTTTGTTTGTTGAGAAAAACAGAGGAATGAAAAGTAAAATACATTTGGAATCTTATATATGGTTATTTTCACGTTGAATTTGATTCTTGGAAAGTATAAAGAAAAAAGGTTAAATTGTGGTTTTTTCTTTATATTTTCCAAGAATCAAATAAACGGTTAACTTCTTGAGATTTCTTGTTTCCTTGGTTCACAATGAATGAAAATAAGAAATTTTAAGATGTAAACCTTCTGTTTTCTTTTGTTTTCTTAGGAACCAAACAGAGCATTGAATTGTGGTTTTGTTTGATTTCTTGAATGGATGATGCTATAAAATTTTTATCTTATTTTATCTTATTTATTTTTTGTATTACAGCGTTTCTAATGGCTCAGATCATGTTCTATCTAGCTTCCTGCAATGTTTGATTCATTTTCTGGTTCTGGTACTGATGAGATAATTGTAAGATGATTTAACGATCCTGAATCTTCAAATAAGTGATTTGTTTGATTTATCTCACCCTTTTCTTGGAATTCTACCCATATGGGCGATACCATGTCTAAATGAATTATTAGTTCTAAATGAATTATAAGTTCAAAACCCAATACTGTCTAAATGAATTTACAGCCTCTGATACAAGCACCCATGGTGGCTTCTCCGTTCCTCGTCGTGCTGTCGAAGACTGTTTCCCACCTTTGGTGAGGTTTTCTTGCTTTGCTATGTGTGATTTTTGTAGGTAGGTTTGTTTGGACCTCGCGGCTGAGTTTCTGATACACTTGGTGGTATGGTTTGTCTTGGTTGTAGGACTATAAACAACAAAGACCCTCTCAGGAGCTTGTTGCCAGGTACCTTCATGGGGTGGAATGGAAATTTTGACATATTTATTGAGGTAATTTGATGGACCTCTGAAGGCTGTGTTTGGATCTTGGACTTGCGGAGTAATTTGAATGCCAATTTTCAACCAAGATCCAAATGCAGCCGGAGTGTGGTTTGGTTGAAGAGGAAACTCATAAGATTGAATGCCAATTTTCAGGTCAGCCACGGCGACACCTTCTCACTACAGAATGGAGCATTTTTGTGAGTCAAAAGAATCTTTTATCGGGTGATGCGGTTCTTTTCTTGAGGTACATAGGTTTTTCTGGAATGCTTAAGGTTCTCAAAACCCTAAGAACAATTTTCAATTTGTTTGGCAAATTGGGAAAATAATAAAACATTATTGAATTGAGTGCTAAAAGAGGGCGAAAATGTTCCATTTCCGTTTTGGTATTAAAATGCACCCAAATGATTCTCTAATCTAGTAATATGAAGCTCTTTAATTTATGTGTAATGGTCTTTGTAGAGATGAGGTATCGCCAACCATAATTTCTTCATCAAAAGGATATTGGTGCATCCTGTTACTCTTCTACTTATTACCATATGTGACTACTAGAACTAAAACTTAGAAAGCTTATGATATATCTTATCTTTGATATATATTAGTGGTAAACTTGCATCCAACCCAAATGGCTGGCATAGAGCTTTATTAGTGACTGGTTGTGGCGCACTTTATGTGAAAATTTGTGGGAAACATATGGTGTAAGAGGGTTGTTGCATGTGCAATTATAATAGTTGTCAAAAAAGGTTTTAAAAAAAAAAAAAGAAAGGAAAGGAAAGTAAGAAAGAAAGATTATGTGTTGTCAATAGGCATTTCATCTGGATGTAATGCGCAAATAGTGTGGATAACTGGTCAAACAAAGTTTCGAGCTTTAAAGAAATAAAATTGAAATAGGAAAAGGAAGATTGCATTTGCGTTTTACTTCGGTTAATTTGTTAAAGACAGAGGTTATGGCTGCACTAGTGCTAAAATGCTGCTATCAGGTTTATAGCATATAATTTCGAACAAATGGGCCTTGATGACAGAGTACTCCAATTTATTTTAGTTATGGCTTTAATTAATCTATAATTTGGGACATAATTCTTGGTTATGTTTTCCTCCTGTTTGAAGGTTTTATAAGGTCTGAAAGTGAAACGAAGTAATAGTATCAATGGAAATAAATTTTTTGTGAAAGCTATTGAGGATATAAATCATCATGAGAAAACTAGAGATGAAAGGAAATTAAAGAATGTCAGGAAGCTAGTTGTAGAAGCAAATTGATGAAATTAACAGCAAATTATGGAAATAGATGATTCTGATTCAATTTTGTTTCTATCCTCTTGAATTCTCTTGACTCTTTGTATACCTATTTAAGGTATTGGTTGTAATGCAAGGTGTTATCAATGCAATTTGTTTTTCTGTTATCTTGCTAGAGCGGCTAATGAATTGTTGCTTCTACTGAGCTTCTTCTATATTCTATGCTCAGCTGGTGATGACATTGCACATTGCTCACTGGACCATGATTTTCATAGGTTTTTTTTTTATCACCTGTTATTCTCTTCTTACAACCTTTTTATTATTATTATTATTTAACAGCATTTCTTTATTTTTTTTTTATGGTTCCAATGTTTCATATATGCTAGTATTTAATTAATTACTCTTATGGTTACGGTTGCCTGAGAAGATATACTTCAATTCCATTTGATTCAATCTTGTTGCACATTTATCACAGATTTTTGTTATGTGGTTGGACACCGTTACTTACTTGCATGCCTTGGTACTGCAGAAAGTACTAACTATTTTTTGTTCTCAGTTTTTCCAAATATGCTTAGATTTAATCAATTCCAAAAAAAAAAAAACCTTCCCCCCAATCTCATGTCTCTCTAAACAGGAATGGCATTTAAAAAACAAATATTTCTTGTAGTGAACTTCAGATGCACTAAATATTAAATTTCATTCCAATGAGAAGAAAAGTGACGGTTGCTAATTATAATATTGGAGTCATCTTAAATGAGATTCACCCCTTCCCAACGGTTGCTAAGAATTAAACAACCTTGTTTTTGATTCGTTTTGATTCCAAATATGTTTCGTGGATTGGACTTTCTACATAATATGCAGAATTTGGGGGTGGGCATTGTTTTGATTCCATAAAATTTTCACCTTGTTCTACATAATATGGAAAATTTGAGATATGGACACTCAGATCTTTTGTTATTGATGACATTGAAATAATTGAAGCAGACTGAACACAATCTTTGTCCATCTATTAAACAAAAAAGCAAGGCTGAATGCATCTTTCTTTTCTCATTGGATATGAGATTGAAACAAGGATGACTTCATGATTTTAAATTAAGAAATACCGATAATTAGCTATGTTTCAATTTAAGATCTTCTGGAATTTGAATTGCCTCATTTTTATTTTTATTTTCACAACACTTGAATTGGAGGCAATGATTCATAACCTATGAACTGCTATGCTGTCACCTTGACACCAGCAAAAGATGATGAGACAATGTCTTCCTATGAACACTTCCAACATGCATACAAGCACAAAAAAGCAGCTTTAGATTAGTAGTAGGAATAATTTAGATTCTCTTTATGTTTTCTTCTACTCATTCTTTAATTATTGTTTCACTTAGATCTATGCTTTTGCTCTTTATTTATTATTTACTTATTTATTTATTTTTTTGTTTTGATAAATGTAGGTTTGAAGCAATGTGGTAAGAGTTGCAAGCTTAGATGGTTGAATTATCTTTAGACCAGACATCAAAAGAGGTAACATATCCTCACTACAACAAAAAAACATTTTTAATAACATTTTTTAATATCATTCTTCTTAAAATCTTATCAAATATAATGCATTTAGCATCAGATGACGTGAATGTTTTTTTTTCTAATAAATTCATATTTTATTGGCAACAGGATTAGTTGCGCTAGCTATTGTCGCAGGTTTAGGTGCCTTAACATGTACATTGGGCATCCTTGTCCCTGTGATAGGAGCAAATAGGTTTGCTACAGCTACAACTGCTATAGGAACTGTTGCCGGTAGTTTTAGATAATCTCTGAATAGTTTTGGATATGTTTATATGCATAGTTTTGAATGGTTTAAACTTCCTGGACAGTTTAGAACTTAAGAATATAGTTTGTGAATGTTTGAAATGTATAGACAATTGTTGAATGTTTATAAATTATAGATATAGTTTCTTTTTGATGTTTCAAATAATATTTTGATAGTTGATTGATATTTTGTGAGACTTATTTGTAATATTTGTTAGATTGTACAGAATTGGTCAAATAGAATTTGCTGAATTTAAAAAAAAAAAAAAAATTCATATTTTACGACAGGCATAATAAGTCGTTGTATTACATATTTTACGGCGCGCAATTAGTGTCGTTATTTGTCTCACCAATTAATGGCATGCAAAAATAGTCGTAGAAAAAGTAACGACGCACAAAATCTGTCGTTAAATAGTTTTTAATGGCGTATTATAGCATGTCGTAGAAAAAGTATCAACGACGTACAAAATCTGTCGTTAAATAATTTTTAACAGCATACTATAGTATATCGTAGAAAAAGTATTAATGACGCACAAAATTTGCACTTAAATAGTTTTTAACGGCGTGCGAAACATGTCATTGAAAGTGAATGATTTTCAATGACTGGTCATAATATGACGCGTGCTGCACGTCGTAGAAGGGTTTTTACGGCGTGCATTGCGTGCCGTAAAAATCCTTTTTTGTTGTAGTGAGGTGCACTCGATTATGGATCTATTCTATTGAATATATATTGTTAGTGGTATATTAGGTATGTATATCTTCTATATTTATATATTCCTATACTTATCTATTCATATACTACTTAGGTTTCTTGGCTTATGTATACAGGCTTCTCCTATTGTATTGTATGCATTCATTAATATAATACATATACTTTTCTCTCTCTTTTACTTTATCATGGTATCAGAGCTAGGTTAACTACCTAGTAATTACACTTCATCGACGGGTGGCAGCCTTGCCTCGTTTGCTCGCCGAACCTCAACCTGTTCCATTGTCATATTTTCCTGTGAGTATTGCTTCGTGGTGATCTCTTCGTTTCGTGGTTCTCGCTATGTTGTTGTTGCCTCTGAGGGTTCTTCTACTCACCACTCCATTGATTCCACTGCTCCTTCATTCTCTATGAATGATATTGAGTCCATCATCTAACAAGTGCTTGCAAAATCTGGTACTCCTCCTTCTACTACTCTTTCAGTGACCTCAAGTAACTCTTCATGGTATTTTGATTTTGCATGCTGTAATCATATGACTTTTGACTCCATTAGGTTTTCTTCTATATCATCATCATCTTCTGTCCCCACCATACACACTGCTAATGGTTCTCATATGACTGTTAGTCACATTGATCAAATTTCTACTTCCATTGTGGCTTTTTTTGATGCTTAGCACATTCATGCTCTTCAATTAAACCTTATCTCTATTAGTCAATTATGTGAACTTGGTCTAACCGTTACCTTTTCTGCTAATGGTTGTTTGGTGTAAGACCCTCAGACGAGACAGATCCTTGGGATAGGTCGTAAGCATGGACGTCTGTTCGAGCTTATCCATCTTTGCATTCCACACAAATAATCTACTGTTGTTTCCATTGCTTCCTCTGCTGCATCTACTTCTGCCATGTCTTCTTTTTACCTTTGGCATTGTCCCTTAGGACATGTCTCTTTTAGTCTTTGAAAACTTTGGTTTCTAATGGTTAGTTAAGTCGTGTCTGTCTTGAAGATGTAACTTGTTTATTTTGTCAAATTGCTAAACAAGTTGCCTTATCTTTTAATAAAAGTAATTCCATTTTTACTGCTCTTTTTGATCTTGTGCATTTAGATATTTGGGGACCTTTCCCCACACCGACCATAGAAAGGTCAAAAAATTTTGTGATTTTTGTTGATAATTTTTCTCGTTATATTTGGCTTTTTTTTCTCAAAAATCGATCTGAATTTAAACAGATTTATTATGATTTCTCTACCCTATTCCTCACTCAATTTTCTCGTACTATTAAAATCTTTCGTTTTGATAATGCTAAGGAGTACTTGGATTTTGAATTTATTTCTTTTCTTCGGACTAATGGTACACTATCTCATCGATCTTATGTAAGCATGTCCCAACAAAATGAACGAGCCGAAAAGAAGCACCATCATGTTGTAGACATTACCTGGGCTCTTCTCATCTCATCTTCTTGTCCTAAACAGTTTTGGGGTGAAGTTGCCCTCACTGCCATCCACACCATAAATCGTGTACCTATACCTGTCATAGTTAATACTTCTCTTTACAAGCGCTCGTATGGTTCTCCTCCTAACTATACCACTCTTAAAGTTTTTGGTTTTGCTTGTTTTGTTCTACTTCAGCCTCATGAGGCTGAGTATCGTGCTCTTGCTGACATTATTTAGGAGCTTGTGTGGCTTCATTGGCTTCTTTCTGATATGAGAGTTTCTCCCTCTGCTGTCACCAATCTTTATTGTAATAACCAGAGTGCTATTCAGATTGCACATAATGATGTCTTCTATAATCTCACCAAGCATATTGAGATAGATTGCCACTTCATACAACATGTTACTAGTGGCAATGTTCGTCTTTTCTTTATTACTTCTGTTGATTAGACGGCCGACCTTTTCACAAAAGCTCATCCTCGAAGACGCTTATCTGATCTTCTCTCCAAACTCAAGTTGATATCTGCCTTATCACCTTGAGCTTTAGGGGAGGATTTAGGGGTTGTTTGGGGTGTCCTAAATAAGTGCGCTTTTTGTCTTTTTAGACTAAAAAGTTTAGGAAAAAAATGTGGATGTTTGGGTTAACTTTTTAACTTTTTATGAAAAATGTGTATTAAAAAATTGTATAAATAAGTGTGTAGGAGAAGATAGTGAAGTAGGTCATACGGGTTGGCAGTGCAGTCGGCTGGGTAGGAGATGAGAAAAGATTGTCTCCTTTTCGAGCTTTAATTGGACGATGTTATTCGGCCCGTGTGGGCCCACAACGGGTCCTGTTTTTCTAATCGGAACCGTTATATGTGTAGAACTCGTCGAATACTATATACTTGTAAAAAATCACCTTGATTGGATATCGATAGCTATCTGATCGTGTTAATTTTTTTTGTCAACTGTTAACTATAACACCATATATTTTTTATACAAAATTGATTTAATCATATAGTTAGCAATATCTAATAGACATGATTTTTATAGACATATAGTACTAAACGAGTTTTACATATTCAACGGTTCGAATTATCAAAACAGGACCCATGGTGGAGCCCCACGGGCCCAACTTTACCATCTAACTTAGTGAATATACACATGTAATTTTTTTTTTCTTTCACTGCCTTTGCTTTGACGTCAGTACCTACAGTGGCGTGAAATTGATTTGTATTTTAATATTATGTGTATTAATTTTTTTATATTTTTTTTGGTGAATAATGATAACTTTTTAATTTTTTTGATAATTTTTTTACTTTTTAACTTTTTTGAAAGTTCCCAAACCAGGCCTTAGTTGTATATTAGGTGGGTATATCTTCTATACTTATCTATTCCTATACTACTTCGGTTCCTTGTATACTTAGGTTTCTTGGCCTATATATACTGGCTTCTCCTATTGTATTGTATACATTCATTAATATAATTCATATACCTCTCTCTCTCTATTACTTTATCATATATGTTTATATATATATATATAAACATACATACATGTATATAAGTTCAAATTTGGAACTTCTCTCTCTCTCTCTCTCTCTCCTCTATCTCTCTCACTCTCTCTCTCTCTGTGTTAAGTTTTTTTTTTTTTTAAATTTAAGCTCGGATCTGTGTTAGATCTGTTATTGATGAAAATGATGATGATCTTTTCTCTCTCTCTCTCTCTCTCTTTTTATTATTTGTTGATGGTTGGTTGTTGTTGTTGATGTTGATGATGATGACGAAACATATTGAAACAGATAGGGGGAGAGAAAAAAGGATTCCAACAGTGGATTCATGAACAAATTTTTTAATAGATAGAAAAAAAAAATTGAATATATAATTTTTTGAACAATGGATCTGTTAAAAATGAGAATTTGAGCAGATAAGTTAAAAATGAGAATTTCAAAACACACACACACATAGAGGTAGGTGTAAAAATGGAATAGATAACAAAATTTTAAATAGATAAGGGGAAAAAATTGAACAGATAGTCAAAAAATTTGAACAAATAGATATAAATTTGAACAGACAGTTAACGAAAAGTCAACAGATAAATTAAGAGGTAAAATTAAAAACAAAATGTCCTAAAAAATAACAAAAAGACTTCTCATCAAACTATTTTATAAAGGGCAGACCTCTTACCAACAAAAAAAATATCTACTAGACCTAATACCTTATACCCGCTTTACATTAGATTTTTTAATAATTTTCTCTAAAAAATATTTAAAAAATTTAATACAAAATATATTAATTTTGAATTTTCATCTTTCATATTGAATGAATAATTTGAGACAGAGATACTACAAACCAACCAACCTCTTTTTGGCTTGGTTTGGGAAGTGGGTTGGCTTTTTGGTTTTTTGGCTTTTTTGGCTATTTTAGCTTGGGCTTAAAAGCTTGGTTTGGGAAGGACTTTTTGGCTTTTTGGCTTTTTTGAGTTTTTTTGTGAGAGAAGAATGTAATGATTATGGGTTGGATGTGATGTTTTGTTTGTTATGGCTAAAATAGCCTATTTTATTTTTTGTGGCTAAAATAGCCAAAAAAACCTGCAAACCCACTTGCCAAACACATATCTAGTCCTGAAATTGAGAGACTCTTTTATAAGATTTCTCTAATGATCACCTTTCTTGCCTCATTTTGTCTCCTGTCACTTTCTATATTTTTCTCTCCCCTTAATATTTTTTTTTTGTTTTTTTCCCTTCTCCTAGGTTGTATTTTGTCTCACCATCTCTCTAGAAAACAAAACCGCCTTTTATTTTATTTTTTTATTTTTTTATTTTTTAAGTCCTCCTTTGAAATTAAGATAGACTCTTACAAGATTTCTCTAACAATAAATGTTCACCCTTCTTCCTCTCTCATCATGTCTCTTATCTCCAATTTTGTCTACTCTCCCTTTTCCCAGTCACTTTCTGTATTTTTCTCTCTCATTACACTTTTTTTTTTTCCTTATATTTATGTCACACACACTCTCTCTCTACAAGACAAAACCACTAACTTTTTTTTTAAGGAAAAAATACAAATAAGTTAAATAATTACTAATACATTAAAATGTTTACAACCACTGATATGTAGGATATGTAAGATACAGATCCTACTTTCTGATGTTAAATAAGAAATCTTAAAATTCATAAAATTTATCATTAATTTGAATTTTAAAAAAAAAATCAATTGATATGTTATTCTTCCTCTTTTTTTTTTTTTTTTTTTTTTGAGTCCTTTGAAATTGAGAGACTCTTATAAGATTTCTATAATAATAAGGAAAAATTTCTGTTGAGTGTTAATTTAAAAAATAATTATAAATCAATAATAAATTTTATATATATTTATAATTAAATGCTTAAATTTTTTTTATTAATTTATAATAGTTTAGTAAAAATAGAATTGACAAGTAAAAAAAAAACCTAACCACAAAGGGGTGACTTCTAGAATTTCAACTCCTAGTCTAGCCCCTTTGACCTCGTTTGTTTGACAGATTAGGTTGGATAGAATTATTAATACAGTAGAATTGAGTGAGGAGATTAGTAATAAGGTGAGATTAAGTTAAAAATGTAAGATAAATAGTGTTTGTACACTACTAAGTTAATAATACCATAGTAATAATTTTTTATTTTTTTACTATTTTAAATGGATTTAATATATAAAATATTAAAAAATGGCACTAATATTCCGCCAATTTTCACAAATGAAATGGAGAAGTCAAGAAAAAGGGGCCAGAGATGCAAAACACTCTTTTCAATATTAATTTTCTAGCTAATTCACTAATCTCATTGTTCATTTCACAACTAAACAAGTCATGAGTAGGATCCACATCTAACCTACTCCAACCTTGTAGGAAAACAAGCATGACCTTTGAGACCTCAAGAGAGTGGAACTTGGGAGGAGAAAGTTTGTTTTTTTGTGAACAGTTGGAGCTCAAGGTTTATACCTACCAAATTCGAGCAAGGATTCCCTCCTTGACTCCCCTACTTAATTTCTTACTTGATGGGTTATTGGACCAATTTTTTGATCGAATTTTGATGATTCGAACTGTTCACATTTTAAAATTTGTCATGTATATCATACCTGTAAAAAATTAAGTCGATTGGATATCAAAAATCATGTGAACTAAAAATTTTATTAAACAATAAAATTATTTATTAAATTTGTTTAATAAATAGTTTTTAGTTCTTTCGATATTCAATCAATTTGATTTTTTACAAGTATGATTTACATGACAAATTCTAAAATGTGAACGGTTCGAATTATCAAAATTGGATTAAAAAATAGACCCAATGACCCATCAAATAAGGAGTCAAGTAAGAAAGTCAAGGAGAGATCCTTGCTCACACCCTCGGTTATTTGGCAAGTAATTTTCCCTAATAATAAAAACCCACCTTTCTTCCACTGTCTCTCGTCACTGTGAAATAAAAAAGAGACCATCTCCAGTGGGTCGAATATGGAAAACACATTTGCCTTTTGAAATATAAAATAAAGAAAAGAAAACTGTCTCTTTCTGTATTTTCTCTCTCCTTACTCTTTTTGTCTTGTTACTTTTGAAAAAATCTCACATCCCAACTAACTATATATAGGTAAAGCGCTGTCGTATGCATTTTGTGTGAGAGTCTGGTGAAAATGAGACCGTTTGAACCACGGGTTGTGGCTCCGCCACCGCCACCGCCACCGCCTGAATCTGCTCTTCAAGCTCCGCCGTCTGAATCAGTAGTTCAAGTTCCTCCTGAATTGCCGATGCTAGTTGTAGAGTTCTGCTTGACAGCAGCTTTTGAAATTGCCATCCGATCCACCCAGACTCCTACTACGCAATACTACTCTATAACCTTCCACTTGCTGTGTCTGGTAATGGTGTTTGCGTTTGCTTTTATCTTTGTTTCCAAATACATTTCTTCCAAGCACCCGAACCTAGGCCGCGTGCTCGAGCACGCTGGAGTAGTCTGTGGAGTTACCGCTTTCTTTGTTGCCATCACAGTCTCTTTCCCGCTCTGCCTCAAGGTTATTTCTTGGATCGTCTACGCTCTTTCATTGCTAGCAATTTTTATCTTCAATTGCTGAATCCTAGCAGAGACGATTGTCACTGTCTCAGTCAGGTTGCTTTTTATGGATATCATGTTTGTGGCCATTGTTAATGTAGGACTAGTAGTACTTAAACTTGCATGGATAGGATTTGGGAGTCTTTAACTTCCTGCGGTAAGTAAGTATGCTATTTGTCAGTCAGGTTGCTTTTTATGGATATTATGTTTGTGGCCATTGTTAATGTAGGACTAGTAGTACTTAAACTTCCATGGATAGGATTTGGGAGTCTTTAACTTCCTGCAGTAAGTATGCTATTTGTAAAATGGGCTTGTTTTTTGGAATTACTTCCATCAATTAAGTCATTAGTATAGTTTCACTTTATGATTACGTTTATTGTTTGTGAAGGCGTAAACACTAGCGTATGATTGATTGAATAGTTTTGTTGGACACAGTAGGGAGGAACTCCCATTTGCAAAATTTTCCGGATCTGGAGTCTAAAATTCAATTGTTTACTTTTCCTCTTCAATTCACTAGAAGATAATTGTGGAAACTAAGGGATTGCATTGACTGTTCACAAGAAATGTGCATTTGATCCCAAAAGCAATGTTGTTAATGCAATTTAGTGATGGGAAACAAGTAGTGAACATTTTTGTTACTTCACTTCGATTATTAATAAGCATGATGAGGTTGGAGGTGTTATGATTCGTAAGTTCAAAATATGCTGGTTCAAGTGGAAGAATACTTTGGCATATTATGTAGTTCATATGAATTTATTTAATTAACTAAGTATATATTCATTGATAAAGCAGAATGGTAAAAAATTATTTATGTAGCTGATCTCACTTGAATGGGATACAAAACTTAATTTTGATTTGGTTTGGTTTAGTGATGGGGCATATTCAATAATTGAATTCTATCAAAAACCCAGAAGAAAAAGAGGAAAAGAATTCAATGAACAAATCCCACTGCACATATTGTCACCACTTTTCAAAATGATGTGAAAATATGTTGGAGAATCTGTTATTGAAGGTCAGCTCCTTCTTCTTTCCTATGTAATCTTTGGCTATATATTTGGTATTTCACGTGAACAATTTGTAAGTATCAACAAAAAATCCCAAAAGCTAATGAAGTTTCTACTTAGATTTCTTCTAGAATACAAAAGCAATTCCACATCAAAAACAATAGGAGTAGCTTAAATTTCTTATTAAAAATTATTTATGAGGTGAAGATGATGGTCATTAATGCACTTTGATGTCATCTAATGTGGTACAAATGCTTTTATTTGTGTGCCAACATCTTTAAAATGTCTCTCATGTTCAAACAAGAAATTCTGTTGAAATGTCTGTTGACAAATTGGTTGATGATGGATTGTATTGTTAATTTAGTGGTTCAACTTTTCACTACCAGTGTCATGAATAATAGAAAATTACAAGTTAAATAAATTACACTAGCAATATCAATTTCCTGCATGATTTCTTTTCCCTTTCCTAAGTGAGACTTGCTTGTTGATGGCTTCTTGCCTTGTTTATAGATATGACTTTGATATGTTTCCACATACAAATATATATATTGAATGGTGTAATATCCCTTATTTTTTGAACTAAAACATTAGTTATTGATTTCATCTAATCATTAATGTCAACCGTGTGAACTGCTATAATATGGTACTGAAGTTGATTACATTTTGCTCTTTGAAGGGATTGGAAATAAAAAAAGAAGCATGAAATGGAATAACAGGTACACAATACATGTCCTATTCTTGAACTTCATGTTCTCTGTTTTGTATTTGTATGTATGCTTTTTGAACTTGTATTCACTACTTAATTGTTTCAAGTATATGCTTCAAATTTGCATAACAGTGCTTTTCGATTATATTGATTTACAATGTGTTAAGTTGTATTTAGTTTTCTTGTAAATTTTGTAAAGCATTTCTTCCATTGTGCAACATCATCTATTTCTAAATGTAGATGGATCTCATAGTGTTTTTTTCAATTGAATAACATGTCATTTTTCATTTGGTAACCCAAGCTACTTAAATCTCAGTTTGCATGGCTGCATGCTGATATTTGCCATTGAAGTTATGCAAATGTTGTAAAAAATTGAACTCTTTCTTTTGAAGTACCCGGAGTAGTCTATAAACTGATATGCAATTCAATGGGAATATGCATAGTGGCTCACAGGGCTAACTAACAACATAACCTATATCTAGGCATGTATAAGATGGATTAATTAACTTACCAACCAGCCTTTGATATCTCTGTAAGTTTTTTAATAATAATCTATATATTCAATTGTGAAACAATACAATGAGTACATCTTATTTATATAGCAATTCTAGGCCTAATCCTAAATAGGAAATAAGAATAAACTTAAGAATAAAATATTCATACAATCTAACACAATCTAAAATATTCACACCAATATATATACTAATATTCTCACAATCTCTGCCTGTCAAATGAATCTTTAGTTTCAACCCGTGCAATTCTGCTGCAACATGTTACATGGTATCAATAGCTTTATAACCAAGCACACTTTGTCCTTAAAAAGGTCCAAACCGTATGTTCTTAGTGAGATAAACACTCTCTTTGAGATGTTGCAACATCAATACTCAAGAAGTGCTTTAAGTCACCAAAGTCTTTTATCTCAAACCCCTTCGACATTTCTTATATATCAAGTATCATCAGCATACACAAGGAGTGTAGTAACCTTGTTTTCATTTGAATGTTAAATAAATTGGGTACGGTCATCTTGACTCTGTTTGTAGCCACATCTAAGCATAGTCCAAGTAGACATCTCAAATCATGCTCTGGCAGACTTTGTAACTCATATAATGTCTTTTTAAGCTTGCACACTCCCATCAACTGAGAAATCTTCAAACCTAGGTGGAACATCCGTAAATACTTCTTCCTCTAAGTCTTCATAGAATAAAGAATTCGTCATATCTAATTGTTAAAGAGGCTCAATATGTTAATTCTCTAGAATAGCCCACATGAACAGCTTTCGAAACGACAAAGCTGGGAATTTCAGTTAATCTGAGTGCTTAACTAACTTGCCATGAGTCAAAATCGCATGCTCATATCAGTGAGTTTTTTTCAAGACTATGTCATATCAGAGAAATTCTACCTTGTTGCGAACTTGCCTCCACATCGTCTGGCTTACTTATTCTCTTTTTTGCAAAATGTGCTTTAAGCTACACGAAAAGTTCATGAGTACCATCATTGCTTCTAATTTGGATTTTGGCATGACGTTGTAGATACATCTCTTATTGAACATAACTTCAAAAGCCTGATAAGTGATGACCTCACGATGATCTTTGGTGCTATTACTGGAATAAGACAACCAACTTCACTGGATAATTGTACTTGATTGACTAGCATAAGCAAATAATATGAAGTACCAAGCACTTAGAAGGTATTGATCATTCTCAGTGACTCCTATTAGTTCTTATGTTTCATTTTACATCCTTTAACATTTACTCATTATGAATGACTGCATATTTTCTTCATAGAATACTTGCATGTTGGAGGCAGTGAAGCTGTAATATCTACTCAGACAATTCTCGCATCCTCATTATCTCTAGCATGTGAGTGATTTTATCTATACGTTATCTACTTATTATGTAAATGAATTCAAATTTCCAGTCACAGGATGTTGATAAATGAAACACTGTCAACTGCAAATCCTTGGACTTGCCCAAAAAAAAAAAAAAGAAAAAAAGAGGTAGATCCATCAACTTATACTAATATATGATGAACAAAGTATTCCAGTTCATATTCAATTACTATATGCTGATATGCCAATAGCTAGGGACTTCAGTTTGCTTGTTTAGAGGCTTATTACCGTCGATTTTACTGCTTTGTTAGTGTAACTCTGCTGGATTCTACGTTAGTTCATCACTGATATGAACAATTAAGATTATTGGAAAATCTGTTACTCTCAACATAGAGAGTTCTACCCGTTGAAGCTAGCAGATGCTAATTTTTATTTCGAGTCAGCTTGAGGATGGTTGGACTGTGGCAATGCATTTTTCTATTGGTTAAATGGTGGATCATCTCCCATCAACAACAACAAGAAAAAAAAAATAGTGGATCATCAATCTTACATGGCAATAATATTCTCTGTTGTATGCTAAGCAGTACAGACACGGATACAGATATGAACACAGACATAAATGCAGACACAAGACACAACAATTTCAAAAAAATGGAGACAATCGTAGCGGGGACACGGCAATAAAATATGTTTTATATATTTTTATTTGCTATCTAGATTAATATTACATCCACAAATAATCGATATTAACAAAAACTAATTTTAATTCTATTTTTGTTTTTAAATATTTTTAAATTTACACTTACAGTTTATATATATATATACATTTTATAGATGATCTATTAAGTATTTAAATCTAAGAAAAGAATAATAAACTTTCAACATTCATTAAAAGTACTAAATAAAATGGAGGAAAAGGCAACTTGACATGTCCCTTGTGTGTCCCCGAAGTGTCTCCAGCGTGTCCCCTAAAAATAAATTTATTAAACACATGGTGTGTCTCATACGTGTCCCCGAAGTGTTTGTGTGTCTGACTCAGATACAGTACTTGTTTTAAAGTGTCGGTGCTTCACAGGTTGTAGGCAATATGAGGTTAATTAGTTGGCTTTTCTAATATAAATTCTTCAACTAATTAAGGCTTATTGATGACTAACGTTATGTTTGATTAGAGAATTTGAGAATAGATTTAAAAAAAAAAAAAGAGAGAGAGAGAGAAAATATGTGTAAAATCAGGTCAAATGTATGATATTTTATTCATATTTCACTTATCTTTTCCCTTTCCCTTTCAGTCATCCTTTGATCAGCTGTTGATATGTAGCTTGGGCATTTTTTATATTAACATCTACAGTTAGAGGAAGGGAACGTACGTGTAGGTCTTAATAAGTGAATTTATTGTCTAATAGGTCTTATGATAATTAATGATATTTTTCATCAAACACTATTAAAAAATATCACTAATTATTAATTTTCAACTATAGTTTGAAAATTTTGTCACAAAAAAATCACTAATTATAAATTTTAGCTATAGTTTAAAAAAATCTCACAAAAAAAGTTACTAATTTTCAACTTTCAACGACAATTTGAAAAATTCGTCACATAAAAATGTCATTAATTGTTAATAATCGTGACAAAAAAAAAATCACTAATTTTTAATTTTTGGTAGCATATCTCATCTTCTTGATTCGATAATATCTCATAAAAGATAATTACAAAGAAAAACTAAAATTGTTTCATAAACACCAACTTTCTTGAGTGCAATTTGTAACAATTAAAATCATTAACATATTAATTTTTTTTCTTTTTTCTTTTTATTAGCAATGAAATTATATTAATTCAACGAAACTTACATGGTAAAATTCAGAGTATATAGTAGGGAAAAACACCGATAAATTCCAAGTTTAGATAGTTTGAACCATATAGTCTTACAATTTATTTTGTAGACTGAAAGGTTTCAAGTCAATGTTATTTATACTTAAGCCTACGAATGTAACACGTGAGTTGGCTGTTTGGAGGGATAAATTGGGTGTTTAGGTGATGTTGTAGCCACCAAAACGCCCAAATGCATACTATAGTAATTTTTTCCTTTTCCCTCAATTGTGAACAAAACGGAAGCTCAAAAATTGGAACTTCAACGCTTCGTTGTAGATGTTGCAGTGTTGATCCTCATTTTGTGTGACTTGGATGCTGGATTTGGCAACGTTGCACCTAGCATTTTTATTCCTCAAATAACATTGCAGAACCCCTTCAAAACCCTAGAAAATTCAAAAACCCCTTCTAGCAAATTTACAGAGGTGAAGTGGCATGGGTACTGAAACATCTAGAAGTGCAATTACTGTTGTCAATGTAACATCGACGATTTCACATCAATCCGTCAGCGACAGCGTTGATCGTATATTGGTGCGATGACAACAGGTATGGGTGTCTTCAATATTACTTTGGTTGTTTGTGGAACAATACGACACCAGGGTCCTTGCTCAAAATGAAATGTTGTTTAAATGGTGTGTAATGTGGGGTTTTAGGGGATGTTGTTGACATCGCGGTTTTGGGGGTTACAAATGACAACAAATGTAATGCTGTGCATGTATGTAATGTGACAGACACATGATGTTTTAGTTGAAATTTGTATGATTGGTTGGGTCTCGTATAATGTTATTATTTTTGCGGGTATAGGGGTTACCAGTGATTGCAAATGTGATATTGTGTATATATATAACGTAACCGACATATTATTTTTATTTAATGTTGTTATGATTGTTTGGATCTCTTGCAATGTTAGTATTGTTGGGGAGTGAGAGGATAACATCAATAATGTAACACCAAGTAGGTAACATCAACAATCTCCACAATCACTCCACGAAATCTTAAAAAAAAATGAAAATGTTAAACCATACCTTACCCACATACACCCAAATCCCAAAAAAAATCAAAACCAAATCTCAAATAAGGGTAAACAAGTAAACTCTAATATTATTAAATCAAATCAATAATACAAACTACAAATAAAAATGACTAATTGGTTTATAAAAAAACATGTATGACTAAATGAACTAACATTTTCCCAAATGAGATTCATGAGTAATTTTTTCTAGATAGTATTAGTATTTTTAGTCAATCAAACAATTCGAAATACTATAGTCACTACAAAAAATTAATGTTTTAGAGACTAAAATTTAGGGGCAAAATTATTTTTTAGGGACCAAATATTTTTATTACAAAAAGTGTCATTATTCTATTTTTAGCAACGAAAATTGAACATTAGTGATGAATAATTATCTTTTTGAGACCAAATTTTAAAAATAAACCATTTTAAGACCAAATTATTTTGTCCCTAAAAGTGTATTTATTAGTGACATTTTCAAATTTTTGTCGCTAAAAGCCTTATTTTTTGACTTTTCGAGATAACCTTTTAGCGATTATCCTCATGTAGATAAAAATTGGTCCCTAAATGTTTTTTGCAATAAAATTTGAATAGTGCTACATGCACCAATTAGTGTACTAATTAGTGTACCAACACTAATTATGGCCTTCTTATTGACACTACTCATTATATAAATTACAAATACCAAAAATATCTTAAATTATGTCACATCATCAACTGGTACACTAGTTAGTACACTAATTAGTGAATATAGCATTACTTATAAAATTTTCACTTTTAAAGACCAAAAAAATTTTGTCTCTAAAATTCTTATATGTTGTAGTGAGTATATTTTTTTGAACAGAATAAAACTATATTAAAAATAAAAATTCATTACAAATTAAAGATCGAAAACAAAATAAGAGAGGGTCCATCCCAATACACAAAACAAAAACTAAAATGCTCAAGTTCATGCTCTGTGCATACCTTCTTTCACTCCTTAAAAAATATAAAAAATAAAAAACAAAAACAAAAAACAAAAAATTAGAACTCTATCTTTAGATCATACTTCCTATGATATTCACATTCTTGCATTAACACCAACTTTTTCTTGACACCCTTTCGAGCCAAAACTCTAATTCAAAAACCTGCAACCCTTCGAGCAAGAACACGAAAACCGAACCTTGAATTGCTAGCATCCCAAAAAAGCCCGATTTCATCTCCATCCCTCAACTTCCTCCTCCTCACGAACCAAGTCACCCAATTATCCACCAACACAAAGCTCTTACTCGACTGCCATCTTTTAAACACCAATTCATGTTCAGAACCAGTGTCGTAATCCCAAACCACGACCCTCTCACCGACCATGTCCTCAACTTGCTCCACCCTCTCTCCACCCCACTCCGCGGTTATATGATTATGCACTGCCTCCGCAGGCAACAAGAGCCGACAAAGATGTTCACTCACGTCGCTTGATGTTAGGGTTTTCTTGATCTTCCATGGATCCTCAAAGAGATTGAGCTTCGTCGACACCCCCAAATCCATCTCTTCTCTGCAGTCCTCGGGAGTGTAGAACCGAAAGCTTCTGATTCTGTCCTCAATCATCTTTCTTTCAAGTTCTTGCTTGATCATCAAGTAATTGTCAGTTGTTTTCTTGGATGGCAAAAAAGCTTGAGAATGAGAACCCTCTTCTCTTTCAGAGATCTTCCTTTTCTTGATGATCGGAGACATCGTTAGTCGATAAATATTCGGGTTCTTCATATCACATTTTTCATTATTGATGCAAACAGAGAACCCGAAAACCCTAATTTCTTCCTTGTTTGTTTGATCTTCTTGTGGTACTTGATTGTTGTTGTTGTTGTTGTTGTTGTTGATGGTAATGGGGTTTGAGGGATTCATGGTTGAAGTTGAAGCCACTGGCTTAGAAACCGGTGAATGAGTGCTTGAACGAGATGGGTTTGTTTCCATTGATGAATTTTGTAGAAGAGAGTGAAGGTTTTAGAAAGATGAAAAAGAAATATGAATAGGGTTTATGGGGGTTGCTATGTTTATATACATGTATTATATAATGCTAAATATGAGGAATCAGATTCATAATAGGAAAGTGAGATCAAAAGGGTTTCTTAAATCGTATCCTTGTAAGATTGGGACATATAGTTTTTGTTACAACTCACGCGTGTTCATAAACTATAAACTTCTTTTTTCTTGTTTACTTAAATTGGGAGTGCTTGTTATGTCTTTAAGTGAGGTTCAATTTGGGTCCACTAACAAAATTTCTATGGTTTATTTTATAAGATCTATTGCGATATGATTAACTAAATATCATTAACTACATAATTAAATCATATTTATTTTAAAAATAATAAATTACAAATATACCTCTTAAATTTGCTTAAAATACCTGATATCATTATAAAAAATTATTAATCAACTTAATGATTAATTAAAGAAAGTAGTTATTTATTATACAATTAGAAATTTTAAAGGGTGAGACGCAATATTCATAACCATAAAAGGCAATTAGTATTTTAATTAAATTTTATGAGGTGTATTTATAATTTATTTTTAAAAAAATTAGACCACAAATGCGATATTGGATTTTGGGTGATTTTGATTATAGACTTTTTAATTTTTTTTAAAGGTAAATATGATTTGATTACTTAATTGTCAAGTTTTTTTTATATGAATAATCTAGTTGATAAATCTTATAAAATTTATAATTCAAATTATCTAAATGAACCTAGAGTAGGCTCTACAAAAAATCATAATATGGACTGTTGTACATTACGTTGGCCACTTTGGGCAACCCAACCCCAGCTCACAAATAAGACTGCAACAATGGCCCATTGTGCATCCTGGGCCGAACCCAAACCCGTACCATTGGCAGGGTTGGGCCTAGTGCAAAAAAAATTATAAAAAATTATTTTTAACAACAATTTTATTAGTATTAACTTTCAATAAAATTTAATGAAAATTAAGTCCAACTATTAGGACCTATTAATAGTTTATCCTTAGAAAAATACTTAATCTCTCCCAAACTATTTGTCTACGCCATAGGGAAAAAAAAAATAAAAATAAAAATAATATGTTCATATATTGGGAATTTTAATTTTTTTTTTTACTAATTAAAAGATCTCTTTAAGTACTTTAATCTGTTAAAAAAAATTTATTTTTTTAATACAAAATATTTTATTTTTAAATTCTCATCTTTCATATTGAACAAACAATTTGAGACGGATATAGTATAAACCGAGGCACCTATTATTTTTATTTTTATTTTTATTTTAGTCCTTTGAAATTGAGGACTCTTCCAAGATTTCTCTAATAAATCACCTTTCTTCCTCTCTCATTTTGTCTCCTGCCACTTTCTGTATTTTTCTCTCTTTTTTCCCTTAGGTTATATTTTGTCTTACCATCCCTCTACAAAACAAAACCGCCCTTTTTTTTTTCTTTTTTCTTTTTTTTTTTTTTTCTTTTTTGAAGTCCTCCTTTGAAATTAAGATGGACTTTTGTGAAAATTTTAATTTTTTTTATTTTTGTCTAATTTCTATTTTATTTATGTAGTCCAACATTACTCTTTATTTTACTTATTTATACACATAAACTATTTAAAAAACCTCTAAAAACTCTTCAAATATAAGTAATCTTAAAAAAAATTATTAAAATAACTATTATAATAACTAACTCATTAAAGTAACTAAAATATGATAATGGCATTAATAGTTATAATAGCTAACAGACTCTATACTACTAACCTTCCACTTTTTATGTCTCGTAATGGTATTTGCATTTGCTTTTATCTTTGTTGCCAAATACATCGCTGCCAAGCACCTAAACCCAGGCCGCGTGCTCAAGCCCGCTGGAGTAGTCTGTGGAATTACGGCTTTCTTTGTTGCCATCAGCCTGTTTCCCTCTCTGCCTCAAGGTCATGGGTACACATACATACAAAATGATCTTTATTTTTTTTTTATAACCAGTGTTTGAATCAACTTTTGCGAACCTCAACTAATCTTAAAATCTTAAAACTAACAATCAGGTCATATTTATTATTCGGTCAACCTCTTAAGATTATCGTGATTTCTGTTTGCCAAGTGAAGTTACAGTTCACTTGGCAACCTCCAAATTAAATTCAACTTTTTTTGTGTTGAAAATGTTTTAGGCTATGCTCAAATGCTCTACTCCATGATTCAGATGGGTTTCGTTTTCATATACAAATAGATCGAGTCTCAGTAAGAGTTCATGATTGAAATCTCGCGTCACCATCCACACATGTGATGGCTATTTGTTACTATTTCTAAGAAGTGAGTATAATTTATTTTAATTTGTATAACTTTTATTTACAGCATATTAGACAAAAATAGCTTAACTAAACTAAAACAAAAAACCAAAAAACAAAACCCATTATTTGAAAGGTGGCAAGGAGTACTTTTAGTTTTTATTTTTTGATTATCAGTTTTTAGTTTTTTTTTTTTTTTTTTTAAAATGTACCAAACGAGACCAATATGTGACAGTTATAGAATTATTATTTAATTATTTTTGTCAATTCGTTAAATTGAATAATCAACTATTTAATAAAGGGCTAATTTTAGGGAAACTTATTTATAAGTCATTTTTCAGACACTTATGGTAAGCTAAGTTATGTGTAATTTCTTATAGAGTCTCAAGTCCTATTTAGATAGAAATGTATTCCATAAGATCCTACATAAACGTAACGTGACATGACACTTATATAAACGTAATGTAACATGACATCTACATAAACGTAACGTAACGTGACACTTATATAAACGTAACGTAACGTGACACTTACATAAACGTACCGTGACACCTACATAAACGTAACGTAACGTGTCACGTTACGTTTCGCAAACTTAATGAGTTTTTATTTTTTTAAATTGAATGTGAAAATGTTGTTGGTTTATGTTAGTATCACATTACGTTTCATATAAATATGATCTATGGCAACATTCACGTTACGTTTATGTAGGTGTCACGTTATGTTACGTTTATGTAGATATAGGAAATTGAATGTTGCCATAGATCAAAGGTGTCACATTACGTTTATGTAGGTGTCACGTTACGTTACGTTTATGTAGATATGATCTATGATAACATGCAATTTTCTATGTAGGAAATTGCATGTTACCATAGATCATAGGTGTCACGTTACGTTTATGTAAGTGTCATGTTACGTTACATTTATATAGATATGATCTATGGTAACATTCAATTTCCTATATAGGGTTTTACTATTATTTAGCATAAGTCTCCCTAATAGGACTTATAAATAATTTTCCCTTAATTTTACTTTCTATCCCTTAATTATTGTCAAATTATCTATTTAATTCTAAACTATCGATTAAGGCTATTATGCCCCCCTAAAATATATAAATCAAAGCTTACTTAGCTCTTGAACTATCAATTAAATCTATTAAATTATTAAAATATTTAATTCAAACATATTTAATTACTAAAAGAAAAACAAAAACATAAGTCCATAAGTATCATAAATTAGTAAAAGACCTACATAATTAAGATTTTATTCTAAAACAATCTTAAATTTTTATTATGTGTACGTTTTTCAGATAGAATTAACTTGAAAGGTTATTCAAGTTAATTTCCTTTATAAAAATAAATGTAGTTATCTAGATTTTCTTAATTATCTTCTATAATTGTTACCTATTTACCTTTATTTAATATTATACATCGGATTTTGTTGATAATTTCTAATTGATTATATTTAAGATTTTCATTAAGTTCTTCTAATAACCTAATTAAAATATTATTTTGTTTGATTATTATTTGTAATGCATTACTATTATTTAAATTATACAATTCTACTTCTTCAGCTTATCTAATACTCATATAATTATATTGACAATGTTGAGAAATTAGACTCTGATACTAATTAAAACACAACAAAACATTTTAAAGACAATAGAAATTTAAAATTTTTCTATAATAAAATGTTAACTAGCTAAGGCTTTTTACTAATTTATAACACTTATATATGTGAATATGTTTAAATTATATATTTAGAAATTTAATAGATTTTATTGATAGTTTATAAATTAAATAGATTTTGATTTATATAATTTAAAGACTTGATCAACTCAATCCATAATTTACAGAATAAGTAAATAATTTGGCAATAATTGAGGGGGGGGGGGGGGGGTAGAAAATGAAATTAATCCTTTATTTACAATATAAATTGGCAAGTCCAACACCAACAAACAATCAAAGAAAGACCCTTGGAATTAGGGTGGGTGCAGATCGGTTACGGCTATGGAACCTCTAATCGGCCATCCATCTGCCAGATTGATAGATTGGAGAAAATTAATCCGCACCCGTCTCCCAATCCAGCAGATATGAATTGAGCAGATTGGCGGATGGATACAAATCAATTTGGCCATTTAAAATTTTATAAATTTTTAACATAATTCAACTTGTGTACTTCCTCAAAAAATATATATATTACAATCAATGACTTACAAAAGTATTACAATCACTACATATTTCATCCAAAGAAAGAAAGTTTGAAACTTTAGAACATTACAATCACAGCATGTCGCATCTACATATTACAACCACATCATGCCTCATCCATATAAAGTATTATAATCTATGATTCTTAAAATATAAAAACAATTCAAACCACCAAAACCATGAAGATAGCAGTAGTAGAAATTATATGTTTCTGTATTGTTATATCTATATCTATATCTATTTTTGAAAACAAAAACCAACCAGTATATATCATCTTTTTTATTTATTATTTTTAGCGTAAAAATATATATATAGATAAATAATACATTTATTTTTTTCAATTTAAAAAATATATTTAAGTTGAAAACTCTTTTTCAACAGAATATTTAAACTCTTTTTCAATTGAAAACACAAATTGAATATATAAACAAATTGAATACAAATTCTTACAAATTACTAGAGGTGCTCACGGTTTGGCGGTTTCGTTGCGGCTAAAGGAACTTCAAATCTACCATCCGTCCAAAACTAGGCGAATTGGAAAAAATCAATCTGCAACCGTCCGCTCGTCATCATGCATCCGTTCAAAATGTGACGGATCGGTTTAATTCGATCAGTTTAGACGGATCAATATATCTACTGCTCACCCTTACTTGGAATGAGCAATAATTGACTCTTTGACTTTTTCGATTGAGAGTGTATAGGGTGACTGAGTTACTCTGGCTAATTTAGTTATAGAATTATCCTGGAATATGAAATTATATTTTAGGGAGATTATTATTTCACGTGTAGTATTATTATTAGATAATAATACCATGTATCAGCGATAGCATAGGTCTCATTTGAAAAGTTAGTTATTTTAGTAAGTTAAAAATTTTATATTTGGAAAGATGGCTGAATTTTTTCATAATTGTACGTGATATTTGTCATATAAAAAGTAAAATAATTATGAGTTTGATATGATATTTTATATTATTGACTATTTTAATCTATTTTATCTTTTTGTGAATTTTAACCCAAAAAAAAAGTCAAAAACCCACTTGCCAAATAGGGCCATAATAAGCATGGTCTGGATTGGGATAAAATCAGGATCAATTCGTTATCTGCGGTTTCTAAAAAATTGGAACTAATCCAATCTGTTTAAATCGTAGAACCGAGCCGAACCAATCTATTTAAACACGGATTTGATCAGCTTAGAACCACGGATTCACATAATTAAATAATAAAAAATATATATATAATATTTTAATTTCATAAAAACATAAACATAGCATCATATTAGTTACACAATAACAACATGTCTTTCCATAATAGCACATACTGTTCTAGAATTTAAACAACCACAAGAAAATTGGTTCTACTATAAGTATTTAGACCATTACAAATTAAAATTAAAAACTAACAAATAAAAGTAATAAAAGAAGATACTATACGGGGTTTAGGTTTTACATGGAATAAGGGTGTGTTTGTTTTGAAGGATTAGGGTGTGGGATTAGACTATTAGTCTCACCGGACTAATAGTCCATTGTTTGTTTCAATTTTTTTGCTCGGGACTAATAGTTCCCCCGGACTATTAGTCCCATATTTGTGGGACTATCCTATCTCATGGAGGGGGGGGTGGGATTATTTCCATGAGATTGGTATCCCATGGGATTAAGCTCTGAAATGTCTATTTTACCCCCATGCTATTACTTAGCAAACAATTAGAAAAGGGTAAAATAGTCTTTTGAACATTTATAAATTATTTTTTTAATGTTGTTAATTTAAAATTATATATTAAATAAAAAATTTGAATTATAAATTATAAATTATAAATTATAAATTAAATTTAATTAAAAATAATAAGTTAAAAATTATGGCCTTATAAATTAAATTTTTTTAGTGTTGTTAAAAAATTAAATTTACATATTAAATAAAATTATTTTTTAGTGTTGTTAATTTAAAATTATATATTAAATGAAAAATATAAATTATAAATTTAATTTAATTGAAAATAATAAATTAAAAATTATGGCCTTATAAATTAAATTTTTTTAGTGTTGTTGAAAATTTAATTTATATATTAAATAAAATTATTTTTTGTTGTCGTTAATTTAAAATTATATATTAAATAAAAAATATAAATTATAAATTATAAATTTAATTTAATTGAAATAATAAATTAAAAATTATGGCCTTATAAATTAAATTTTTTTAGTCTTGTTAAATTATAAATTACAAATTATAGATTACAAATTTAAAATTATATATTAAATAAAAATTATAAATTACAAGGGTAAAATAGTCTTTTGAACATTTATCATTTTGCAGTCCGTCTAACCAAACATTGGATTCACTAAAAATAGTTCAATCCAGACATCTAATTCCATGACTAAACAAACATAGGATACAAATTCAATCTAACCAAATAGTCCGGGGACAATGTATCCCGGGACTAACAGTCCAATCGATTACAATCCCCCCTTATCTAGTCCGTCCAAACAAACACAGAGAACATAATATGTGGGAGGCTGTATAATATAAATATAGGTTATTTATATACAGTCCGGATTGGTTTCAATCCGAAACCGTGGAGTTCAATCCATAATCGATTCGTGGATTACGGATTTTTAATTTTTCAATCCGAAACCAATCCACAGATTCAAAAAACCAATCAAAACTTACCGGATCGGACTAGACCGAATCAGATTATGAATTTCACGGATTCCTTACTCAACCTTTCATAATACTATTTATTATATTGAATTTTTACTTAACATGTTTACATAATTTTATTAAACAATTAAACAACAACAAAAGTTATGATTACTGAAAGTTATGAATAGTGAAATTGTGATATACACTCCTAGAATTTTGTATAACAAAAATTATACATTTTATGATGAAAAATTATATTTTTTATATAAAGTGCATAACATATACATCTAGTAAAACTGAATTTGGTATCTTAAAATCTTTACTTTTCTTTATATTACGTGCCATTTCTTTTCTTTATTTAAAACAAAAGATTACATAGAAAAAAAAAAATGATGCAGACCACTAATTAGTGGTTGCTCTAATCATGTGGCAGTGGGTCCCACTGCCACATGTATTTTGTATCTTAGTTTTGTTTTTTTGTTTTTTTTTGCTTTCCACATCATTAGTGGTGGTGTTAATGGTAGAAATTTAGTGGTCTGTAGCATTGTTGTATAGAAAAATGGATGAGACTTGAACCCGGGCACAAGGTTTGGTAAAAATAACTCTTATTATTTAAGTAACACATATATTATAATATTAATATTTTATTTTTTATTTTTACTTACTTAAAATATACATAATTCGCATGAATCAACCTCCAATATGTTTTTTAAGTGTGTGTAAAGTAGCCTTTTGATGTATAAGAGGGAGATAAGGGAAGGGAAAGTCAAACCGTAGTTTGAATTTTTGAAGATTTATTTTTCAAAAAATTACTCAAATTTTTTGTTTTTTTAAATTTTTTGTTTTTATTGATTTTTTTTAATATTTTAAGTAATTTTTTTAAAAATTTTTAGATACAGTTAACATAAATATAATTAAAAAGTATAATATTTGTGAAATTTTTTTCTATAAAATTTATTAAATACAAAAAAAAAAAGTGAATTTAGTATATTTTTAGTATTTTTGTGTATTTATTAATTTTAAAAAATATTTTTTCACAAATATTTTACTTTTTAGATAATTAAGGTGTATCTAAAAAAGTTTTAAAAAAAATTTATTTAAAATTTTAAAATATTGACTAAAAACAAAAAAAAAAGGAAAATTAAAAAAAAAAATCAAAAATTTGAATCTAAAAAATTAAAACCAAACACACTGAGAGCGACTTGGCGTAGTGAAAAAGGCGACATGTCCCCTCACTTTGGAGGAAAAAAAAGGCAGCGTTTGGTATAGTTTTAAAAATATGATTTGAGAATGGAGTTGTATTTTGAGTTTGTGAGTTTGAGTGTAGAAAATGTGTTTGGTTATGAGTTTTGAAAAGAATTTTAAATTAAATTTTGAGTTGAGCGTTGAATTATGTTTTGAATGTTTAATATGACATGTGAAATAAGAAAATTTGTTTGGTTATGTATTTTGAAAAGAGTTTTTAAAACTTAATTCAAAAAGTTATAATTCATAACCAAACACACAACTCAAAACTTTATTAAAAATTCTGTTCAAAACTCATAGCCACACTCTTTTCAAAATTCAATTAAAAAAAATAATTATTTAAAAAAATAACATATTTTTTTTAATTGAAAATACTACAAACAAAATATTTTTTTTTCAAAATAAATATTCAATTATTACTTTAAAATAACTTTTAATTGTATATTTGGTTGGAATTTTTTTAAAAATATTTTTGATTTAAAATATAAAAAATATATATTATATTTGTTAAAAAAATCAAAAACAAAATTCACATTTTTTTTTCCCAAATAACAGGTGCCAATTGCCCCAAAAAAAAAAAAAAATGTTCCAATCCACCAACCGGACGTCCGGATAGACCAAGGCACGCTTTTCAAAATTCAAAATTAAAAAAAAAAAAGCTCAATTCTCCAAACAGAAGCTGAAATGAGTTTTGAAATATTATATTGGAATTAATTTTTAAAAACTTTAATCAAACAAATTATTGAAAACAACTTTTGAATCATGTTTTTAGAGTTGCTCCAAACATGTTTGTTTGGTTGTATATTTTGAAAGTAGTTTTAAAATTTGAGAGTTTAGGATAATTAGATATTTTGTTATAATTGAATAGATGTGTGTGAGAGAAAAAATAATTGAGAACGAAATAGGAGAGGGAAAAAATAATTGATTAATATGTAAAAGAAATATTGGAATTTTTTTTTTCAAAAAACTTAAACTAAATAAAATTTTTAATTTTTAAAAAAAAAATTATATGTTGAGATACAAATGAAACAAGTTCAATTTATTTGGATGCAAATTCCTGAGCCATATCTCATACCATTTGACAGGTCTCTACCACTGCTAGTAGGACTCATTATCTTACTTTTTTTTAAGAACGTATAAAACACTCACTCATTTGTATACAAGTGTTGATTGAACAGGCGACGTGTGGGCACGCGCTTGTAAAACTCGGGGGTGGGGATATATCTTGTACCATTTGATGGGTCTCTACCACGAGTTCAGATCATCTGCCGTGGTCTCCTGCAATGTTTCCTGCGGTAGTTACAAAATGACGTCGTTTTGTAAGTTTTTTTTTTTTTTTCTGATTTTTGGTTTTTCCCCCTTTTCTTTTCTCTCTCATTTCTTGGGAACCCTAAATAATGAAACGAGAGAGGTGAACAGAGACAGGTTGAGGGCGACGGCGATTCTATGGCGGTGAAGCGAGGAGCTTGAAATGTAGTTGGGTGAGATCCCTCATGCAACTCAATCTTCATCACCCACAAAGCAATGTTCATCATGTTCATGGTTTTGTAATCCAATGAATGGCATGATCTATGGTAAATATGATGATGACCCATCAAGTCATTACAATTATTCATGTCCCTCTCATGTTAGTCGGTTCTCTCTTCAATCTGGTTGTTCATCCTCAGTGGTTCTGGAAACCCATTAACGTAGAATTTCAAAGCAAATGACCAAGGTTATTTATGAGGTGATTCAAAAAAAGAGAATTTAAAGACACACCATAGATATAGAAATTTGGGCAATTTCATGGTCCCAAATTTTGAAACCATAGATTTTTCCGGTTCATCTTCAAGCTTGTGAAGATTGCAGTGTGGTAGATCTCAACCCCACAAAACTCAAGAAATCAAACCCACTTAAACCAAACCCATTTACAACAACAAGAAATCAAACCTCGCCTCGCCTCGCCGCCGCTGTTTCGTCTTACCGACTTCACTCCTTCAGTTTCGTCTCTCTTCTCTCCTCTGTTCTGGTTCAGTCGGGTTAGGGTTCTGATGGATGAGATGAGAGAGCAAGGAAAAGAGAGGGAAAGGAGAACAGGAGCCCCCCCCCCCCCCCCCCAAAAAAAAAAAAAATACAAAACGACGTCGTTTTGGAATCACCGCAGGAAGTATTGCAGGGGACTACGGCAGATGATCCGGACTCCTCTACCACTGCTAGTAGGACTATTATTATGGTATGTCCGTGCCTGAAGACACGGTGAAAATATTATTGGAATGAAAATATAATTGGAATGAAAATGTAATTGGAATGATTTTATGATTTTAAGCAAACAATAAAATGTAAGTCCCACAACACAAACATATAATAAAAATCAAACGAAATACGTCAATCAGCACTCTGCAATAGAAAAAAATAAACAATAAATTAAGCATACCAGTCAGTGCTCAGCAATATAAAGAAAATGCCAAATAACAAATTAAGCAGGCCAATCAGTGCTCCACAATAGAATAAAAAAATGACAAATTAAGCACACCAGTCGTATGTTGCAATTCAAAAAAAAAAAATTTATAAAAAATTGTGCAATAAACAATTATTTTAAAAGATTAATACGTACACAATCCAATCCTATATTAAAAGCAACACCCTTCCTGATAAAAATATATATGAAAGCAAAAAATAAAATTCAACCAAAAAAAAATATGAAGTTTTTTTTAAGCTAATTCAAGAGCATATTAGGAAGAAAAAAGAAAAAAGAAAAAAAGACTATAACACCAAGTGAATAATTCAAATGAATATTATATAACATATATACATCTAAACTTAGTTATAAATTGCACATAGATAAAAGGTTTTACAAAACTAAAATTTAAATCGATATGAAACTTTACAAAATCTAGATTGTAGCTAGCATATGTACACTTTTCACAAAAATAAATATGATCTTCAAACTTGTTTTTTCTTAGAATTCCTAAGAGCGCCTCATTACTTTCCAAAAAGTATTTGTTTCAACTTCTATATATCCCCAATGAGAAGCATGCACGACAATCTAGTAATTTATGAAAATAAAAAAGTTAGTTTATTAGTAGAAGAAAATCTATATAAATATCAAAACACTTTTAAATTGAAATTACCTTATTACATCCCTATCGAAGCAATCTAATTGTATTTATCTTTTTGAGGTCCATATATTTTTTAACCCAATCCTACAAAAGTCAACATATATAGCAAAAAAAATTTAAAATAATAATTTGTAATCAATAGAAGCAAATTTGTCAATAAATAAATTGTACCTTTTGACAAAAGTGATTTGATCCATAAGTAACACTATAACAAAATTTCAGGATAAACAATATTTGTAGTAGAATCTAGCTCATCGTTGGGAAGGAAGACACTTGTACGATCAAAAGATGTGCATCTAGATAGGGCCACATACAGTTGTCCATGACTAAACACTGGTGTGCACAATAAAAATATATATATTTAGAAAGTTTAAAAAATACGGCATTTAAAAAAAATTCTATATAATTAAATTGGGCCTACCTCTCGAACCCGGATGACATTAAGGTTATGCTCATCACGGATGACAACATTAGCATTTCTTTCTTCAAGAAATTGAACCTATAAATACAAAAGAATTAGAGGTAAAAAAAAATTAAAAAATGTATGCATGTAAGAAAATGAGTAAAAGGAGTCGATATTACAGTTTGACGTAGGTCTCCATCCATCTGTAAAATATAAGAAAAGAGCATTTTGTTATAAGGAAATTAGATAAAAAATAATGAAAAGAAAAGAAAATTGACTTAGACTTATAAGAAAGGTGTATTTTTTTTTTTTCAAATAAATTAAAAATAAAACAACTTACGTGACCAAAAATAGTAATGTTGTCCATAATTAGAAGTTAATGGTCAAGAGTGTCTCAACCTGAAAGTGTCTAGTTATGTAAATTTGAAAAAGATAACTGTAAGAAGGCAAAATGAGGTTTAATAATTGCCATAAAAAAAATTAATCGACACAAAATTAACAACCTCCTAACATACTTATAACATATAACCTACTTTAGAGTTTGTATCATTTTTTGATTTTTTGATAGACACTGAAAAAATATAAAGAAATATTATTTTTCGTAAACAACTTATAACAATTTTAGTAGCAAATCGGATAATAAAATATAAAAATTAATTTCAAAGAGAGGGTTACAATAAAGATGAGAAGAGCAGGTACATAAACAAAATACAAAGGGAAGAATAAAAGGTATGTAAAGTACAAAATAAAAAGTATGCTCGTGCGTAATGACATGATGTAATTAATATTGAGATCAAAATGTAGTTGAATACAAATGTAATTTATTGAAAAACATACAAAAAACTTAAGACATTGAAAAATATAAAGAAATATTGTTTTTAAAACCCACACTCTGCAATTTTGTTGATACCACACACTCTACAAAGCTCAATTAAAGATAACAACCCCTAGGCACGGGTATATATATTTGTTTCATTATTCATTCGTTACCAAATAATACCAGCCATTTAAAGATTAAAATTAAAAATAAACAATAAACAATGCACACCAACCAGTGCTTTGCAATACCAAAAAATTATTAAACACCAAATGAAGCACACTAGCCAGTGCTCTGCAATCCAGAAAAATAGAATTCAAAATATAAATAACAAACAATGCACACCAGCCATGGCTCTACAATACCAAAAAACTAAATTTAAAATAAATAGTAAACAATGCACACCAGCCAGTGCTAAGCAATCTAAAAAAAATTAAATTTAAAATTAAATTGACTTCAAGCAAGTGACTCCATCCTATTGTGAAGAAATAACAACGAACAAAGTAGAGATAACAAATATCACATGAAATAGAATGAAAAAAGTAGAGATTAAAATCCCTCAACAATGGTGTATTAGTAGAAATTACCATAGAACTTATCCTAGCTTAGCGTCCTCAGTTGATCTCACTCCACTTGTTTGCAAAATTGAACTGTTGTAATGATGTATTGATAGTGGACAAACACTATCACACAAAGGTTTCTCTTTTTAATAGACAATGGCATTGTCAAATGAGAAAAAAAATAACAATGAAAATGAGTAAGCTTAACAAATGTATCAATTGGAAAGCCGATCAACATGGGTCCATTACCGCTATGAGTCTTCTCAATTATAACAATTAATGCTTTCCCTTCAGGAAAACCAACTAAAATATGAGTGTGAGAGTTTCAAATTCAATTTTGAATATCTCAACTTCTTAACATTCTCTGAGATTAAGAAATAGGAAAAAGAAAGAAAGAAAAAAGGTAGCCCTTCACATAAAAACAGGAGGAAAAAAAAAAAAAAGAAAAAAAAAAGATATCTTGTAATCACAGGAACAAAAGAATATCTTGTAATCCCATACATACTAAAGAGGGAAATGAGCTGAAGTCTCAAGTATAAACTAAATATTTAAAGGAAAAAATTTTATTGAAGGGAAGGGCCAAAAAAAAACTCTTAGCTTTCATTCATATTTGCAATCACTTCCTTTTCCCTCCACAAATCACTCTACAAATCCAAGATTCAAGCACACAAAAAAAAATAATAATAATAAAACTAAAAAAAAAATCCTTTCACCCTTATTTTGGAATCAAGGGTGTTTTTAGTCATATGCAATTGATAAAATCCATAGTCCAGTTGTCCAAACACCTAAAAATCCAAACACAACTTCTATTAAATATGTTCTAATTTAATATGACCTGATGACCAATTTGCACAAATTAGGCGCCTTGTTTTATGATTTAGAGCAATCCTATATTGCATCCAAACAATAACCAATCAAAGCACTAACCAAAAAAGAGTTGACACTCAATAAAATCCAAACAAACTATTGGCGACAAAAGCTAAGAGGCAACGCAAACTATTTACGCATAGGAATGCTAAAATCTTGAATAGTAAGAATAACAAACTGTGTATAATACAAATCTATTATGTTTTTTCTGTGTATAAAAGCATTCACACATGTAATTTTTTTTACTATGCAATTTCTTTTTGATATAGCTTGTGAGGTAAGGGATTTCATCCTAGGTCCAACCATTGATTTTCATTTCAATGACACATTAAGATAGTCAAAACAATTTAAGGATATTTTAGAATAGTTGTCTCGTGTCTCAACGGCACAGCCACGTGTTATTGCATGGCTTAGTAGAGATGGTAGAACCCATGATTTTTTTGTTTGGTGATAAGGGATAACAGAAGGCATGATGATTTGTGATTGGTTTATGATGTGTCACACAGTGTCCCAAATAGAAAGAACCATTTTTTGATATTTTATGGACCTCTACTTATAATTAAAAAAAAAAATAAAAAAGAAAAGACGATTGATATAAAACATTATAACAAATTTTGCTAAAAGCTTAATTATATTACAGTTACAATCTTATGTTAATCAATATTAGATAAATGTAAAAAAAATTAATAATGTCATCAAAGTTTAAATCAAAATAAAAATTTTATCCTTCAAAGTTTATTTTAGTACTTTTAAACAATAAATACAAAATTAATTGACCAAATTGCACTTTCCAGAACCGGTTAAAACCCACCACCCCAATAGCCACCACTACCAATTTCTATCTCTCACATGCATTTTTTCAAACACCTTATATGCATTGGCTGGCATATTTCATCTGATTTTTATTATATGTTTCTGTGTTGTAGGACTTACATTTTATTGTTTGTTTAAAATCATAAAATCATTCCAATTACATTTTCATTCCAATAATATTTTCATCATGCCTTCAAGCACGGGCATACACTAGTAATAACTGATCAAAAGAACATATTACACAGTGTAACTCTCAACCATTTCATCAAACACAGTTTCTCTCAAAATCAATCATAAAACAACAAAAGAAAAAAGGTGAAAGGATAATTGTCAAGTGAGGTATGTGTAATTTGCCCATACAATTTTATATGCTTTCTTTTGAGATTGTTTTCTTTGACTTGGTTTGTGTCATTGGAGTTAAAGAAGGAAAGGAGAATTGGTAAGTGATCACTGTCAACTGTCATGGTTGATAAGGTTGTGTGTGAGTGATTTTCTGATCACACTGCCTATCTTAGTGATTCAGCGGTAAAAACACAGGCAGAATAGATGGCACAAATAATAGCACAAAGACACAAAGAGGATTTTACGTGGTTCGGCAATAATTGCCTACGTCCACGGGAGGCCGAGGTAATTTCACTATTGAATGAATGGTAAAAATTACAATAGACTCTCTGTAATTCTCTTACTCTCTTAGCATGTAATTGTAAGTGTTACAATTGATTTGTAGTTGTATATGCTCTGTTCAGAATGATCCCCCTTCTGTTTGTTGTCCTCCATCTCTATATATACACCGGAATAGAGATGGAGTGGTTACCAGCTTTTTAGCTGGCTTGCCAGCCCACTAGTGCACTTTTAGCAGCTTTTTAGGTAAAAGCTGTTGATTCCTTCACACGAATGCTAGTGGCATCGTGGCTATTTCTCATGGCCTCAAGGCAAGCTTGTCGGTGAGATAGTGGCCTCATGACTTTCCCCACTAGGCTGGACATCCACCTAACCAAGATAATATTTTATAACATCAACCTCGGCTTACTCTTCTGCGGGTAGCTCGGCCTTTGCACGTTAAGTCGAGGTTGGAGGCCTTCATCCGAATTAAGATGCCTTTGGAAATCACCTCGGCAATTACTTGAGTATATTGGCAAAACTTTACCGTGACACGTAGAACCTCGGATGCCACGTCGGTGACCACTTGCCACGTGTTGATACTCAGAAATATAACCCCACAACTGCTCCCTAAGTTCTATTACCTCGGCATACTGAGGTGATGGAACTTACATTGAACTTCTTTCTCAGACCTCGGGTTAAGAATTTTCTAGCCGAGATCATTTACTTCAGGCCGAAATGTCTTCTCCAAATTCAGAATGGTTCCCTTACGCGCATGAGCTGTCATGCACCGCTTTTCAACCGTTCCGATGACGCGTTTTTCTCCCATTGTTGCGTGCTTGTGACGCGCCCATAGGCTGTCGTTTCACTGTCTGCGCCGTCTGACGCGTGCGTTAACCAAGGCACAATAATTGCTGTTTTTGCCGCCGTTGCAATTTTTGACAAAATATTTGCCTCTCCTTCTCTCCTTTCACTTTTGCATTCGAATTTCCTTTGCTTTCCCTCTCTCTCTCAAGAGTTCTTTCTCTCTTTCGAATCTACCATTGCTCCTTGCGTCAAGCTCTGCAACTGCCTCCATCTGTGAAGCTTTCGTCACTATAACGTTCACCATCTGATCTCGGCGAAGCTTACTCCGGCCTTCACCTTCTCTGGTAAGCAACTGGCTCTTCTCCTCCAGTTCTTAATTTATCCATGAAATTGCTCGTCATTGTCGTTTTAATTTCTGAATCTTTCACCTGAATACGCCTATATTTATCGGTTTTTTGCACAAGTCACGAATACTCACACTGTTGCACCTCTTATTCTTGGTCTTCCTCCCTCTCTGTTCTTGAATCTGAGACTTCATTTTTGTTTTTCTGTTTTCCAGATTTCTGCCTTTCATACTCATTCTTCGTAGATTTAGGTTTGGGATTTGCTGTAGAACCGTCAATCCTTAGGAAGCCGAGGTCCTTAGAACCCTTCGAAAGTACCCTGTTTCTGTAGCCTCGTACTCGTATATCAATACAATGGGTGTGTGGAGAGATAGAGTGAACACCCCCACCAAACTAGAACATTTTAGGAGAGAATTTTCCATCCCAGAGGATGTCCATCTCAGACTAGCTGAGGAAAAGGACTCCATTATGCCCGATGGTGATAAGATGCCTTTTCCTGTTGTTGCCTTTGTCCAATGTGGACTTCGGTTCCCTTTAGATCCCCTCTTCCGCGAAGTCCTTCATTACTACACCCTCAATCCCATGCAACTCACCATAAACACCATAAGAACACTTAATGGTATAATAGCCCTAGCTCGGCAGAAGGGTGTTAGGATCACTCTTGCCGACGTTCAGTATTGCTACACCATGTGTGCCCTGAACCTTAAGGAAAAAGGTTATGTTTATTACCTTAAGCCGAGGTCCACTGAGTTTAAGATTGTAGCCGACCTTCCAGACTCCAACAAAGGGGCTGGAGATGATTATCTCATTGCATCTGGGAACTGGGAATTTGGCCCAGATGAAGAAGTTCATCTATTCCCTCTTCCTCGAACGGTCAGAGAGGGCAAGGGTAAGAGCCCATCGTTAACTGCTTAACTGTTGCTTTAATCAATTTTTCCCAACAAATTTTATCTGTTTCTGATATTGTGTTTCTTTTTGCAGACGTTCGCAAGCCTCCCAAGGACTTCCGCCAGTCCTACTATCCTGGGAAAGGTTTGAAGAAACTTTTGAACCTTCCACTTCAGCAACGAAAAGCTCCATTGTTACTGAATTTCATCCCCACATACACATCCAAATTAGCCGACGTTCCGAAGAAGCAGAAGAAGAGCGCCCCTCCATCGATTGCTTCTACTGAACAGGCTGCCTCCACATCTGAGCCAGCCGATCAGCCTTCAACCTCGGCACCAACTTTGATACCAGTGACAGAGAAGAAACGACGACGAAGACTTGTTAAAACAGCCGAGATGGAACGACCAAAGAAAGTTGTGCTGGACCTTCTGGCCGATCTCCCTGACGATATGGATGATGCACCATCCCAACAAGTGCCGCCGCCAAAACCCAAAAGAATGAAGAAGGCCCAACCAAAGGCCAAGGTGACTGAAGCTGATGCCGAGGCCGAAGATGCCCTGCCAATATCCAAATTGGCCGAGAAGACTACTTCGGCACCTGCAAAAAGACCTGCTGAAGCCCAGCCATCAGGGTCTACTCAACAAAAGAGGCCAAGGTCTTCGTCTGCCACAACTTCGGGATCCAGGATTCCCAAAGTTCCCTGGGAACCCAAAGTTACTCTTGAAAACAGGCCGGTCTATGCCAATGAAAGTGCCGCCGATGTCAAAGTCGGCGTTGCACTCAGTACTGCAGTTCTCCTGGAGGGCGATCTGGAGCGTAACGCCCAGATGAGTAGATATGATAATTACGCCCTTATGTTACAGCATTCTGTTCAAGTAAGTCTTTGAATTTGTTAACTTGTTTCTCATACTTGTAAAATTCTGGAATATTCTATAATAACTTTTGCCTTGTGTTCTTTCAGGCCATTCAACACGCCCACTCTTTCTCCATGCAGGCTTTTGAAATGGGGGAGGAGTTATCTGAATTGAAGAAGGAGTTTTCTGCCCTTCAGAAGATCCATAAAAGGGATCAGTTAAAGATGAAAAAGCTGGAGGATCAGGCTGAGGCGGCCACAAAGGCCCATCAGTTAGCTCAACAAAAAGCTGAGGCTGCTGAAGATATAAGAAAGGTCGCCGAAGCCGAGAAAAAAGAGGCTGAGGCTAAAAAGGCTCAAGCCGAGAAGGAGCTAACTGATGCCCTGGCTACCAAAGACGCCGACATCAAGGCTGCAGATGCGAAGGGCTATAGTCAGGGTATGGCCGACGTCGCGGAAGATTACAAGCTTCAAGTCAAGCAGGCGTGCAACAAGGGATTTATCCTAGGTTGGAACGCCTTGGCCAAAGAGCTTGGTCTTCCTGCCGACTCGCCTTGGCGCAAGACCAAAGCCATTCGTCTTCCCTTTGCTCTTTCTCCACCTCCAAGCCAAGTTGAAGAAGAAGCTGATTCTGAAGCCGAGGCTGAAGATGACGCTGAAGATGAAGGTGAAGCACTGGTCAGGAAATCCAAGGAAGCCTGTGAAACCAAGTCACCTCCGCAGGGCGATCAAATAATGGACTTAACCCAGGAGGATGAGGAGGTTGAGAAGGTGCCCAAGGAAACTGGCCCAACTTATCTATCTTCAGACCTTCTTCTGGCTGATAGGAGTGTGGAGAAGACTTTGGCCGAGATCGATGCTGAGGTTGCAGCGGAAAAGGTGGCCGAGGTAGCAGCAGACAAGGAGGCTGAGGTCGTGGTACAAGAAGGTGCAGAGGTTGCGAGTCAAAAGGATGCCGAGGTTACTTTTCAAGAGCCCTCTGAGGTCCCAGCCCAACCTGCTTCTGAGGCTGAAGAAACTTGAACATCTTCTCTTTTTCTTTTTTGTACTTTGTTTCTTTTCTTTAAACAATGTAAGCTGTCTTTTGTGGCCGATGTGCCCTCTTGTTGTTTTAAAAACAATTGACTCCTGTTATCTTTATGCTTCAGTCTCTGACTTTTCTTTACTGCTTCTGTGTAGCTTTATACTTAGAATATTTTGCATACTTTACATATTCTTCCTTCTTTGTGTAATCTTCTCGGGGTAACATACCTCGGGTATAACACCTGCAAATTTTACTTCGGCAAGGAACTGTCCTGCAATCTTGTCATAAACTTCAACAAGTATAAAACATATACTATTCAATATTAACCTTTGCAAACTTTTCTTAAGTTTCAACGAGTGGTTAAACAACAATCTCAGTCTGCCCTACTTGTAAATTGCTACAAATTTCAACAAGGATTAAAATAAACAGTAAACTTTACTCAAGTTTTAACAAGTGTTAAACAACAATCTTAACCTTTACCTCAACCTGTAAATTGCTGCAAATTTCAACAGATGGTAACATGTCGGCTTAACTTCAACTTGTAAATTGCTGCAAATTTCAACAAGTGTTTGAACATCTTCCTTGGTTTATCCAACCAGCAGACAGCTATAATTCTGTATGTCATAACATCGGCTTCCCTTCGACTTGTAAATTGCTACAAATTTCAACAAGCGAAGAGAAACAAATATCTCGGCTTGACTCCAACTTGTAAATTGCTACAAATTTCAACAAGTGAAGCCAAGGAACCATCTCGGCTTAATTTCAACTTGTAAATTGCTACAAATTTCAACAAGCGAAGCTAAGCTTTTTAATCGGCCTGACCAACTTGTAAATTGCTACAAATTTCAACAAGGGTTAATACAAACAATAAACTTTACTCAAGTTATAGCAGGTGTTAAACAATGATCTACTTGTAAATTGCTGCTAATTTCAACAAGAGTTTAAACAATAATATCAACTTTATTTGAACCTGTAAATTTATGTCGGCTTGACTTCAACTTGTAAATTGCAACAAATTTCAACAAGTGTTTGAACAAGTGGATTGCTATATGTCGGACAGCGGTATCATCAGCTTCACCCCAACTTGTAAATTGCTACAAATTTCAACAAGTGAGGAGAGTAGTAACCTCGGCTTAACTTTAACTTGTAAATTGCGACAAATTTCAACAAGCGAAGCTGAGGAATCATCTCGGCTTAACTTCAACTTGTAAATTGCTACAAATTTCAACAAGCGAAGCTAAGCTTTGTATTCGGTCAAACCAACTTGTAAATTGCTACAAATTTCAACAAGTGGCAGACTTTGTATTCGGTCAGACCAACTTGTAAATTGCTACAAATTTCAACAAGTGGTAGACTTTGTATTCGGCCAGACCAACTTGTAAATTGCTACAAATTTCAACAAGTGGTAGGCTTTGTATTCGGCCAGACCAACTTGTAAATTGTTACAAATTTTAACAAGTGGTAGGCTTTGTATTCGGCCAGACCAACTTGTAAATTGCTACAAATTTCAACAAGTGGTAGGCTTTGTATCTTCATTGCTCCTCTGCCCCCAATGTGAACCTGAGTTCCACTTGGGTTCTCATTGTTCATGTCTTCCAGCATCTGTTTGTTGAGGACGTCGGCCAAGAGTAATGATCATCTTAATGATAGAAAAACTTCACATTGCAAGTGTTCCAGGGTCTTGGCAATGCTTTGCCATCATTGTCTTCAAGCCGATATGCTCCATTGCCTAACACCGAGGTAATTCTGTAAGGCTCTTCCCAGTTCGGGCCAAGCTTGCCCTCTCTGGGATCTTTCTTGTTGCCGACCACTTTTCTCAGGACCAGGTCGCCGACTTGAAAATCTCTTGGGTTGACCTTCTTGTTGTAAGCTCTGGCAAGTTGTTGTTGGTATACTGCAAGCTGAATTGCAGCCTTCTCTCTTCGTTCTTCCAAAAGATCCAGATCTCGGGCTAAGAGTACATCATTAGTCCCATCTTCAACTCCCTGGGTTCGGATCCCTAGGATGCCGACCTCCAGTGGAATGACTGCTTCTGTGCCATAGGCCATGGCAAAGGGAGATTCCCCTGTTGATCTTCTCGGCGTAGTCCGATATGCCCAAAGCACGTTGGGCAATTCATCTACCCACTTCCCTTTTGCTGCTTGCAACCTCTTCTTTATTCCATCCAAGATTACTTTGTTGGATGCTTCTGCTTGCCCATTACTTTGAGGGAAACTTGGTGTTGAGAAGTAGTTCTTGATCTTGAATTTTGCACAGAAATTCTTGATGAGCTTGCTGTCGAACTGTGTTCCGTTGTCGGCAACGATGGCTCTGGGAATGCCAAATCTGGTGATGATGTTCTTCCATATGAAATTCTTGACATCCACTTCTCGGATTTTAGCAAGAGGTTCTGCCTCTATCCACTTTGTGAAGTAATCTGTTGCCACCAGCAAGTATTTTCTCTGCCCAGTTGCTTGGGGAAGCTGTCCGACCAGATCCATGCCCCATTGGGCAAACGGCCAAGGGCTGGATACTGGATTCAGGTCGGCAGCTGGCTGATGAATCAAAGGTGCAAACCGTTGACAGGGTTCACACTTCTTCACATATGCTTCTGCATCCTTTTGCATGTATGGCCACCAATACCCTTGGGTAATGGCCCTATGGGCTAATGATCTGCCCCCAGTGTGGCTTCCACAAATCCCTTCATGAATTTCATATAAAAAATCATCAACTTGAAGAGGGTGTACGCACCTTAATTGGGGTCCAGTGAAGGACCTTCTGTAGAGCTGTCCGTCCGCAGTCAGGCTGAATCTTGCCGACTTCAATCTTACTTTGTGCGCCTCCTTGCGATCTTCTGGCAGTTTTCCTTCTTTAAGGAATGCAACAATTGCATCCATCCAGCTCGGCCCCATGTCCACGCACATTGCCTCTTGCTTTGCGTGCCGTGGTTCTATGCTCGGGCCCGACATGTAATCGATCATAATTGTCCTCGTCTTCCCAGTCTGCATTGAACTCGCCAGGTTGGCCAACGCGTCGGCGTGGCTGTTATCATCTCGGCTAACTTGAAGAAGTCGGCATTTCTGAAATAACTCGGCTAGTCTGATCACCTCTTTCGCATATGCCGACATCCTCTCGTCTCTGGCTGCAAATTCTCCTGTTGATTGGTTAACAATTAATTGTGAATCACAAAAAACTATTACCTCATCTGCTTCTGCTGCTGCTGCAAGTTTTAATCCGGCGATTAATGCCTCGTATTCAGCTTCATTGTTTGAGGCCTTGAACCCCAAACGGATGGATTGTTCAATTATTTCTCCGTCTGGGGATATCAGCAATACTCCTGCCCCCGCTCCTCGTCGGTTTGAACTTCCATCGACGTAGAGTCTGAATGAATCGCCGATGTAGATGCTGCAAGGTCGGAGTTTTTCCTTCTTTTGCTCTTTCGTTGTCGGCTGGGATTCTTCGGGCTTGCTAGGACCTGGTTCATCTCGGCTCAATGGAGGCCGACGTTCGATGGACTCCGGCGTGAATTCTGCCACAAAATCGGCCAAAACTTGGCCCTTGATTGCTGTTCTAGGTCTGAATTCCAAGTCATACTGGCCCAAAGCCACTGTCCACCTTGCAATTCTTCCTGTTAAGTCTCCTTGATGCAACAGGGATTTCAATGGATGTTCTGTTAGCACCACAATCTTGTGTGCTTGGAAGTAGTGGTTCAACTTCTTTGAAGCCATAACTAAAGCCAACATTAACTTCTCCAGAGGTAAGTACCTTGTTTCAGCACTGGCTAAGGTTTTACTTACATAATAAACAGCCTTCTGGTCTCCCTGTTCTTCTCGGATTAGAACTGCGCTTACAGCATGTTCTGACACAGCCAAGTACAAAATAACTCCTCTCCAGGCTCAGGTGTTGAGAGGACTGGAGCCGTGATCAGGTACTTTTTTAGATCGGCCAAAGCGGCCTCGCACTCTTCAGTCCATAGGAAGTCTGTCGTCTTCCTTACCAAGTTGAAGAAGGGTTTACATTTATTGGAACTTCGGCTTATGAATCTGTTTAGGGCTGCGGCCCTGTCAGTGAGCATTTGAACCTGTTTTGCCGAGGTTGGACTCTGTAGATCTAGGATGGCCCTGATCTGATCTGGGCTGGCCTCTATTCCTCTCCTTGTTACCAAGTACCCCAGAAACTTACCAGATCCAACCCCAAACGCGCACTTTGATGTGTTGAGTCGGAGCCGATATGATTTCAGTATGTTGAATACCTCGGCTAGGTCGGCGAGGTGATTCTCTGGCTCCTTGGTTTTCACGACCATGTCGTCGATGTAGACTTCCACTGTTTGGCCTATCTGGTGCTTGAACATTTTAGTTACCAGCCTTTGGTAGGTTGCTCCTGCGTTTTTTAGTCCGAAAGGCATTACCTTGTAACAGTACAAGCCTTTCGGGGTGATGAACGCCGTCTTCTCCTCGTCTGGGGGGTACATGGCTATCTGGTGATACCCCCTGTAAGCGTCCAGGAAGCTCATCCTACCATGTCCAGACGTTGCATCTACCAGCTGGTCAATTTTTGGCAGAGGGAAACTGTCTTTGGGACAGGCTTTATTTAGGCTTGTAAAATCCACGCAAACCCTCCATTTACCGTTTTTCTTCTTTACCACCACAGTGTTGGACAGCCACGTTGGATAGTTGACTTCTCTGATGGCCCTTGCTTCTAGAAGTTTGTCAACTTCTTCCTCCACTGCTTCGACGTGTACCAACGTCGGTCTTCTAGCTCGTTGAATCACAGGTTTAGCCGACCTGTCGACGTTCAGTCTGTGACATGTGACCTCGGGGTCAATGCCAGGCATTTCATAAGGTGTCCAGGCAAACACCTCTATGTTTGTTCTTAAAAAGGCTTCAAGTTCTTTTTCCTCTTCCCCGGCTAAGCCTGAGCCGAGAAGAAAAAAGCGCTCCTCATTGCCGTCCTGGACGAGGATTTTCTTTAGTGTTTCCTCACTCTTCTCGGCCGGTTCCTTGCCGACATCATCTAGGACTCCATGTCCTCGTCTTCAACTTCGGCTCTGGCTGGTTCTCGAATGTTGCAAGTAGTCTTCATTGCTGCCATGGAGCAATTCTTTGCCTGTAGTTGATCTCCTTTGACTTCTTCAATCCCATGTTCTGTTGGGAAGCGCAGTAGTTGGTGCAATGTTGAGGGGACTGCTCCCATTGCATGCAACCACGGCCTGCCCATGATGATGTTATATGGTGATGGCGTATCAATCACAATGAACTCGGTCCTGATCTTCTTAGTGCCTGCTTGCACTTCCAAGTTTGTGGCACCTAGTGGCCACGTCGGCGTTCCATTGAAGCCGACCATCGGGCTATTTGATTGCTCCAGGTCGTCGGGGTGAAGGCCTAGCTCCTTGTAACATCTAACGTACATGATGTCACAAGAGCTGCCTGGATCTATGAGGATGCGTTTTACCTGGCACTCCCCAACCTGGAGGGATACAACCAAGGCATCATTATGCGGCTGCTGTACCATCTCTAGGTCTGCCTCGGTGAAGTTTATCATCGGACCTTGGCAATCCCCCGGCCAAGGTCTTTTCAATCCGACCTGGTTCACGTACTGCAAGTGTTTTACTCTTTGTGTTTCCCCCCGTATGTCGTTTTCATTCACCTTGGAATGAATCACATTTACTACCCGAGGTCTTTCTTCCCGAGGTTGCGGTAGTGGTGGAGCTGCTTCAGCCTGAGGCAGCCTTGCCTGTTCTTCCCTTGTTCTGGTTTCATCGACAAGGTCTCTGAGGTGGCCTCGCCTCACCAGATCTTCCAAGTGTGCTTTGAGGGCTCTGCAACCCTGTGTTGTATGTCCGTTTTCATTGTGATAAGAACAATGTCTGTCCATGTTTCTTCCCATAAACTCCCCGGGTTCCCTTACTGGTGTTCTGAAATAGGGCTGGCTCCGAATTTTTCCTAGGACCTTTTGGATGGGAAGTCGGAACACGGTTGTAACTGCCTGTTTAGCCCTTAACTCTACATCGGCCTTGCTGAACCCGTTGTTACTTCGGCTTCGCCTCAGCGAGTTGTTTCCTTCCTGTTTGACCTCTTTCGGTGCCGATGTGTCCTCCTCGGCTCTGGCATATTTTTCGATTCTTGCCATGAGTTCCTCCATGCTCTTTGGCAATGTCTTCGCCAAAGATTTCCGTAGTGAACAATCTGTTTTCAGGCCGTTCTTGAAAGACACGACCGCTACCTCCTGGTTGCATTCAGGTATTCGGTTGAACACTTCGTAGTACCTCTTTGCGTAGGCCCGAAGGCCTTCATCCTTGCTGATCTTCAAAGCCATTAATGCGTCCACCCTCAATGGCTGTAGCTTGTTTGTCACGAATCTGGCCACAAACATCTCGGCCAGGCCTTCCCAAGTTTTCACACTTCCTTTTGGTAATCTATGGAACCAATCCGATGCAATCTCCCCAAAGGACGATGGGAATACTTTGCAGAGCAAAGGCTCATTTCCACTGTATAATGCCATTGAGTTCAAAAACAATCCAACATGGAAGTTAGGGTCTGACTTACCATCATAGATTTGGAACCTCGGCATGCTGAATCTTTTTGGAGCTTCAAATTTGTCCAGTTCTTCCGAGAATGGTGTCCTCGGCTTGAGTAGTGAGGTCACCTCGGCTTCAGCGTTCTGTTCTCTCCTCTTGAGATAATTTCTCAAGTCTTCTTTGCTTCTCCCCGGAGCTCGGCTATCTTTCGATTTGAGTCCCTTTGGCACACTACTCTCGGCCTCGTGGTGTGCCCGTTTCGACCTTTGCCCGTGCGTTGTGTCGAAGCAGAGAACCTGCTTTTGTACATGCCGATGTTCTCTTGGTTCCTGATCCTTCGTATTATACGTTCTCTGGGACTTGCCGACCTCCCCGGAGGACGGGTGAGAATGCTTCTTGTTCCTAGAGCGCTGTGGTGCCTCAGGAGTTGTTGTCCTTCCTTCATTCCGAGCTTTAACTGCTGGGATTGGCGTATCCTGCAGTGGGTATGGTGGCTGCATGACCTTGCTTTGCATCATGAAGTTGACGACCGACTGCAGGTCCGCCAACTTGTTTGCCAGGTCCTTCAGTTCCTCATCCCTTCGTATGCATCTATCCCTCCATACCTGGAGGTTGTCCTCCTCGTAGTATCTGCCTTGGTCCGCCTTTTTCGAAGTGTCATCATCCTGGATGACGTTCTTTCCCCCATGCCCCTGGCCACGGTTTTTATCATTGTGGTTGTTTCCTTCGACGTCAAGGTCAATAGGCCCGTCACTCTCAGCGGAAGTATTGCCCCTGTCCTTCTCGTTTTGTGCGTTACTGGCCATCTATTCGTTTTTCTTTCCCACAGACGGCGCCAAATTGTGTGAGTGATTTTCTGATCACACTGCCTATCTTAGTGATTCAGCGGTAAAAACACAGGCAGAATAGATGGCACAAATAATAGCACAAAGACACAAAGAGGATTTTACGTGGTTCGGCAATAATTGCCTACGTCCACGGGAGGCCGAGGTAATTTCACTATTGAATGAATGGTAAAAATTACAATAGACTCTCTGTAATTCTCTTACTCTCTTAGCATGTAATTGTAAGTGTTACAATTGATTTGTAGTTGTATATGCTCTGTTCAGAATGATCCCCCTTCTGTTTGTTGTCCTCCATCTCTATATATACACCGGAATAGAGATGGAGTGGTTACCAGCTTTTTAGCTGGCTTGCCAGCCCACTAGTGCACTTTTAGCAGCTTTTTAGGTAAAAGCTGTTGATTCCTTCACACGACTGCTAGTGGCCTCGTGGCTATTTCTCATGGCCTCAAGGCAAGCTTGTCGGTGAGATAGTGGCCTCATGACTTTCCCCACTAGGCTGGACATCCACCTAACCAAGATAATATTTTATAACATCAACCTCGGCTTACTCTTCTGCTGGTAGCTCGGCCTTTGCACGTTAAGCCGAGGTTGGAGGCCTTCATCCGAATTAAGATGCCTTTGGAAATCACCTCGGCAATTACTTGAGTATATTGGCAAAACTTTACCGTGACACGTAGAACCTCGGATGCCACGTCGGCTACCACTTGCCACGTGTTGATACTCAGAAATATAACCCCACAGGTTGGTCCAATTTCTTTATTTCTAAAAATTATTTGGCTATTTGTAATATTTGTATTATACGTAGGAAAAACATATAGATTCCTAAACATGTATCAATCTCAAAGCGTAACTCTTCAATTCCATGTCCAAACACCTAAAAATCCAAACATTGATAAGGGACAACATGATTTTTTTAAATTTACAATCTTATGTTAATCAATATTAGATAAATGCAAAAAAATTAATAATGTCGTCAAAGTTTAAATAAAAATAAAAAATTTAACCTTTAAAGTTTATTTTAGTACTTTTAAATAATAAATAAAAAATTAATTGACCAAATTACACCTTCCAGAACCAATTAAAACCCACCACCCCAATAGCCACCACTACCAATTTCTATCTCTCACATGCATTTTTTCAAACACCTTATATGCATTGTTAATATACAAACAATAACTGACATTTCCTCAAAATAAAATAAAATAAAATAAAGGAACATATTACACAGTGTCTCTCTCAACCATTTCATCAAACACAATTTATCTCAAAATCAATCATAAAACAACAAAGGAAAAAAGGTAAAAGGTATGTGTAATTTGCCCATACAAATTTATTTTCTTTCTTTTGAGATTGTTTTCTTTGACTTGGTTTGTGTCGTTGGAGTTAAAGAAGGAAAGGAGGATTGGTAGGTGATCATTGTCAACTGTCATGGTTGATAAGGCTGAAGGTGTTTGAATATGGACTATGGGAGTTTTTTTAAGACCAAAATCAACAAAAATAAATTCAAGAGACATATTATTGGAGGAGGAGAGCTGATCTGGTAAGCATTTTGCTATTACTTAAGATTATATCCAGAATTCTTCTTCAACTCTTTTGGTTATCATCATTTTTTATTGTTTTAAATTTTTGGCTTATCACCATCTACTATGCAAAAGAATTGCCAAAGTCATTAACATGTTATAAGGTAAGCAGTGACCTTAAAATGTCTTTTTTATAATACTCAGTTTTCTTTTTTCTTTTTTGTGTGTGTGGCACGGAATCAGAGCTATTAAGAGAAAATCCATTACACAACTTTCCACCAAATTTTCTTCCCAGATAATCAAGGTGCAATGCTCATCTATGTTTGTTATGCTGTATGAATTAATGTACAGGTCAGCTTTTATGAATTTGAGCATGCTATGTTTTATCGTCATTCCAGAAATTTTAATGAAATGTTGCACAGGCACACTTGTGGTATACGTACCTAAGACATTAGTGCTATTTTTGAGCTATCTTCCTGATTTTCTTCCATTGAAATGTTGTCTAGTTTTGCATTCAACTTTGCAATTTTGGTGTTGATCTCAAAAATCTGATTTTCAATATCAAAATATATGGACTAACCACCCCAAAAAGCACAATAAAGGTGAGTTCCTGTTTGATGTTACTTCATGTATCAGAGCCACCAATCTGTACATGCTGTGTGGGTCTCAGCCGGCCATCTTAGTCTCCCCTTTTTATCTCTTAATTGGTGCACATGCTATGCCAATCTATACATGCTATATAATTATACAATCAATTTTATTGATGAAGGCATATATATATATATTTGTATATATCTGCAAATATTGATTTAGAGTAACAAACACAATATTGAAACCTGCTGGAAAAAGTGAATCCGAATACCCAATTAATCAAACACAATGCCTAATGGAAACAAACCTGCTGGAAAAAGAATTAGAGTAACAAACCTGCTGGAAATATACTTGCTTCACCAAAAAAATTAATACTCAAGAAAAAGAATTAGACACCTCAAAAATACTACCAAATTTAGAAGAAACTCAAAAAAATATACTTGATTTCAAGATAGATACTCAGAAAAATATACTTGCTGGAAATACAGAAGAAGATTCTTCACCTAAATAGTATACCAGATTCTTTTGGTTTGCTCTCTTGCTGGAAATATACCATGATGGGTCAAATATACCAAATTCTTCCTTTAGATTCTTCATTTTGCAGTGGCTCCATTCATTCGGTCGTCGTTGCCACTGTTGATGAAGATTGGAATGGCGGAGAGAGAGAAGAAGAGAGAAGATGAAGAGGGTAATAGGGGGTTTGGGGTTGTGTCTCCGGCAATTGTTGGGCTCTGATAGGAATTGAAGAAGAACATGGGAATGGGCTCCGATGGAGAGAGAGAGAGGGGGGGTCTGTTCAAATTTTGAAATTTGGAAGAGAGAGACAGATTTTGAGATGAGAGGAATAGGTATGAGAGATATATTTTGAGATATTTTGGAACTTACATTTTGCACCATTAGATCTTGATGGTAATTGATCTCAACCATTCAAATGTCCAAATAGGACAAATGAGAGTAAGACATTTTCAACCATTGGATTGAATCAATCTAATGGTCCATATATTGACACATATACATTTTGAGCCCTTGAATTCAAACCAAGCCTTCCATTGTTATATAGATGTAACTCTTTTCTTAAGAGCATGTAAAACACTCACTGACGTGTCGACTGAACAGGGGGTGGGATAGGATGAGTTCGGATCCTCTTCTTGAGGCCCTCTCCTCCATTTCCTACTGGCAACGGCTGAGATCAGCCGTTGCAGATCCAACGGCTATTAAAAATAATAACAATAATAATTTAAAAATTAAACTGAAATTTTCCCGCCCAAACCAAAAGCTGTATAGGTTATTCCCAAATTTGGAATCAAATGTCATCACACGCACTCCTTCTCCTCCACAGAACCCACACTCATCGGCGACCCACTCCCGGCGGCAACCCAAGCTCGACGACGACCCACTCCCGACGCCGGCGACCCACTCGTGAAACCCAACCCAACCGATCGAGGTGAATCTTTTATCTGTCTGCTTCGCAAACACACAGCTTTCACGCTCGTCTCCTACACCTCACTGAACCCGTCTCACCGGCGACCCTCTCGACGGCGACCCACTCCCCAAACCTAACCCATTGCTTTGCCCTCATTCTCTCTGCTGTCACTTTGCGAACCAGAGAGCAAACCACATACATAATTTCAGAAAATAATTCTTGATAGTAAATAGCTGAGTGGATATCTATTCCATATCAGTTGAATTTAAGACAGCTGAGTGGGTTCTATCCTGAGACTTTTTTCTAATATTTTGTTTGTTTGGGGGTATAAGATTGGAATATCTGATTCAAGTAATTCTGATTTAGTCTTTTTGTGGTATTTCTAGGGAGTCTTAGTTTGCCAAACTTGTTCCAATCTCTGTTTTAGGTATTACTGTTTTGGGGAGTCTTTCTTGCTGCTGAAATGGGTACAGAGATAAAGTTGCTCAAACAGAAATGGGGTTGAACACTGTTTGAAACTGCTGTCCATCTGTTGTTGCTGCTATCCATCTGTTGCGAACATAAAAGAGCTTGAATTTGTTCTTGTTTTTGTGTGAACATGTATGAGGGTTAAATGTTTGCTAAAATTGTTTTTTGTTTATAGTTGCTGAAATTGGGCTGAAATGTGCGTTATGGCTTGTATTCACACTGAAATTGTGCTGAATTTGTTGTTTATAGATGTTGAATTTGTTGTTCAATCTAGTATGCAGTTGGTTCAATAAACAAATGGGAACTTTGCCCACCACAGGAACAGGAAGGAAATGGCTAATTGTTGTTTTTTTTGCATTTTGCATCACTTTTAACACAAATTCTTAAAAAAAAAAAAATGGACACTAATTCCAACATGAACATCCCCATGAACAACCAAACCCATGATTCATATTAATGGAAGCTTACTGAACATCCAGATGTCTGGTTTGTTTGATGGGAATATGAGATTGAAAGAGAGCTCCACCAAGTAGAGTGACTTGCCACAATTTTTTTTACACTGAACAGATTTTAGAATAGGAAATAACACAAATTCTAGGGCCACATTACCATCACAGTCAGTGGTAAAAGCATTGAAAAGAAGTCCTAATTCTCCACTAGTTTCTGCCCAAATACACATCCAAAAAGAGGGTGTGTTGACATATAATTTGGATGTTTTTCAATGCTGCCCTCTTCACTTGAATTCCAACTTTGATATAATTTCAACATTGATATAGTTAACTTGGAACTTGATTGAGTGACCACACATCATCCAGGAATGGTTCAACATATTTGCTTATATAAAAAACATATATATAAGAGTTAATTTGTGCAGTATGATGTTTGTCTTAGATTTGATTTGATAGGTTTAACCGAACTCTTGTAAAAGTACTAATTTGTGGCCAAGGAGGTTGAATTTTGGTTTGATAAAACTTTGAGATTTTTTCTAAGCAGATCAGGGGGAAGACTTTGGTTTCCTTCTCACTTTCTATTTTGCATCACAAACAAAAATGTTAAAGTATAATAGATAATTCAACTGCACAAGTTCTGTCATTTGATAAAATTTCTGATAGGCAATCAATTTCTATGCGCAGTCAGATATGCTTTCTCATTTCTCTCATGCCTCTCTCTGTTCATGTTTCAATATTCTGGAGTTCTAGGTGTGGAGGAACCACACCAATCCATCCCAAACTTAGAACCTTTGGGAATTGTTGTGAAAAAACTATCAAACAGATATAAAAAAAAAATGCTCTCAAATGAAGAATTTTTTTACTAGTAATGATGCTAGATTATTGGATTGGTTCTGTTGAGTACATATCCTTGGAAAATTTCTGTAAGAGTCCTCATATCTGTTGAACTATTAATTATTTTTGAAGTATACAATCCATGGCTTAACTTCAATTGTTGCAGATTTCGTCTTCAGAAATGGAGTTGAACACTGTCATTGAATCTGAGTCAAATATCTAACAATTAGTCAACTGAGAACTATCTGAGAAAGAGTCAACTGAGAACCATTTGAGAATGAGTCATCATTCCATCACTACATTCATCTATGGCCTGAGAACCCAGCTTTTACATTCACCAGCACTTTCAGCAATAGATGGGCAGCAGCACTTAAGCAAAAAATGGACAGCAGCAAAATAACCTTGACCAACCAGTCCAATGGTTTTCTCCAAACCTGCAAAGCAGTACATCTGCGATGGCACTATAAGAACTTTCTAAAAAATAGTGTGCTTTACTCTCCCCAGACTCCCCACCCCAGCACAGGACTTGAGGAAAATGAAAAATAAATATGCAAAAGTCAATAATGTCTCTAACCCATTGTTAAGCTCAAACAAATAATCCACGGCTGAGACAGATAATGTTTCAAGCTCAAATAATAAATTACACAACGTGAGGCAAAGAGGAAGACTAACCTCTGGTTTGCCAAGGACCCACCCAGACAGAATCTGTATCGATTTGAGACTGGGTTACCGTCGTCGAACCTGCAACGACGTCGAGAGTGGGTCGCCGCCGGTATTGGGTCGCCGGTGAGGGTGGAGGAGAAGGGGTGAGTATAGGCTGTAGGCTGTATGAGAGGAGTGCGCATAACCTCTTTGAGAGCCGTGTTTTGTTTGGGCGGGAATGGCCGAAAATTTCATTTTTTTTTTTTTAATCTCAGCCGTTGGATGTGCAACGGCTGATCTCAGCCGTTGCAAGTAGGATGTGGAGGAGGGGCCTCAAGGAGAGGATCCGGACTCGGGATAGGATAGGTGGAGTAACGCCAGGGTCGAGCAGTTTCTTTTTCAAATGCCATAAAAGCATTCACACCAAACTCTTTAATTTTTTAGTTAAATTAAAATTATTTTATTATTTTAGTTATTCATCTTTTAACACTTACAATATCAAACTTTTTATTCTAATTTATTCTTATTAAATATTATTTTCTTATTATATTTATTAGTCTTTCTTTTTTTTTATTAAATTAATAAATTATCAGCCAAACAATTCTTAAAAAAAAAAAAAAAAAAAAAATTGTCGTTGACCGGCCAGTTGTCCGACCAGACTTTCGGACGGACATCCGGTAACACAAATAGTAATGAACAGTGCCTCGTTACAACAAACGAATTACTGTAGCGATTATAAATTTTGACGAGCTCAAAACGAGTTTGATGCAGTTGATTTCTTGAAATTTTTAGCTAAAAAATGACTTCAAAGAGCTTGATGTGAATGCTCTAAAAGCTAGAATAATGTTTCGACCACTTTAGTAGCTAATAAGGTCTTGATAGTTTGACTTTTGTTTGTTTGTTGGTTTGACTTTTGTATGCTCTTTAGAATTGGTATTAGTGTTTCAAAATTAGAGTACTGAATCAGTATTGTAAAAGATACAAGTGAAATCAGTAATGATTTATAAGATTAATTTTAGTGCTCTAATAGAGTACTAATGACATGACAAAAAGAAAAAAAAAACAAACAAACAAACAAATAAATAAACTAAGATCAACATATTATAGTGGATAGAACCCATTATCAACTCATTAGAACTGGTTTTAGAACTCAAGAATTAGAGCCCCAATACATTACAAAAATGCTAGAGATCTAAAAAATTTTATCAAAAGTTTTATCAAATGTCTTATATAAGTGTGAGACCCATACAATATGGATCTCATGTGAGTCTCACACTTATGTGAGACATTAGTAGAACTTTTAATAAAATTTTTAAAATCTCTAACATTACTCAAAGTATTTTTCTAAGTGAAACTTTTTCTATCATCAATTAATTTTAACAAAAAAGAGTAGGATTTGATTTCACAGACTTAGGAAGTGAGTTTAATTTTTGGACTAAAACAATGTGAAAAGCAAAAAGGAGAAAATAAATTAACAGATGTAATATTGAGGTTCATCAATATATGACAAATAAAATTGGACACTTGTCATAATGTTGGTGAATAGGTGTAGACCGTACAGCGACACCAGTATGCAATTTCGTTGTAGAAAAAAGGTTGAGAATTCTTTTGGTCCCGTTTGGTAGAGTTATGGGAAAGTGATTATAATTTATAACCTAATAGCTTATAACTTATAACTGTGAACATAAGCTGATTTTTGATTTATAAATTAAGCTTCTCCTCCCCTACTCAAAGAATAAGTTGATTTTTGACTTACAAAAAGTTATAAGCTGTATTGTTAAGTTGAACCAAATACGTCAAAATAGCTTAAATTAAACTAAAAGTTGAAATAAGTTGGAAATAAACCTTACTAAACAGGGCCTTTATCTTTGACGTCCATCATCCCCAAATTTTTTGCTTTTTGTTTTTTTTGTTTTTTGTTTTTTTTCTGTCCCCATCATCTCCAATATATTCAAATTGACTAATTTTTTGCTTTTTGCATTTTTTTGTTTTTGTTTTTTTCGGTCCCCATCATCCCCAATATATTCAAATTGACTAAATTTTTGCGTTTTGTTTTTTTGTTTTTTTTTTCTTTCCTCCTATCAGATTTATGTATGTGGGGTTGTTGTGGGGGGTAAAGGAAGAAAAAGGCTGTCTATCATTTATCTTCCTCCCAACTGGCTACTATATAAAGGTAAAGCGCTTCCGTTTGCAAATTGTGAGTTTGTTGGAAGTGAGACCATTAGAATGAGTTGTTGAACTCCCTCCTCCGGTTATGGCTCCGCCGCCGCCTGAATTAGTAGTTGAAGTTCCTCATGAATTGCCAATGCTAGTCTTAGAGTTCTACTTGACAGCCGCTTTTGAAATCGCCATCCGATCGAACCAAACTCCTACACAATACTACTCTATAACATTCCACTTGGTGTGTCTGGTAATGGATTTTCCGTTTGCTTTTATCTTTGTTGCCAAATACGTTTCTTCCAAGCACCCGAACCTAGGCCGCGTGCTTGACCACGCTGGAGTAGTCTGTGAGTTACCGCTTTCTTTGTTGCCATCACAGTCTCTTTCCCGCTCTGCCTCAAGCTCATTTCCTGAATCGTATATGCTCTTTCATTGCTAGCAATTTTCGTTTGCAATTGCTGAATCCTAGCAGACGATTGTGTCACGCCCCAAGCTCCGTGACAACGCCGCACACTCCTAAAAGTGAGCATGCAAGGCTAAGAATCCAATCACATAACCCACAATGTAAAATACTCAATATAAATCCTTAAATTGTCATAATGCTAAAATCCACAAAAATTGATTATTCTTATCGTATGAAATTATCCACCAAGTCCTACTAACAAAATCCATTAACAAAACAATAATCCAAGTACTTAAATCATAGTTCTACTCTTGGCACATTATGATAATTTTCCACCAAGTCCACTATTAAAATCCTTTAACAAAATAATAATCCAAGTACTTAATCCATAGCCCTACTCTCGGCACTCGCACATGTAAAAATCCCGCGCAGCTCTACTCTTCAGAATCTGAAAAAAAATAAGGGTAAGCTAGAGCCCAGTAAATAACCAACCATCACTGCCAGCTGGATCAAGTATACAAAAATAAATAAATAAATAAATCGATAACCAATAAATATAAATTTTTCTACAGTTCAATAAATGAATAATTATTTGTAAGATGGTTTCATAGCTAAAAATAAACAATGTACAATACATTTTAAATGAAAAGCCAACAAGATAATTCAAAGTAATTTGTTGTTCAAATCGATGGTTCGATATTCAGATGGTTCAATGATTCGATTCAAAAAAAAAACCCAAGTCTTAATGACTACGGTCACTTAGCCCGTGACAAGGCCCAGAACCACACATAGGCCGGTGGTAAAGCCCCAAAAGAAACTAGTTTCTGTGCCAATAAATAACCCCCATTGGCTAGGGTCCAAATCATAGTCAGACTAGAGTGATGTTCAAAATTCACACAATACACAAATTTTAAATAAAACATTCGATATTTTCAGAATAAACGTTTAGTACAATTTTCAGAATAGTTTCACCAAATATTCAATTAATTTTCATAATAATATTCGATTTTGTTTTATACTTGACCCATATTTTATTTTAAGAGAACAGGAGAGCTACGAATAAATATTTATGATTTTAAACGATTCGATAGGATTAAAAATAAACCAACAGTGATAGAGGGTTACTTACTTCAAACAGCTAAAATAATATTTCCCAAGCTAAACTCAAATTACCAAGATCCACCTTAATCTCACAACCTTGAAATAGCCTAATTTTTTTCTTGAAGATTGAAGCAATACTGAGAAGATTGATTGAACCACCAAGGTAAAGCCCAAAACCCCTTTTTTTTTTTTTTCTTTTCTTTTGTTTTTCTTTTCTAACTCCCACGGCACAACACACACCCACACACAGCACTTTTCTCACTCTCTGATGCTCTCTCTCTCTCGTCTCCTCACGGCGCTGCGCCTCTCTTTTTCTTTCTTCTCTTTTTTTTTTTTTTTTTTTTTTTTTTTTTTTTTAAAGGGTTGAAAACCTAATTCTTAAGATTACTAAATTACCCATACAATTAATTGAAATAATAAAGCCATCTCATAATTAAATCCTTGATATCACTAAATAACCCACATAAATTAATTTAATTACTAATCTATCCAAAAATAATTATATACAAAACTTGGGTTTTACAATTGTCACTGTCTGTCAGGTTGCTTTTTATGAAAATTAATTATTATTAGCTCCTTTAGATACCATATATATATATAGATGTATGTGTGTGTGTGGCCACTATCATGGATAGGATTTTGGTAAAAAGTGGCTTTGTTTATTGGAATTACTTCCATCAATTGTTAATATAGTTTCACTTTTATCATTATGCTCATTCATAGTGAAGGTGTAAGGGCTAGCATATGATTGAATTGCACAGGAATTCCCATTTGCAAAATTTTCAGGATCTGGAATCTCAAATTCAATTGTTCACTTTTTCTTTTCAACTCATTGAATGGTAATTTGTGGAAACTAAGATATTGCATAGACTGTTCACAAGAAATGTGCATTATTTGATCCCCAAAATGATGTTATTAATGCAATTTAGTGATTGGAAACAAATAGTGAACATTTTCGTTTAGATTAGATTATTAATGTGGATGATGAGGTTGGTGGTGTTGTGGTCCACAGAATAAAAGTATATTGGTTCAAATGAAAGAGTGTGTCTGACATATTAACATATGATGTGATTCATATGAATTTATTTATTTAACTAAACATATAATCATTGATAGAATAGAATGGTGAAAAATTATTCATATAGCCGATCGCAATTGATTGGTTTAGTTTATTGAGGGACATATTCAATAAATGAATTAAGTATAATTAAAATGGACTCCATTCCTAAAACGTAAACCTAGCGCTAGTTGGATTGAGCAAAAAAATCCAAAAAAAAATCATAGACTAGTCTAATTCATCAGTGCAAATCATACGAGTTGGTTTGGTTTATTTTTTTAATGCGCAATTTGATTTAGTTTGGTGTTAGTATTTTATTTTGTATCCTACCATCCTCTTGAGATTCAATAATCCCTCATATGAGAGATATCTCATATTATATCCTGATGGACTATTAGTACCTTAATTTTCTTAACCAACCATCAAATTATGTATTTTGTCAAATTATTAGTTAAATCCCAAGGCTATATCCAAACAAACATGTCCTCAAAGTACAATTGAGCTTTCATAAAGAAAGAAAACAACAAATTTATGTGCATAGAATTGTTGCACAAAAATGACCCAGAAAAAGAATATATGATTAAAAGATTCAATCCATGTATAAACATGAAAGTCTCCACACAAGTATTAGAGATCTTAAAAAAATTGTATTGGAATATTGTGTATAATTTTTAGTAGTGACTTTGGAGTTCTTAACATTGTTATGCCAATACTATTTTTATAAATCCAACTCATTTTTATAGATATGTTTCATTTTAAAGTGAAAGATTCACTTTAAGCCACATAATTTTTTGTGAAAATTTTATATGAATATTTTGTTTTTATATTATTACTGTTACTAAAATTAGAGATTTTAATTTGTGGTTATTTGTGTTAAAATTAAGAAGTTGGATGTGTTGAAATTAAGAACTTTAATTTAGGGTGATTTGTGTTAAAATTATAAATTTCTAGGGTTGGGTAAAAAATTCGCAAACCGAACCAGACCAGACCAATCTAGTAGGTTTGTTTGTTTGTTTGTTTGTTTTTTTTTTTTTTTTTTTTTTGTGGTTTGGTCCTAGTTTGGAAAATTAAAGAACTGATTTCTGCAAATTGGTTTCGGATTTAGGCCCACGGTTCCGGATTGGAATCAAACCGGACCATATAACTTAAGCCATATATGTTTATTTACTAGATATTATATTCATTTTAAGTAAATGGTAGAACAATGTGCATGTTTTTGTTTCGAAAGTTTATGTTTCAAAAATCATAACAAATTAATATTGAACAATGTCTGTTTAATATTATGTTTTTTCTTAATTGATAATATTATAAGAATAGCTTGTTTGATGGACATATTATTATTATTTTTAAAATTTATAATAGGTTGAATTTTTTTTAAAATGTTATATGATTTTTCATGTGAATAGATTATGTGAAATCATAATTCTAAACCGAACTAAACCGTAATTTGATTCAGATTGGTTCCATGATTTTGATAGTTTGCTTTGGTTCTAATTTTTACAAAACAGTAAACGATAGATTGGTTCTGGTTTCATCTCAAATCATACCATGCTCACCTTTATAAATTTCTGAAGGGATTTTAATTTCTTTATTTTTAAACAATCATGAACAAATAGTTTTATTTTTAGTTATGAATATTATGAAATAATCAAATGGGTGATCAGTGAAATGAACAATAGGTCAGTTACATACCTTGAAAGAGACAATTTTTTATTTTATTGATAACAGTAATATTATTATGAAAAGTTTTCAAAGCATAAAAGATTATATTAAAAACTTTTGTAAAGAGTATTTAAGTTTTTATTCCTAAAATTATCTAAAATATTTAATATTATCTTTTTACTATTGATTACAATTAAAAAAAAAAATGAACATTGAAATCAATGGATGCCTGCTAAACCAATTTTCTAGTTCCGTCATTGCTCACACATCTGACACAAGCTCAAATCTTAATATAATAATATATTTCTTATGTTATGTAATTGTCAATGTTTTATTTTTGGACCAAGGAGTATTGTTGTGACTAAGTCACAATAGCGTGCTATAGTGTCCCAGTGAGGGCTTTTTTTGAGTCTTTTTTTTATAATTCGAACTGTTCATATTATAGAGTTAGTTGAGTAGATCATTTATGTAAAAAATCAAATTGATTGTGTTGAAAAAAATGGTTTAATATAGGCATATTTTTTTTAGCCCAAGTTGAGTGGGCCCCAAACGTCTTTTGGGGTAGGTCCGAAGAGGTGAAGTGTTCCTTGCCGCGTGACAAGTCACACGGTGAAGACGGAACGTCAAAACCATTTATGAGTGAATGGGAAGTTGACGTCATTTTCGGGTCTAACATTAATTTTTTTCAATAAAAAATTATTGTGGGAATTTAATTTAATTCTCAATTCAAATTTTGATTTCCTAAAATTTGTAATGATGGGAATTTAATTTAATTCTAAATTCAAATTTTAAATTTCTAAGTAATTTCCTAAAATTTGTACATGTTCTTTTATTTATTAAACTATTCAAATAAGTTTAATATATATATATTCAAATAGTTTAATAATATATATATATATATATATTTCAATGGTTTAATTAATAAAAATTTCAACAGTTGGAAACTGTTACACCAACGGCCCAACGGCACTTTTTTCAATTTGTTTGAAATTTAGTATTCAGGTACTATCGGTCAAATTGGTTTGAATTAAAGAAGTGCATCTGTTCAAAACAGTTGGGTACCTGTTCATTTCCATTTTACACCTATTCGGGTCTATGTAGTTGCCTATAAATACATGGGTTTACCAACAGTCTTGGGGATGAATTAAACAATCTCATTTTTTGTCTTTTTGCTATCCAAATTAATTTTAGTGCATTATTCTTCATTTTAGATTTAAGAATAAATATTCAGAGAGTTAGAACACAGGTTTGGTTCGCCGAACAATTTGTTTTGGAGTGCTACTACAAGTTGATTAAAGATCATTGTATCCTGGGAGATAGACGCCACTTAACTGTAAGCACCATAGTGGGGCGAATCTGTCTTAAAGACAGAGTGTCACACACTCGACTTGGTCTTTTAATTTTTGTTTGGTTCAACAAAATAATTTCTGTAAGTTTTATTTTATTTTGTTTGAATTAATTTCAGTTTATTTTATTTACACAGAAGATTGTTCCAACAGATTGGACATCAATAACTTAGTAACAAAAACATATTTGTTTTCCCAAAAAAAACGGTTGATATGATCTTAATAATTTTTTTTAAAACATTTAGAATATGATCATAGAGTTGCAAAATTCCGATTAACTAATTTTTTGTATAAATGATATGCTTGATGAACCCTAAAATATAAACGATTTGGATTATCAAAAAATATTCAGAAAAAGTCTCCCCAAATCCGTTATTTTCTATCCAATTTTTAATAGAAATTAGTTTTAAAAGTAAATTGAAACAAATTTAAAACATAAAAGATTAAAGTGAGAAAAATAAATTTTAAAGGTCAAAGTGTAATTTATCCTAATTTTTTAAATAACTTTCTACCCTGAGTTAAAACGATCACGTTTTGACTCTTTTTTCTTTTTTTTGCAGACACAAGGATAGTATAGAAAAAATAAATAAATAAAAAATAAAAAATTGGAATCAACATAGTGAAACGATAGCGTTTGACATTTTTTTTTTCTTTTTTTTTATTTTAAACACAAGCACCACATTATTTTAAAAAAGGGCAAATTACATATACCCCCTCGAGGTTTGGCTTAATTACAAATACCTCATGAGGTTTGAGAAATTACAAATTTCCCCCTGAATGCTATATTTACATAACAAATTAGGGGGTAATTTGTTATAAAATTTAAACCTCAAAGGGCAAATTGTTATGAAAATACAAACCTTAGGGGGCGAGATGTAATTTCTGAAACCTCAGGAGGTATCTATAATTTAGCCAAACCTCAAGAGAGATATATGTAATTTGCCCTTAAAAAAATGAAAAAAAGAAAAAAATCAAAATAACCCCTACACTTTTAACATAACTGTACCTCTCTCAAAGTTTTAACTTATATTTTTTTTTCAATAATTTGTTAATTATATGAATGAAAAATGATATTATTATATTTTTCTACTAAAATTTATATTTATATTTATTTATTTCAGAATGTGTTTCTAGCATTTGATTAAATTTCGATCGTTTATGCTAATAGAATAGTTGTGTAGTTATGTCAAAAAGTGTTAGCCTATTATTTTATCCAAGTTTATACTAATAGAATAGTTGTGTAGTTATGCGAAAAAGTGTTAGCATATTATTTTATCCAAACTTTAAGGAGGTGAGTTACAAATACGAGCAAGGATTCTTTAGAGTTTTTTTTTTTCTGAAGTTTTCTAGAGTGGTGTATTGTATGGTTGAGATTTAATGACAAGTCACATCAATTTTTTAGCATTAAATCTCAACCATACAACACACCACTTTAGGAAACTTTAAAAAAAAAAAACTCTAGAGGATCCTTGATGTACAAATACCATTATCATGATTAATAATTAGAGGCAATAGGAGAGAGTGTTTTAATTTATGATAATTGATTGTCACATCAATAAATTTTGTTGCTTCTTTGTGATTTTCTAAAACATAAGTTTGCGAGATATGATATCAAATGTCATAAAAGATATAAGTGAAACACTTCTTATCATCAATAAATTTTAGCAAAGAGAGTAGGATTTGATCTCACAGATTTAAAAAGTGAGTTTAATTTTTGGACTTAAATAGTAATGTTGAAAAAAAGAAGAAAAAATAAATTAACAATGTACATCCTTCTAATTTATCAATTTTAAATCACTCCTAATAATTTAAAATTGATGTTAGGCCATAGATAGTACAATGTTTAACAAATAAACAAGTCTATGATAAGATAAGGTGGGTGTTCAATGTTTAACAAATAAACAAGTCTATGATAAGGTAAGGTGGGTGTTTCCAACATTTTTCTTAAAAAGAAAAGAGTCTGCAGAACGACATGGGTATTTCATTGCGTCTTCCTCCGAATTGACTATTATATAAAGGTAAAGCGCTTCAGTTTGCAATTTGTGAGTTTGTTGGAAATGAGACCATTAAAATCAGTTGTTGAACTCCCTCCTCCGGTTATGGCTCCGCCGCCGCCTGAATCAGTAGTTGAAGTTCCTCCTGACTTGCCGATGCTAGTCGTAGAGTTCTGCTTGACAGCCGCTTTTGAAATCGCCATCCGATCGAACCAGACTCCTACACAATACTACTCTATAACATTCCACTTGGTGTGTCTGTTAATGGTGTTTGCGTTTGCTTTTATCTTTGTTGCCAAATACATTTCTTCCAAGCACCCGAACCCAGGCCGCGTGCTCGAGCACGCTGGAGTAGTCTGTGGAGTTACCGCTTTCTTTGTTGCCATCACAGTCTCTTTCCCGCTCTGCCTCAAGGTCATTTCCTGGATCGTATATGCTCTTTCATTACTAGCAATTTTCGTCTGCAATTGCTGAATCCTAGCAGACGATTGTCACTGTCAGTCAGGTTGCTTTTTATGAAAATTAATAAGGGGATAGTAGTACTTAAAACTTGCATAGATAGGATTTGGGTAAAAAGTGGTTTTGTTTATTGGAATTACTTCCATCAATTGTTAGTATAGTTTCACTTTTATCATTATGCTCATTGATAGTGAAGGTGTAAGGGCTAGCATATGATTGAATTGCACAGGAATTCCCATTTGCAAAATTTTCAGGATCTGGAATCTCAAATTCAATTGTTCACTTTTTCTTTTCAACTCATTGTATGATAATTTGTGGAAACTAAGAGATTGCATTGACAAGAAATGTGCATTATTTGATACCAAAAATGATGTTATTAATGCAATTTAGTGATTGGAAACAAATAGTGAACATTTTCGTTACTTAGGTTATGTAACGCCCCCAAATTATTACAATAAATCCAATTCTTATAACAGAATGTTAATGGAAATATTATGCTTTCATTCATCAGAGTTTGTATTACAAAACATAACACATGCAATATACATTCATAAATGTACATACTGAATCTATAGTATATAATACCCCGTTAATGATAAACAAAACAAATGCCCTACGAGCTTACATATTTCCAAGTCATTATTTGGTTACAACAAAAAGAGTCATAAGTTCTGTACATATAAAGCCCTGGGCTTAGACGAACATTAAATACAAATAACACAAAAAGAGCCTGAAGCTCCAAGGTTGTAGGGTGAGCCAAAACCCAGTAAAAACAATCTAACACAACATATGAGAATTAACAAAGATATAAGTATGACGCACATATTTATTATCCAATGACAAAATCTTTATAACTCTTTTCCAAAGCCATGTTATACCAAACTCACTTCTCAATTTGTTCATTTTGGTTCATTAAATACATCCACTTCATTCGACCCATCAACAGAGGTTACACCTCTCAAGTTTCCAACAGATGAAATTATCGTACAAATACATTCACTCTTATTTGCCATTTTACGAAAATTTCGTCCACGGGAATCAGCACCCATGTATACAAATGGTTTTCGGGACTTTCACCCTTGACACACAGGCCAACTTAGTTCAATAGAGTCCATCCCCTTTCTTCTCTTTAAAACATGGAGTACATCCCATTTCTCCTCCCAAATATCATACATATACAATGTATATCATTCATAATCATATACAATGATAATGGTTAAAGGATTAGTTTCAGTTTACCTAATTCACATGCAATGTCTACAACAATCATGGCTATCCTCCACCGATAGCTCAAAACAATTATTTCTAAACAGACATTCAATCTTTATAACAGATAAATTATCAAATTTCCATAGGTAAGTGATTAAGCAAATCCAACAACACCATTCATACATACATCCTCCCAATTTCATATTTTTCATGCCAATTTCATTATTTATACAAAATAATTATTCAAGATATTTTAGGGCAAAGCTCCCCATTATCCAAATATCAACCCAAAAGCCAAAATTAACTATTTTGACACAGGATAACCTCATATCCAAATCCCATAACCATTTATACAACCCTCACATAGAAACCCCTCTTTTCAAACTTTGACCCAAACCCTAGGTTTGCTCAAAACATTCCCAAAATCTCAACATTTTCATACAGCAACCTATAACTAAGTTAAAACTCATATTAAGGTGTGGGGAGTCCCTACCTCAAGTTTAGAAGACCAATGGAGCAAGCACAAAACTTCAACGACGCCGAAAACAAATTTCAATCGGTTCAAAGTGAAGCTTCCAAGATGCTCTACCCTTTTTCCAAAGACATTAGGGCGGAGAGATCAATGGATCAAGGAGAAAAAGTAGAGAGAGAGTATTTTAGAGAGAGAAGGTCTCATTTTAGGATTTTTAGAAGAAAAGATCTGAAAAAGTGATGTAAAAAGTCATTTTCGCGATCTGATATATGTACAGCCCGCTCGAGCGGAAGAGTTGACGATCGAGCGTTAGATGCAATAAGTTGTTCTGCTCGAGCGCAAGAAGAGGCCCGCTCGAGCGCAGAATACACGCCTCCAGTATTTTTGCAGACAACAGACAAACCGCTCGAGCGCAAGAAGGGATGCTCGAGCGCCCACCCGCTCGAGCGTAGGAAACGCCACTCGAGCATGGAAAACACCCGTTCAGTATTTTTGCAGATGTGCAAAGTACTGAGGGTTTGTAAACCCCACTCGAGTGCAAGAAGGCCCGCTCGAGTGGAGGTCCAAAATTCTGGGCAGTACAAGGTTTGAAAACTAAGCAACCAACCTGTTCCAAACACACTCAAGATGTCCAAATAACCAAATTTAAGAAGGAATAAAAAGTAAAAGACAATGAACGACACTCAGAAACCATAAGCCCGAGTCCGAATCACCAGAAGTGTCGGCTCAAAACTGGGATCGTTATAGGTTAGATTATTAATGAGGATGATGAGATTGGTGGTGTTGTGATCCATAGAATCAAAGTATATTGGTTCAAGTGGAAGAGTGCGTCTGACATATTGACATATTATGTGATTCATATTAATTTACTTATTTAAATAAGCATATAATCATTGATAGAGCAGAATGGTGAAAACTTATTCATGTACCCGACCACAATTGAATGGGATATAAGGCTTAGCTTTGATTTGGTTTGGTTTATTGATGGGACATATTCAATAAATGAATTCTGTCATTAAAAATAAAAATAAAAAATAAAAAAATCATGGAACAAGTGGCACATGTTGCCACCACTTTTCAAAATGATGTGAGAATCTGTTATTGAAGGTCAGCTCCTTCTTCTTCCTATGTAATCTTTGACTATATATTTGGTATTTTACATGAACATGATAATGGAATCACAATTTGTAAGTATTAACAAAAAGCCCCTCAAAAACAATGAAGTTTCTGCTAAGACTTCTTCTAGAATACAAAAACAATACCACATTAAAACAATAGAACCTTAAATTTCTTATTAAAATATATTTATGCAGTGAGGATGATGGGCATTAATGCACTTTGTTGTCATCTAAGGTTGGTAACAAACTATGTTGCTGCAGTTGGACTATGTCTGACATGTTGGTCACTTGTCTTTTTTTCCTTTTTTTATGTGGTACAAATGCTTTATTTGTGCGCCAACATTTTAAAAATGTTGCTCATGTTCAAACATGAAATGTTGTTGAAATGTCTGTTGACAAATTGTTTGATGATGGATCCTTGTATTGTTGTTATAGTGGTTTAACTTTTCACTGTCTAAATGTCATGACTCTTAGAAAATAACAAGTTCAATAAAATGCACTAGCATTATCAATTTGTTGCTGGATTTCTTTTCCCTTTCCTAAGTGAGAATTGCTTGTTGATGGTTTCTTGACCTGTTTATGGATATGACTCTGATATGTTTTCACATACAAATATATATATTGAATGGTGTAATATTCCTTATTTTTTGAACTAAAATACTAGTTGTCGATTTCATCTAATAATATGGTACTGAAATTGATTATGTTTTGCTCTTTGAAGGGATTGGAAATAAGCAAAGAAGCATGGAATGGAATAACAGGTACACAATACATGTCCTGTTCTTGAACTTTATGTTCTCTGTTTTGTATTTGCATGTATTCTTCTTGAACTTGTATTCACTAGTTAATTGTTTCAAATATATGCTTCAAATTTGCATAATAGTGCTTTTCGATTGTATTGATTTACGTTGTGTTAGTTGCATTTAGTATTCTTGTAGACTAGTAGAGCATTTCTTCCATTTTGCAACATCATCTATTTCTACCTGAATTATAATAAATATGGATCCATCTCATAGTGTTTTTTCATTTGAATAACATCTCATTTTTCATTTGGTAACCCAAGCTAATTGAATCTCAGTTTGCACGGCTGCATGCTGATATTTGCCGTTAAAGTTATGCAAATATTGTAAAAAATTGAACTTTCTTTTGAAGTACCAGAGTAGTCCATAAACTGAGATGCAATTCAATAGGATTATGCATAATGGCTCACAAGGCTAACTAACAACATAACCTGCATCTAGGCGAGTATGAGACGGATAAATTAACTTACCAACCAGCCTCTGATATTTCTCCCTGTCAAATGAGTCTTTAGTTTCATTCCCTGACGTGCAATTTTGCTCCGACATGGTATCAATAGTTTTATACCCAAGCACACTTTGTCCTTAAGAAGGTCCAAGGCAGACTTTCTTCGTGAGATAAACACTCTGTTTGGGATGTTGCAACTTCAATACTCAAGAAGTATTTTAAGTGACCAAAGTCTTTTGTTTCAAACTCCTTAGTAAGATTGCTATTCAACTTCTGCATTTCTTATAGATCAAATATCATCAACAGACACAAGGAGTGCTGTAACCTTGTTTTCATGTGAATGTTCGATAAATTGGGTATGGTCATCTTGACTCTGTTTGTAGCCACATCTAAGCATAGCCCAAGTAAATATCTCAAATCATGCTCTAGCAGACTTTGTGACTCATATAATGCCTTTTTGAGCTTGCACACTCCCATCAACTGAGAAATCCTCAAAGCCAGGTGGAACATCCGTAAAAAAAATTCCTCAAAGTTTTCATATAGTAAAGCATTCGTCATAACTAATTGTTAAAGAGGCTCAATATGTTAATTCTCTAGAATAGCCCACATGAACAGCTTTCGAAATGGCAATGCTGTGAATTTCAGTTAGTTTGAGCGCTTAACTAACTTGCCATGAGACAATCACATGCTCATATCAGTGAGTTTTTTCAAGAGTATGTGATACGAGAGAAATTCTACCTTGCAGCAAACTTGCCTCCACATCATCTGGTTTATTTATTATCTTCTCTGCAAAATGTGCTTTAAGTTTTATGAAACGTTCATGAGTACCATCATTGCTTCTAATCTGGATTTTTGCATGACATTGTAGATACATCTCTCGTTGATAACATCTAAAGTAACTTCAAAAGCCTAATAAGCGATGATCGCTTGGCCAGTTGGGATGATCTTCGGTGCTATTGCTGGAATAGGACAACCAACTTCAGTGGATAATTATACTTGATTGACTGGCATAAGCAAATAATATGAAGTACCAAGCTACTTAAAAGGTATTGATCATTCTCAGTGACTCCTATTAGTTCTTCTGTGACATTTTACATCCTTTAACACTTGCTCAATATAAATGACTACACATTTCAATAAACCCACAGAATTTGACTTTCTCTGTAGAATACTTGCATGTTGGAGGCGGTGAAGCTGTAATATCTATTCAGACAGTTCTCGCATCCTAATCATCTCTAGCATGTGAGTGATTTTATCTATACATTATCCACTTATTATATAAATGAATTCAAATTTCCAGTTGCAGGATGTTGATAAGTGAAACACTATCAATGGCAGATCTTTGAACTTATCAGCAACAAAAAAAATGGTAGATCCTTCAACTTATACTAATATGATGAACAAAATATTCCAGTTCAGATTCAGTTACTATATGCTGATATGCCAATAGCTAGGGACTTCGGTTTGCTTGTGTAGAGGCTTATTACCATTGACTTTACTACTTTGTGTGCTATTTAAATTATTGAAAAGCCCTGTTTTTAGTATAACTCTGCTGGGTTCTATGTCAGTTTCATTGCTGACATGAACAATTAAGATTACTGGTTACTCTCAACGTACCTAGAGTTCTAACCAGCTGAAGCTAGCAGATGCTAATTTTTATTTCGAATCAACAATCTTACATGACAATAATATTCTCTGTTGTAGGCAATGTTATGTTAGTTGGCCTTTCTAACATAAATTCTTCAGCTAATTAAGGCGCATTGATGAGTAAAGGAAATTGTTTGCTAGTGAAGATCCAGTCATCCTCTGATCAGCCACTGATACGTTGCTTGGGTATTTTTTATATTAACATCAACAGTTAGGAGTGAACAAGGATACATTTCATTTGCATGACAATTTGGCAATTTGAAATATACTCGTATAATCATATTACTGTGCAAGGGATGTTTATCTCTGACTTATGAATAGGGATTTTCTGGCCCAAACAACTCTCTCAATTGATTTGTACCCAAAGTTGACATCCTCTTACTTTTGTTTCACATCGTCTTTCCTACAAACCTGCCCTGTTTGTCGTTATGAATTGCCAACAGATGATCCTGCTTATGAGCAGAGGAGGACCCAAAGAGCCGGTCATGTTGATTGAAGTATCCTAAGGTCAGATTTAATCTTGAAGTTTTTCTTGAGCATTAGGTTGTATCCACTGTAGATAATGATGTTGAATAGAGTCCATTTCTATCTTTGAGGATGATTATGTTCTTAATTATTTTGATTGTGATTTATTGAGATTATATATGAATGTTTTGTTGCTCGGTGTTGCTACATGCACCAATTAGTATACTAACTACTGTTGGTACTAGTTATGACATTGTTATTGACCCACTTATTATACAAATTACAAATACCAAAATTTTTTTAAATTATGCCACATCATCAATTGGTACACTAGTTAATACACTAATTGGTACATATAGAATTATTCTTTGTCGCTAGGGTGTATATTGCAATTTTCCATATAATTCATTATTGAGTTATAGTAGGCAAAGTAAATGGTGTGATTGGCCAACTTAGAGAGACACTTTATTGGCAAAGAGGAAGGGAAAGGATTTCTGATTTGGGCTTAACCCATTTAAACATGTATAGTTCATGGGTCAATCCATTTTATATGTCAAATAATCTTTATAGGGGAAAAAATAGGAAATATGGTTAGATGAATCAATAGTAACCGCAATATTGTGTTAAGTCAATAACAGTCTTCTAATGGTATGGGCTAAACTCGGAGGCTAATCTAAAACTCAAGAGAGAACATGTAATATTTTCAAACTAATGTGCTAGCTGTAATTAGCCCAATAGCCAGACTAGATCAGTGTAATTTACCCTATAAATTACTATTAACTTCCACCCTTTAGTTCCTCTCATGTCCTAATCACTAACCAACATAAACAAAGAGTAATCACAATTTTTTGTCAAGTCATTAGCAGCCTTCTAACAGCATGGGATAAATTGTTATTTGAATGTAAAACTTGAGGAGGACGTGTAATATTATTAATTAATGAGCTAGCTGTAATCAGCTCAATAGTCAATATTTACTTCCACCCTACAATTCTTGGATGAGAGTCATTAGACTCTCATGTCTCAATCACTTAACCATATTATATGTCCTGTGCTGTATCTGAAGATCCTGTTTGTGTCACAACCCAATCCTTGTAATTTTATGCTGCGGTGACTTGAAATCATTACAGTTGTTTATACTTTGGTGTGTTTAAGCTGAGGATTGTTGGCTCTCTTTTGGTGGTTGGATTTCTCATAGCCCCTTCCCTTGCAACCTGGTTGCTGTCTTTTGAAATTGGTGCATTACAATCAATCTGTCCTCGAAGGATTTCCTTTATTGGAATTCCCCCCATTGTTCTCTGCTGCCTCTTTTTATCTCTCGATTGTATTAGAATTTGTGCATTATGAAATTAATCTTTGTAGCCGAAAATCTTACCTCTACTATTTATTTAACTAAGGTCTTCTTAACTGTTCTTCCATTAGATTTCTTTGCCCATATATATATATATATAAGTTAAAAAAGAAAGAAGACCAAAATACAAAGATTAAAGGATGGAAATCGAATGGCTTTGACTATTATTTGCCTGTATCAAACATAACCAGTAAAACTATAAATTGTATTATTGTTACTGTTTTTTAGTGGATAAGTTGAGTTCTTTATTGAGTTACAGAGATTTATTTATTTATTGTTTTGATGCAATTAAAATATTTTTTTTGGTTGGATAAATTGCACTGGTTTCCCCCATGGTTACTAATAATTGACTATTCGAGGACCTCCCCCAGCTTTCTAAAATGACAGTAGCCTTTTTGCTTAGACGACGTTAATGGATTTTAGTTATTTTATTTCTGCTTTACCCCTTCAGTTGAGTGGAGATCCATTGCAAAGGCGACTAAAAGCTCCAACAAAGCTCACCTTGCTACCATGATCAACAACTCTATATAATTTAGACTTATAAATATTAATCTCTTCCATTTTAAAAATTATGATATCTTGTATTTTTCTATTATCTTTGAATGAAATATAGATATATATATATATATATGAGATAATAATATATAAAACTATATATTTTGCGTATATCTCCTACATGTGTTTAGTATTTTGAAAATTGATATGTTGGTTTGTTCATGTTGTGTCGCTTGTCCCTGTCTCACAGTACGTGTATGTGAGAGATCGAGGAATTGATCAAAGAGAGGAGGGGAGATCAAAGAGTGGGTGTTAGTGGTGTGTGAGGGACATTGATTGTGCGGTGGCAGTGGCATGAGAGGGACGGTGGTTTTGTGATAGCAATGGTGAGTGAAGGACAATGTTGGTGGCCTGAGTCTGATGATTGCTTGGGATAGGCCTTTTTTTTATGGTGGAAGTTTGGAAGATGAGATAGGTTGTCTCTTGTAATTTGTAGAGAAGTTTGCTTTTTGATAATCTTCTCTATGTTGCACTTGAGTTAAATAATAACGACAGTTGACAACTCTGTCCAGTGAGCTAGAATTCTTTCTCGTGAGTAAAGAACAAACAATTATTCCCTTCATAGACTTTCTTCCATGAAAAAAATTCCTCAAACCCGAAATCACTAGATTCAGGACGTCTGGTTAGTCTAAAGAAAGCATGGTAGTCAAAATGCATGATTGTTGGTTGGATTGGAAAGTATTCCAACCAATTCGGAAATAACTTCCACCACTACCCATAAAAAAAAAAAAATCCAAAGTAACTTTTTTTTTTAGTGACAACCAAAATATTTTTTTTGGGGGTAAATTTCAAAGGCACCCATGAGGTATGTTCCGGCAGTTTTAGAAATGACATGTTTCCCTTGAAGTTTTTAATTTCATAAGAGTTGATTTTTTTTATTAATAAATCATTAAATTAATGAATAGTTTTAATGATGTTAGAAATTTATTTTAATTAATAATTCAAATAATTTTATTATTGTATAAGAGAATAGTTTGAAATTTTTTTAATTAATTCTGTTAAATAAAAAATTATAGTAAAGAGATATTTGTAATTTGTCAAATCATAAGGGGGTTATTTGTATTTTAAATAAATTTCAGGGATATTTGTAATTTTTCAAATTACAAGGGGGTTGTTTGTATTTTAAATAAATTTTAGGAGGTATTTGGAATTTTTCTTTTTTTATTTTAAATAATAATAATAATAATAATTTCCTGTTCAAGTTGGATAAGTTGTTGAATTGAACCTATAGATTTTTGCATTGAAACTGTAATGATTTTTATAATGACATTAGATGGGGGTGTTTGAGAATTGAATTTTTTAATAATTTTTCGATTTTTTTTTTTTTTACAGAAAAACGTGTAGACAGGGAAAATTATTTGATAATTTTTAATGATTTTTTAACTTTTTAACTGTTTAAATCCTTTCCAAAAGGGGCTAAATCTTTTAATTTTTATGTATTTTTTATTTTTTAGGTTTTCCTTTGACCATTTCATTAAAAGCTTTATCGCTTAGAGAGGTAAGAAAAATTAAAAAAATCGACTAAATCGATTGAACTAAATTGAACCGATCACATTTGATCGGTATTTTATTATGAATCGGTTTGTTAAGTTTTGAAATTTTTAGTTTCAATTTTCGGTTCAATACCAGTTTTGACATATTGTACATCGATTTTTACCAAAACCGACTGTAAATGTTTGCATATAATAAAATTATTGTTTTAAGTTTTGGTTTTATTTTGATGTTAAGATTTTGGTTGTTAAATTATATTTTATTTCTAATTCTAATTCAGTAAACACTTCAACCATTAGAATTTATTAATTTTTTTATTTGTATTTTTGTAAATAATTAGATTGGATATGGTTAAAATTATGTACAAATGGCTAATTTAATATTTTTATATAAATTATTTATTATACTACAAATTTAATAAACGACTCATTTTGAAATTACTTAAATTAATTAAATCACATTGAGCCGAATTGTTTGAATCGGTGCGATTTGATAAAAAATTTGGTCTGTATCAATTTTTAATATAATAAAATAAACATTATCAATTTAGTACAAAATTTTATTTAAATATCGATCGTTCCAAACAAATTAGATCCCTAGTTAAGTGCAAGTGAACCAGTGACGTTGACGTTGACATTGACTAGTTAGTTGCTACTTTACTAATTAAAATCGCAACTCCGCTAGATAGCTCGAAAAATTAGAGGATCGAGTGGCTCAAAATCCCAAAACGTCGTCGTTTTGGCTTCTTTTTTTTTTTTTTTTCTTCTTCTTCTTCTTCTTCTTCTTCTTCTTCTTCATTTCCATAACTCACAGAAGAAGAACAAAGAAGAGAAAAGGAGAGGAGAGGAAAGAAATGGAACAGAGAGATCAACAACATCAGGTAAAGCAGAAAAACAATACAAATCAAGAATCTCTTGTTTGAGCAACAGCATCAAAGAGAGCAACATCTCTTGTTTTTCTAGATCAGAGAGATTCAAATCCAAAAATCAAAAATCAAAACCAATACAAATCAAACCCCAAAATCAAACCCACAAATCAAAACCAATCAAAGAGAGAGATACACAGAGAGAGAGAGAGAGATATATACACAGAACACACACAGAGAGAAAGAGAGAGAGAGATATACACAGATCAATACAGATTTGTGTATACACACATAGATCTATCTGTGTATACACAGATCTATGGAGGATGGCGGCGCCGGTGATGGCGCCAGTGGGTCTCTCTGTTCTCCCTCCCTCTTCTCTCTTCCTTTCTTCTCTCTTTATCTCTCTTTCTCTTTTTCTCTTTTCCTCTCTCTCTCTATTTCACAAAAAAAATAGAGGAAAAAAAAAAAAAATCAAAACAATGTCATTTTGAATTCGGGTCACTCAAGCCTCAAAATTTTCAAGCTCTGAAGCATTTTTCTTAAAAATCGTGAATTTAGCTGTTTTTTTTTTTTTAATTATTCCATATGTCATGAGAAACTTTTGTTACTTGCATATTAGCTTCACTCTTCCTTTCAAGTTCTCCTCTAATTTCTTTGCAAATAAGTATATATATATATATTTGTTGACTTTTTGACTAAAATAGTTTAAAAAAATTAAAATATTAAATTACATTATTCTCTCTATTTTTATATATGTCTTTTTGTAAAAAATTAAAAAATTAATTAAAATAATAAATTCCCAAACGTAAGCGACTTGCACCAATTTTTTTTTAATTTTTTATTTTATTTTATTTTTTAAAAAACTTTTAAGGTAATGTTTGCGTTAATGGAAACAAATATTGTGTAATGATTATTTAGTCGAAGTTAAAAGAGGAGTGTTTTCATTCCAATTCACAACACCGAAGTAGCTGGTATGGCATAGGAATGGCAACGGGCCGGGGCGGGGCCGGGGACCACACTCCCGTCCCCGATCCCCGATGTTAGAAATTTCCCCGTCCCTGGCCCTGATCCCCGACGGGGAGCCTATCACTGCCCCCGTCCTTGCCCCCTAATGGGGATCGGGTTTCCCGGACCCTGAAAATTCCCTGATCAAAATGAACAGATCTGAGCTCAAAATGTAAAAAACAAACAGATTTGAGAGAGAAACAACCATTCAAAGAGAAGCATATATGTTCAAAATGCCTTCAGAGAGAAGCATATATGAACAGATCTGAGCTCAAAATGAACAAGAAGCATATATGTTCATCATCATCATCATCATCATCATCATTAACAACAACACTGCCATTCAGAGAGAGAGAGACGAACAGATCTGAGCTCAAAATGTAAAAAACAAAAAATAAAAAATCGACACATTCCGAGAGAGAGAGACGACGGCAATCGGCGGTGATTGAAAGGAAAGACAACGGCGATAAAAAGAAGAGACAGCAGCGATTGAAGAATGACAGCGATCGGCGGTGAGACAACGGCGATGAGGAAGAGGGACAGCGGTGATGAGGAGAAGGGACAGCGGCGATGGAGGACGACGGCAATCGGCGGTGATGGGAGGAAAGAGATTGGCGGTAATGGGAGAAGGGAGATCGGCGCCGATGCCGTGAGCAGAGAAGTTGTGCAGAGAGAAAGGGAGAGAGAGGTTGAGAGAAATGAATGTAAGTGATGAGAAAGAGAGGTGCTTCAAATATGTATATATATATGGGGAATATTCGGGGAATATCCAAGGAATTATTTGGGGATATTTCGGGGCGGGGCTGGGGGCCGGGGCTGGAGGATCCTATCCCCGTCCCCAGCCCGAAAACCGTCGGGGATTTAATTTTCAATACCATCCTCGACCCTATGGGGATAATTTTCGGGGAAAACCCGTTCGAATCGGGGTCGGGAGATCAGGTCCCCGTCAGGCCGGGGTCAAATTGCCATCTCTAGTATGGCATGGGTCTGTTTTGATGAAGCTTAAGTGCAGGTGTCACATCAAGTGCTATCTCTCTGTTTGCCCTCTCCTCTATTGGCAGAAGCTAAAACACTTTTGGAGGCGATAAAATGGGCTGTCAAGGTGAAGATTCAGTGCCTCTCGATATTTACGAATTGCCAGCTTTTGGTAAATAGTTTTGAGAAAAAAAACAACCCGGAGTAGGAGGTTGATTTGGTTGTACAGGATGTACTAGCTTTAAATAAGTTTTTTATGTTTTTATCTGTAACTAAGGTGGATAGGACTCTTGTTGAGCCAGCACATAAATTGGCAAAATCTGTAAAACTTCTACCTCATGCATAATATATTGAGCTGTTTTGCCTAGTTCTCAAAAAATAAAATAAAATAAAATAAAATAAAAAAATCAATGACGGTTAGTTTTATGTTTGGCAGGTTGATTTGGGTTAAAATAGTTATATCTGACAAAATTAGTTATTTTAGTTAAATAAGATAAAATATCATATTCAAATCATAATCATTTCTTTTTTTCTTTTACAAAAATCAAAAAAGTCAAAATTTATCACAAACGAGACTTTTTAATCCAAGTTAAAATAGTCAAAAAAATTAAAAAATTAAAAAGTCAAGTTACATTCCAAACGTAGGCTTAGTCTTCCTTCAGAATTAATTAAATATTATTCTATAGACTAGTTAGAAAGGCAAGCCATTTTATAAAGGGGTAATTTTATTGGGAGATTGATCAATAAGTCTCATATTTTAGATTTGTAATCTGTATAATTTTATATTTTTCTTGTAATCTATTTAATCCTTTAGATGTATATTGACTCATTTGTCCGTCATATTGGAGTGTCACATTTGGAAAAAGTACACTAATATTGTGTTTGGTTAGGAGATTTGAGAATAAATTTGGATAGAGAAAGAGAAAAGATAAGTGAAATGTAAATAAAATATACCTATATTTCAGATAGTTTCAAACATCTTTTCTCTTTCCCTATCTAAATTACTTCCCAAATCCTCCAACCAAACATAACGTAAGGAGTTTCTTAGTGTCACATTATACCAGCCACGTGTCACATTTGGGAAAAGTACGCTAAAGAGTTTTTAATTTTTTTAGAATGTCACATCATACTTGTCACGTTAGAGTATCACATGTCATATTTGGAGGAAAAAAAAAAAAACACTAAAGAGTTTTTTTTTTTTTTTTTTGGAGTGTCATATCATACCTGCCACATTGCCACATTTGAGAAAAGTACATTAAGGAATTTTTTATTTTTTTTAGAGTGTCACATCATAGCCACCACATTGTCACATTTTGAAAAAGTACACTAAGGAGTTTCTAGGTTTTTTAGAGTATCACATCATACCCGCTACATTATCACATTTGGAAAAAATGCACTAAGGAGTTTTTAATTTTTTCGAAGTAAAAGTCTTGGAGTGTCACATCATACCCGTTACATTGTCACATTTGGAAAAAGTAAACTAAGGAGTTTTTAGTTTTTTTAAAGTATCACATCATACCTGCTACGTTGTCACATTTTTAAAAAAAAATACACTAAAGAGTTTTTAATTTTTTTAGAGTAAAAGTCTTGAAATGTCACATCATACCCGTCACATTATTACATTTGGAAAAAAAAATACACTAAGGAGTTTTTATTTTTTTTATAGTGTCACATCATACCCGCTACGTTGTCACATTCAGAAAAAGTACACTAAGAAATTTTTAATTTTTTTAGAGTGTCACATTATACCCTTCACGCTGTCACATTTAGAAAAAACACACTAAAAAGTTTTTAGTTTTTTTGGAGTAAAAGTCTTGGAGTGTCATATCATACCCGCTATATTGTTACATTTGGAAAAAGTATACTAAGGAATTTTTAGTTTTTTTAGAGTGTCACATCGTTAGAGTGTCACATTAATACCTGTCACATTGAAGTATCACATCATACCTGTCACATTAATAAAATGGTATAGTTGTCTACCAAAACGCTATCAAAATAAAAAAATAGGACTATACGGAAAGAAATTCTCTACTAATATAGATCAATAGAAAAAAATTTGGATTAATTGAAATACTTATTTGTAAGATAGGATTTATTGGTAAATATCCTAATTTCATTTCAGTGGATTTGTAAGGAAATTTTTTTAAATTAATGATAAATTTTATATATATTAGAAAGTAAAAGCATAAAATTTTTCGTTAGTTGGTAATTAGTTTTTGAAAAAATCTTTGATATGTAATTTCCTCTTTTGTAAATGAAGTGCAAGGCACGGGTCTTTTTTAGAAATATTTTTTAAAATATTTTTTATAAAAATATATAAATTAATTTGACTCGAAGAAATATTAAAAAGATATTTTTAAATTTTTATTTTATTTTTCAAAAAGATAAAACTATATGAAAATGATGAGTTTTTTTTCACCAAATTAAATCTTATTACAACAAAAAAAATAATAATAATAATAATAATAATAATTCTAAAAACAAACTTTAAAAATCAAACCAAACACAAAGACTTTCACTCTTTAGTACTTTTGTTCCTTGCTATTACAAAGATTATGAAAAATTATGTGGTGGTCTTGGGACAAGTTTACATGGTACTTCTACTTGATATTATTGATTTTTTTTTTTTTTTAATAAAACTTAATATTATTGGTTGAAATTGTGAGATCTATTTGTTAAGATATTAGGGAATAATTTGACGAGTATCCTTAAACCATCAAATAATCTCCAAAGATTATTCTTAAAATGATTATAAAAAAAAGGTTTGACTCTTTAGTTATGAGTACACTAAAATCTAATCAAGACCACAAAAGAATTTCAAAAAAATTTATATATAAATCACAAAATTTGATATACATAAAAACAATATAGAATAGGGAACTCAATTCATAAATCTAATTTTGAATTTTCTTTGTCCAAAGGTTCACACTCTAAAATACTTTTGTTCATAAAAAAATGTTTAAGAGCTCTAAATTAAGAGCTCTAAAGGAGCTCTAATGTGGAGCATCTCATCTTCCTTTCAAGGAGAAGCCTTAGCTTGTCGGTGTGCTTGTCAACTTGCCCAGGCATGCAATCTGTCGGGAGTAGAAATTGAGGGAGATAACAAAGAAGTCATCCATCTCTGTGTCTCTAAAAAGGTTCCTCCTTGGGAGTGTGGGGCTATGTTTGATGATATCAAGAGATTAGCTAATCAAGGGAATTTCTCGTTCAACTGGAGTCCAAGAACAGTAAATACAGCAGCACATTGGGTAGCCCAAGAATTTCTGCGTGGTCGGCTTCCACTGAATTGGGTTTCCCAACCTCCATGTACTCTTGCTCTATTGCTAGCTTTAGCCTATTTGTTTTTTCTTTGTTTGTTTCTGTTTGCCTTTTGTCTTATTTCTCTTGTTCAAAAAAAAAAAAAAAAAAAGGAACTCTAATGGGTGGGGTCTACCTATTGATGTGATGTTTTGGCCTTCTTCTTTTTTTTTTTTATTTTTTTTTTTTTCTTATTGCCACATAAGTAGAGCTCAATTTAGAGCTCTACTTTTAGAGCTCTCTATCACCACTCTTTGTTCATAAGGACATGATGGTACAAAATGTCCAAGCTACCCTCTTAGACTCTTACTCGTTCGAACCCATATCTCTCTCTCTCTCTCTCTCTCTCTCTCTCTCTCTCTCTCTTTACGCTGTGTTTGGTTGGAGATTTAAGAAGGGATTTGGAAAAGAAAAGGGAAAAAGGTACATGAAATTAAGTGAAATATAAGTATATTTTATTCACATTTCACTTATCTTTTCCTTTTTTCTTTCCAAATCCCTTCTCAAATCTCTCAACCAAACACAACGTTAAACTTCTCACTCCTCTCATTTCTCTTATCAACCCACCCATTTCGCAAACCCTTCTCTCTCTCTCTCTTCTTCACCACTGTCATTGCCCTTTCTTCACCACCGTCTCCTCCGTCGCATCCACCTTCGCTAGAGCCATCGTTACCGCCTTTCCATTCAATTCCTTCGCCGCCACCACATACTCTGGCGCCAGAGCCTAACAGTGTCCACACCAGAGTGCGTAAAAATCCACCATCACCATTATGTACTAATCTTGCTCGTCAGCTCAATATCGCCGGAGAAGTCCAGATCGACTTCGCAAATCGACGAATTTTCCGCCATCATCACATGGTTTTTCCAACGGTTCAATCACGCTTAGGTTCTCCCTCTTCCACGCTCTATCGTCGTCATTCTCCGCTGCCGGTGTGTGCGTATGTTATCAAATCTGCTTTGAACTTCTTCGAATCAAAGTCGTCCAGATCGTGATAATCACAACGGAGATGGTCAAAGCCATCCACATCGTAATATATGCAAGGTTAAACCCTAGATCTGAGTTGATCTAAGGTTTTGCTAATGATATCCTCAAACAAGTTTGTATGTATGTATGTATGTATGTATGTATGCAAGTGTGTGTGGTGAGTCAACAAAACTTGTTAGAGGATACCCAATCTCAGGTTTTTTTATTTTTTTATTTTTATAACAGATAAGCATTTTCATTTTCCCTTTCTCTCTCTCTCTCCTCATCTTTTTTTTTTTTTGGTATAGTCGTTGATTGTTGTTGTTGATGATGATGAATGTTGTTGATGATGAAACAGAACTGTAATGGATACGAATTCCTAACAAATTTGTTAAAGAGTATAATTGTTTCAAATCTGTTAAACCTATCTGTTGAAAAAGTGTTTAAGAGTGGAATTGTTTTACAGATAAGAAAATTGAATTCTGATTTAATAGATAGGTTAACAAATTTGTTTAAACCTATTTGTTAAAAATTGTAATAGATATGAATTCTTAGATAGGAAAAATGTATTCTTATTTTAACAGATAAGAAAAATAAAACAAATAGTAGAAAAAATAAAAATTTGAACAAAAAAAATGAACAAATAAGAAAATATTTGAACAAATAGTTTAAAAAATTAAACAAATAGTTAAAAAATTGAACAGATAATAAAATTTGGACAGATATTTGAACAGATAAGGGAAACAGATAGATATAAATTTGAACATATAGTAAAAAAAAAAAGTCAATAGATAAATTAAGGAGTAAAATTAGAAACAAAATGTCCTTCAAAATAAACAAAATGACTTCTTATCAAACTATTTCACAAAGAATGAACTTCTCACCAACAAAAAATATTCACTGAATCTAATACTTTATACTCTCCTTACATAAGACTTTTTAACAATTTTCTCTATAGAATAATGTGGTACGTCTTGATTTTAGAATCTTAAAGCAAAAACCTATCAAAATTGCTTATATTTTCAAAAATTCATTGCTACATTATTTTTGTCAATATATATATATATATATATCAAAATTCTATGTAACATCACTTTTCTTTGAAAATCTAGTGCGTTTTTTTTTTTTTTGTTTGTCTGTACAAACTGATATGTTTATTGTAGATCTTTTATTTTAAAATAAAACTCAATGAAGATAACTTTTTACGAAAATAATATCACCACATTAAACTTTAGCTATTTTTTCCGTCGAGACCCATCCATTCCATTGCAACCACCGCAAACCAATTGCTCTAGGGAGCTTCTATTTCCACACACTAAATATTCTCTGTACACATTATTCCTCAAAGCACACTCTTAATGAATTTGAGATCTAATGTTTTACTCAATAAATAACTTATTATATCAAAAATGTCCTCGTCTCCTTCCTTATTCAAACCCTAATTCTAACCCTATATCTTTTATAGTTCTATTGGAAAGTAAAAAAATTAAAAATTTTAATCATGAAGTTGGCCCATTTAAATCTGATGCAAATTGATAGGAAGTTGTTTGTATATATATCTCTGTGTCTAGTGGGCACCTGGTAAGAAATTCATGAGTTACATTGATAAATTGGGTTTATTGAGAGAGTAGAAATTGACTTTGGTTACATTTGAAAGAAGTTAAAGATAATAGAACATCAGTTGACAAGAATTTGCTTTAGGAAAGCCATTTTAAATACACCCAAATGTAATTCCCAATTGTTTACATGCATTCATGATTTTGAAATTCATTCGACCTGTAATAGCAGTGGCTTTTTAGCTATCCCTGCCAACGAGCAAAGTTGGTATTTTTGACTCTTTAACAAACATGAATCATTGATAGGAAACTTCTTCTTTTTCGGGTGAAAGATGATTCAACTCTGATGCTAAATAATACATTTATGGTCACTTCAAAGAAACATTCTACTATTTACATCATAAGATTTTGTGTTCAATTAAAGAAATTTCCTGTTAATTACTTTTTTCCTAGCAGCAATGCCGTCAATAAAAATTGGTAATGAGATGATGGTGGTTGCGGAGTAAGTGGACAATAGGGATGATGGCGGCAATGGTGGTGGTGGTGGGGAGGTTTACTAGAGGTGAAGAGCATGATTAGAGTTGTCAAAAAGGAGGCCTAGGACTTAGGATTTCGGTTGGAAAGGTGAGGATATTTTGGTAATTTTATTTTAGGATAAAAATGTAATATAAAAAAGATGCATTAAGTGTGTGAATTGAGAAAATTTAGTGTGTGAAAATAAAATATCTCACTGCTCTATCATGTACCCTCTATTGTGACCCAACTACTTCTGCAAGACAGAGAAAGAGAGAATTAGGGTTTAGAGACGCATAAGAAATGAAAGGGGAGGATGAGGTAAGGCAAAAAAGGGTTTGGGAGTAGTGGCGACAATAGTGGTGGTTGGTGGACATAGTAGTAAATAGTGGATGAATTGAGAAATTACGGTTAAGACTTGGAGGGTTTTTTTGGTCATTTTAGATAAGGATAAGATTCTAATAAATAAAAATAAAAATTTGGGATTTTAATGACATAAAATAGTGATGTAAATAGAATTACTCATACATTTTTAGTGCTTTTTGTTTGTTTTCTTCCGTGTTATTTTTTGTATTCTTTTGTTTAATTTTCTAGCATATATACATTGAGACCCTATTTTATAAATAACTATTTTAGTTAAAAAGTTCAAAAAAAATTTAATTCATATAAAAAAGTCAAAGATTTATTCTCATTCACAATTTTTTTTTTAAACTTTTTTTTGTAAAAAATTAAAATGTCTTTTCCAAATATATTAATTTTTTATCGAACATTTTAATTAAAAAAACTAAAAAGGCCACTTCTATATTGTGGGTGTTTGGGAAGTGGGTACTTTTTAGGCTTTTTGGCTATTTAGCTATTTTAGTAGGCTTAAATTTTTGTGTTTGGAAAGATGGATTAAATTTTTTATTCTATGGCTGTATTGGAAATGCGTTTGAAATGATATTGTGATACCAAATGACCAAAGTACCCGTAAAGACAAAAAAAAAAAAAAATTTGTTCGCTGACGTGGCAGTGAGGACACTTCCAACGGCTACTTTTACAATTTATTATTATACAAATATTTGTTTGTAAGAAATTCACAATCTACATATTAGGAATTAAAAATAAATTTACAAATTTGTAAACAATTGATATACTACCAACATACCTTATGACACTATAACTGACCTAACTCATTATATAAATTATAAATACCTAAAACCTTTAAAATTATTATTAATCATCTGTTTTTGCTATACAAATTAGTGCATATAGTATTATTCATTTGTAAGATAGTTTACTTGTAGTTGTAAAATAAGAATTTAAAAAATATGACAAATTTCTTACAAATTTGGCTTTTAATTCTAAAAACTACGAATTAAAATAAATTACAAATTTGTGCAACATTTGAATTTTAATTATAAAATTTAGGAATTAGAAAAAAAATACAAAATTGTAACAAATTTCAATTGTCCTTACACAAATTGCAAATTAAAACAAAATTATTAGTCAAATTGCCTAGAACTTTGACTTTCAATTATAGAAATTACGAATTAAAATTAATGACAAATTTGTAAGAAATTTTACTGTTAACGTTTAAAAATTACGAATTAAAAAAATTGACAACTTTGTAAGAAATTTGACTGTTAATGTTTAAAAATTACGAATGCAAATAAATTAGAAAAAGCCTACAAAACGCAACTTTTCAGTATAGAAATTATGAACTAGAAAAAAAATTTGCAATTTTTTTGTAAGAAATTTGACTGTTAATGTTTAAAAATTACGAATGCAAATAAATTAGAAAAAGCCTACAAAACGCAACTTTTTAGTATAGAAATTATGAACTAGAAAAAAAATTTGCAATTTTTTTGTAAGAAATTTGACTTTGCATCAAATTTCGAACTTTGCATTAGGTTCAAATTTGAAAGAAATTTGACTTTGAATTATACAAATTACGAATTTTAAAAAATGAAAACTTTGTACCAAATTTAACTTTTAATTCTTAAATTTAAGAGTTAAAGTAATTTACAAATGTCTAAGAAACTTGACTTATAAATATAAAAATTAAGAATTACATACATTTTCAAATTTTTAAGAAACTTGACTTTTCATTTTAAAATTTACGAATTTACATGCAATTCCCCATGTTGTTCGTAGAAGTACTCATGGAAACGATGAATGTTTTACTCTTATGAATAATTTAAATAATATAATGGCAAGAGGCAAGAGCCTATTATACTTAAGAAGATCTGTACGTAATTCATTAATTGTGACTTATAAGAATTGTATTATAACTTATAAGATGACATAAACTTTTTGGTTACAATTTGCATACTTCTCCCAAATCATGGCTCTACATACTTAGAAGAAGTCATCCATTTCACATCTTCATAAGAATGCAGTAATCCAAAAATAACAATACATTTATCACGAAAACATTTCAGTGAAATGCACATATTTACCATTACATACATCAAGCAATTCAGTGAGAATTAAGGATTTTAGGGTTACATAAATAAAATCAGCATTAGCCATTAGTCATTAAATTGTAAGTATTTGTTTTTTAAAAATGAGCACTTACTTACTAATGTATACAGATTTATTAATGATGGAACATGGGATGGTCCAGGCCCTTTAGAACTTGTTGCCAGCAAGGTGTTGGTGTTGCTTAGTACAATTCAAATCATACTAGTAACAATTGTAGAAAAGCAAATATGTAAAGGAAAAACTATAATAATAAAAAATAAAAACAAGAAAGAAAGACAGAAATTTTTAAAAAAAAGAAAATGAGTTATACATATGTGTACCTTGTAACAGAATTCATTGATATCATACCATTTTATGCAATTTAACCAGAAACTCGAAAGGTGTTCTCTAATACAATTGTCACATAAACAAAATCACAATAGCAAATAATTGCATGTGACATGCAATCTTGACATTCATAAACCACCTATGAAGCCAACTCTCCCCATATTGACTTGGGGAGTAAGCTTGAATAACTTAAATACTCATTTTATATGTAAACATTAGTTCTATAAACATTTTCTTAATAATTTCTGTATTTAATAATTTCTACAAATATTAACAAATTTATTACTGTATCTTAATATAATTAAAAAAATGTGAAAATATTTTCTTAATATTTGTTGATTACGAACAGATTGTCAAAAAAAAAAAAAAAAAGAGCAAGAAAAAACTTCAACAACAAATTAATTTAACCAAAAATGTATATTAATTTTAATATTTTTTGAAACTATTAATTTATTGTGTACTGATAAGAAAATTATTAAATTGGAAGAACCAAAATCTGTTTGAAGAAAAAATTTTGAAAACAAAAATGTATAAATGCACAATAGATTATGAAAAAAAACAATAATAAAAAAATGGAAGAAACATCCATGTTTGAGGCATAACAACAAATTCTCTGGGTTGTTTTGCCGAAAAAGTGGGAAAAAACTTGAACAACAAATTAATTTCACAAAAAATGTATATTAGTTTTAATATTTTTTCAAACTGTCAATTTATATTTTGTACTCATAAGAAAATTATTAAATTGTAACAAGCAAATCTGTTTGAAGAACAGATTTACAAGAACAGATTTTGACCCCAAAAAAAATAGTAATATAACTGCACAACAGATTTTGAAAACAAAAAAAAAAATAAAAATAAATAAAATATGGCAGAAGCATCCATGTTTGAGAGATAACAGTAGATTTCTGTGTTGTTTTGCCCAAAAAGTGGGAAACAAGTTGAACAACTAATTAATTTAACAAAAATTGTGTATTAAATTTAATATTTTTGGAAACTGTTAATTTATATTTTGTACTCAGAAGAAAATTATTAAATTGCAAGAAGCATCCATGTTTGAAGAATAGATTTTGAAGAACTGATTTTGAAAGAAAAAAAATTATAAATGCACAACAGATTATATATATATATATATATATCAGGAGCATCCATGCTTGAGGAATAACAACAGATTGACTGGGTTATTTTGCCCAAAAAGTGGGGAAAAAATTGAACAACTAATTAATTTAACAAAAATTGTATATTAAATTTAATAGTTTTGGAAACTGTTAACTTATATTTTGTACTCAGAAGAAAATTATTAAATTGTAGGAAGCATATCCATGTTTGAAGAACAGATTTTGAAAAAAAAAAAAATTATAAATACACAACAGATTTTGAAAAAAAAAATTAAGAAAAAAAAACATATCAGGAGCGTTTGAGGGATAACAGCAGATTGGCTAGGTTGTTTTGCCTAAAAAGAGCAAAAAAGTTGAACAACTAATTAATTTAACAAAAAATGCATTTGGAAACTGGTAATTTATATAATGTACTCAAAATAACATTATTAAAATGTAAGAAGCATCCATGTTTGAAGAACAGATTTTGAAGAAAAAAAAAAAAAAAAGAAAAATTTATAAATGCACAACAGATTTTAAAAAATAAAAATAAAAATAAAAACATATCAGGAGCATCCATGTTTGAGGGATAATAGTAGATTGGCTGGATTGTTTTGCCCAAAAAATGGGAAAAAAATTGGACAACTAATTAATTTAACAAAAATTGTATATTAAATTTAATATTTTTGGAAATTGTTAATTTGTATTTTGTACTTATAAGAAAATTATTACATTGTAAGAAACATCTATGTTTGAAGAACAGATTTTAAAGAACAGATTTTGAAAGGAAAAAAAAATTATAAATGCACAATAGATTTTGAAGAAAAAAAAGGGTTAAAAAACAAAAACATATCAGAACATCCATGTTTGAGGGATAACAACAGATTCTCTGGTTTGTTTTGCCCAAAAAGTGGGAAAATACAAGAACAACAAAATAATTTAACAAAAAAATGTATATTAATTTTAATATTTTGTGAAACTATTAATTTTTATTTTGTACTCATAACAAAATTATTGACTTGTAAGAAGTATCCATGTTTGAAAAACAGATTTTCAACAACAAATTTTGAAAAAAATAAAATTAAAATTTTATAAATGCACAACAAATTTTGAACAAAATATATAAGCAAAACCAGAATCTGTTTGTTCAAGAACAACAAATTCTCTGGGTTGTTATGCCCAAATTGAGTCCCATAACAACTGAAACAACAAATTTCGAACTACAAAATTTTTTTTAAAAAAAAAAAAATCGAGAAAAAATTTTTATATGTCCAGATCGGCAATTCTATAACAAAATACCATCAATAGGGTCCAAAATACAATGTGGAATGAAAAACCAACACTAACGAGTTGGAAAAGCAAGAAAAGAACAGAAATCAAGTCAGTTCATTTTGCTTGTCGCAAGTCTTCGACGGTCGGCAACAAAGAGAGTCGGCTGCGTGGTCTGGCTGAGAGAGATCCGCCAAAGAGAGATCTATTGAACTTCAGTGGGTGCTGGAGAGATGAGAGAGTTGTAATTAGTATGTTTGGTTTCGGTTTTCTCAATTAAGTTTTTTGGAAATTGAGTCTTTTATTTTTTATTTTTTGGTTTTTAGTGAATATTTTTTTAAATTTTAAGTAATTTTTTTACTTTTTTAGATGCACCTTACTTAGATATATCTAAATAGTAAAATATTTGTGAAAAAGTATTTTTAAAAATTAATAAATACACAAAAATATAAAAAAATGTACTAAATTTTTATATTTTTTTAATATTTTTTGGTATTTAGTGAATTTTTAAAAAAAAATTTCACAAATATTATACTTTTTAAATATATTTCTATTAGGTGTGTTTAAAAAAAAATTTAAAAAAAAAGTTTCTTAAAATATTAAAAAATTCATTGAAAAGAAAAAGAAAAAAAAAATACAAAAAATAAATAAGTTAAATTTTCTAAAAAGTGTTTTCTACGAATCAAAACTAAAATCAAAACCAAACAAGCTGAATGCAACCTTTCTCTGGAGAGTTATGAGTTGGTTGTTTAGTCAGAGGATAAAATGGTCTTTTTATACTCTATTGCTTACCAACTGTACACCACAAGGCTTATTGGATTTTTTTCCTCCAACAAGCTAAAATAGCCTCACCCAGGGTTCCCAAACACTGCCATTGAGTTTCCTATAACAATATTTTAGAGACATTTTAGTACTTTATTTTGGATCAAACATATTTGTAAATAAACTTGTCCCTTGAACATAATAAATAAAGGAGAAATTACATGGTAGTGATCATTAGGATAACTAATTACATTTTAATGGTAAACATTTTATAATTACTCTAGACATGAAAATATATGCTTTTATTACAAAATAATTACCAGCACTTTTTTTAAAATGATAAAAACAAAATTTTATTATCTCAAAATAGAATGATAAAGATAAGGGTAATGCTATAGTGTGCAACTTACACCTTACACCTTTTTGTGTTCACTTACACCTTACACTTACACCTTTTTTACCTTGCACTTACACCTTTTGTGTAAGTGGCACATGGTGTGCAACTTATACATTTCATTTATACCTTCCACTTACACTTACACCTTACACTTACACCTTTTGTGTGAGTGGCACATGGTGTGCAACCCACTTACACCTTTTGTGGGTTGCACACTTAAGAAGAAGCCTAAAGATAATGAAAAGGGGAAGCTTCACTACTAGCACGTACTCCCAATCACTTTCACATGTACTAGAAGCAAAATATGCAGAGGGATGACTAAAAAAATTTATATATAATTTTTATATAAAATAATGTGATTAAATAAAAAAAAATTATTTTAAAACATAATATTCATAAAGATGTTTTTTTTTTTTAATTTATAAGAATACCATTATTATATCATTCTTGTAAAATATATATATATATATATTTAAATTATCTGTATGTATAGAGTTATCCAAATTCATAAACCTAGGGACCATCCACCCCAAACCAATCCGAAATAAATAGCACCACGTCCGATACACAACCCAAAACAAGAGTACAAAATTTGAATTTGGTTTTAACTTGTCATCTCAACTTGAGAGAATATTTAAGCTTAGTAGGCCTATTTTTTAGCCGATTTTGATGATATAAACCGTTCATATTTTAAGACTCATTGAGAAGAATATTCATACAAAAAATAAGATGATTTGACATTAATAGTTATATGTTTGAATCATATTTATTTTTAAAAAATGGACGACAAATATAATTTTAAGAATAACCACCTATTTTTTGTAATATAAATTTGATTTAAACATATAATTACCAATGTTCAATTGTCTTGATTTTTACATAACTATTATACTCAACGAATCTTAAAAAGTGACGGTTTAAATTACCAAAATTGGTCTCAAAATGGGCTTACCATGCCCAAACACTCTCTTAAGTTGAGATAACTAACTTGAAAGAAGCCAAACCTATAAAATTCAGTCTTAGAAGAATACTTTCCTCTCTCCCAAATTATTTGTCTAAGCCATAGAAGAAAAAAAATTAAATAATATGTTCTTATATTAAAAATTTTAATTTTTTTACTAGCTAAAAGATCTCTTTAAATACTTAATAGGGCGCTTAGGCGATAAATCTACTTTTGAATTTTTTTTGCCTAAAGGTTCAAGCACTAAAACATTATATCTATAAAGATAAGCTCAAACAAAATAACTAAAATACCCTTCCTTATGTAAATCATATACATGGTCCCAAAACCCTTACAGTCACATTCTTTCTCTTTCCTCTACTATCTCTCTCCTATCACTTCTTTAGCCACTGACAACACCATTTCTGTCGCCTCCAATACCTCATCTACCTATGCCGATCTCCTCGCCAAAACTTACTCTATCGCCTTATCTCCTCCTCACTGTTACCATTGTCCTCGTCGACTTATCATCTCTTCATCGTCCTTCATTCCATCCATTTTTTCCCATGATCTATTGAGCGTACTTGTGGTTCAAATCTAAGCCGAAACCTCTTCTCTTCTCTCTCTCTCTCTCTCTCTTCTCTTCTCTTCTCTCTTCTCATGACTAACTATCGCTCATGTCTTCTCTATTTCTTCGTGATTGTTGCGGCCACCGTGACGATAAGGAGGCGACAGATCTAAGATCACAGATCTTCCCTAGGGTTTTGGTTTGATCGTGGCCGTTAATCTTGCCGTTGTTGATGTGGTCTTCGTCAAAGGATATGAAGATGACATCGACGAAGCTAGGGCTTTGAGATTGAAAAAGCAATAATGGAGAAAATTTTTTCTTACATTACCGACAGCAATGCAAGATCTCTTCAAGCATGACATAGAAATAGAAGCCCAAGCGACTCCGACAATGACCACCACCCAACAACCACCGTCGATTAAATCAGTTGAAAGAGGTGCACTCGATTATGGATCTAATCTATTGAACATATATTGTTAGTGGTATATTAGATGTATATATCTTCTATGCTTATATATTCCTATACTTATCTATTCCTATACTACTTAGGTTTCTTGGCCTATGTATACAGGCTTCTCCTATTGTATTGTATGCATTCATTAATATAATTCATAAACTTTTCTCTCTCTTTTACTTTATCATGGTATCAGAGCTAGGTTAACTACCTAGTAATTACGCTTCACTGGCGGGCGGCAGCCTTGCCTCGTTCATTTATTTTCCTGTCAATATCGCTTCATGGTGATCTCTTCACTTCGTGGTTCTCACTATGCTGCCATTGTCTCTGAGGGTTTTTCTACTCACCACTCCACTGATTCCACTGCTCCTTCATTCTCTATGGATGATATTGAGTCCATCATCCAACATGTGCTTGCCAAATCTGGTACACCTCCTTCTACTGCTCTTCCAGTGACCTCAAGTAACTCGTTATGGTATTTTGATTCTGCATGCTGTAATCATATGACTTTTGACTCTACTATGTTTTCTTCTATAGCATCATCATCTTCTGTCCCCACCATACACACTGCTGATGGTTCTCATATGACTATTAGTTACATTGATCAAATTTCTACTTCCACTGTGTCTCTTTCTGATGCTTATCACATTAATGCGCTTTAATTGAACCTTATCTCTATTAGTCAGTTATATGAACTTGGTCTAACCGTTACCTTTTCTACTAATGGTTGTTTTTTTGCAGGACCCTTAGGCGAGATAGATCCTTAAGATAGGTCATAAGCATAGACGTCTGTTTGAGCTTATCCATCTTCGCATTCCACACAAATCATCTACTACTATTTCCCTTGCTTTCTCTGTTGTATCTACTTCCACCATGTCTTCTTTTCACCTTTGGCATTATCGCTTAGGACATATCTCTTTTAGTTGTTTGAAAACTTTGGTTTCTAGTGGTTAGTTAGGTCGTGTCCATCTTGAAGATGTCGATTGTTTATCTTGTCAAATTGCTAAACAAGTTGCCTTATCTTTTAATAAAAGTAATTCCATTTCTACTACTCTTTTTGATCTTGTGCATTCAGATATTTGGGGACCTTTTCCCACACTGACCATGGAGGGGTCAAGAAATTTTGTGATTTTTGTTGATAATTTTTCTTGTTATACTTGGCTTTTTTTTTTCTCAAAAATCGACCTGAACTTAAACAGATTTATTATGATTTCTCTACCATATTTCGTACTTGGTTTTCTCGTACTATTAAAATCTTTCGTTCTGATAATGCTAAGGAGTACTTGGATTTTGAATTTCTTTCTTTTCTTCAAGCTAATGGTACACTATGTCATCGATTTTGTGCAGGCACATCCCAAAAAAATGGACGACCTGAAAAGAAACACCGTTATATTCTAGACACTACTCGGGCTCTTCTCATCTCATCTTCTTGTCCTAAACAGTTTTTGGGGAAGTCACCCTTACTGCCATCCACACCATAAATTGTGTACCTACACCTATCATAGTTAATACTTCTCCTTACAAGTGCTTGTATGGTTCTCCTCCTAACTATAACACTCTTAAAGGTTTTGGTTATGCTTGTTTTGTTCTACTTCAGCCTCATGAACACGCTAAACTGGAACTTCATTCTCGTCTTTGCTGTTTTCTGGGGTATGATATAGAACATAAAGGATATCGTTGTTGGCATCCTATCTCCAAGCGATGTTGTATTTCCCATCATGTGTTCTTTTGGGAGCACAAAATGTTCTCCAATCTTTCCAAGTTTCGCCTACCATAGTCCACCTACTTACCAATCTTTATTGATCTTTCTATAGACCTGTTTTCTGATGAATTTGATGCAGATTCTAACTCCATGCTTCCACAGCTGCCTACGGTTATCGTCCATTCTAAGGATCTTGTGTTTGCTGATGGCCTTACGCCTTCTCCAATCCTTATGGAGGTTCTTCCATCTCCACCTCCCATTGAGGTTCCTCTTCTACCAGAGCATCATTCCATATAGGTAAAGCAACTTTTTGTTCTTCTCCGTGATTATATTATTGGTTACACTGTCTTTTCCTCTCATAAACCTACTTTCTATCGAGAAGCTTGTTCTAACCTTTTTTGGCAACAAGTTATGATTGATAAACTGCAGGCTTTCGATAAAACTCATACCTGGGATGTGGTTGATCTTCCTCCTAGTAAGAGTACTATTAGTTGCAAATGGGTTTACAAGATCAAAACTCATCCTGATGGTTCCATTGAGCATTACAAAGCTCACCTTGTTGCCTAGGGGTTTACTCAAAAGTATGGCATTGACTATGAGGAAACATTTGCTCATGTTGCTCATCTTACTTCCATTCACAGCTTACTTGCAGTGGCTGCTGCTCGCCACTAGAATCTTTATCATATGGATATCAAGAATGCATTCCTTAATAGTAATCTCACTGAGAAAGTTTATATGCAACCTCCTTGTTCTTCTGTTCCATTAAACAAAGTTTGCAAACTCCGTTGTTCTTTGTATGGTTTGAAGCAAGTTCCGGGTACCTAGTTTGCCAAGTTCAGCTTTTCCATTCGTAACTTTGGCTTTTCCTCCAGTGCCCATGATTCTACTTTATTTATACGTAAGACGAAGCATGATACTATTCTCCTTCTCCTCTATGTAGATGATTTGATTATCACTGGGGATGACACAGTGGGTATTTTTAATCTCAAACAATTTCTCAGTGGCCAGTTTGAGATGAAAGATTTGGGTTTGCTTAGCTACTTCCTTGCCTTGGAAATTTCTCAAGATTCATCTAGTTACTTTCTTACATAGGCCAAGTATACTTTTGATCTCTTTTCTCAAGTTGGCCTTACCGATTGCAAAACTGCCATTACTTTAGTTGATCCTCAGACTCGTCTTACACCCCTTGACAGTTTCCTATTGTCTGATGTCACTTTATATCATCAGCTAGTTGGCAGTCTTGTCTATCTCATGGTTACTCGTCCAGATATTGCTTTTGTAGTTCACATTGTCAGTCAATTCATGGCCGCTCCCCACTCTTCACACTATGATGCTCTAGTTCACATTTTGCATTATCTCAAATGCACTTTGTTTCATGGTCTTCACTACTCCTCTCAGTCTTCTCTATAACTACATGCATTTTCTGATGCAGATTGGGCAAGGGATCCTACTGACTATTGTTCCACTACTGGATTCTACTTCTTTTTGGGCAACTCTCTCATTGCCTGGCGTAGCAAGAAGCAAACTCTTGTTGCTCGTTCTAGTACTAAGGCTGAGTATTGTGCTCTTGCTGACATTACTTAGGAGCTTGTGTGATTTCGTTGGTTTCTTTCTGATATGGAGTTTCTTATTTTGCTGCCACCAACCTTTATTGTGACAACTAGAGTGCTATTCAGATTGTACATAACAATGTCTTCCATAATCTCACCAAGCATATTGAGATAGATTGCCACTTAATACGACAACATGTTACTAGTGGCAATGTTCATCTTCTCTTTATTACTTCTGCTGATCAGACCGTTGACCTCTTCACCAAAGCTCATCTTACAGGACGCTTCTCTGATCTCCTCTCTAAGCTCAAGTCGATATCTGCCTTACCACCTTGAGCTTGAGAGGGTATTAGTTGTCTATTAGATGTGTATATCTTCTATACTTATATATTTCTATACTACTTAAGTTTCTTGTATACTTAGGTTTCTTGGCCTATATATACTAACTTCTCTTATTGTATTGTATACATTCATTAATATAATTCATATACTTCTCTCTCTCTCTCTCTCTCTCTCTCTCTCTCTCTCTCTCTCTCTTACTTTATCATATATGTTTACATATATATAAACATATATACATGTATATAAGTTCAAATTTGGAGCTTCTCTCTCTCTTTTTTCTCTATCTCTCCCTCTCTTTCTATGTGTTAAGTTTTTGTTTCACTTTTTTTTTTTTTTTTTGGTTAGATTTAAGCTCAAATCTATGTTAGATCTGTTATTGATGAAAATGATGATGATCCTTTTTTTTCTCTCTCTTTATTATCTGTTGTTGATGGTTGGTTGTTGTTGATGTTGATAATGATGATGAAACATATTGAAACAGAAAGGATTCCAACAGTGGATTCATGAACAAATTTTTTAATAGATAGAAAACAAAATTGAACATATAATTTTTTGAACAATGGATATGATCTATTAAAAATGAGAATTTGAGCAGATAAGTTAAAAATGAGCTTTCAACACACACATAGATGTAGACTTAAAAATGGAACATATAGCAAAATTTTAAATTGATAAGGAGAAAAAATTGAACAGATAGTCAAAAAATTTGAACAAATATATATAAATTTGAACATATAGTCAACAAAAAGTCAACAGATAAATTAAGAGTTAAAATTAAAAATAAAATGTCCTAAAAAATCAACAAAGGGACTTCTCATCTAACTATTTTATGAAGGGTAGACTTCTTACCAACAAAAAAAAAATATTTACTAGACCTAATACCTTATATCCTCCTTATATTGAACTTTTTAATAATTTTCTCTAAAAAATATTTTAAAAATTTTAATACAAATATATTAATTTTAAATCTTTATTTTTCATATTGAATGAATAATTTGAGAGAGAGAGAGTACAAACCAAACAGCCTCTTTTTATTTAGTCCTGAAATTGAGAGACTCTTATAAGATTTCTCTAATAATAATGACCTTTCTTGCCATCTCATTTTGTCTCCTGTCACTTTCTGTATTTTTCTCTCTCCTTTATATTTTTTTTTGTTTTTTCCCCTTCTCCTAGGTTATATTTTGTCGATATCAAAAAAAAAAAAAGGTTATATTTTGTCTCACCATCTCTCTAGAAAACAAAACCGCTTTTTATTTTATTTTTTTTATTTTTTAAGTCCTCCTTTGAAATTAGGATAGACTCTTGTAAGATTTCTCTAACAATAAATGTTCACCTTTCTTCTTCTCTAATCATGTCTCTTATCTCCAATTTTCCCTGTCACTTTCTGTATTTTTCTCTACAAGACAAAACCACTAACTTTTTTTTAAGGAAAAAATACAAATAAGTTAAATAATTACTAATACATAAAAATGTTTACATCCACTGATATGTAGGATATGTAAGCTGCAGATCCTACTCTCTGATGTTCAATAAGAAATCTTAAAATTTATCATTAATTTGAATTTTTTTTTTTTTTAAATATCAATTGATATGTTATTCTTTCCTTCTTTTTTTTTTTTTTTTTTTTTTTTTTTTTTTTTTTTTTTTTTTTTTGAGTCCTTTGAAATTGAGTGACTCTTATAATATTTCTCTAATAATAAGGAAAAATTTCTGTTGAGTGTTAATTTTAAAAATAATTATAAATCAATAATAAATTTTATAAATATTTATAATTAAATTCTTAAATTTTTTTATTAATTTATAATAGTTTAGTAGAAATAGAATTGGCAGGTCAAAAAAAAACCTAACCACAAAGGGGTGACTTCTAGAACTTTAGTTCCTAGTCTAGCCCCTTTGACCTCGTTTATTTGACGGATTAAGTTGGATAGGATTACGGTAGAATTGAGTGAAGAGATTAGTAATAAGATAAGATTAGGTTAGAAATGTAAGATAAATAATATTTGTTTGTACACTACCAAATTAATAATACTATAGTAATAATTTTTTATTTTTTTACTATTTTAAATGGATTTAATATAAAAAAATGGCACTAATATTCCGCCATTTTTTGAAAATGAAATGGAGAAGTGAAGAAAAAGGGGCCAGAGAGGGAAACCACTCTTTTCAATATTAATTTTCTAGACTATTTTTTTAAGGGTTGTTTGGGATGATCTCAATAAGTGCACTTTTTATCTTTTTATAAAAAGATGTGCAGAAAAGTAGAGAGGTGATGTGATGAAAAAAAGATAAAAAGATGAATTATAGAGGGGATGCCAAACCACCCCTTAATCTCACCTCTCACTCTCACTCAGCCAAGCTAATTCACTAATTTCATTGTTCATTTCACAACTAAACAAGTCATGAGTAGTATCCACATCCAACCTAATCCAATCTTGTAGGAAAACAAACATGACCTTTGAGACCTCAAGAGAGTGAAACTTGGGGAGGAGAAGGTTTGTTTTTTTTGTGAACAGTTGGAGGTCAAGGTTTATACCTACCAAATTCCCACACCCTCCTCGGTTATTTGGCAAGTAATTTTCCCTAATAATAAAAACCCACCTTTCTTCCTCTGTCTCTTGTCACTTTCGAAATAAAAAAGAGGCTATCTCTAGTGGGTCGAATGGAAAACACATTTGCCTTTTGAAATATAAAATAAATAAAAGAAAACTGTCTCTTTCTTTATTTTTCTCTCTCCTTACTCTTTTTGTCTTGTCACTTTTGAAAAAATCTCACATCCCAACTAACTATATAAAGGTAAAGCGCTGTCGTATGCATTTTGTGTGAGAGTTTGGTGAAAATGAGACCGTTTGAACCACCGGTTGTGGCTCCGCCACCGCCTCCGCCTCCGCCTCCGCCGTCTGAATCAGTAGTTCAAGTTCCTCCTGAATTGCCGATGCTAATCGTAGAGTTCTGCTTGACAGCAGCTTTTGAAATTGCCATCCGATCCACCCAGACTCCTACTACACAATACTACTCTATGACCTTCCACTTGGTGTGTCTGGTAATGGTGTTTGCGTTTGCTTTTATCTTTGTTGCCAAATACATTTCTTCCAAGCACCCGAGCCTAGGCCATGTGCTCGAGCACGCTGGAGTAGTCTGTGGAGTTACTGCTTTCTTTATTGCCATCACAGTCTCTTTCCCACTCTGCCTCAAGGTCATTTCCTGGATCGTATACGCTCTTTCATTGCTAGCAATTTTCATCTTCAATTGCTGAATCCTAGCAGAGACGATTGTCACTGTCTCAGTCAGGTTGCTTTTTATGGATATCATGTTTGTGGCCATTGTTAATGTAGGACTAGTAGTTCTTAAACTTGCATGGATAGGATTTGGGAGTCTTTAACTTCCTGCGGTAAGTATGCTATTTGTCAGTCAGGTTGCTTTTTATGGATATTATGTTTGTGGCCATTGTTAATGTAGGACTAGTAGTACTTAAACTTCCATGGATAGGATTTGGGAGTCTTTAACTTCCTGCAGTAAGTATGCTATTTGTAAAATGGGCTTGTTTTTCGGAATTACTTCCATCAATTAAGTCATTAGTATAGTTTCACTTTATGATTACGTTTATTGTTTGTGAAGGCGTAAACACTAGCCTATGATTGATTGAATAGTTTTGTTGGACACAGTAGGGAGGAACTCCCATTTGCAAAATTTTCCGGATCTGGAGTCTAAAATTCAATTGTTTACTTTTCCTCTTCAATTCACTAGAAGATAATTGTGGAAACTAAGGGATTGCATTGACTGTTCACAAGAAATCTGCATTTGATCCCAAAAGCAATGTTGTTAATGCAATTTAGTGATGGGAAACAAATAGTGAACATTTTTGTTACTTAACTTCGATTATTAATAAGCATGACGAGGTTGGAGGTGCTATGATTCATAAGTTCAAAATATGCTGGTTCAAGTGGAAGAATACTTTGGCATATTATGTAGTTCATATGAATTTATTTAATTAACTAAGTATATATTCATTGATAAAGCAGAATGGTAAAAAATTATTTATGTAGCTGATCTCACTTGAATGGGATACAAAACTTAATTTTGATTTGGTTTGGTTTAGTGATGGGGCATATTCAATAATTGAATTCTATTAAAAACCCAGAAGAAAAAGAGGAAAAGAATTCAAGGAACAAATCCCACTGCACATATTGTCACCACTTTTCAAAATGATGTGAAAATATGTTGGAGAATCTGTTATTGAAGGTCAGCTCCTTCTTCTTTCCTATGTAATCTTTTGCTATATATTTGGTATTTCACGTGAACAATTTGTAAGTATTAACAAAAAATCCCAAAAGCTAATGAAGTTTCTACTTAGATTTCTTCTAGAATACAAAAGCAATTCCACATCAAAAACAATAGGAGTAGCTTAAATTTCTTATTAAAAATTATTTATGAGGTGAAGATGATGGTCATTAATACACTTCGATGTCATCTAATGTGGTACAAATGCTTTTATTTGAGTGCCAACATCTTTAAAACGTCTCTCATGTTCAAATAAGAAATTCTGTTGAAATGTTTGCTGACAAATTAGTTGATGATGGATTGTATTGTTAATTTAGTGGTTCAACTTTTCACTGTCAGTGTCATGAATAATACAAAATTACAAGTTAAATAAATTACACTAACAATATCAATTTGTTGCATGATTTCTTTTCCCTTCCCTAAGTGAGACTTGCTTGTTGATGGCTTCTTGACTTGTTTATGGATATGACTTTGATATGTTTTCACATACAAATATATATATATTGAATGATGTAATATCCCTTATTTTTTGAACTTAAATATTGGTCGTTGATTTCATCTAATCATTAATGTCAACCGTGTGAACTGCTATAATATGGTACTGAAGTTGATTACATTTTGCTCTTTGAAGGGATTGGAAATAAGAAAAGAAGCATGGAATGGAATAACAGGTACACAATACATGTCCTGTTCTTGAACTTTATGTTCTCTGTTTTGTATTTGTATGTATGCTTTTTGAATTTGTATTCACTACTTAATTGTTTCAAATATATAACAGTGCTTTTCGATTATATTGATTTACAATGTGTTAGTTGTATTTAGTTTTCTTGTAAATTTTTTAGAGCATTTCTTCCATTGTGCAACATCATTTATTTCTAACTGAATTATAACAAATTTAGAAGGATCTCATAGCATTTTTTTCATTTGAATAACATCTCATTTTTCATTTGGTAACCCAAGCTACTTAAATCTCAATTTGCATGGCTGCATGCTGATATTTGCCATTGAAGTTATGCAAATATTGTAAAAAATTGAACTCTTTCTTTTGAAGTACCCGGAGTAGTCTATAAACTGATATGCAATTCAATGGGATTATGCATAGTGGCTCACAGGGCTAACCAACAGCATAACCTATATCTAGGCAAGTATGAGATGGATTAATTAACTTACCAACCAGCCATTGATATCTCCGTAAGTTTCTAAATAATAATCTGTATATTCAATTGTGAAACAATACAATGTGTACGTCTTATTTATATAGTAATTCTAGGCCTAATCCTATATAGGAAAGAAGAATAAACCTAAGAATAAAATATTCATACAATCTAACACAATATAAAATATTCACACCAATATATATACTGATATTCTCACAATCTCTCCCTGTCAAATGAATCTTTAGTTTCAACCAGTGCAATTCTGCTTCAACATGGTATCAATAGCTTTATACCCAAGCACACTTTGTCCTTAAGAAGGTCCAAAACGTATGTTCTTAGTGAGATAAACACTCTCTTTGAGATGTTGCAACATCAATACTCAAGAAGTACTTTAAGTTACCAAAGTCTTTTATCTCAAACTCCTACATTTCTTATATATCAAACAACAATGATTTAGACCACTAAAAAATACATCACTAATAGCACTAATACATTGGGAATGACAAAAAAAATAATAAAAAAATAAAAACAAGGCATAAAAAGTGGGCAAGGCCCACTGCCACATCATTAGTGCTCCCTTTAGTGATCCCCTTTTAGTGCTCCCAATCATTTTTCTATATCAAATATCATCAGCATACACAAGGAGTGCAGTAACCTTGTTTTCATTTGAATGTTAAATAAATTGGGTATAGTCATCTTGACTCTGTTTGTAGCCGCATCTAAGCATAGCCCAAGTAAACATCTCAAATCATGCTCTAGTTGTAACTCATATAATGCCTTTTTAAGCTTGCACACTCCCATCAACTGAGAAATCTTCAAAGCCTAGTGGAACATCCATAAATACTTCTTCCTCTGAATCTTCATAGAATAAAGCATTCGTCATATGCAACTATTAAAGAAGCTCAATATGTTAATTCTCTAGAATAGCCTACATGAACAGCTTTCGAAATGGCAAGGCTGTGAATTTCAGTTAATTTGAGTGCTTAACTACCTTGCCATGAGTCAAAATCGCATGCTCATATCAGTGAGTTTTTTCAAGAGTATGTCATATTAGAGAAATTCTACCTTGCTGCAAACTTGCCTCCACATCATCTGGCTTACTTATTCTTTTTTTTGCAAAATGTGCTTTAAGCTATATGAAAGGTTCATGAGTACCGTCATTGCTTCTAATTTGGATTTTCGCATGACTTTGTAGATACATCTCTTATTGAATATAACTTCAAAAGCCCGATGAGTGATGACCGCTTGGCCAATCACGATGATCCGTGATGCTATTACTGGAATAAGACAACCAACTTTGCTGGATAATTGTACTTGATTGATTAGCATAAGCAAATAATATGAAGTACCAAGCACTTAGAAGGTATTGATCATTCTCAGTGACTCCTATTAGTTCTCCTCTGTCATTTTACATCCTTTAACATTTACTCATTATGGATGACTGCATATTTCAAAAAACTCACAGAATTTGACTTTCTTCATAGAATACTTACATGTTGGAAGCGGTGAAGCTGTAATATCTACTCAGATAGTTCTCGCATCCTAATTATCTCTAACATATGAGTGATTTTATCTATACATTTTCCACTTATTATGTAAATGAATTCAAATTTCCAGTTGTAGAATGTTTATAAATGAAACACTGTCAACGGCAGATCCTTGGACTTACCCAAAAAAAGTGGTAGATCCTTCAACTTTTTTTTTTTTGATCGGCAAAGAAAAGGCTTTATTGATGATAAACACATACAAAATATGAAAATTACATCAATAAAGAGGAGCTTGGAGCTCCTAGTTGGTGAGAGGCCAACGAAGAGAAAACAGAACCTGAGTGAAACAAAAAGAGAGAAACTAACTCAAGTAAACAACTTCAGTCCAGCAGCATAGCAGACCAGCAAACTAACTCAAGCAAACAACAGAGGGGCAAGCTAATCTAGCACCAGCAGACCAGCAGTAAAGGCTTTAGTGAAAACAAGAAGCTAATTCAAGCACCAAACAACCCAGCAGCATAGCAGCCTAGCAGCTTAACACCCAACAGCAAAACCACAAGAATGGACTTCACAGCAGCAGCCTGGTTCAGAAGCAGAACAAACAGAATGATAAAACAGGTAGCTTGCCCCTGATCAGAGAGCTTCAGACCAATCCATTTTGCAGCAAACAGAATGACAAAAAACGAGGCCAACCCATGCACAGGCAGGAGGGAACAGAGTTAAGCCCAGTGTTAAGCAGGAAGTCAACAACCCCTGCCTCTTAAGCAAACTGAATACCTCAACAACCCCTGCTGCTGCACCTAAATCTGACTAGAAACACTGAATACCTCAACAACCCCTGCCTCTTAAACAAACTCTAATCTGCCCAACAACCAAATCGCTAGACGGATAATAATTAATTCCTGCAGCTCCTCCATATCTGGCTGAACATTTTTAAACATGCAATCATTCCGATGTTTCCAAATGGACCAAAGCGCAACTAAAGGTATAGCTTTCCAAATCCTCCTTTCAGCTTTCATGAAGCAGGAACCATCACACCAATACAACAAGCACTCAACCGAACCAGGCACCACTCAAATCGATCCCCACCACTTCAATAGACCAGTCCAAACCTTCCAAACCAGAGGACAAAAAATAAGTGCATGTGCAGCAGATTCAGCTTCAGATTTACAAAAGACGCAGACAGTGGATGCTTCCTCACCTAGAACTCCAATCCTTTGAAGGAAGACGGACGTTTTAATTTTCTGTTTCCAAGCTAACCACCCAAAAAATTGAACTTTGGGTGGAAGAACCAGTGTACTAGCCCTCACACTATCACCAAATCCCAATTCAATATGCCTGTAAAGAGATGCAGCAAAGGACTGACCAGTTTGGCATGCTAGCCACAATGGTTTATCTTTTTCACCCAAACATAAAGCAGGGGCTGCTGTTAACACAGCAGTGAGTCTAGATACCTCCTCACCCTCCCACAGAAACAGAGTTCATCTAAAACTGAGATCCCACAACTCAGAGCAACCTTTTTTATCAACAAAAAACTTGAGAGAACCAAACTTAACAGTGGAAAGGGAGTAGAGTCTAGGGAAAGCCTCCTTAAGACAAACTCCACCACACCATTTATCATGCCAAAATCTCACTCTATTCCCATCTCCTACTTTAATTTGAAGATTGTTAACAAAACATTGAAGAAGATTGATTCTTTTCTCTGCCACTGCTAAAATATCATCCCATAGCTTTGACCATCTAGTGCCATTTGATTGATTTGGAAACCAAGCTTCAGCAGCAATATTATATTTACTGCACACCACCTTCTTCCAAAGTGCCTCCTCTTTATTGGCAAATCTCCACCACCACTTCAGTAATAAGCAAGCATTAACCTCTCTGATTTGCCTAATTCCCAACCCACCTTGATTGATACTTTTGGTCACCTCATTCCATTGCACTAAGTGGATTTTCTCTTCAAGTCTGTGCCTCCCCACAAGAAGGTTGCTTGTATTTTATCTATTTCCTTAGCAACTCCTTCCGGCAACTTAAAGAGTGATAAATAATATACAAGCAAGCTAGACAACACTGATTTAATTAGAGTCAATCTGCCAGCAAAAGAGAGGAGTCCCTGGGTTTGACTTTATCTATAACAACTTTCCAAGACTTCTTTCTGCTTGGTGAAGTACCCAAAGGGAGACCAAGGAATTTGAAAGGTAAACTTTGAATCTTATAATTAAGTAAAGAAGCAAAATCCTCGATCGAACTAACAGGTAGACCAACCCCACAAACCACACTCTTGTGGTAATTAATCTTGAGCCCTGAGACCATTTCAAAGCACCTTAATATTCTTTTCAGGTTCAGCACCTCCTGCATATCCACTTCACAGAATAAAAGTGAGTCATCGGCGAATTGTAGATGAGAAACAACCACCCCATTACCTCCAACATGTACTCCTTTTACCAATCCCTTTTCCCTAGCTCTGAGCAGTAGAATATTGAGCCCTTCAGCTGCCAAATTGAACAGAAAAGGTGATAATGGATCACCCTGCCTGAGGCCTTTCTGAGGGCTAAACTCTTTAGTTGGAGACCCATTCACAAGAACTGAGATTCTAGCAGTGGAAATACACTCTACCATCCATGAAATCCATTTGTAACCAAAACCAAAGTTTGATAGCATGGAAAACAAAAAGCCCCAGTTGATGGAGTCAAAAGCTTTCTCAAAATCAAGCTTGAGCAGCAGCCCCCTCTTCTTGGCTTTCTTCCACTTATACTAATATATGATGAACAAAGTATTCCAATTTAGATTGAATTACTATATGCTGATATGCCAATAGCCAGGGACTTCAGTTTGCTTGTTTAGAGGCTTATTACCATCGATTTTACTGCTTTGTATGCTATTAACTTGTTAAAAACCCTTGTTTTTAGTGAAACTCTGTTGGGTTCTATGTCAGTTTCACCACTGATTTGAACAATTAAGATTACTGAAAAGCTGTTACTCTCAACATAGAGAGTTCTAACACGCTGAAGCTAGCAAATGTTAATTTTTATTTCGAATCAGCTTGAGGATGGTTGGACTGTGGCAATGCATCTTTCTATTGGTTAAATGGTGGATCATCTCCCATCAACAACAACAACAAAAAATTGTGGATCATCGAACTTCCATGACAATAATACTTTTAGTTGTAGGCTAAGAAGCATAGATATACAGATATGGATATGTATACGAACATGGATATAGATGTGGACACAGGACACGGCGATTTCAAAAAAATGGAGTCAAGGACATAGGGGGGACACGGCAATAAAATATGTTTTTATATATTTGTATTTGCTATTTAAATTAATATTACATCCATAAATAATCAATATTAACAAAAACTAACTCTAATTCTATTTTTGTTTTTAAATACTTTTAATTTAACACTTACCGTTTGTATTTTTTATTTTTTTTAGATGATCTATTAAGTATTTAAATCTAAGAAAAAAAATAATAAACATTCAACATTCATTATAAGTACTAAATAAAATGGAGGAAAATGCAACTTGACTTGTCCTTAGTGTGTCCCCGAAGTGTCTCCAATGTATCCCCTGAAAATAAGTTAATTACACATATGGTGTGTCCCATGCGTGTCCTCGAAGTCTCCGTGTGTATGCGGTACTTCTTTTAAAGTGTCGGTACTTCATATGTTGTAGGCAATATGGGGTTAGTTGGCTTTTCTAACATAAATTCTTCAACTAGTTGAGGTGTATTGATGACTAACGCTATGTTTCGTTGGAGGATTTGGAAGAGATTTGGAAAATGAAAGGAAAAAACTGTGTGAAATTAAGTAAAATGTAAGTGTATTTTATTTATATTTCACCTATCTTTTCTCTTTCCCTTTAGTCATCCTCTGATCAGCTACTGATATGTAGCTTGGGTATTTTTTATATTAACATCAACAGTTAGAGGAAGGGGAACTTACGTGTAAGTCCTAATAAGTGAACTTATTGTCTAATAGGTCTTATGATAATTAATGGCGTTTTTATCAAACACTATTAAAAAATATTACTAATTGTTAATTTTCAACGACATTTTAAAATTTTGTCACAAAAAAAGTCACTAATTATAAATTTTAGCGATAGTTTAAAAAAATCTCACAAAAAAGTCATCAATTTTTAATTTTCAGCAACAATTTAAAAAATTCGTCACATAAAAACGTCATTACGTGTAAGTTTTAGCAAAAATTAATGATAATCGTGATCCAAAAAAATCACTAATTATCAATTTTTAGCAACATATCTCATTTCTTGATTCGATAATATCTCATAAGAGATAATTACAGAGAAAAACTAAAATTGTTTCATAAACACCAACTTTCTTGAGTGCAATTTGTAACAATTAAAATCATTAACATTTTAATTTTTTTTCTTTTTTCTTTTTATTAGCAATGAAATTATATTAATTCCACGGAGCATACATGGTAAAATTTAGAGTATATAGTATTAGTGTTTTCAGTCAATCAAACAATTCGAAAGACAATAATATATGGATCAAAAAAAAAAAAAAAAAAGACAATAATATATTTTTTGAACAGAATAAAACCATATTGAAAATAAAAATTCATTACAAATTAAAGATCAAAACCAAAATAAAGAAGGGTCCATCCCAATACACAAAACAAATGCTAATATGCTCAAGTTCATACCCTGTGCATACTTTCTTTCACTCCTTTAAAAAAAATAAAAAAATAAAAAATAAAAACAAAAAACAAAAAATTAGAACTCTGTCTTTAGATCATACTTGCTACCATATTCACATTCTTGCATTAACACCAACTTTTTCTTGACAAACTTGACACCCTTTCAAGCCAAAACTCTAATTCAAAAACCTGCAACCCTCCGAGCAAGAACACGAAAACCGAACCTTGAATTGCTAGCATCCCAAAAAAGCCCGATTTCATCTCCATCCCTCAACTCCCTCCTCCTCACGAACCAAGTCACCCAATTATCCACCAACACAAAGCTCTTACTCGTCCGCCATCTTTTAAACACCAATTCATGTTCAGAACCAGTGTCGTAATCCCAAACCACGACCCTCTCACCGACCATGTCCTCAACTTGCTCCATCCTCTCTCCACCCCACTCCACGGTTATATGCTTGTGCACTGCCTCCGCAGGCAACAAGAGCCGACAAAGATGTTCATTCACGTCACTTGATGTCAGGGTTTTCTTGATCTTCCATGGATCCTCAAAGAGCTTGAGCTTCGTCGACACCCCCAAATCCATCTCTTCTCTGCACTCCTCGGGAGTGTAGAACCGGAAGCTTCTGATTCTGTCTTCAATCCTCTTTCTTTCAAGTTCTTGTTTGATCATCAAGTAATTGTCAGTTGTTTTCTTGGATGGCAAGAAAGCTTGAGAATGAGAACCCTCTTCTCTTTCAGAAACCTTCCTTTTCTTGATGATCGGAGACATCGTTAGTCGATACATATTCGGGTTCTTCATATCACATTTATCATCATTGATGCAAACAGAGAACCCAAAAACCGTAATTTCTTCCTTGTTTCTTTGATCTTCTTGTGCGATTTGGTTGTTGTTGTTGTTGATGGTAATGGGGTTTGAGGGATTCATGGTTGAAGTTGAAGCCACTGGCTTAGAAACCGGAGAATGAGTGCTTGAACGAGATGGGTTTGTTTCCATTGATGAATTTTGTAGAAGAGAGTGAAGGTTTTAGAAAGATGAAAAAGAAATATGAATAGGGTTTATGGGGGTTGCTATGATTATATACATGTATTATATAATGCTAAATATGCGGAATCAGATTCATAATAGGAAAGTGAGATCAAAAGGGTTTCCTAAATCGTATCCTTGTAAGATTGGGACTTACAATTTTTGTTACAACTCACGCGTGTTCATAAATTATAAACTTCTTTTTTCTTGTTTACTTAAATTCGGGGTGCTTGTTATGTCTTTAAGTGAAGTTCAATTTGGGTCTACTAATAAGATTTGTACGGTTTATTTATAAGATCTATTGAGATATGATTAAAATATTATTAACTACGTAATTAAATCACATTTATTTTAAAAATAGTAAATTACAAATATACCTCTTAAATTTACTTAAAATACCTGATGTCATTAAAAAAATTATGAATTAACTTAATGATTAATTAATGAAAAGAGTTATTTATTATGCAATTAGAAATTTTAAAGAGTGAGACGCAATATTCATAACCATAGAAGGCAATGAGTAATTTAAGTAAATTTTATGAGGTATATTTGTAATTTAAAAAATTAGACCACAAATGTGATATTGGATTTTGGGTGATTTTGATTATAGACTTTTAATTTTTTTTTAAAGATAAATATGATTTGATTACTTAATTGTCAAGTTTTTTTATATGAATAATCTAGTTGATAAGTCTTACAAAATAAATAATTCAAATTATCTAAATGGACCTAGAGTGGGCTCTACAAAATATTATAATATGGACTGCTGTACCCTGGCCACTTTAGGCAACCCAACCCAACCCAAATCTATCAAATAACCTCAGAAATAAGACTGCAAAAATGGCCCGTTGTGCATTTTAGGCCGAACCCAACCCCATACCATTGATAGGGCTGGGCCTAGTGCAAAAAAAGCCACAAAAAAATCATTTTTAACAACGAATTAGGATTAACTTTCAACAAGATTTAATGGAAATTAAATTCAACTATTAAGATATATTGATAGTTTATCCTTAAAGAAATACTTTATCTCTCCCAAACTATTTGTCTACACCATAGGAAAAAAAAAAATGTTCTTATATTGGAAATTTTAAAATTTTTTACTAATTAAAAGATCTCTTTAAGTACTTTAATCTGTTAAAAAAATTAATTTTTTTAATACAAAATATTTTATTTTTAAATTCTCACTTTTTATATTGAACAAACGGATATAGTATAAACCGAACCACCTATTATTTTTATTTTTTTTAGTCCTTTGAAATTGAGGACTCTTCCAAGATTTCTCTAATAAATCACCTTTCTTCCTCTCTCATTTTGTCTCCTGCCACTTTCTGTATTTTTCTCTCTCCTTAATATTTTTTTATTTTTTCCCTTAGGTTATATTTTGTCTCACCATCCCTCTACAAAACAAAACCCTTTTCTTTTTTTTTCTTTTTTTTTGAAGTCCTCCTTCAAAATTAAGGCCAAGTTTGGCATGTGGCCAAAAAGTCAAAAAGTTACTCAAAAAGTTAAAAAGTTATCACTATTCACCAAAAGTCAAAAATTGCGGTTGCACAACTCCCAATTCTCATTTTCCCCTACACACTAATTTATACAATTTTTTAATACACATTTTTCCATAAAAAGTCAAAAAGTTAACCCAAACAATCATATTTTTTTCCTCAACTTTTTAGTCTAAAAAGTCAAAAAGTACACTTATTTAGAACATCTCAAACAACCCCTAAGATAGACTTTTGTGAAAAAGGTAATTTTTTTTTAATTTTTGTCTAATTTCTATTTTATTTATGTATTTATTTTATCTATTTATACACCTAAACTATTTAAAAAGCCTCAAAGACTCTTCAAATATAACTAATTTTGAAAAATTTTATTAAAATAACTATTGTACTAATTAATCCATTAGAATAACTAAAATATGATAATGCTCGTTAATAATTATAATAGCATAAAACTCTACACAACACTACTCAATAACCTTCCACTTTCTATGTCTCGTAATGGTATTTGCATTTGCTTTTTTATATGCTGCCAAATACATCACTGCCAAGCACCCAAACCCAGGCCGCGCGGAGTTACGGCTTTCTTTGTTGCCATCACAATCGCTTTCCCTCTCGGCCTCAGGGTCCTGGGTACACATACATACAAAATGATCTTTTTTTAAAAAAAAAATTTTTATAACCAGTGTATGAATCGACTTTTGTAGACCTCAATTAATCTTAAAATCTTAAAATTAACAATTGGATCATATGTACTATTTGGTCAACCTCTTGAGATTATCGTGATTTCTGTTTGGCAAGTGAAGTTACAGTTCACTTGGCAACCTCCAAATTGAGTTCAACTTTTTTGTGTTGAAATGTTTTAGGCTATGCTCAAATGCTCTACTCCATGTACATGTGATGGCTATTTGTTACTGTTTTTGAGAAGTGATTATAACATATTTTAATTTGGGAGATTATATGACAGATTGTTTAGTACAACTTCTATTTATAATATATTAGGTACAAAAATAGTTTAACTAAACTAAGGGGGGAAAAAAAAAAAAAACTCATTATTTGAAAGCTAGGCAAGGAGTATTTTTAGTTTTTTACTTTCTGATTATCAGTTTTTAATAAACTGTAACAAATAGGACCAATATGTGACAGTTATAGAATTATTATTTATTTATTTTTGTCAATTAGTTAAATTGAATAATCAACTATTTTCTATCCCTTAATTATTGTTAAATTATCTATTTAATGTAAACTATTGATTGAGGTTATTATGTCCCTAAAATATATAAATCAAAGCTTACTCAGCCCTTGAACTATCAATTAAATCTATTAAATTCTTAAAATATTTAATTACTGGAAAAAAATATAAGTCCATAAGTATTATAAATTAGTAAAAGACTCTACGTAATTAAGATTTTACTCTAAAATAATCTTAAATTTTTATTATGTATACGTTTTCAGATAGAATTAACTTGAAAGTTTATTCAAGTAAATTTCCTTTATAAGAATAACTGTAGTTATCTAGATTTTCTTAATTATCTTCTATAATTGTTACCTATTTACCTTTATTTAATATTATATATTCGGATTTTGTTGATAATTTCTAATTGATTATATTTAAGATTGTCATTAAGTTCCTCTAATAACCTGATTAAAGTATTATTTTATTTTATTATTATTTGTAAAGCATTACTATTATTAAAATTATATAATTCTATTTCTTCAGCCTATCTAATACTCATGTAATTATATTGGCAATGTTGAGAAATTAGACTCTAATACTAATTAAAACACAACAAAACATTTTTAAAGACAATAGAAATTTAGATTTTTTCTATAATACTAATTTGGTCCTCATTCCTAAAGTTCAGGCTCCGGAAACGTTATTGCAGTTTCGTTCAATCAGCCTCTGCAACTTCAACTTGAAAGTTATCACTAAGATTCTTGCTAACAGATTAAAAGGAATTTTGAGGGAGGTAATTACGCCTAACTAGTCGGCCTTTGTTTCGGGACGGCTGATACAGGATAATATCATTGTAGCCCATGAGGCGTTTCATGCCTTGAAGCTTCGGAAAGGTAAGGCGGAGGACTTGGCTCTCAAGGTTGATTTCAACAAAGCATATGATCGGATTTGCTGGGGCTTCTTGCGCGCTTTGTTGATCAAAATGGGGTTTCATTCTATATGGGTCCAATGGGTAATGGAATGTGTTACTACAATATCCTTTGCAATAGTAGTCAATGGGGTTGAACGAACACGTTTCCAACCGGCTAGGGGGTTACGACAAGGGGACCCATTGTCTCCCTATTTGTTTATTCTTGTAATGGATGTCTTCTCCAGATTGATTGATCGAAGTGTGCAAGAAGGGAGACTTTCCGGCTTGCAAATTCGGAAGGGGTGTCCTATTCTCTCGCATCTGTTTTTTGCAGATGACGCTGTGTTATTTTTTAAGGCCACTTCTGCAGAGTGTCAAGAGGGCGGTAAATTGTTGAAATTGTACGGGGATGCGTCGGGGCAATCAGTGAATTTTGACAAGTCCGGGGTACAATTCTCTGCCAATGTCTCCCCATCTAGGCAACAGGAGATCTGTGGGCTCTTACGGATTCCAAAATTGAAGGCCAACGCGAGATATTTGGGGCTGTCTTCTTGTTGGGGCCGCTCCAAGGCAGAGGCTTTCAACTTTTTGTGCGAAAAATTTTTATCGAAGTTACAAGGTTGGAAGGCTAAATTACTCTCCCACGCGGGTAGGGAAATTCTTATTAAAGCTGTGGCCTGTTTCATTTTTCCTAATAAGCTGTGTTATAAGTTAAGCTCCTAGATTCGGAATTTCTGGTGGAAGGGTGATCCGAAGGGTGGCGGTATTCATTGGTCTAGCTGGAGTCGGTTATGTTTGACCAAGAGCAACAGTGGTTTGGGATTTCGGGACTTTCGGGCTTTTAACAGAGCTCTCCTTGCCCGCCAAGGATGGAGATTACTTAAATATCCAGACTCGCTATTTGCTCCAATTATGAAAGGAATCTACTACCCCCACTCGGATTTTTGTCATGCAACTAGGGGATCACGACCCTCATGGGCACGGACCAGTTTGCTGCAAAGTAGAGCAGTTCTTCATGGAGGGCTTCGGTGGCAAGTCTTAAATGGGAGATTGATTAATTTTTGGGAGGATCGTTGGATCCCGTCCAATCCGGGGTTTAAAGTTCTGATGGCCAAAAATTCTAGGATAGTGGTGCGGAAGGTCAGTGAGGTGATTGAGCCAGCCCGGCAGGTGTGGGATGAGGTAAAACTTCAAAATCTGGTTTCTGACGCAGACTGTGATGCTATCCTTTCCATTCTGGTTTCGTTGTTAGAAGGCCATGACACTTTGGTGTAGCATCATGAATCCAAGGGTTGCTATTCAGTGAAATCGGGGTACCAAGAGGCGGTGAAGCAAGCGCATGCACGGACAAATTTACCTGGATCTTCTGCAGACTGGTCTATGAAAGAGTGGAAGATTGCTTGGAATTTGAATCTGCCTCCAAAACTTAAACATTTTGTATGGAGGTTATGTCACAACGCATTGGCCACAAAGCAAAATTTATGGCGTAGGCGGTGTGCCAATTCTGCCGATTGTCCTATCTATCTAATAGCGGTGGAATCTATGGAACATCTTTTCTTTGGCTGTGAGTGGGCTAAGAGCGTTTGGTTTGGCTGTGGGTTGGGATTCTGATGTGCTGCGCTTGAAACGGGAACGATTCGGTCTTGGTTTGGCAAGCTATTTGCATCCTTAGGCACCGCTGTTGAGGGTCGATCGGTGCTCTGCTCCATGATTTGGGTGGCCTGGAGTATTTGGAAGGCAAGAAATGAGGCTCTCTTTAATCACTGCCATGTGGCTCCCATTGAGGTGATTGCCAAGGCAAAAAGGGAGAAAGCGGCTTTTCTTAGCAGCTTGTGAGGTGGACTCTGCATCTAGGAAAACAACAGCCGGGGCACAAGGTTCAAGGCCTTAGTGGGTTCCTCCTCCGAGAGGAATTTGGAAAATTAATTGCGATGCGGCAACCGATCTGAGCAGAGGCAGGAGGGCTGTTGCAGTGCTTCTTCGCGATGAGAAGGGCAATCTCCTGGATGGCATCGCTACAAAAATTCGGTTGTCAACGGTAGTACAAGGAGAAGCAATTGCAGTTCGTCTTGCTTGCACCATGGCCCGTGCTCTTCAATGTACTGCAGTGGAGATTGAGAGTGATAACAAATCTATCATTCATCTTTGTGTTTCAGAGGGGGTCCCTCCGTGGGAAATTTGTGCTGTGATACAAGACATTAGATCTTTAGCCCATAGCGGGGGTTTGGCGTTCAAGTGGTCCCCTAGAGTTCGAAATAGAGTTGCACACTAGGTAGCTACGACGTGTCTGCATGATTATTTGCCTCTTCATTGGGTGTCCCAGCCTCCTATGGCTCTTGTTGGGTGCCTTTAGCTCATTTCTCTGTATTTGATGCTTTCTCGATCAAAAAAAAAAAGAAGCTAAGGTCTTTTACTAATTTATAACACTTAGGCCTTGTTTGATTGGGGGGATTGGGGGGGGGGACTATCCACTATTTGGACTTGAGTCCAAATAGTGTTCCTTATCCGCCGTTTGATTTTTTTTTAGTCCGGCGGACTCCATGTCCGGCCGGACTCCATGTCCCCCATATGGGGGACTATCCTGTCCTGGGGGGGGGGGGTGTGGGACAGAAAGTGGGGGACTAATCACTGTTTGGATTAGATGATGAAATGACCATTTTGACCCTCTACTATTTAATTATGTATTATATTTAATAAAATTCAATAAAATTTAAATGTCTCAATTTAAAAATAAAATAATTTTATTTAACTTTTTATTGATGTTTTATTTATTTAATTTTTTGAAATAATTTTTTATGGATATTTTATTAATGTTTTATTTTAAAATTTTGTTTATGTTTTATTTAATTTCATTATTTAAATTTAATAGATGTTTTATTTAATTTCATTTTTTGATTATTATTTTTTTTTTAAACAAATTTATTTAAAATCTTAATTAAAAAAATAATATATATTTTTATTGATATTTTATTTATTTATTTTTTTTTAAAAAAAAATAAATTTATTTAATTGTGTAAAAAATAAAATAAAATATTTTTTTATTTAATCTAGCTAAAAATAATTAAAATATTAAAGATATGTTTAATATTGCTATTACTTAGTAAACAATTAAAAAAGGGTAAAATAGTCATTTGTTCATTTATTCTATCCAGTCCGTCCAACCAAACGTTGGATTCACTAAAAATAGTCCGGGGGATTCACAGTCCGGACATCTAATCCCATGAAAAAACAAACACAGGATACATATCCAATCCAACCAAATAGTCCGGGGGATTCCAATCCCAGGACTCAAGTCCGATGGATTCTAATCCCCCCTTTTCCAGTCCGTCCAATCAAACACACCCTTATGGGTCTATATTTGAATATGTTTATATTATATATTTAAAGACAGAAATTAAATAGATTTTGATTTATATAGTTTAAGGACTTGGTGGACTCAATCGATAGCTTACAGAATAAGTAAATAATTTGGCAATAATTGAGGGGTAGAAAATGAAATTAATCCTTTATTTACAATATAAATTGGCAAGTCCAAGTTGGTTAAAAGTTAAATTTTTAGTTTTTTATGAGTTTTTTTTTTAAAAAAACACATGTAAAAAAATAATAATACTAAGAATATAACCCAAAATAGATTAAAAATTAACTTTAAACTTTTTTAACTCTTCTCAAAAAGCCCAGACAATCAAAGAAAGACCCTTGAAATGAGCAATAATTGACTCTTTGACCTTTCAGTTGAGAGTCTGTAGGGTGAGTGAGTTACTCTAGTTTAGTTATAGAATTATCTTGGAATATGAAATTATATTTGAGTAGTGAGATTATTTCACGTGTAGTATTATTATTAGGTAATAATACCATGTATCAGCAATAATATAGGTCTCATTTGGGAAGTTGACTATTTTAATAGGTTAAAATTTTTATATTTGAAAAGATAGTTAAATTTTTTTGTAATTAGATGTGATATTTGTAAGAAAAAAATGAAATAATTATAAATTTAATGTGACATTTTGTCTCATTGACTATTTTAATCTATTTTGAATTTTGGCCCAAAAAAAGTCAAAAATTCACTTGCCAAACAGTGTCATAATACTATTTATTATATTGAAATTTTACTTAAAATGTTTACAAAATTTTATTAAACAATTAAACCATAACACAAGTTGTGATGAGTGGAAGTTATAAATGGTGAAATTGTAATATACGCTCCTAAAATTATATATAACAAAAATTATACATTTTATGATAAAAATTATATTTTTATACAAAGTGCATAACATATACATCTAGTAAAGTTGTATTTAGACTTTCTTTGGCAATATTACTTTTTAATTTAAAAGTCAAAAAGTTACTAAAAAAATCAAAAAGTTAGCAACTTTTATCAAGATTTTTTTTTCTCTCTACTTTTTACACATCTTTTTATAAAAAATTAAAAAATTATCCCAAATATATTAATTTTTTTTACATCATATTTTAGTTAAAAAACTAAATAAATCTATTTCCAAACTGTCTTAAAATCTTTACTTCTCTTTATATTACGTGTCATTTTTTTTTCTTTATTTAAAACAAAAGATTGTATAGAACAATGGATGAGACTTGAACCCGAACACAAGGTCCGGTAAAAATTACTCTTATTAATTAAGTAACACATATATTATATTAATATTTTTTAACTTTTTAATTTTTAATTACTTAAAAATTTGGCATGAATCAACCTCCAATATTTTTTTAAGTGCGTGTAAAGTAGCCTTTTGATGTATAAGATCATCTCCAATAGTTATTTAAATTTTTCATCAAATTTGAATTTGATTAAAAATAAGTTATTTTCCTGTTTCAACGGTTGTATCAAATAGATATCAAATTAAAGATTTTACTTATCTTTTATCAAACTAAGAACCAATATACTTTTCATCAAATTATTATTCATTGTTATTGTCGAATGTCTCCCCAGATATCCCCTGGATGTCTTCCGGATGACCACCTCAAAGCAAAAATTTGTGAAAAAAATTACACTGCCCAATAGACCACCTCAAGGTAAAAACAATAGAAAAATTTATACTGGTAGGTCGACTAACCGAACATTCGTCCGGTCGTCCGCCTGGTCGACCAGTGTTTTGACAAAGCTAAAAAATTCTCCGTTAGAACACTTGATATCAAAGGAAACTTTTACCCAAATTTGATAAAAAAAATTGATGCACCATTGGAGAAGAGGGAGATAAGGAAAGGGAAAGTCAAACAGCTTGTTTGGTTTGAATTTTTAGGATTTATTTTTTAAAAAATTACTAAATTTTTTTTTAATTTTTTTTTTTTTGTTTTATTGAATTTTTTAATATTCTTAGCAATATTTTTTTATATATTTTTAGATACACCTAACATAAATACACTTTAAAAGTATAATATTTGTAAAGAAAATCTTTAGAAATTTGACTAAATACCAAATATACCAAAAATATATATATATATAGAATAAGTACATTTTTTATATTTTTATGTATTTATTGATTTTTTTTTAAAAAAAATTTATAAATATTTTACTTTTTAGATACATTTAAGTAAGATGAATCTAAAAAAATATAAAAAATTACTTAAAATTTCAAAATATTCACTAAAAATAAAAAAATACAAAAATTAAAATTTTTAATTTTTAAAAAATTAAATTCAAAAAATAAAATTAAACATACTGAAAAGAACTCGGTGCCGTGAAAAAGGCGACGTGTCCCTCACTTTGGAGAAAAAAAATGTGAAACTTTAATCCTCAAGCTCTCATTTTTACAGTCCGTTTGGAGAATAAGGGGATGTGCCTCGAGACACAGAAGTTACTGCTAGTCCCCTTTTGGAAGGTCTTTTTGAGTATTTTTTAATAATTTAAATTATTCATATTATAAAGTTCATTAAGAATATTATTCTTGTAAAAAATTAAATTAATCGAATATTTATAATCTCATGATTAGATCCCAATTCTTTTTAAAAATTTATTAAAATTATGTTAACCGTTTATTCTTATATAAACAAATGTGCTTTGGTTATAGAATTACAAATATCCAATCAACTTGATTTTTTATATAAATAAAAAATCTTATAATATGAATGATTCAAATTATCGAAAAACACTAGAAAGAACCTCTCCCGAAAGATACAACAGCACCCCTCTCCGCCTTTGGGGATTGAGTGACTAGGGACAAAAGGAAAATAAATATACATATTTTTTTGTGCATACTATTTTTTTATTTTATTTTTTTTTTGATAAGTAAAGAAAAGAGAAGAGATATGACCAAGGTTTAAAAATGCGGTGTTACGTAACGGTTTCGGCCGTTACGTAACGGTTTCGGCCGGAGGCACCACGCGTTACCCCCGATTTTGCGGTGTGATTGAAATTCACAAGTGTATCGGCCGTTACGGCCGACATAGCGGTCGTAACGGTAGCGTAACGGCCGTAACGGCCCGTTACACCCGTTACACAGCTTTTTTGCTGATTATTTTCAAAAAAAACAAAAGAAAAGGGAAGAGGAAAGAGGGAGATGAACCTGGTCGAAGCTCGAAGACTGAGGTCGAAGCTCTATCCCGTCGATCAGTCGAAGATCGAAGCTCCATCCGATCTCTCTCTCTCGCCTTCTCTCTCTCCCTCGCGATCGCGATCGCCATTGCTTCCCCTTTTCTCCCTCTCCCTCTCTGTGTCGTTTGCCCTAACTGTCTTCCTTCCCCCTTTTCCCCTTTTCTTCTTCCTTTCCCCGACTCTGTCTATTAGTCATCTAATCTATCTATTATTATAATATTAATAACTATGATAATAATAGTAATAGTTAATAACTATAATAATAATAGTAATAGTTAGTAATAGCTAATAACTATAATAATAAATATTATTATTATATATCACATAATATATTTATTATATAATATATTTATTATAATAATAACTATTATTATTATATATTAAATAATAATTATTGTATAATATATAATATATTTATAAGATAATATATACTTGTATATATTAATAAAATAAAAATAAACACATGTATTTAAAATAAAAAAAAATTAATTAGAATACATTGTTTAAAAAATATAATAAATAAATTAAATAATTAATGTATATTAAAATAAATATATATAATATAACTCATCTCCATAAATTTTTATTTGTTATTTATATAATATAACTCATCTTCATATAATAAATATATATTTTTTTAAAACAAACTATTTAATATATATATTTTTTATTTCTTAAAAATATCTTTATAATTTATTTTTTAATTTTTATATGATTACATTGGCATGTAAAATCCAAATGTATAAATAATAGTTGTATTTTTTTATAATTATTTTATTTAGTATTTAATTTTAAATATTTTTTTACAATCATTTCATTTAAAAATATTATTGCATTTTATAAATTTTTATAAATAATTTTAAATATTATTACATGTTTTTTACAATCATTTCATTTAATAAATGTAAATATTATTTATTTAGTTAGTTCAAGTTTTGCTAAAAAATAATTTTGTAAACATGTAAAATAAATTTAAAAAATGTATCAGTGATGTAGAATTCAAATTCAAAAATGCCACGACAAAAGGGTGCCAATGATGAACCCCCGAGTGATGATATTGGTTGGAAATTTGGAACTCAAGTTGAAGGCACTAGGCATCATATTATTTGTAAATTTTGTGGACATCACATTAAAGGTGGGATTATGACATTAAAGGTGAAAAATAATTTTATACATCTAAGTCCAATAAAAGAAAATTTTGCCACAAGGGTAATATGGATTTATGACATATAAAGTCATTAATTATTGAAATAAAATATAAAAAAATTCATTTTCTAGTGATTTAAAAATATAAAATATATTGGATCATACTTAAAAATTATGAAAAATTTATCAAAATTTATTTTAAAACCTAATAAATATGATTCTAAAAAAAAAATATGCGTATCGGTAAGTTTTTTATAAATTGTGCGAAAAATAAAAAAATTCACAGTTCCGATAACCGCAACCGTTACGCTGCGGCCTTTACACCCCGCAACCGCAACCGCGTCACCGCTACAGTTACGGCGACCGCAACCGCTTTTCAGAACCTTGGATATGACATAAAATGGGAACAAATCAAGAGAAACTCAAGCTCTATTTGTTTGAGTTTTGAAATTTTAGTTTCCGTCGTTGGTTCTTACGTGGTGTTTGTTTGCAATTTTTAAAAATTAATTACATGCTCACTTTGAAAAATTCGATCGAAGGTAGGAAAATTTGGACTAATCGGTCGTCTGGCCGGTTTACCGGAACAGTACAAATTTTTTTTTTAATTTTTTTTTTGCAATTGACACATATTAATTTTTATATATTCAACAAAAAATATTTTCCAAATTTTTCAAAAAAAATTATGAGCTTTAATAGAATTTTGAATTGTGTATTTGGTTATAAGTTGTAAGTTTTTATATCAAATATCATATGTCACATCAAAAATTCCTCACTCAATTCAAAACTCATTCACCAAACAAATTTTCCACACTTAAATCATAATTCTAAAACTCACAAACTTAAAATATAATTCTTATTCTCAAATTATATTTAAAAAACTCTACCAAACACTACAGGTCTTTTTGGTAACGTTTACGTTTTCAGTTTATATTTATAAAAATTTTATAAACTGATTTTTGTTTATTTTTAGAAAAACATAAACTACAAACGCGTTTGGTAATTGACAAAATATTTAAAAAATTTAAAAATATAAAAAAGAGTGAGAAATAGCAAGTGGTGGCAAGTGGCGGCGGAAGACGGTGGTGGAAAGTAGTGACGGTGGTGGAAAGTAGTGACGGTGGTGGTGGTAGGTAGGTGGGTGACGGTGGCGGGTGGTGGGTGGTAGCGAGTGGGTGGTGGTGGCGGGTGGTGGGTGGTGGTGGCAGGTGGGTGCCGGATGGCGGGTGGTGGTGGGTGATGGCAGGTAGGTAGCGGGTGGTGGTCGTAGGTGGGTGGGTGGGTGGGTGACAGTGGCGGGTAGTGGCGAGTGGGTGGTGGTGGTGGTGGTGGTGGTGGCGGTGGCGGGTGATGGGTGGTGGTGGCAGGTGGGTGGCGGATGACGGGTGGTGGTGGATGGTGGCAGGTGGGTGGTGGTGGCAGGTAGACGACGGGTGGTGATGGTGGGTGGGTGACAGTTGCGGGTGGTAGCGAGCGGGTGGTGGTGGTGGTGGTTGGTGGTGGCAGGTGGGTGGCGGATGGCGGGTGGTGGTTGATGGTAGCGGGTAGGTGGTGGTGGGTGGGTGGGTGGGTGACGGTGGCGGGTGATGGATGGTAGCAAGTGAGTGGTGGTGGTGGGTGGTGGTGGCAGGTAGGTAGCGGGTGGGTGGTGGGTGGTGGTGGTGGATGGATGGCTGGTGGTGAGTGGTGGTGGCGAATGGGTGGCAGGTGGCTGGTGGCTAGTTGGTGGTGGCGGGTGGTGGATGGTGGTGGCAGGTGGCTGGCGAGTGGCGGTGGCTTGTGGTGGTGGCGGGCGGTGGATGGTAGTGACGGGTGGTGGGTGGTGGCGGGTGGATGGTAGGTGGGTGGTGGTGGTGGCGGCGAGAGGGTGGCAGGTGAGTGGTGACTGGTAGGTGGCAGGTGGGTGGTGGTGGCGGGTGGTGGCTGGTGGGTGGTGAGTGGTGGTGGCTGGTGGTGGTAGGGGTGGCGGAAGACGGTGGTGGAAAAGGGTGGCGAGTGGTGACTAGTATTGGATGGTAAAAAAAAAAAACTCAAAACTCAAAACGGAAACACATTTTTTGAGTTTAAATTTTTTGGCCAAATTTATAAACTGAGACTACTGATTTATAAATTAAAAATTTATCAAACAAGTTTTTATTTGAGTTTTTTAAATTTTTGTAAATATAAACAGAAAACTGAAAACGTAAGTGTTACTAAACGACACCTACCTAACTTTTTTATGACTTTTTTGTAATTTTTTAACCAAAAAAATTAAAAAGTTAAAAAAATTGACTGTTTATTGTGTATCCAAAACACCCTTTGGAGTTTTCAAACAGTATTGATGATACAATATATGACGAAATAAAAGATTAATGCTCGAGAGCACTGAAAAAGAAACACTACCTAGCGCTAATGAGGTGACTCCAGTTAGGGGTGTGCATAATACTGCCGAAACTGCCAAAATCGCACCGAGCCGCACCGCCAAGGCAAATTCGTTATTATTTGCCAATCGAACCGCCGGTTTTTGGAAAGAAAAATGGCAAATTCTAGTGACACTTTTATCAATCCGCCGGTTTCTATTTTTCTTCCAAACCGTACCGACCCGCACCGCTATTAAATCATATTTTATAAGATTCTAAAAATTCTTTTTTACTTAAGTTTGCTTGTTGTTCTATACCTTAGAATATAGTATTACATTACTGTTCGAGGGGAATTCAAGATGTCAGTAATCCAAAATAAAGTTGGATTCCAATTCACTTTTCAATCTTTTTTTTTTTCTAGCCATGTTGCAAACTTGCATCAACTCACTTTTTAATCTAAATACTTTTCAACAGTAAACATTTTCAATATATTGTAAACCTTGAATGATATTAATTTTATGTATTGTATTTGATCATTGTAGCTTCCACAGATGTTTGTAATGAACTGATGGTAAAGTCGTTGATATTATCATGTTGTTGCTACACTTGCTGCATCAGAAGAAAGTTTCGCAAGATGCTTAACATCACGGTATCTCTTGTCTTTTTTTTACTCTTTTATTTAAGTTTTGTAATTTGAATTATATTTTTTATAAACCGCCAATCCGCCCGAACCGCCAAGGCAAATCCGCCATTATTTGCCAACCGAACTGCCGGTTTTTGATAAGGAAAATGGCAAATTCTAGTGACACTTTTATCAATCCGCCACCCGCCATACGGTTTCTATTTTTCTCTCAAACCGCACCGACCCGCACCGCGCACACCCCTAACTCCAATGATAATTGTCTTCTTTTTTTCACCTCTTTTTTTTTTTTTTGTCTTTTTTCTTTTGGTGGCATAGGCATATCAGGGTGTGTTTGTTTGGACGGCCTGAATAAGGAAGATTGTAATTCATCGAACTGTTAGTCTTATGATACATTGTCTCCGGACTATTTGATTGGACTGGATTTATGTCCTATGCTTGTTTAGTCATGGGATTAGATATCTGGATTGGACTATTTTTAGTAAATCTAATGTTTGGTTGGACGGACTGGATAACGATAAATGTTCAAAAGACTATTTTACTCTTGTAATTTATAATTTTTATTTAATGTATAATTTTAAATTTGTAATCTATAATTTATAATTTATAATTTAACAACACTAAAAATTTTTAATTTATAAGGCCATAATTTTTAATTTATTATTTTCAATTAAATTAAATTTATAATTTATATTTTTTATTTAATATATAATTTTAAATTAACAACACTAAAAAAATAATTTTATTTAATATATAAATTTAATTTTTTAACAACATTAAAAAAATTAAATTTATAAGGCCATAATTTTTAATTAAATTAAATTTATTTTTATTTTTATTTTTATTTAATATATAAATTTAATTTTTTAACAACACTAAAAAAATTATAAGACCATAATTTTTAATTAATTTATAATTTTTATTTTTATTTAATATATAATTTTAAATTAACAACACTAAAAAAAATAATTTAGAAATGTTCAAAAACTATTTTATTTTTTAATTGTTGCACGACAATTTCGCTGTATCTCCCTCCCAACTGAGGAGTACTGACTATTATATAAAGGTAAAGCACTTCCGTTTGCAAATTGTGAGTTTGTTGGAAATGAGACAATCAGAACCAGTCGCTGAACTCCCTCCTCCGGTTATGGCTCCGCCGCCGCCTGAATTAGTAGTTGAAGTTCCTCCTGAATTGCCAATGCTAGTCTTAGAGTTCTGCTTGACGGCAGCTTTTGAAATCGCCATCCGATCGAACCAAACTCCTACACAATACTACTCTATAACATTCCACTTGGTGTGTCTGGTAATGGTGTTTGCGTTTGCTTTTATCTTTGTTGCCAAATACGTTTCTTCCAAGCACCCGAACCTAGGCCGCGTGCTTGACCACGCTGGATAGTCTGTGGAGTTACTGCTTTCTTTGTTGCCATCACAGTCTCTTTCCCGCTCTGCCTCAAGCTCATTTCCTGGATCGTATATGTTCTTTCATTGCTAGCAATTTTCGTCTGCAGTTGCTGAATCCTAGCAGACGATTGTCACTGTCTGTCAGGTTGCTTTTTATGGAAATTAATTATTATTAGCTCCCTTAGCATCTCCAACCCTGAACCGAAATTTTCATCAAATCTGAGTAAAAAAATGACTTTTCTCTCAATTTGATACCGAGTGCTCCAACGGTTGATTTTCATCAAATTTTCATCAAATCTGTGCCGGACAACCGGATGGTCGACCGGCTGGTCGACCAGTTAAGCCAATTTTTTTTTTTGAATTTTTTTTTTTTGAACTATTTGAACCTTTTAGTGGTCAACCGGTTGGTCGACCGGTAAGGCAAAAAAAAATTTCTTTTTTTTTTTTAACTGGTTGAACTTTTTTTGGAATTGTTTGAACCTTTTGGTGGTCGACCGGTTGGTCTCCCCCAATGGTCATGCACAGTATTTTGGTGAAATGCGGAGCTTGTCCTCATTTTGATGAAACGTTTGGTGAATTCTCGATTTGATATCAATTTGGTGAAACCGTTGGAGCTCCAAACAGTGTTTTTTTCACCAAATTTCAAATTTGATGCTAGGTTTGGTGAAGGGTTGGAGATGGTCTAAGATACCATATATATAGATGTGTGTGTGTGTGTGTGTGTGTGTGGCCACTATATCATGGATAGGATTCTGTCATTAAAAAAAAAAAAAAAATCATGGAACAAGTGGCACATGTTGCCACCACTTTTCAAAATGATGTGAGAATCTGTTATTGAAGGTCAGCTCCTTCTTCTTCCTATGTAATCTTTGACTATATATTTGGTATTTTACATGAATATGATAATGGAATCACAATTTGTAAGTATTAACAAAAAGCCCCTCAAAAACAATGAAGTTTCTGCTAAGACTTCTTCTAGAATACAAAAACAATACCACATTAAAACAATAGAACCTTAAATTTCTTATTAAAATATATTTATGCAGTGAGGATGATGGGCATTAATGCACTTTGTTGTCATCTAAGGTAGGTAACAAACTATGTTGCTGCAGTTGGACTATGTCTGACATGTTGGTCACTTTTCTTTTTTTTCTTTTTTGATGTGGTACAAATGCCTTTATTTGTGCGCCCACATTTTAAAAGTGGTGCTCATGTTCAAACATGAAATGTTGTTGAAATGTCTGTTGACAAATTGTTTGATGATGGATCCTTGTATTGTTGTTATAGTGGTTTAACTTTTCACTGTCTAAATGTCATGACTGGTAGAAAATTACAAGTTCAATAAAATGCACTAGCATTATCAATTTGTTGCTAGATTTCTTTTCCCTTTCCTAAGTGAGAATTGCTTGTTGATGGTTTCTTGACCTGTTTATGGATATGACTCTAATATGTTTTCACATACAAATATGTATATTGAATGGTGTAATATTCCTTATTTTTTGAACTAAAATACTAGTTGTTGATTTCATCTAATCATTAATGTCAACTATGTGGAACTGCTATAATATGGTACTGAAATTGATTACATTTTGCTCTTTGAAGGGATTGGAAATAAGCAAAGAAGCATGGAATGGAATAACAGGTACACAATACATGTCTTGTTCTTGAACTTTATGTTCTCTGTTTTGTATTTGTATGTATTCTTCTTGAACTTGTATTCACTAGTTAATTGTTTCAAATATATGCTTCAAATTTGCATAACAGTGCTTTTCGATTATGTTGATTTACAATGTGTTAATTGCATTTAGTATTCTTGTAGATTTGTAGAGCATTTCTTCCATTGTGCAACATCATCTATTTCTAACTGAATTATAATAAATATGGATGCATCTCATAGTGTTTTTTCATTTGAATAACATCTCAGTTTGCATGGCTGCATGCTGATATTCGCCGTTAAAGTCATGCAAATATTGTAAAAAATCGAACTCTTTCTTTTGAAGTACCGGAGTAGACCATAAACTGATATGCAATTCAATAGGATTATGCATAGTGGCTCACAAGGCTAACTAACAACATAACCTATATCTAGGCAAGTATGAGATGGATAAATTAACTTACCAACCAGCCTCTGATATTTCTCCCTGTCAAATGAATCTTTAGTTTCATCCCCTAATGTGCAATTTCACTCCAACATGGTATCAATAGTTTTATACCCAAAGACATTTTGCCCTTGAGAAGGTCCAAAGCGTACTTTCTTAGTGAGATAAACACTCTGTTTGGGATGTTGCAACTTCAATACTCAAGAAGTACTTTAAGTTACCAAAGTCTTTTGTTTCAAACTCCTTAGTAAGATTGCTATTCAACTTCTGCATTTCTTATAGATCAAATATCATCAACATACACAAGGAGTGCTGTAACCTTGTTTTCATGTGAATGTTAGATAAATTGGGTATGGTCATCTTGACTCTGCTTGTAGCCACATCTAAGCATAGCCCAAGTAAACCTCTCAAATCATGCTTTAGCAGACTTTGTGACTCATATAATGCCTTTTTGAGCTTGCACACTCCCATCAACTGAGAAATCCTCAAAGCCAAGTGGAACATCCGTCAAAAAAAATTTCCTCTTAAGTCTTCATACAGTAAAGCATTTGTCATAACTAATTGTTAAAGAGGCTCAGTATGTTAATTCTCTAGAATAGCCCACATGAACAGCTTTCGAAATGGCAATGCTGTGAATTTCAGTTAATTTGAGCACTTAACTAACTTGCCATGAGACAAAATCACATGCTCATATCAGTGAGTTTTTTCAAGAGTATGTGATACACGAGAAATTCTACCTTGCATCAAACTTGCCTCCACATCGTCTGGTTTATTTATTATCTTCTCTGCAAAATGTGCTTTAAACTGTATGAAACGTTCATGAGTACCATCATTGCGTCTAACCTGGATTTTTGCATGACATTGTAGATACATCTCTCATTGATAACGTCTAAAGTAACTTCAAAAGCCTGATAAGTGATGATCGCTTGGCCAGTTGGGATGATCTTCGGTGCTATTGCTGGAATAGGACAACCAACTTCACTGGATAATTATACTTGATTGACTGGCATAAGCAAATAATATGAAGTACCAAGCTACTTAAAAGGTATTGATCATTCTCAGTGACTCCTATTAATTCTTCTGTGACATTTTACATCCTTTAACATTTGCTCAATATAAATGACTTCATATTTCAATAAACCCACATAATTTGACTTTCTCCATAGAATACTTGCATGTTGGAGACGATGAAGCTGTAATATCTACTCAGACAGTTCTCGCATCCTAATCATCTCTAGCATGTGAGTGATTTTATCTATACATTATCCACTTATTATATACATGAATTCAAATTTCCAGTTGCAGGATGTTGGTAAGTGAAACACTGTCAATGGCAGATCCTTGAACTTATCAACAACAAAAAAAATCGTAGATCCTTCAACTTATACTAATATGATGAACAAAATATTCCAGTTCAGATTCAGTTACTATATGCTGATATGCCAATAGCTAGGGACTTCAGTTTGCTTGTTTAGAGGCTTATTACCATTGACTTTACTGCTTTGTGTGATATTTAACTTATTAAAAAGCCTTGTTTTTAGTATAACTCTGTTGGGTTCTATGTCAGTTTCATTGCTGATACGAACAATTAAGATTACTGGACAATGTGTTACTCTCAACATAGCTAGAGTTCTAACTAGCTGAAGCTAGTAGATGCTAATTTTTATTTCGAATCAGCTTGAGGATGGTCGGACCGTGGCAATGCATTTTTCTATTGGTTAAATGGTGGATCATCAATCTTTCATGACAATAATATTCTCTGTTGTAGGCAATGTGAGGTTAGTTGGCCTTTCTAACGTAAATTCTTCAGCTAATTGAGGCGTATTGATGACTAAAGGAAATTGTTTGCTAGTGAAGATCCAGTCTTCCTCTTCAGCCGCTAATATGTTGCTTGGGTATTTTTTATATTAACGTCAACAGTTAGGAGTGAACAAGGGTACATTTCATTTGCATGACTATTTGGCAATTTGAAATATGTTCGTATAATCATATTCCTGTGCAAGGGATTTTTATCTCTGACTTATGAATAGGGATTTTCTGGCCCAAACAACTCTCTCAATAGATTTGTACCCAAAGTTGACATCCTTTTACTTTTGTTTCACATTTTCTTTGGTCTTTCCTACAAACCTTTATTGTCCAACAAGATGAGGGATTTTAACTTTGCTAATTAAAAATTTCTTTTTTATGGCAGAAATGTGGTTCCCGAACAATATAGAGCTGCCAAGGTGGCACTGAAACAGCATATGCATAAATCGTCTTTTTAGAGGGAACAAGCTTTGATGAACCAAGATGTTGATTATGGATGTTCTAATGAAATTCAGCTGTGAGCTTGCTTATTGGTGTGTTTATCTACTTGATGCTTGGTTTATTTATCTACTCACCAGGGTGTTTTTGACAAGAGCCTTGTAAGTGCAGCTAATTAGTAGCATAATAAAAGACAATTTGCCAAACTGTATGAACCAACAACTCTTTATAATACTAAATCTATGTATATACTTAATTTGGGTGAGAAGGAATAGTTACAGTTTAAAATGGTCAAGAGAACAACAGATTAATATCATTCTTGAAAGTCGAATGAATATTTTAAAATGAATAAAACTACGGATCACCACTGAGCTTTCGCTGTCATTGTGTCCTGCAAAGAAGTTATAAAAGGTAAATGATACTTTTGATTTGACTGATATAATTATTTAGCCAAAAGAGAACAAATGCAAGTGTTTCATGTGCAAATTTTAATATTTTTAGAAATTTCCAATTTTAGATTAAAAAATAACTTTCATTTAAAGAATAACTTTGTAATTTCATTGGAGAGTTGTGTGTGAATGTTTAATTGCCAAAAAAAAAAAGAAGGTCATGCACTGTTTTCTGAATGGGATTTGCAAAAATAGAATTTTAGGGATTAACCATACAAAATTTACTCTTACTAGCCAAAGAAGAATAAGTTCACTAAAAATGGTTTAAGGACCTAAACAAACAGCTTTTGTTTCTTGTTCTTTTCATTGTTGGTCTGTAACTGCATGATTTATTGTTTTTTACGATTTCATTTGTTCTTGCTTCTTTTTTTTGCTCAATTCTTTTCCTTCTTACTTTATGCTAATTAGCTGTCCTGTTTCATTACATTCTGTTTTGTCTCTAACGTGACGGACGTTGAAGTTTCTCTGAAGTAGTCACTCAAGAATAATGTGGAGTGTTCCCCAGTAGCACAAGTGACCTTTACATATTGGTGAACTAATCCATAAGCAACTCCAGATCCACAACACTATTTAGTTGTCCCAGAAGTACCAGGTAATTTTTCTGCTCTCTTCTTTTTTAATCTTTGGCTGCTCTGTCTCAAATATTCTTCGGTAGCTTTCCCACTACACCTTCTGCTGCGTAAACCCTAAGACTGCAGTGATGGAGCAGCAGTGCCAACCAATTTCATTGTTGTTGCTCAACATCATCTCGATTGGCCTAAGCTAATAATCACATTTTGCTTAACCTCATCTGTCAAAATAGTCATCCAATTTATTCGAACCTGACTCTTAAGTCTAACTTCCTCCATTTTTTTTTTTTGCAATCTCACTAGCCTTTGCCTCCCTCTTTGTAGTGAGTTTCACATCACAGCCCAAGCCTTATAGTGACTTGCTATCTTCTTTGCTGCCACAGCATTCTGCATTGCTATTTAATTCCCTACACAGCAGCCCTCACGTGGACCAACTGGTCTGTTTATGCTGTCTCCTTGTATAGTTCTACTTTATGGTTATGCTCATTGTTAGTGAAGTTGTAAGGGCTAGCATATGATTGGATTGCTTTGTTGGACACAGTAGGAGCTCCCATTTGCAAAATGTTTAGGATCTGGTGTCTGAATTTCATTGGCTTACTTTTGCTTTTCAATTTGCTGTATGATAAATTATGGAAACTAAGAGATCACATTGACTGTTTACATGAAAATGTACATTTCATCCCAAAAGCAATATTATTAATGCAATTTAGTGCTGTGGGAGTGTAATTTTTGTTTGTGTAAATTTTTTTTTTTTTTTGTGTGTTCTACTGGACAATTAAAAAATATGTATTCAAAAAGCAAAAAGAATTTACTTTTAGGATAAATTACAAATATGCTCCTGAGATTTGCTAGAAATATAAATTATCACTTGTGATTTTGAAAATTACGTTCCGCCTCTTCAAATTTATAATTGCATAACAAATGATCTCTTTTAAGTTTTAATAAATCATTAAGTCAATTAATAATTTGTAATAATATCAGAAATATATTTTAATTAAAAATTTGATAATTTTATTATTGCATAATAGGAGAGTAGTTAGTAATTTTATTTTTTCTGTTAATTCTATTAAATAAATTTTTTTGACAATTTGATATTTATAATTTTTAGGCTACAGAGGTAATTTATATTTGGGTAAAGCACTAATAAATCCCAAAATGTGATATTGTGAACTGTTTAATTCTTTTTTTTCTTTTTATGAACCCAAATGTCCAAGTAAAGTGGAATTACATAAAAAAGTAGTCACTTACACATTTGAGTTTAATTTTTGAGGGATAAAAGTTGGATTCTCTAAATGTGAAATTACACATTTGGACAATCCACACTATAGAGGTTTTGAATTTTCCCTCATTCTGGAACAATTCCACATTACGAATAAAAACGTAACACTCCACTAACGTAACACTCCAATGTAATACACTAAAAAACTGTATACTTTTCTCAAACTAACAACGTAACACTCCAAAAAAATTCCTTAATGTACTTTTTTCAAACGCAACAATGTAACATCTTAAAAAAATTCCTTTGTGTACTTTTTTCAAACGTAACATTCCAATGTAACACAAAAAAAAAATTAGTTTATTTTTTTCAAATGTAAGACTCTAATCAATGTAATCCCAAACATAACACTCTAATGTAACATACTTCAGTGTAATACATACAAAAATGCTAAAACTCTTTAGTATATTTTTTTCAAACGTAACACTCACCGTTTGAAATTATATATTTACTCAAAATTTACTAAGAAATTTTTGTACTCCTTTTAAAATGGTTTGAAGAATTCGACATTTTTTTGGAGCGTTACAATGGAGTGTTATGTTTGGCAAAAGCACACTAAATTTTTTTTTGGAGTGACATCAGATTGTTACATTTGAGTGTTATATTGGAGTATTACAATTTCAAATTATACATTTATTCAAAACTTGTTATGGAGTTTTTGTACTCCTTTCGTATCAAGTCATTTTTGTACTCATTTGTAAATGTTTTCTAAATAAAAAATATTCTCATATAATAATTCAACTCAAATTTGATTCTCATAAATTTCAACTCAAATTTGATTCAACTCAAAAAGAAAAGAAAAGAAACATAATAAAAATAAGGATATAACTATAAATTCAATTTCTAAATAATATATTAAATATACGTTTTCAAAATCAATGGGACTAATTGGTTTATAAAAAAATTCTTAAGGTTAAACGGATCACCATTTCTCAAGATAAGATAGGATATATAAAAGCATTTCTAACGGTGTATCAAATTTTTCATCAAATTTGAATAAAAGTTTCATTTGATATCAAATGCTCCAACGGAGGTTTTTGAAACTTCATCAGAACACTGGTCGACCGGGCGGAAGTCCGATCGGTCGACCGGCCACTGTAAATTTTTCACAAAATTTTGTCTTGATGTGGTCATCCGGGGGATTGACCAAGCACACGATCAGCTAGTGTAATTTTTTTACAAATTTTTGCCTTGAGGTGGTCATTAAGGGGACATCTGATGATGAAAATCAAATGGCTATGAACAGTATTTGATGAAAGACACATTTGTCCTCAGTTTGATGAAAGAGAAGTAAAATCCTGGATTTGATACCTATTTAATGAAATCGTTGGAGCAGGAAAATAAGTCATTCTTCATCAAATTCAAATTTGATAACAGATTTGAGTAACTATTGGATATGGTGTAAGTAAATTTTTCTTTATATTTTAAACAAACACAAAAAAAAAAAAAAAAAAAAAAAAAAAGGTGTTTGTGATTTGGGAATTTTTATGGTATATGTATATTTGGTAACGACCTTTGAATCAATGGTTATAACATGTTATATTGTTAGTTATGACACACTGTGATGTTAGTTATGACAAAATTTTGGTTATAATTTAAGAGTTGTTTTGTTATACCGTGTTTAGTTATAATTTTTTTTTTTTTGTTATGACTTATAATATTAAGTTATATCATTTGTGATAATCAAAGTTATAAATGACATAATTTACATACGGTGCACAACTTAGAGGTGATCTGTACCATAGTATGTCCCGATTAATCCTTACTTTTACATAATGATGAGGCCAGTATCATTTGCAAGAGGAAATCAGGCCAGTATCATTTGCAAGAGGAAGGAAATATTCTGTTAAGTTGAAAAAGGCAAAAGAAAGGTTGAGAAAATTGGGGAAAATGCATTTAAGTGGTCCAATGAAAAAATATTTTCATTTTTATGGTGGTGTAAGTTTTTTTGAGTGCATGATGCAAATCCATCTTATGTGTCAAAGTTGAATTACAAAGAATTTCATTTATAGTGTAATTACTTTTTCACTGTTTTACTGATTTGTAATTTTGTCGAGAAAATTTATGGAGTTAGATTCCCTCCAATGCAAAATCTAAGCTGAAGGCCATTGTTCAGACCCGTGAGGGCTACAAAGGGTTCCATTTTGATAATCTAAACTACTCATTTTATTGAACACTTTGTGTATATTATTTACATAAAAAATTAAATCGATCCGATAATCGTAACTTATTCAATTGATTGCGTTTGTCACAAAAAAAAAAAAAGAAGGAATGATTTATTTTTAGAAATATAATTATAATTTATTTTTTAGTGACAAATATAATAAATTATGATTATCAAATCAATTTAATTTTTTTATAAATAAAATACTCAAAATATCGGATAAATGAATATCGAAATAAAACAGTGAACCCACGGCCTCAAGTTCCGCCACCGCCTGAATCAGAAAATGAAGACACAAAGACGGCAAATATGGAGGAAGAGTTATTTTTAAAATTTTATTTATGAAACCCATTAATCTGTACAATCATTGAATTGGAAGAGAATGATTTGCAGTTCTAAAAGGAGAGTAAGAGAGGACCTCAGAAAAAGCGCATGGGGTGATTGGGAAATTTGGATTGATTGATTGTTCTAATGAAGAAGTTATTGGCTGATCTTGCAGTGTCTAGTATTATGATTAATAGAGGAGTGAAATTTATGAATTTGTACTGAGTGATTGGATAACATAAAAAGACATGGTGAATTGTGATTTGTGAGGGGTATAGCCACATGCCCTCACAGGATCAATGAAAAAATTAAAAGTACCTATCATTTTTGTATTATTTTATCTTTTTGAAGAGTAAAAATATTGTTTTGATATTTATTTTTATCAAATTAATTTCTTTTCTTTTTTTAAAAAATTATGAAATAAATTTGAAAGAATAAAACCAAACATGGCCATAATTTTTCAAAATAATATAGTTTTTTTAATTTTAAATTGTTTTATAAAACTTTTTAATTTTATATACTTAATATTAATTTTATTTTAAAACATCATCCATACCTTTTTAAATGATATTAGTTTTATAAAAATCAAATTTATATATTAATAATTACAAATTTGTATTAAAATAAAATAAAAGTACAAAATATAGGGAGAGGGAATGTCAAATAAAGAAGAAAGCGGAAACTACGTGCAGGTGAGAATTGAGAAAAAAAATTACAAATATATGGGGTGCAAGTGTGTCTATGGTGGGCTACAAATGAAAGGTTGTAGGGTTGCAAGTGTCACTTGTACCCCTCCATGTGTTGGTAACTTTTTTTTTTTTTCCAACTCTCACCTGCATGTAATTCCGCAAAAAAAAAATATATATATATAGGATAAATTACACTGACACCCTCTGAAGTTTTTATTTAATACAGAACCCCCCTCACGTTTGAAAAATTACATTTTCCTCCCTAAGGTTTGTAATCTCATTACAAATTGTCATTGAATTGCTGATGTCATGTTCTAAAATTTTCTAAATGACCATATTGCCCTTTTTCATCATTAAATTTTATAATTTTCCATCATTAAATTTTACCTGAACATATTTTTATTGAGTGATGATATACAATCATAAATTTTATATAAAATTTTCAAACACAATGATATAACTTAATAGTGACCTTTCACTTTAAAACAAAACATCCATAAACATGGTTTATATTTACAACAATACCACTATCATAACATTTTTACAATTTATTTGTATAAATTTTTATATATGAATAGAATTTTTCATTTTTATTTCCACCATTATATCTAGATTAGATCAATTTAATCTAGATATATTTAAAAAGTATAAAATTTGTACAAATTTTTTTTTAAAAAAAATCCATTAAATACAACAAAATAAAATAATGTATTTAATTTTTATATTTTTTGTATTTAAAAAAAACAAAATATTGTACTTGTTAAGTATATCTAGATTAGATGTATCTAAAAAATAAAAAATTGCCTAAAATATTAAAAAAAATTAGTAAAAATAAAAAAATAAAACACGAAAAATATAAAAACTCAATTTTTTGTGTGAGTTAAACTAAAGAAGATGATTGTTATTTCTCTTGAAATGACATAAACAAAATATCTATGTTATTTTATTATTTTATATGTATAAAAGCTAAGAAATAAATATGTTATTTTAATCGAACATGGGGATAAGTGTAATTTTTCAAATGTGAGGGGAGGATCAATATTAAATATGGGTGTCAATCACCTTGCTTGGTTTTGGTTTCCAGAATTCACTTTTAAAAAAATTTTACTTTTTTATTTTTCCTATCTTTTTTTATTTTCACTAAATTTTTTAAATATTTTAAGCAATTTGTTTAATTTTTAGACACATTCAACATAAATACACTTAAAAAGCATAATTTTTGTAAAATGTTTTTTTTTAAAAAATCACTAAATACCAAAAATATAAAAAAAATATGAAAATTTAATATATTTTTAGTATTTTTGTATTTTTATTAATTTTTTAAAATATTTGTTCACAATTTTTTTACTTTTTGAATAAATCTAAATAAGATGCGTCTAAAAAAAATTATTAAAATTTTATAAAAAAAATGAAAAATAAAAAAAATTAAATTTTTAAAAAATTGCAACCAAACACAATGTAATTTACCCAAAATATATGAAACGGTGATCGAAGAGAGAGTATGTTAATAGAAAAGTAGGACGGAAGAAAGAGAATATTGGAAAGCGCGTGAGCGTCTATTAAAATAAAATGAAATTCTAAAAAGTTTTTCTTCTAAGAGCATCTCTAATGGTTGTTACTATAATACCATTATTATTGTTATAATTTGATAATAAATAATGTTATTTTGCCAAATTATAGTAATGGTGTTCCAATAGTCACTTGTTATTTTGATAATTCTCAACCAACTTTCCCTCCTAGTCACTTGTTATTTTGACAATTCTCAACCAACTTTCCCTCCTAGTTTATACGTGTTGTTTAGATATAAGTTTTTTTGTGATTTTATTTTTGTTTATTTTTTGTCTTTTATAACCTTTTATTAACTATTTGTAAAAAAATTTATATATTTATATTATTCTCGACTAGACAAATATAAAAATGAAAAAAAATTGAAAAATTAGGAAAAAAAATTAAATATAATTCAATTAGAAAAATTAAATTTGAAAAATTACTTGATTTTCTACTGTTTCAATTCTGTTTTTTCAATTGAATTTGGAGCCACAAATATGTTCATATTTGTTGATGTGGCATGTTTGGCAGTTGCTATTTTACTTGCCAAATTTGAGAATAGATATGGCATATGCCATCTTTGGCAAGTAAAATAACAAGCCATTGGAGACCCACTTTTTATCACTATTGCTAAATTATAGCTTTGGCAAGTGTTTTGAGAGCTCCGTTGGAGATGCTCTAAGTCGTAAATAGGAATGACAACGTACACTTTATCTAATGGATATCCATGGAGACTCAATCCGAAATATATAAACTTTTTTTTTCATTTTTTCTACCTGTTAAGTTGGGTAAGTGATATAATTTAAATATCTTCAGGGATGGATATCCGCCCATTTCTCCATGTGTTTTGACTACCCTGTTTTACCCTGTTATAGATTCAGCTTCAAAGGAAAACTGATTTGGTGGGTGTGATAAGAAGACAGAGACAAAGACAACCCTTGCCATTGTGGATCCATACATAGATGTTGTGAAGTTGATGATGATACATAACCCATCAAATTCACACTCGCTTTATTATTCACATCACAATTTGAGGAGCTTTGATTGGGGCTGCTTGACTTGTTGAACCCTTTTCAACTCATGCCTAAAAATTCTTGCATTAAAGTCAACTCACAAGTATTTTTTTTCCCTTCAATTGTATCTCCTTTATATTTGAAATATGGGTACTGAGAGGGAGATTTATGATCTGGAATTGGGCCGAGGTAACGGCCGAGAAGATTGGTAGCCAAGTGAATCATTGGACCGAAATGATCCATGGTCCATCCAGAATTGGGCCACCAGGACCTGGGCTGGGCAAGTGTTGGGCCAAGTATGCGTCGCCCAGTCCGGGTGTAAGTTGCTCGGTTAAGGCGACGCTCGGTTAGACCGAGCTACGTGTATGGCATAAGCGAAACCAGTCAGGTTGGCTGAACGGTGCCCGGAAAGGCGTCATCAACCGAGGTACTTGCCTTCTCGGCAAGAAGGCCAACCACAGTCGCGTTGAATGACCGGTGACCGGAAAGGCGCAGTCAGTCGGGATACCTGCTTGCTCGGCAGGGAGGCCGACTGCAGGTGTTCACGAGATGTCTCGAAGGCTGGCAGTTGGGATTAGGTGATGTTCAGCAAGGTTTATGCTGACAGATGGGATAACAGAGCCACGTGTCAGGGGATGACTGGGAGTGGATATGGGGCGCAGAGGGTATATAGGCATGTCTGCGCCCCCATATGCAAGCGACGAACATCTCTGTAAGAATCACTTACACTCAAACGCTCTCTCCTCTTTCTCTCTCTATCCCATGGTGTGTGCTAACTTGATCGTCGGAGGGGTTTTCCGGCCACACACCGCCGGGTAGCTCACCGCCGTTGTGCTCGCAGGTGATCGGACAGAAACGGAGCTTGGAAGAAAGGAGTACGGGCTTGCCTGAATATTTGCTCCCCGTACAGGTACTGTTATGGTGTGCAACTTACGCCTTACACTTACGCCTTTCTGTGTTCAGTCCTGCTTTTTGTTTTCACCTTCCACTTACACTTTTTGTGTAAGTGGCACATGGTGTGCAACCTTGAGGGTTGCACACTTAAGAAAAGTCCTTGAAAATATACACTTACATGAATTTTTACATGTGTGAGACAGGAATTTTATGTAAATGGATATTATTATTTTATTCTTCTTTAAATTCTATTTTTGTTTTGGTTCTTTTTCTTTTTTCCTACAATCTGTATTTTTTTTATTTCTCTCTCTCTCCCTCCCTTTTTTAGTAATAATGTGTCATTTAATTGAGATTTCATTTTTTTTTTCTGCGCTACTGTTATTAATTTGTGATTCTCTCAATTATTGACTATTTATGTTTAATTTTTTTTGGTACAGATGCTAGATTGGAAATAAAGAGAGTATCAACATTTATTTGAATATGGGTTTATGCTTTAACTTTAATCATTAAAATAACTCATGATTAAATTAATTTTTAGGAACCCATTTCCTTTGATACCTAAACCACAAATTTCTTCATTTTTAAATGTCTTTTTATGCAAATTCAGAGTTTGAGCAAATGCAAGTGATCTCATATTAAACATGTTAGGTTTTTTATAAAAAAAAAATTAAACTATTCTATTTTTTATGGTTGTCAATTCAATTTTAATATATTTACAAACCTATTTATGTTTAGTAAATCAATATTAAATTAAAGGGAAAAAAACAAAAAATAAATAGCATGTAAAAATTTTTAACCACTAACTAAATATAATGGAAATTAAAATCAATTTTATTTTAATTCATTATACTGTGTGGAATGACTAATGTAATATCTCCTATTGATTGAAAAAAAAATATATTTTATCCATATTATAGAATACAACCAAATAGTAATTTTTTTTTTAATGATTATTGATTTTGTAAAATTCTCTGCATTGCATGAGTGAGTGTGTTTCATATCTATACTTCTATACTATATATTAAGTAAAAGGGGGTTTTTAACCCCCAATGCCTGTAGGAGCTTCAATATCCCAATCTGAATTTTCTAAATTTTTAATTTAAAAAAAAAAAAAAAAACTTTGGTGCCGTTTGGTAACACTGGCCTATTTGGTAACGTTTACGTTTTTAGTTTATATTTACAAAAAATTTATAAACTGATTTTTATTTATTTTAAGAAAAACATAAACTATAAACGCATTTGGTTTAGACAAAATGTTTTAAAAAATTTAAAAATATAAAAAAGAGTGAGAAATGGCAAGTGGTGGCGGGTGGTGGGTGGAGACGAGTGGTGGCGGCGGAAGACGGTAGTGGAAAATGGTAGCGAGTGGGTGGTGGTGGTGGTGGTGGGTGGTGGTGGTGGTGGTGGTGGGTGGTGGGCGGTAGCAAGTGGGTGGTGGCGGCGGGTGGTGGGTGGTGGTGGCAGGTGGGTGGCGGATGGCGGGTGGTGGTGGTGGGGTGGGTGGGTGACGGTGGCAGGTGGTGGGTGGTAGCGAGTGGGTGGTGGTGGTGGTGGAGGCGGGTGGTGGTGGCAGATGGGTGGCGGATGGCGGGTGGTAGCGAGTGGGTAGTGGTGGCGGCTGGTGGTGGCAGGTGGGTGACGGATAGCGAGTGGTAGCGGGTTCGTGGTGGTGGCAGGCAGGTGGTGGGTGGTGGTGGTGTTGGGTAGATGGGTGACGATGGCGGGTGGTGGGTGGTAGCGAGTGGGTGGTGGTGGCAGGTGGGTGGCAGATGGCGAGTGGTGGTGGGTAGTGGCGGGTGGGTGGTGGTGGTGGCAGGTGGGTGGTGGATGGTGGATGGCGGGTGGTGGTGGTGGTGGTGGTGGTGGGTGGGTGGATGGGTGACGGTGGCTGGTGGTAGGTGGTAACGAGTGGGTGATGGGTGGTGGTGGCAGGTGGGTGGTGGATGATGGTGGTGGTGGTGGGTGGTGGGTGATGGGTGGTAGTGGCAGGTGGGTAGTAGGTAGGTGGTGGTGGCGGGTGGTGGATGGTGGTGCCAGGTGGGTGGTGTGTGGTGGTGGTGGGTGGTGGTGCGCGGGTGGTGGATGGTAGTGGCGGGTGGTGGGTGGTAGTGGCTGCAGCGAGGGATGGGTGGTGGTGGCGAGTGGGTGGCAGATGGGTGATGGTGGTTAGTGGGTGGCAGGTGGGTGGTGGGTGATGGTGGTTAGTGGGTGGCAAATGGGTGGTGGTGGCAGATGGTGGGTGGTGAGTGGTGGTGGGTGGTGGTGGCAGGTGGGCAATGAGTGGTGGTGGCAGGTGGTGGTGGGGGGTGGGTGGTGGTGGCGGAAGACTATGGTGGACAATGGTGGAGGGTGGTGACTAGTGTTGGGTGGTAAAAAAAAAAAAAAAAATTGAAAACTCAAAACGTAAACATATTTTTTGAGTTTACATTTTTTGGCCAAATTTATAAACTAAGACCATTGATTTATAAATCAAAAATTTACCAAACAAGTTTTTATTTGAGTTTTTAAAATTTTTGTAAATATAAACTGAAAACTGAAAACGTAAGTATTACCAAACGGCACCTATGTTTTCAGTTTTCAATTTATATTTACAAAAATTTAAAAAACTCAAATAAAAACCTGTTTGATAAATTTTTTATTTATAAATCAGTGGTCTAAGTTTATAAATTTGGCCAAAAAATGTAAACTCAAAACATGAGTTTCCGTGTTGAGTTTTGAGTTTTTTTTTTTTTTTTTACCACCCAACACTAGCCACCACCCGCTACTATTTTCCACCACCGTCTTCCGCTAGCACAACCTCCCACCCACCCCCCACCACCACCTGCCACCACCCACTTGCCACCACCATCCACCACCCGCTACCACCCACTTGCCACCACCACCCACCACCCGCTACCACCACCCACTTGTCACCCACTAGCCACCACCACTCACTCGCCATCACCACACACCCGCCGCTGCCGCCACCACCACCACCACTACCACCTACCACCCACTCGCCACCACCACCCACCACCTGCCGCCGCTGCCACCACCACCACCACCCACCCACCCTCTACCACCCACCACCCCCCCACTACCATCCATCCGCCTGCCACCACCACCTGTCACCTACCCGCCATCACCACTCACCACCCACCTGCCACCATCAGCCACCACCACCCACCACCACCCACCATCCACCTGCCACCCATCTGCCACCACCACCCACCACCCGTCACCACCACCACCACCCACTCGTAACCACTCACCACCCGCCATCGTCACCCACCCACTCCCCACCACCACCCGCCATCCACCACCCACTTGCCACCACCATCCATCCACCCGTCGCCGCTTTCCATCACCGTCTTCCACCGCCACCACCCGCTACTTGCCACCACTTTCCACTACCGTCTTCTGCCACCATCACCCACTTACCCGTCACTTGCCACCACTTTTCACCACCGTCTTCTGCCACCATTACCTACCACCTGCAACCATTTTCCACCACCATCTTCCGTCACCACCACCTGCCATCATTTTCCATCACCATCTTCCGCCGCCACCGCGCGTCACCAACCATCACCCGCCACCACTTGCCATTTCTCACTGTTTTTTATATTTTAAATTTTTTTTAAACATTTTGTCTAAATCAAACGCGTTTGTAGTTTATATTTTTCTAAAAATAAATAAAAACCAGTTTATAAAATTTTTGTAAATATAAACTGAAAACGTAAACGTTACCAAACAGGCCCCTTATAAGGGTAAACTACCAATAGGTCCTATTTTGGAGACTTATTACCCAATAGGTCCTACTTTGGAGACTTAATACCCATTAAGTCCTATTTGATAAATTTATTAAGTGATAAAGATAAATTTATCAGTGTTTTTTTTTTTATGAATAAATTTATAGTGATAAATTTATCAGTCTCTTTGTTTTTATGAATAAATTTTTAGTGATAAATTTATCACTCTCTTATTTTTATAGTGTTAAATTTATTAGTTAGGACCTGTAGGTAAATAAGTCTAGTGAATAGGACTAATTGGTAAGTACCCCTAATTATAAATACAATCCGTATATATTTACTGCAGTACCCTTTTCAACTTCTTTCATACACTATGGTTAGTGATAAGATTGTTAAATTATTTTTATAAAAAATCTTAAAAAACATAATTTATATATTAAAAAAATCTAAAACAAATATAAATATCTATAATTATTCCGTGCATAGCACGGGTGATATGCTAATATGTTTGTTATTGGGAAGTTCCACTCAAAATTTATATATTGTTCATATTGTTAGTTGTTTCTGGTGGTTATAAAAAATTTAGAAGAAATAATCTGTTTATATTTCAATTTATATTAGCAACAATTAAAAATAAAAAAAAAATTAAAAAAAGTTGGGTTGAGAAAATTTAGGAAATTGGAGATTGAAAATGAGGAAAAATTATAATAAAGGAAAGGGGCGGGAAATTAATATCTGCCCATTGCCCCCACTGGTAAGTGATTTTCAATACTTTTCCCTACCATCACTGTTCTATGATTTTCCCAAAAAGAAAAGCACGAATTAGTACAGGAAACTCAGGTGACCCGACTCCAAACATATGACCGGCCTACTCCAAACATATGTCTGTTTCATTATGACTTTTTATTTATTAATTTAATTTATTATTTAAAAAATATAAAATCATTTTTTATTTATTTATAATTATGAGGTAGATGTAACATACATGAGAGATTTTATATGCAGATAGGGTAAGTCCATATGATATCTTGTATTATAATTGATGAAAAGTAATGAAATATGAGGATAAATTTCTCTTCATAATTGCATCTCTCTATATCCATTTATATTTTTTTGTGGGTCCAAATTTAAATTCACATCAATGATCCGAACCGTTTGCTTTATAAGTTTTGTAATAAAAGTCATTTATAAAAAAAATCAATTTCATTAGACATCTACAAACATAAGAACAAATCATATTTTGTTTTATAAAATGAATAACAAACATGATTATAAATTTAAATAATTCATTTTATAAAATAAAACGTGATTTGTTTCTATGTTTGTATTTGTCTGATAAATCTAATTTTTTATATAAATAATATTTATTATAAAGTTTATGAAATAGACGATTTGGATCCTCAAAATAAGTTCAAATTGAAATTAAAATATATATATATATATGGGTGATTATGAAAGGATAAATTATGAAAAGATTAAGGTATGAAAAGTGGATCCACAAAGTGAGTACACATTCTATTTTGTTTTTATCGAAAAGATTAAGGTATGCAAGGAAGGAAAAAAAGTTGGGACATCTTTTTTGGGAATCTCTATCACCCCTAATGCATTGTGAGTGATTAATTTTTTGTTTTTCTTCCTACCTCTGACTAATATACGTCTGTGTGAGGGGTTGTGGGGTTAAAAAAAGAAAAAAAAGGGTCTGCACCATTTTCTGTGAAAAGAAATGAAAGGGACTTGTTTCTGCACGTTGAGTGTTCAAATTAACGGTTTTGACCATTTTCGGTGATTTCATGGTATGTTCTTGCCAAGCTACCCTCCCATATATATAGAGTAAAACCCTTCCCTTTCTTCCATTACAACTATCATAACATAATTCATTTTGTATGCATTTTGTGAGAGTGTTGGAAATGAGACCGTTTGAAACAGTTGATCAACTCCCTCCGGTTGTGGATGAGCCGCCGCCTGAATTTGCTCTTCAAGTTCCGCCGCTGCCACTGCCACTGCAGCTGCCGCTGACTGAATCAGTAGTTCAAGTTTCCCATCCTCTTGATGCCGCCGCCGAGCCTTCTGAATCGCAAGCCCAAGCTCGTCCTCCTCCTTCTCCTTCTGGTCTTGACGCCCCGCCTGAACCAGTAATTCCACGCAATGCTCAGCAACAAGAACTAGAATTGCCGAGGCTAGTTGTAGGGTTCTGCATGACAGCAGCTTTTGAAATCGCCATTCGATCCATCCAGACTCGTAAGCACTACCCTATAACCTTCCAATTGCTGTGTCTCTTAATGGTGTTTGCATTCGCTTCTCTCGTTGTTGCTAAATACATAGCTGCCAACCACCCTATCCCGGGCCGCTTTCTTGAGCACGCTGGAATACTCTGTGGAGTCACCGCTTTCTTTGTGGCCATCACGGTCCCTTTCCCTCTCTACCTCAAGCTCATTTCCTGGATTGTATATGCTCTTTCATTGCTTGCCATTTCCATATGCAATTGCCCTCGACCACTGTGAACCCCTACGCCGTGTTTGATTTAGAAATTTTGGGAGAGATTTAGAAAGGGAAAAGAAAAATGTGTGTAAAATTAGATAAAATATAGGTATATTTTATTCACATTTCACCTATATATATTTTTTTCTTTCCCTTTTCCTTTCCTTTTCCAAATTCCTCCTTAAATCACTCAACCAAATACGGCGCTAAGGCTATTCCTGTAGCACAGGATTGTCATTCGGGTTGCTTTTTTATGGATATTAATTATTATTAGCAGATTTTATATTATTCTTGTGAATAATACTTGGATCACAAAATTTATGAACCCTACAACCCTCAATTGATTTATGACAATTTATTATTTATTTATTTATTTTTCCTCTTTCTCCTCCCTCTCTCTCACAAAATGTGTGGGGTTGTGGGGTCCTAGGTGTCTCTATCACCAATGTATTCATATAGTATAGGATTGTTACTCAGGTTGCTTTTTTGTGGATGGAGAATGTTTGGGACCCCACAAAAGAGGATTCCCATGACCCCCACTGATACATTGACCATGGATGTGTTTAATTTTTTTTTTTTTTGGGAATTGTGTTTGACAGTGACATTAATGGTTTAGATCATTTTGGAGGTCGTGGGAGTTGTGTTTTGTGGGAGTCTCTATCATTACTGCTTTATGGATATTAATTATTATTAGCTAATGTTATACATTTGTGGCCATTGTTAATGCAGGAGTAGTAATACTTACGTTGTGTTTGGTTGGAAGATTTGGAGAGAGATTTGAAAAGAAAAAGGAAAAAGGTGTGTGAAATTATGTGAAATATATTTATATTTTATTCATATTTCACCTTCTTTTTTTCTTTCCGTTTTCAAATCCCTTCCCAAATCTCCCAATCAAACACAGTGTTAAACTAGCATGGATACGAATTGGGAGTCTTTTAACTTCCTGCGGTAAGTACGCTGTTTGTAAAATGGGCTTGTTTTTTGGAATTACTACTTCCATCAATTAACTCATTAGAATAGTTTTACTTTATGATTATGCACACTCATCGTTAGTGAAGGCGTAAAGGCTAACATATGATTGAATTGCTTGCTTGGATACAATAGGAACACCCATTTCCAAAATTTTTAGGATCTGGAGTCTGAAATTCGTTTGTTTATTTTTCTTTTTCAATTCACTGTATGATAAATTGTGGAAACTAAGAGATCGCATTGACTGTTCACAAGATATGTGCATGTGATCCCAAAAGCAATATTACTAATGCAATTTTTGGTGAACATTCTCATTATTTAGGTTCGATTATTAATAAGCTAGATGAGGTTGGCCGGAGGTGCCATGATTTATAGAATCAAAATATGTTGGCTCAAGTGCAAGAGTGCTTTTGGCATATTATGTAATCCATGTGAATTTGTTTAATTAATCAAGTATACAAACATTGATAGAGTAGAATGGTGAAAAAGGATTTATGTAGTCGATCTCACTTGAATAGGACACAAGCCTTAATTTTAATTTGGTTTGGACTGTGGCAATACATTTTTCTATTGGTTAAATGGTGGATCATCAATCTTACATGACAATAATGTTTTCTGTTGTAGGCAATGGGAGGTTAGTTTGCTTTTCTAACATAAATTCTTCAACTAACTAAGGCGTATTGATTGCTAAAGGAAATTGTTTGCTAGTGAAGATCCAGTCATCCTCTGATCAGCTGCTATTATGTAGCTTGGGTATTTTTTATGTTAACACTAACAGTTAGGGGTGAACTGCTGATATGTACCTTGGGTAGTTTTTTATATTAATACCAACAGTTAGTGTGAAGAATGGAACATTTCATTTTGCATGACAACGTGGTAATTTGAAATATACTTGTATAATCATATTACTGTACAAGGGATGCTTATCTTGGACTTATGAATAGGGATTTTCTGGACCAAACAACTCTTTGGCTCAATTGATTTGTACCCCGAAGTTGACATCCTCTTACTTTTGTTTCACATCCAAGTCTTTCCTACAAACCTGTATTGTCCAACAAGATGAGGGATTTTAACTTTGTTAATTAAAATTTTCTTTTCTATGGTGTTTGCACTTGCTTTTCTCATTGTTGGTAAATACATTGTTGCCAACTACCCAAAACCAGGCCGCTTGCTTGATCACGCTGGACTACTCTATGGAGTTACCACCTTCTTTGTGGCCATCACCGTCTCTTTCTCTCTCTGCGTCAAGCTCATTTCCCTGATCGTGTATGCTCTTTCATTGCTTACCATTTCCATCTGCAATTGCCCTCGACCACTATGAACCCCTAATGCTAATCCTGTAGCACAGGATTGTCATTCATGTTGCTTTTTTTTTTTTTTAAATGGATATTAATTATTAGCTGCTTTAGGTCACATATTATAATATATGTTTGTGGCCACTGTTAGTGCAGGACTAGTAGTACTTAAACTTGCATGGATAGGATTTTGGAGTTTTAACTTCCCGCGGTAAGTATGCTATTTGTAAAATGGGCTTGTTTTTTTGAATTACTACTTCGATCAATTAAGTCATTAGAATAGTTTTACCTTTATGATTATGCACACTCATTGTTAGTGAAGGCGTAAAGGATAGCATATGATTGAATTGCTTGCTTTGATACAGTGGGAACACCCATTTCCAAAATTTTCAGGATCTGGAGTCTGAAATTCATTTTTTCACTTTTCCTTTTCAACTCACTGCATGATAAATTGTGGAAACTAAGAGATTGTATTGACTATTCACAGGAAATGTGCATGTGATCCCAAAAGCAATATTATTAATGCAATTTTTGGTGAACATTCTCATTATTTAGGTTCGATTATTAATAAGCATGATTAGGTTGGTTGGAGGTGCTATGATTTATAGAATCAAAATATGTTGGCTCAAGTGAAAGAGTACTTTTGGCATATTATGTAATCCATGTGAATTTATTTAATTAATCAAGTATATAAACATTGATAGAGTAGAATGGTGAAAAATGATTTATGTAGTCGACCTCATTTGAATGGGACACAAGCCTTAATTTTAATTTGGTTTGGTTTAGTGATGGGGCATATTCAATAAATGAATTCTATCAAAACTAGAAAAAACCGAAAGAAAAGACGAAAAAAATCAAGGAACAAATCCCACTGCACATGTTGTCATCACTTTTCAAAATGAAGTTAGAATCTGTTATTGAACGTCAGCTCCTTCTTCTTCCTACATAATCTTTGAGTATATATTTGGTACTTCACATGAACATGGTACTTGTATCACAATTTGTAAGTATTAACAAAAAGCCCCAACAAACAATGAAGTTTCTGCAGTTGGAATATGTGTACAAATGCTTTTATTCGTTTGCCAACATCTTTAAAATGTTTCTCATGTTCAAACATGAAACGTTGTTGAAATGTCTGTTGACAAATTGGTTGATGATGGATCCTTGTATTGTTATTGTAGTGGTTTAACTTTTCACAGTTAATGTCATGACTAGTAGACAATTACAAGTTAAATAAATTACACTAGCAATATCAGTTTGTTGCAGGATTTCTTTTCCCTTTCCTAAGTGAGAATCTCGTTGATGGTTTCTTGATTTGTTTATAGATATGACTTTGATATGTTTTCACATACAAATATATATATTGAATGGTGTAATATTCCTTATTTTTTGAACTAAAATATTAGTCGTTGATAATCATTAATGTCAACCATTTGCAACTGCTATAATTTGGTGCTGAAGTTGATTACATTTTGCTCTTTGAAGGGATTGGAAATAAGCAAAGAATAATGAAATAGAATAACAGGTACACATTACATGTCCTGTTCTTGAAGTTTGTGTTTTGTGCTTTGTATTTGTACGTATGCTTCTTGAACTTGTATTCACTAGTTAATTATTTCAAATATATGCTTCAAATTTGCATAACAGTGCTTTTTGATTATATTGATATACAATGTGTTAGTTGCATTTAGTTTTCTTGTAAATTTGTAGAGCATTATTTCCATTGTGCAATATCATCTATTTCTAACTGAATTATAATTTATAATAAATATGGATGCATGTCATAGTGTTTTTTCAGTTGAATAGCATCTCATTTTTCATTTGATAACCCAAGCTACTTGAATCTCAGTTTGCATCGCTGGATGCTGATGTTTGCCATTAAAATTATGCAAATATTGTAAAAATTGAACTCTTTCTTTTGAAGTACTGGAGTAGTCTATAAACTAATATGCAATTCAATAGGATTATGCATAATGGCTCACTAGGCTAACTAACAACATAATCTATATCTAGGTGAGTATGAGATGGATAAATTAACTTACCAACCAGCCTCTTATATCTCTCCCTGTCAAATGAATCTTTAGTTTCATCCCCTAACATGCAATTCTGCTCCAACATGGTATCAATAGCTTTATACCCAAGCACACTTTGTCCTTAAGAAGGTCCAAAACATATGTTCTTAGTGAGATAAACACACTCTTTGAGATGTTGCAACGTCAATACTCAAGAAGTACTTCAAGTTACCGAAGTCTTTTATCTCAAACTCCTTAGTAAGATAGCTATTCAACTTCTGCTTTTTTATAAATCAAATATCATCAACTTATCAAAAAAAATATAAATCAAATATCATCAACATACACAAGGAGTGCAGTAACCTTGTTTTCATGTGACTGTTAAATAAATTGGGTATGGTCATCTTGACTCTATTTGTAGCCACATCTAAGCATAGCCCAAGTAAACCTCTCAAATCATGCTCTAGCAGACTTTGTAATTCATATAATGCCTTTTTAAGCTTGCACACTCCCATCAACTGAGAAATCCTCAAAGCCAGGTGGAACATCTGTAAATACTTCTTCCTCACAGAGTAAAGCATTCATCATATCTAATTGTTAAAGAGGCTCAATATGTTAATTCTCTAGTATAGGCGACATGAAGTGCTTTCGAAAATGGCAATGCTGTGAATTTCAGTTAATTTGAGTGCTTAACTAACTTTCCATTAGACAAAATTGCACGCTCATATCAGTGAGTTTTTTCAAGAGTATGTCATATCAGAGAAATTCTACCTTGCAACAAACTTGTCTCCACATTGTCTGGCTTATTTATTCTCCTTTCTGCAAAATGTGCTTTAAGCCGTATGAAATGTTCACGAGTACTGTCAATGCTTCTAATCTGGATTTTCACATGACTTTGTAGATACATCTCTCATTGATAACATCTAATGTGCTTTAAGCCGTATGAAATGTTCATGAGTACTGTCATTGCTTCTAATCTGGATTTTCACATGACTTTGTATATACATCTCTCATTGATAACATCTAAAATAACTTCAAAAGCCTGATAAGTGATGAACACTTGGCCGGTCGCAATGATCTTTGGTGCTATTACTGGAATAGGACAACCAACTTCACTGGATAATTATACTTGATTGACTGGCATAAGCAAATAATATGAAGTGCCAAGCACTTAAAAGGTATTGATCATTCTCAGTGACTCCTATTAGTTCTTCTGTGTCATTTTACATCCTTTAACGACTGCATATTTCAATAAACTACAGAATTTGACTTTCTTCATAGAATACTTGCATGGCAGTGAAGCTGTAATATCTACTAGTCAGTTCTCGCAACCTAATTATCTCTAGCATGTGAGTGATTTTATCTATACATTATCCACTTAATATATAAATGAATTCAAATTTCCAGTTGCAGGATGTTGATAAATGAAACACTGTCAATGGCAGATCCTTGAACTTAACAGAAAAAAAAAGGTAGCCCCTTCAACTTATACTAATATGATGAACAAAATATTACAGTTCAGATTCAGTAACTATATGCTGAAATGCCAGTAGCTAGGGACTTCATTTTTCTTGTTTAGAGGCTTATTACCATCGATTTTACTTTGTGTGCTATTTAACTTGTTAAAAAGCCTTGTTTTTAGTGTAACTCTATTGGGTTCTATGTCAGTTTCATCGCTGATATGAACAATTAAGATTACTGGAAGATCTGGTACTCTCAGCATAGAGAGTTCTAACCTGCTGAATCTAGCAGATGCTAAGTTTTATTTCGAGTCAGCTTGAGGATGGTTAGACTGTCACGCCCCAAGCTCCGTGACAACGCCGCACACTCATATAGGTGAGCATGCAAGGCTAAGAATCCAATCACATAACCCACAATGTAAAATACTCAAATTAAATCCTTAATTGTCATAATGCCAAAATCCATAAAAATAAATAGTTCTTATATGAAAATGTCCACTAAGTCCACTAATTTAATCCACTGACAAAACAATAATCCAAGTACTTAAATCATGGTCCTACTCTCGGCACTCCCACATGTAAAAAAAAATCCCGCGCAGCTCTACTCTTCAGAATCTGAAAAAAAAATAAGGGTAAGCTAGATAGCCTAGTAAATAACCAACCATCACTGCCAGCTGGATCAAGTATTAAAAAAAATAATAAATAAATCGATAGCCAATAAATATAAATTTTTCTACAGTTCAATAAATGAACAATTATTTGTAAGATGGTTTCATAGCTAAAAATAAACAATGTACAATACGTTTTAAATGAAAAGCCAATGTGATAATTCAAAGTAATTCGTTGTTCAAATCGATGGTTCGATATTTAGATAGTTCAATTATTCGATTCACAAAACCCAAGTCTTAATGACTACGGTCACTTAGCCCGTGACAAGGCCCAGAACCACACATAGGCCGGTGGTAAAGCCCCAAAAGAAACTAGTTTCTGTGCCAATAAATAACCCCCATTGGCTAGGGTCCAAATCATAGTCAGACTAGAGTGATGTTCAAAATTCAAACAATACACAACTTTCAAATAAAATATTCGATATTTTCGGAATAAACATTTGGTACAATTTTCAGAATAGTTTTACAAAATATTCAAATAACTTTCATAATAATATTCGATGTTGTTTTATACTTGACCCATGTTTTATTTTAAGAGAACACGAAGGCTATAAATATATATTTATGATTTTAAACGATTCGATAGGAATAAAAATGAACCAACAGTGATAGAGGGTTACTTACCTCAAATAGCTAAAATAACACTCCAACACCAACTCCAAACACCCAGCTTCACCACTTCAATCTCACAAACCTAATAAATAAAACCTCAAATAAATTAATATTTTTTTACATGTTACATATACCCACAAAAGCCCCACCATATTAGATTAATGTATTGCTTTAATATCCAAGAGATCAAACCATTCAACCCAACTTTATAGCCAAACACACCCTTACCCATGATACAAACTCCATTGTTTCTATTACCCACCCAAAGTTACACTTACACATTGCACCCAATTCTCAAAACCTAAGTAGGCACCTATAGATCTTCCAAATCCCCTTAATGCATTGATTGTTAAATTCCTCAACATAAACTTAATAATTAACAGTAAAGATAGATTTTACCTTAACCAATGGGTGTCCCAAAATCACCAACGTGTTGCCTCCAATCCCTATTGTAGCCTCACTTGAACCTCTCTTCTCTTTTTCTTTTCTTTTTTTTTTTTTACCTTCTCAAACCCTAGCCGCCTATGGAGCAATTCCTAGCCTCTGTTTTGTTTGTTTCCCAAGACTTAAAGCCACAATATATAGGTGGGCTTATTAACCTAATTTCTCAAAGTTACAAAATTACCCATCTAAGTAATAGAAAATATAATGCCATCTCATAACTAATTCTTTGATATTAATAAATGACCCATATAAATTAATTTAATTACTAATCTATCCAACAAAATAATCCTACACACCACTTGGGTTTTACATTCTTCCCCTCTTAAAAGAAATTTCGTCCTCGAAATTTGACATACATGTAGTCTCAAAAAGTTGTGGATACTTTTGTCTCATTTCATCCTCAAGTTCCCAAGTAGCTTCTCTCTCCGAGTGATTGTTCCATTGAACCTTAACATAGTGGATGACTCGACGCCTTAAAACCTGCTCCTTCTTATCAACAATTCTTACAGGGTGTTCTTCATAGGTCAAATCCTCCTTAAACTACAACGGTACATAATCAATCACATGATTGGGATTCGGTATATACTTCCTCAATATCGAAACATGGAAGACATTATGAACTCCAACTAGTAAAGATGGTAGGGCAAGTCTGTAAGCTACCTCTCCAATTCGATCTGAAACCTCAAATGGTCCAATAAATCTAGGACTCAATTTACCACGAACACCAAACCTCATTACTCTTTTCATAGGAGACATCTTAAGGAACACATGGTCTCCAACCCCAAACACCAAATCGCGTCTCCTATTATCTGCATAACTTTTCTGTCTACTCTGTGCAGTGCGAAGTCGCTTTCTAATAAGATTGATCTTGTCCACTGTTTGTTGCACAAACTCAGGCCCTAAGAACTTCCTTTCGCCCACATCATCCTAACAAATAGGTGATCTACACTTCCGTCCATATAAAGCCTCATATGGTGCCATTTGAATGCTCGCATGATAACTATTATTATAAGAGAATTCCACTAAGACCAAATGCTCATCCCAAGAACCTCTAAGATCAATAATACAGGCCCTCAACATGTCTTCAAGAGTCTGAATAGTTCTCTTTGACTGTCCATCAGTTTGAGGATGAAAGGCCGTGCTAAAATTCAAACTAGTATCCAGAGCTGTATGCAAACTCCTCCAAAACATAGATACAAATCTACTATCTTTATCAGACACTATGGTCACCGGAATACCATGCAACTTCACAATCTCCTTGATATACAAATTTGCAAACTTCTCTAAGGAGAACCCTATCTTAAAAGCTAGAAAGTGAGCGGATTTGGTCAATCGATCAACAATAACCTAAATAGCATTGTTACCACCTTGGGTCCTAAGCAACCCCGTCACAAAATCCATGGTAATATGTTCCCACTTCCACTCGGAAATAGGAAGAGGTTGTAACTTACCTACAGGTCTCTGATATTTAACTTTCACTTGTTGACATACCAAACATTGAGCAACAGACTAAGCAATTTCCCTCTTCATATTATTCCATCAAAAGTTCCTCTTCAAGTCTTTATACATTTTAGTGCTTCCTAGGTGTACCGTATATCCTGAACTGTGAGCTTCTCTCAGGATTTCTCTCTTGAGCTCTAAATCATTAGGCACACACAACCTCTCTCCAAATCTCAAGGTTCCATCTTTATGCATACAAAATTCCATCTGTAGCCTTATTTCCATTTCAGCCTTAAGTTTTTGCAACTGAGGATCTTTTCCCTGAGCATCTTTAATTCTATTAATCAATGTGGGTCGAACTCTAAGGTTTGCCAACTGCATTCCATGGTTATGCCATCTAATCTTGATATTCAACCTTTGCAAGTCCTCCAAGATATTCTTTTGGTCAGTGATCAAGGTAGTCAAATTACTCAGGGTCTTTCTACTCAAGGCATCAGCCACTGCATTGGCTTTTCTTGGATGATAATTGATAGTCAAATCATAGTCCTTTAATAGCTCCAACCATCGCCTTTGCCTCATATTCAATTCTTTTTTGAGTGAAAATATACTTCAGACTTTTATGATCAATTAATATCTCACATTTCACCCCATACAGTTAGTGCCTCTAGATTTTCAATGCAAACACCACTGTAGCCAACTCCAAATCATGCGTAGGATAATCTGCTCATATGGCTTGAACTGCCTAGACCCATATGCCACTACTTTATCGTTCTGCATCAGGACACAACCCAAGCCCATCTTCGATGCATCACTATAGATGGTAAAACCTTTATCTCCGGACGGAACTATAAGTACTGGAGCACACACTAATCGACTCTTTAGATCCTGGAAACTCTTCTCACAATCATCAAACCATTCAAATTTAACCCCTTTTTGTGTTAAACGAGTCAAAGACATAGAAATTCGGGAAAAACCCTCAACAAACCTTCTATAATATCCTGTTAAACCCAAGAAACTACGAATTTCAGTGACACTAGTAGGCCTATTCCACTCTACCACCGCCTCACTTTCTTGGGGTCAACAGACACCCCGTCTTTAGATATCACATGACTCAAAAATGATACACTCTCCAGCCAAAATTCACACTTCTTTAATTTAGCAAATAATTTCTTCTTCCTTAATAACTGCAACACTATTCTCAGATGTTCTTCGTGCTGCTATTTACTCTTTGAGTACACAAGAATGTCATAAATAAAAATTACCACAAACTGATCTAAGAAAGGGTTTAAATAATCCATAAAAGTTGCAGGCGTATTGGTCAACCCAAACGACATCACTAAAAATTCATAATGCCCATATCTAGTTCGGAAGGCTGTCTTAGGTATATCTTTCGCTTTAACCTTCAACTGATGATATCTAGAACGAAGGTCAATCTTAGAAAATACTTGTGCTCCTTGCAATTGATCAAATGAGTCATTTATCCTAGGCAAATGATATTTATTTCGAATTGTTACCTTGTTCAACCCTCTATAATCAATGTAAAGGCAAAAACTACCATCCTTCTTTTTCACAAATAAAATGGGCACACCCCAAGGAGAAACACTAGGCCTAATAAAGCCCTTATCTAGTAACCTTTATAATTGTTCCTTCAACTCTTGCCCCTGATTTCCTCCGACTGCTTGAGAACCACTACCAATATTAGTCACATTCCCTCACCGATTGTTATTATCAGTTCGTCGATTCGTTTGACCCTGGCGTGTATTCCTAGCCATATTTGCCAATGTCTCCTCATGTTCCATTGCAACCTATATGCATCAATAATAAAACCTCATCTTATTCTATTCTCAAGTCCCTATAGCACGTAAATAAAATTAACATTTTACCAAATTATAAGCGTTCCCAATCCTACATCTACCTAATCTCACCACTATTCTATACCAACTTTTAAAATTACAACCTGGCTCTGATACCATAAAATTGTCACGCCCCAAGCTCCGTGACAACGCCGCACACTCATATAGGTGAGCATGCAAGGCTAAGAATCCAATCACATAACCCACAATGTAAAATACTCAAATTAAATCCTTAATTGTCATAATGCCAAAATCCATAAAAATAAATAGTTCTTATATGAAAATGTCCACTAAGTCCACTAATTTAATCCACTGACAAAACAATAATCCAAGTACTTAAATCATGGTCCTACTCTCGGCACTCCCACATGTAAAAAAAAATCCCGCGCAGCTCTACTCTTCAGAATCTGAAAAAAAAATAAGGGTAAGCTAGATAGCCTAGTAAATAACCAACCATCACTGCCAGCTGGATCAAGTATTAAAAAAAATAATAAATAAATCGATAGCCAATAAATATAAATTTTTCTACAGTTCAATAAATGAACAATTATTTGTAAGATGGTTTCATAGCTAAAAATAAACAATGTACAATACGTTTTAAATGAAAAGCCAATGTGATAATTCAAAGTAATTCGTTGTTCAAATCGATGGTTCGATATTTAGATAGTTCAATTATTCGATTCACAAAACCCAAGTCTTAATGACTACGGTCACTTAGCCCGTGACAAGGCCCAGAACCACACATAGGCCGGTGGTAAAGCCCCAAAAGAAACTAGTTTCTGTGCCAATAAATAACCCCCATTGGCTAGGGTCCAAATCATAGTCAGACTAGAGTGATGTTCAAAATTCAAACAATACACAACTTTCAAATAAAATATTCGATATTTTCGGAATAAACATTTGGTACAATTTTCAGAATAGTTTTACAAAATATTCAAATAACTTTCATAATAATATTCGATGTTGTTTTATACTTGACCCATGTTTTATTTTAAGAGAACACGAAGGCTATAAATATATATTTATGATTTTAAACGATTCGATAGGAATAAAAATGAACCAACAGTGATAGAGGGTTACTTACCTCAAATAGCTAAAATAACACTCCAACACCAACTCCAAACACCCAGCTTCACCACTTCAATCTCACAAACCTAATAAATAAAACCTCAAATAAATTAATATTTTTTTACATGTTACATATACCCACAAAAGCCCCACCATATTAGATTAATGTATTGCTTTAATATCCAAGAGATCAAACCATTCAACCCAACTTTATAGCCAAACACACCCTTACCCATGATACAAACTCCATTGTTTCTATTACCCACCCAAAGTTACACTTACACATTGCACCCAATTCTCAAAACCTAAGTAGGCACCTATAGATCTTCCAAATCCCCTTAATGCATTGATTGTTAAATTCCTCAACATAAACTTAATAATTAACAGTAAAGATAGATTTTACCTTAACCAATGGGTGTCCCAAAATCACCAACGTGTTGCCTCCAATCCCTATTGTAGCCTCACTTGAACCTCTCTTCTCTTTTTCTTTTCTTTTTTTTTTTTTACCTTCTCAAACCCTAGCCGCCTATGGAGCAATTCCTAGCCTCTGTTTTGTTTGTTTCCCAAGACTTAAAGCCACAATATATAGGTGGGCTTATTAACCTAATTTCTCAAAGTTACAAAATTACCCATCTAAGTAATAGAAAATATAATGCCATCTCATAACTAATTCTTTGATATTAATAAATGACCCATATAAATTAATTTAATTACTAATCTATCCAACAAAATAATCCTACACACCACTTGGGTTTTACATTCTTCCCCTCTTAAAAGAAATTTCGTCCTCGAAATTTGACATACATGTAGTCTCAAAAAGTTGTGGATACTTTTGTCTCATTTCATCCTCAAGTTCCCAAGTAGCTTCTCTCTCCGAGTGATTGTTCCATTGAACCTTAACATAGTGGATGACTCGACGCCTTAAAACCTGCTCCTTCTTATCAACAATTCTTACAGGGTGTTCTTCATAGGTCAAATCCTCCTTAAACTACAACGGTACATAATCAATCACATGATTGGGATTCGGTATATACTTCCTCAATATCGAAACATGGAAGACATTATGAACTCCAACTAGTAAAGATGGTAGGGCAAGTCTGTAAGCTACCTCTCCAATTCGATCTGAAACCTCAAATGGTCCAATAAATCTAGGACTCAATTTACCACGAACACCAAACCTCATTACTCTTTTCATAGGAGACATCTTAAGGAACACATGGTCTCCAACCCCAAACACCAAATCGCGTCTCCTATTATCTGCATAACTTTTCTGTCTACTCTGTGCAGTGCGAAGTCGCTTTCTAATAAGATTGATCTTGTCCACTGTTTGTTGCACAAACTCAGGCCCTAAGAACTTCCTTTCGCCCACATCATCCTAACAAATAGGTGATCTACACTTCCGTCCATATAAAGCCTCATATGGTGCCATTTGAATGCTCGCATGATAACTATTATTATAAGAGAATTCCACTAAGACCAAATGCTCATCCCAAGAACCTCTAAGATCAATAATACAGGCCCTCAACATGTCTTCAAGAGTCTGAATAGTTCTCTTTGACTGTCCATCAGTTTGAGGATGAAAGGCCGTGCTAAAATTCAAACTAGTATCCAGAGCTGTATGCAAACTCCTCCAAAACATAGATACAAATCTACTATCTTTATCAGACACTATGGTCACCGGAATACCATGCAACTTCACAATCTCCTTGATATACAAATTTGCAAACTTCTCTAAGGAGAACCCTATCTTAAAAGCTAGAAAGTGAGCGGATTTGGTCAATCGATCAACAATAACCTAAATAGCATTGTTACCACCTTGGGTCCTAAGCAACCCCGTCACAAAATCCATGGTAATATGTTCCCACTTCCACTCGGAAATAGGAAGAGGTTGTAACTTACCTACAGGTCTCTGATATTTAACTTTCACTTGTTGACATACCAAACATTGAGCAACAGACTAAGCAATTTCCCTCTTCATATTATTCCATCAAAAGTTCCTCTTCAAGTCTTTATACATTTTAGTGCTTCCTAGGTGTACCGTATATCCTGAACTGTGAGCTTCTCTCAGGATTTCTCTCTTGAGCTCTAAATCATTAGGCACACACAACCTCTCTCCAAATCTCAAGGTTCCATCTTTATGCATACAAAATTCCATCTGTAGCCTTATTTCCATTTCAGCCTTAAGTTTTTGCAACTGAGGATCTTTTCCCTGAGCATCTTTAATTCTATTAATCAATGTGGGTCGAACTCTAAGGTTTGCCAACTGCATTCCATGGTTATGCCATCTAATCTTGATATTCAACCTTTGCAAGTCCTCCAAGATATTCTTTTGGTCAGTGATCAAGGTAGTCAAATTACTCAGGGTCTTTCTACTCAAGGCATCAGCCACTGCATTGGCTTTTCTTGGATGATAATTGATAGTCAAATCATAGTCCTTTAATAGCTCCAACCATCGCCTTTGCCTCATATTCAATTCTTTTTTGAGTGAAAATATACTTCAGACTTTTATGATCAATTAATATCTCACATTTCACCCCATACAGTTAGTGCCTCTAGATTTTCAATGCAAACACCACTGTAGCCAACTCCAAATCATGCGTAGGATAATCTGCTCATATGGCTTGAACTGCCTAGACCCATATGCCACTACTTTATCGTTCTGCATCAGGACACAACCCAAGCCCATCTTCGATGCATCACTATAGATGGTAAAACCTTTATCTCCGGACGGAACTATAAGTACTGGAGCACACACTAATCGACTCTTTAGATCCTGGAAACTCTTCTCACAATCATCAAACCATTCAAATTTAACCCCTTTTTGTGTTAAACGAGTCAAAGACATAGAAATTCGGGAAAAACCCTCAACAAACCTTCTATAATATCCTGTTAAACCCAAGAAACTACGAATTTCAGTGACACTAGTAGGCCTATTCCACTCTACCACCGCCTCACTTTCTTGGGGTCAACAGACACCCCGTCTTTAGATATCACATGACTCAAAAATGATACACTCTCCAGCCAAAATTCACACTTCTTTAATTTAGCAAATAATTTCTTCTTCCTTAATAACTGCAACACTATTCTCAGATGTTCTTCGTGCTGCTATTTACTCTTTGAGTACACAAGAATGTCATAAATAAAAATTACCACAAACTGATCTAAGAAAGGGTTTAAATAATCCATAAAAGTTGCAGGCGTATTGGTCAACCCAAACGACATCACTAAAAATTCATAATGCCCATATCTAGTTCGGAAGGCTGTCTTAGGTATATCTTTCGCTTTAACCTTCAACTGATGATATCTAGAACGAAGGTCAATCTTAGAAAATACTTGTGCTCCTTGCAATTGATCAAATGAGTCATTTATCCTAGGCAAATGATATTTATTTCGAATTGTTACCTTGTTCAACCCTCTATAATCAATGTAAAGGCAAAAACTACCATCCTTCTTTTTCACAAATAAAATGGGCACACCCCAAGGAGAAACACTAGGCCTAATAAAGCCCTTATCTAGTAACCTTTATAATTGTTCCTTCAACTCTTGCCCCTGATTTCCTCCGACTGCTTGAGAACCACTACCAATATTAGTCACATTCCCTCACCGATTGTTATTATCAGTTCGTCGATTCGTTTGACCCTGGCGTGTATTCCTAGCCATATTTGCCAATGTCTCCTCATGTTCCATTGCAACCTATATGCATCAATAATAAAACCTCATCTTATTCTATTCTCAAGTCCCTATAGCACGTAAATAAAATTAACATTTTACCAAATTATAAGCGTTCCCAATCCTACATCTACCTAATCTCACCACTATTCTATACCAACTTTTAAAATTACAACCTGGCTCTGATACCATAAAATTGTCACGCCCCAAGCTCCGTGACAACGCCGCACACTCATATAGGTGAGCATGCAAGGCTAAGAATCCAATCACATAACCCACAATGTAAAATACTCAAATTAAATCCTTAATTGTCATAATGCCAAAATCCATAAAAATAAATAGTTCTTATATGAAAATGTCCACTAAGTCCACTAATTTAATCCACTGACAAAACAATAATCCAAGTACTTAAATCATGGTCCTACTCTCGGCACTCCCACATGTAAAAAAAAATCCCGCGCAGCTCTACTCTTCAGAATCTGAAAAAAAAATAAGGGTAAGCTAGATAGCCTAGTAAATAACCAACCATCACTGCCAGCTGGATCAAGTATTAAAAAAAATAATAAATAAATCGATAGCCAATAAATATAAATTTTTCTACAGTTCAATAAATGAACAATTATTTGTAAGATGGTTTCATAGCTAAAAATAAACAATGTACAATACGTTTTAAATGAAAAGCCAATGTGATAATTCAAAGTAATTCGTTGTTCAAATCGATGGTTCGATATTTAGATAGTTCAATTATTCGATTCACAAAACCCAAGTCTTAATGACTACGGTCACTTAGCCCGTGACAAGGCCCAGAACCACACATAGGCCGGTGGTAAAGCCCCAAAAGAAACTAGTTTCTGTGCCAATAAATAACCCCCATTGGCTAGGGTCCAAATCATAGTCAGACTAGAGTGATGTTCAAAATTCAAACAATACACAACTTTCAAATAAAATATTCGATATTTTCGGAATAAACATTTGGTACAATTTTCAGAATAGTTTTACAAAATATTCAAATAACTTTCATAATAATATTCGATGTTGTTTTATACTTGACCCATGTTTTATTTTAAGAGAACACGAAGGCTATAAATATATATTTATGATTTTAAACGATTCGATAGGAATAAAAATGAACCAACAGTGATAGAGGGTTACTTACCTCAAATAGCTAAAATAACACTCCAACACCAACTCCAAACACCCAGCTTCACCACTTCAATCTCACAAACCTAATAAATAAAACCTCAAATAAATTAATATTTTTTTACATGTTACATATACCCACAAAAGCCCCACCATATTAGATTAATGTATTGCTTTAATATCCAAGAGATCAAACCATTCAACCCAACTTTATAGCCAAACACACCCTTACCCATGATACAAACTCCATTGTTTCTATTACCCACCCAAAGTTACACTTACACATTGCACCCAATTCTCAAAACCTAAGTAGGCACCTATAGATCTTCCAAATCCCCTTAATGCATTGATTGTTAAATTCCTCAACATAAACTTAATAATTAACAGTAAAGATAGATTTTACCTTAACCAATGGGTGTCCCAAAATCACCAACGTGTTGCCTCCAATCCCTATTGTAGCCTCACTTGAACCTCTCTTCTCTTTTTCTTTTCTTTTTTTTTTTTTACCTTCTCAAACCCTAGCCGCCTATGGAGCAATTCCTAGCCTCTGTTTTGTTTGTTTCCCAAGACTTAAAGCCACAATATATAGGTGGGCTTATTAACCTAATTTCTCAAAGTTACAAAATTACCCATCTAAGTAATAGAAAATATAATGCCATCTCATAACTAATTCTTTGATATTAATAAATGACCCATATAAATTAATTTAATTACTAATCTATCCAACAAAATAATCCTACACACCACTTGGGTTTTACATAGACTGTGGCAATGCATTTTTTATTGGTTAAATGGTCAATCATCTCCAATACAAAAAAGAAAAAAAAATGGTGGATCATCAATCTTACATGACAATAATATTCTATTTAACTTGTTAAAAAGCCTTGTTTTTAGTGTAACTCTGTTGGTTTCTATATCAGTTTCATCGCTGATATGAACAATTAAGATTACTGGAAAATTTGTTACTTTCAACATAAAGAATTCTAAGCAGCTGAAGCAAGCATATGCTAATTTTTATTTTGAATCAGCTTGAGGATGGTTGGACTGTGGCAATGCATTTTTCTATTGGTTAAATGGTGGATCATCAATCTTACATGACAATAATGTTTTCTGTTGTAGGCAATGTGAGGTTAGTTGGCTTTTCTAACATAAATTCTTCAACTAATTAAGGCGTATTGATGGGTAAAGGAAATTGTTTGCTAGTGAAGATGCAGTCATCCTCTTATCAGCTGCTATTATGTAGCTTGGGTATTTTTTATATTGACATTAACAGTTAGGGTGAACCGCTGATATGTACCTTGGGTATTTTTTATATTAACATCAACAGTTAGGGGTGAAGAATGGAACTTTTTATTTTGCATGACAACTTGGTAATTTGAAATATACTTGTATAATTATATTACTGTACAAGGGATGTTTATCTTGGACTTATGAATGGGGATTTTCTGGACCAAACAACTCTTTGGCTCAATTGATTTGTACCCAAAGTTGACATCCTCTTACTTTTGTTTCACATCCAAGTCGTTCCTACAAACCTGTATTGTCCAACAAGATGAGGGATTTTAACTTTGTTAATAAAAAATTTCTTTTCTATGGTAGAAATGTGATTCTCGAACAATTAAGTGCTGCCAAGGTGGTACTGAAACGGCACATGAATAAATCATCTTCTTACAGGGAACAAGGTTTGACGAACCAAGACGTTGATTATGTATGTTCTAATGAAATTCGGCTGTGATGTTGAAGTTTATTTTATGCCGTTGATGTTGTCCTGTTTCATTGCATTCTGTTTTGTTTCTAAAGTGACAAAAGTTGAAGTTTCTCTGAAGTAGTCACTCAAGAATAATGTGGAGCACTCCCCAGTTGCACAAGTGACCTCTACATACTGGAGAACTGTCCATAAGCTACATACCAAGTAATTTTTGTACTCTTCTTTTTTCTTTTTCTTTTTCTTTTTTGGTTGCTCTGTCTCAAATATTCTTCCCTAGCTTTCCCACTACACCTTCTGCTGCGTAAACCCTAAAGACTTGGAGCAGCAGTGCCAACCAATTTCTTTGGTCGTTGCTCACCATCATCTCAAATGGCCTAAGTTAATGATAGCATTTTGCTTGACTTCATCTGTCAAAATAGCCATCCAATTTATACAAACCTGACTACTTCCTCCAATTTTTTTTTTTCTTGCATTCTCACTAGCCTTTGCCTCCCTCTTTGTAGTGAGTTACCTATCACAGCCCAAGCTTTATAGTGACTTGCTATCTTCTTTGCTGCCACAGCATTCTGCATTGCTATTTAATTCCCTACAACAGCTGTCCTCGCGTGCACCAACTGGTCTGTTTATGCTCTCTCCTTCCTACTCATTCTCATATACACCACACTAATAAGCATGAACGAGAAAACCCCCCCCCCCCCCCCCCCAACACACACACACATTTTATCCAGTATCTGTAAGAATATGAGTATGTTCACCCACACAGCACAGAGTATGGAAGGTTTTGTTTGAGCTATTTGCAGAGAATGAAAATGCCTTGGTGGGAAGGCTACCTACTTAAGTTGTTGAAAATCTTCCATTGGTGTTTGTGGATGACAACAATGCACTTTGTGTGGTTTGTAAGGATGATACAAAAATTGGGGAACAAGGAAAGCAGCTACCTAGTTCACTCCTTTACCAAAGTGCATGTCATGTGCAGTGAAGTATTCTAAGCTCAGGTTTTATCTTTAAGTTTTTTTTCATGAGCATCAGATTGTATCCATTGTACATAATGATGTTGAATAGTATCATTGTGCAAATTACTTATATTTTCATCATTGTAGATAATTATGTTTTGCCCCATGTGTAATTTACCTCGTAACAAATGAGCATGTAATTCCCTTATGTCCAAGAACGTATTTCACTGTTCAATCCACAAACCATAGAGGATAATCACACATAGATCAAATTACAAAGGGTAAAATTCACCTCACTTTGGAAAAAATTCTCTTTTAAGGAAAAATGGCTAGGGTTTAGCGTGTCTAATATTTCAATTAAAATTTGGAGGGTTTAGTGTATTTTATATTTCAATTAAAATTTGAATAAGCATGAGGTTGTTTGTACTTTTGTGTTCTAACGTCCATGCTGTAATGGTTCAATGATTTGCTCGTGTAGTAAGTTATTTTTCAGTCAAAATTTGATTTGAATCATAATTGGGTGAAGCTTGAGGTAGAATTTTATAAAATTATAGAAGAATAAACCATAATAGGTGGATTGAGAAAGTGAAAGATAAAAAAATAAAGAAAAAGAATAACAAAAACTCTTACTAAAATTCTTAATGAAATATATGCATTCAAATATCATTAGATGTCCAAGTATTACTATATTTTTCACAATCAAATCTATTTAATTTTTTGTACTTTGAATAAGATTTTTAGTGAAAGTTCTAAATGAGTAAATTATATTTTTCCCCTTTAAGTATGTTCACCTTTTCACTTTGGACTTCAAAGTTTTATTTTTTCCCACTTTCTATATTATTCAAATAGAATATTTTGGACTTTAAAGTTTTATTTTTTCCCACTTTATATATTATTCAAATAGAATATTTTATGAAAGATCTTTGTAGTAGGTGTCATAATTTTATGAGTAAATTATATTTTAGTTCCCAAAATATGAGCTTTATATCATTTGGTCTTTAGTGTTTAAATTATGTCAATTCAATCCCCAATCCAATGTATAAAAATGTTTCAATTTGATCGTCAATATTTAAATTGTGTCAATTTGATTCTCACTACCAAAAAAAAAATTTGTTTCAATTTAATCACCAAATGTTTAAACTGCATCTATTACTAGAGTTAGATTGGAAGTTTATACAGTGTCCATTAATAAAAAAAATTAAAAATTAATTTAGTAGGTATAACCACCCTCAGCTTAAAATGTTTTGCTACCCAACTAGGATTAATTCAATTTATCACTCAGTGTTAAACATTATAAAGTAATATTAAATGAAAACTCTTTCCTAATTTATTTCTTCCTATTTTAGAGTAATTTTTCTTTTATTGGTGTTGGGGTGGGAGGTATGTGGTGCTAAATTATTGCCGAGTTCAGTATAGTTTGATATTTGTAAATAATCTATTACAGATTAACAATAAACAAATAACATGTAGCTCTCTCACAGAAAGTGATAATGAAAAAAGAGAACTAAAGTGCAAAATTATAGTTACATTTTCAGTACGCTCTTCTAAATTTCTACACACACACACACACACAAAACCTGAAATTGAGACCATGGATAGATAGATATAAGAGGTCAGAGGGAACTCAAGTAGTCTTTATCAAAGTGAAGAAAGGATTGGAATTCAAAGCACCATCCAGTTTCTGAAACATGATTCCATCCATCCGGGCTTGAATTTCATCAAAAGATGCCAATCTTGCAGTAATTCTTGCAATGTCCTATCTATCCCAACCACAGTGTTACCAATGCAGGGTTGGCGACGGTCTTGATAGCTCAACAAGAGTAACCTTAACATTCAGGATACCTATTAGAATCAAGCCTCAATAGACATTAAAGAAATTGAATCAACAAACTAGCAACTTCAATGTTATACATGTTAAGTATATCATGTGTACACAGGGTCCATAAGAATTTCCCGAAATAGAGATCATAATGTACCGGAATATTGCGATATTCTCTTTAGGGTAAGTGAAACATTATAAAGCGAACTCAATATTTTGCCAAAAAAAAAACCATTTTTATTGAAACTTGTAGAAGGGTAAACTAAAAGGAGTATATTAACCAACCTCTCTGCCCAGGGGTATGTCAGCCTTCTGTTTTGTTATGGCGACAGCAATAGAAAACCCACCAATAGCATCAACCAAACCTCGTGAAGCTGCTTCTTTACCGGTCCACTCTCTTCCTTGTGCCACCTCCTTCATCTTATCTGCCTGCAACATAATGATTGGACAGTGATGAAGCGATTAAAAGAGTATTGCACTCCATTAATACACATTAATTGACTACCGTACAGTCATTGATCTTGAATATGCTACCTTGTCTCTAAACTGTTTGTATGCATTCTGAGCAGACTTGGCAAAGAGTTCTACTTCATCTGGTCTACAAGACAAATTTGATTATTATTCACAAATCACAAGTAGTCAAACCATATTAAAGTCCTGTTTGGTGCACCTTATGGAGCTGCTTATTGCTTTTTTTATTTTGAAAATTTGTGTCGGTGTGCTGGTTTGGCCGCTTCTTCGTAGAAATAGCTGAAATAAGCTAAAAAGAGCTGATAATTGGGAAGTAGGAGAAGGGGTGCTTTTAGCTTTTACTTCGTGATTATAAGTTTTCATCTTGTAAGAAGTAGCACCAAATAGGCCCTAAAACAAAAGCCTAACAGTAAAATACCATGGTGACGGTTATCTACAGTTGAGAAATTAGTGGATTGAATTAACCTTGAAGACATCATTGTGGAGGCATAAATAATAGCAAAAATAAACCCTCAATACAAAATTTTAATGTCATATTTCGATGAGGACGTGGGATCGTTGCATCAAGTCGATGCTTTCCTTTTTCTGTTTCCAAAATATACAAGCACCTGTATCCTCAGCAAATCAATCAGGCATCTTACCTGAATGGTCCATGTTCAGCTACAGTAAGCTCTACAAATCTTCCTCTTGATAAGAACTCTTTAGTGACGCCAATCTTTTCATATAGTTTTCCTAAATTAAACTTCCCTAAGCGCACAAATATCAAAACATCAATAGCCATAATCTAGATCACCTAAATAGGCTTCCTTCATCGAAAGAAAAATTAGCCCACACAATGTCTCTCACAACTGAAGCACACTAGTAACTATAGCTACATATAAAATTGTGAAGATCTCTTTTCTGATTATTTTGTGAAGATATGGCAAGAACGACAGCCATGTGATGATGCATCAAATAGAACATAACTAGATCTGTAGCATTGACTGTATTCATAACTATAATCAAAGGCCTCCAAACAGTTATTATAAATTTATCTGCCATGTTGACTAGGCATAAAATTTGGAGGCAAGTCTCTCAATCAGCTGCTCATTCTGTCATCGATAAGTGAACAAGGGCAATTAAAGAACAGGATAAGGTTTGGTCAAGTATCACTTTGTTTTGGAAACATTTTATGTTTTCTGAACAAATGTCAACAAAAAAATGTCACCCTTTGAGGAATTGCTGAATATCAACTAAAGGCATCATCCTATTAATTGTTATTGATTAACGATTGAGTTATGGTTATATTGTTTAAAACCTTTTGGAATAAATGTTTTTCCTTGAGACATCGTCCATTCATCGATTAGTTGAATTTTAAAATTAAGAGAAATGAAAAGAAAAATTGTAAATAGTGGCATGCTAAAGTGTCTTAACAATATCAAAGAAAACATAAGAATGTGAATTGCTAGGTTCACCAGTCACGACACCAATTGATCCTATTAATGTAAGATCCTCTGCAACTATAACCCATAAGGTTCTGCCGCTAAGAATAACATTATTAAGTTTGTGAACGTCATTTCAAACAATCAAAACACATAAGGTTCTGCCGCTCTCAAAAGCAGCATGAATGTGAACCTCCTCCTAATTGGTAACCTACTTTATCTATTCCTTTTTTGAAAAATCTACTTCAACTAGAGAGAAATGGAAAATGATTCTAAAAGTTGACTGCAAAAGGAATATAGGCCACTAGCAAGTTCATTTGAGCAAAAAGTTTAGTTATTCAAACAACAGTCTGCAATGTATTGAAGGTCTATAAAAAAGATAACCTTTTAAATATTGGATGGAACATATTGAGTTAATTACATTATTTACTAGCATGTATAACTGGATTTACTATCAAGTTTCAACTTTTCAACTTTGGTTTGGATTTCCAGCACCCAAGAAGTGAAATTAGTCCATGGAAGTTCACACAGATGATGGAAGGCACTGCAACTGTTAACTGACAGTCCGACAACATTAGTTGGCTGGTTATTTCAACCAAAGATCAGACTGTAGTGTATGCAACCCCATCAATAGAATGCTCAATTGAGTCTTTAACTCCAGTGGCTTAGGGAAAAAAATTGATTACATATGCACTTAATTTCACCAGTTCACCTTTGGTTTAGATTTCAGGCTCTCAAGAAGTGGAATTAGTAGAAGTTCACACCACAATAATCGTTCCACAGTTACTAAAATAGGTCTAGAACTAAAATTTCAGCAAAAGGAACAACAATGGAAGTTCAGCCTTTAGTGAGCTATCAATGGCGGATACAGGGAGGGGCTCTGTACATAAGATGAAGATGATGATGACACACAACTCTGTTTTTCATGAGCACACCAATCATGTTGAGATTTAGGGTTCGTTTGGAATTTGACTTTTTTTAGTGACTTTTTAACTTTTTATGGAAAGTCAATGCAAAAAAAATAGAGAGAATGGGTTGATTTTTTGTATTTACTTTTTGGTTTTTTGCTAAAAACTCATGTTCCCAAACATAGCCTTATTGCCACCATTATATGCGTCAATCATCTTCAACTTCGGACTTTGTCTTGCCTCTTGTCTCCTCCACTATGCAGTTGGCTGATTTTTTCACAAAATCCCACACTGTTCTGTGTCTTTGTTTTACCCTTGACAAACTCTTGATGCTTCCTCAAGTCACATCATGACTTTGAGGGGGGTGTTCCGATTGTCTTTTATTTATTTAGCTTGAAGGTAGTTTAGTCTTTGGGGTGTTATCAGGGTTTTATTTATTTATCAATCTCCTTGTAATATTTGATTATTATGGAATAATATGATGTTTAGTTTTCTCTCCAAAAATTTGGTCATCGCTTAGCCCTACCCTCCACAAATTGTGAGCCTTTTCTTTCATCTCCAAGCAAGCAAGCCTCCTTCTAGCTTGTGGGTTCTGGTTCACCAACTCAAGATTTCTATTACTACCACTCTCCCTCTCCCTCTCCTCCAAAGGCCACTTCAGCTCTCACCCAGCTTCCTTTGGTGGTCAGCACCAACCCAAAGTCTACCGTACTTCTCAGAAAACAACCAGCGTACTCAACTCCAGCATCCACACTGAACAATTAAGATGACTGGAAAATGTGTCACTCTCAACGTAGAGAGTTCTAAGCAGCTGAAGCTAGCAGATGCTAATTTGTATTTCGAATCAGCTTGAGGATGGTCAGACCGTGGCAATGCATTTTTATATTGGTTAAATGGTGGATCATCAATCTTACATGACAATAATATTCTCTGTTGTAAGCAATGTGAGGTTAGTTGGCCTTTCTAACATAAATTCTTCAGCTAATTAAGGCATATTGATGACTAAAGGAAATTGTTTGCTAGTGAAGGTCCAGTCATTCTCTGATCAGCCGCTGATATGTAGCTTGGGTATTTTTTATGTTAACATCAACAGTTAGGAGTGAACAAGGGTACATTTCATTTGCATGACAATTTGGCAATTTGAAATGTACTTATATAATCATATTAGTGTACAAGGGATGTTTATCTCCGACTTATGAATAGGGATTTTCTGGACCAAACAACTCTCTCAAAGCTAAATGCAACAGATTTCCGGAAGTCCACAGAAAAATTATTGCTAATTGCCCAAAGTGAGAAGCAAAAATATTCTGATAAAGACCCAATGAGAGTTTTTCTATTTTGACTTGCTCCTCCAGTTGACATCCTCTTACTTTTGTTTCACATCGTCTTTCCTGCAAACCTTTATTGTCCAACAAGATGAGGGATTTTAACTTTGCTAATTAAAAATTTCTTTTTTATGGCAGATATGTGGTTCTCGAACAATATAGAGCTGCCAAGGTGGCACTGAAACTACATATGCATAAATCATCTTTTTAGAGGGAACAAGGTTTGATGAACCAAGATGTTGATTATGGATGTTCTATTGAAATTCAGCTATGAGCTTGCTTATTGGTGTGTTTATCTACTTGATGCTTGGTTTATTTATCTACTTACCAGGGTGTTTTTGACAAAAGCCTTGTAAGTGCAGCTAATTAGTGGCATAATAAAAAGACAATTTGCCAAACTGTATGAACCAACAACTCTATAATATTAAATCTATGTGTATACTTATAATATTAAATCTGTGTATACTTAATTTGGATGTCACACCCCATATTTTATTACTTGGATAACATTACCAATATTCATTAATTAAGTCCATTTACAAATAACATTTCATCCTTGGATGAAATGACGAATAATTAAATATACATATTCCCTCTCGTTATACAACAATGACATTTATATACAAATAAAAGAAATGCCCTAAGGCTTACAATAAAAGAGAGGACACTACTCTTTATAAAAAAAATAGCACTCAGCCAAATAACAAATGAAGTAGTACAATCCATCACTACATTACACTTATGACATGGTAAAACCCATTGTTTGATCTTCAAATCCGAAAAGCATTGCCTATACACATGTACAGGCAGGGGTGAGCAACCACTAGCCCATCAAGCAATCTCATATTAAAACATTAGAAGATATGCGGGTACCAAAATACTCATACATATACATGAAATCATATCATGTCAAAACCATATGATTTTATTGCATAATCTCTTAAATCCAATTTATTTAATTAACCACAACAAGTTAACTTAAATAAATAAACATGTTTCAATAGCAACAGGACATCCTTTTCAATTCATTCAATTATCTCATTAACAATTGAATCAAATAATTAAACAATTCATCAAATTCATTTTATACAGTGTTATGAGATGAATGCATATGTCATGTCATGCTCAAAATATTTTTCTCATCTTTTGAAAATCTTACGCACAATGCCGTTTTGAAAACATATTAATCCAACAATTTCAATAAAATTTCAAGATGGTAAATATGACTCAGGTATTCCTTAGGCTGGTGTCTGCAAGTAGACTATACAAGTACTACCAATTTGTCATTTTTACCAGTATTAACTGGAAGGCTCGACACCTATCATCTACACCACCTTTCAAGACTTACCACTGTATTTACCCCAAAATTATTTCATGAAAACTTGTTTCCCAACATTCCTTTCTCAATGCAAAGTTTTCAAATCAAATTTCAAAACTCATCATTATCAAATGAATTGATATGCCAATGCAATGATTAATAATACAATGCAATATTTCTTCCACTTTCAATACTTCCACACAATATTCCCATTGTGATCAAAATTTTCATTTCTCATTTCAATATAATTTTTCCAGATGAATATAAATACTTTTATTTCAATTCATCCATGGAACAACAAAATTCCCACACTTAGAGTAATCTCAACCATTTAGTCACTTCAAGACTATATCAACATTTTGAACAATAATTTACAAAACTTCAACAATTCTCATATTCTATGAAAACCATCATTTATATGTAAACAAATAAACAATTTTCAAACATCATTTATTTTGACACACAAAATAAATATAATAACATCTTCAAAGATTGTCAACATCTTTCTTAAAAAAAACCCCAATTTCTAGAATTTCTCACCAAAACCACTCATCTTCATTTATTGAAAGAAAATCACCAAAAACATCTCTCTTCAATCCTCATAGTTCAAAACTCTCAATTTCTATTTTAAAAGGAGTAAGAAAGTAAACCCACTTTAAAAAAAAAATCTTTTATCTTCTTGAATCAACAATCAATTTTCAAAACAAATCAAATGATGATTTTGAAAATCATCTAGATCTTGCAAAAATATAGTTATAACTCAAAGGAAATTCCTACTTTTTACACTATGTTTGGTAACTTAGGAGAGAAAAGAAAAGAAATGATTACTTAAGTAATAAGAGAAAAGAAATGATTGTAATTTCTCTCCTTTTTGTTTGGATAAGTAAGAAATAAAAGAAAAGAAATGATTGTGATTTCTCTCCTTCTTGTTTGGTTAGATTTCATTAAGAGAAAAGAAAAGAAATTATTTTATGTTATATTACCAAAATTGCCTTTTTATATTTTCAATCATTTTATTTCTTTTATTTTTATAGGGGTAAAATTGGTATTATGAAAATATAAACATTTGTGGATTTCTTTTCTCTCCCAATCTCTCCACTTTTGGGAAGATTGGAAATAAGGGTTATGAGAGAAATGAGTTTCTCTCCATTTCTCTCTATTTCTCCCCATTTCTCTCCACTTAAGATAACCAAACAAGGAAGAGAAATACATTTCTCTCTATTTCTTTTCTTTTCTCTCTAAATCACTCAATCCAAACACAATTTTACCATTTACATCATATTATGTCAAAAGTTATGGTATAGTCTTAATAGCACATTTTTAACCATAACGGATATAACATTTTAACCAAAACTAATTTAATCCACTAAATTAGTAAGTTTATTATATTTAAAAATTTTCAAATTTATAATACTAAACCTAACTTCACATGCCTCATCCTTCAAACATAACTATATTTATACATAACCATTTTTCATGCCAAGCTATTTAAAGAGGTAATATTTTTACCAAATTCTCTACCAATAACAATTTCACAACTTTTTCTAAAATTGCTTAACCAACATGATATTTACATAAAAAATTATGAAATATGCCCAATAGTAACATTTTCAAGGTTATGAGTTTGAAAGCCCACATTTCACATTTTTATTTTCATAAAAATGAACACAACTTAATCATCAACATATCATCTTTTATAAAATATCATGAATATAACACTTTTAGAGTTTTCAATCCCAAAGAAACTCTATAATTCCTACTTAAGCATTTACTCCATATTCCTCAACATTAATTTATTTTTCTCAAAAATAAATTCCAAATCAAAGATAAAAAAAAAATCAATTTTATATTTCTCAAAATAAATCATCTAATCATAATATGATGTAAATACAATTATACAACTATTAAATTTTATTTTCGAATTTCTTTGCAAAATTATCAACACAAACTGATTTTTCCAAATCAATCTCAAAATGCGAACATTCTTAACATTTCAACATAATTTTTTTTCCAAAAATTACGAAACAAAAATTTGAAAAAAAATATATATATATATATGTATGTATGCAATACCTCGTATAATGATATATTTTTTCAAAATAACCCTAACATAACTTTAATGTAAAAATATGAAGAAAGTCCCTACGTCAAATAATGAAGAAGAGCAGATCTGGAAGGCAAATCTTACCCGATCATGAATCTGAGACTACCATTGTGAAGATCACGATGAGCTCTTCGACTTTCATTTACAACACTTTTACAAAATCTTACTCTAAAGACTCCCACTCTCAACTCAAAGCTTGAGCAATCATGGAAAAGAGAGAGAGAGAGAGAGAGAGAGAGAGAGAGAGGCTCTACCAACCAACCAAAAGGATGAAAGGAAAAGAATGGGAAAAGAAAGAAAGGATAAGGAAAGAGGGCGAGGGGGGCAGCCCACGTGGGTTGCCTTCCCAAAATAAATTGGTTTTCTAAAAATATTAATTTTTTTTGTAATAATACCTTCAAGTTTTATAATATAAATTATAAAATGATATAATTTTTCTCACTACAAAATATAACATTTTTGTATACCACAAAATATAATATTTTACTCACTGTGAAATATGTACTCATTTCATTCACTATAAAAATATATAATTTTTCACCATATGGTACCCACCATAAATTCAACTTTCAAATATTTATTATAATCCCATATAATAAATAATAATAACTTACAAATCACATAATTAAAAGGGACCAAACAATTAAACATAACTCATAAAAAAATTCAAATTAAATTGAATCTAAATCATGGGTCTCACCCATAAGTCAAACATGGTCCAATTACATACCAAAATAAACTCAACTAATTTATCTCAAATCATGGTCCAAACACCCAAAACTCAATTTCAAATTCTGCTATATACTAGACCGAACACCGATCAGTCCGCGAATTTTCATAAAATAAATACTCATCAATAAATTCTGAAATTTTTACCCAACATGCTAGACTTGTATGTGAACAACATATAAAAATTTCATAATTTTATAAAATCGGAAACTATTTTTAAAAAATACAAAACCGAACTGTTTTCGCACAAAATTTACACAACAATCAAATTCGAAAATTTGCTCAATTAAATTATGCACTGGCTATTTTTTTTTTAAAAAAAAATTGGGTCATTACATTGGATGAGAAGGAATAGTTACAGTTTAAAATGGTCAAGAGAACAACAGATTAATATCATTCTTGAAAGGCGAATGAATAGTTTAAAATGAATAAACCTATGGATCACCACTGAGCTTCCGCTGTCATTGTGTCCTGCAAAGAAGTTATAAAAGGTAAATGATACTTTTGATTTGACTAATATAAATATTTAGCCAAAAGGAGAACAAATGCAAGTGTTTCATGTGCAAATTTTAATACTTTTAGAATTTTCCAAATTTAGATTAAAAAAGAACTTTCATTGAAAGAATAACTTTGTAATTTCATTTTTGGAGAGTTGTGTGTGAATGTTTAATTGCCAAAAAAAAAAGGGGGGTCATGCATTGCCTTCTGAATGGGATTTTCAAAAATAGAATTTTAGGGATTAACCATACAAAATTTACTCCCGGTTTATTTACTTACTAGCTATGAAGCACAAGTACGGGTACGAGTACTGGTACTGGTACGATACAGAGTATGTCAATACGGTAAAATTAAAAATAAAAAAAAAGGTACGAGTACAGCTTGGTACGCTTATAAGAAAATATTTATTTTTAATTTAGAATAATGTAAAAATTAATTAAATGGTTTAATTTGTTAAGATCCAACCTATAATTAACATTTAATGCTAAAAGTAAAGGCATAAATCAAAATTAAATGTCAATATATTAAATAACTTACAAGCCATAATTTACTTTTAAAATTATAAAACAAAAAATAAAAAAGAAGTTTAGTGAAAGGAGTTTTATCTCTGTAGTATAATAAAATATTGTTTCAATTGAGGTACGGTACGGTACGGCTTGGGCATATATCAAATACGTCTGGGTACTGTAACAACCCTCATTTTTGACTTAGCCATGCTTACATGCATTCTTGTATGATCTTATCTTGTGTTACTGCAAATCTTGTTATCTTGCTTTGTCTTGCTTTGCCTTGCTTTGTTTAAAGTTTTGCTTGCATGAGTTTGTTCCTTGCTTGGTGTGTAGCCGAGGTCATCTTTGAACCTAGTTCACCCTTGAGCCTTTGTACTTAGAACTATCTTGGAACCACGTGGTCGACCTCCATCTTCACCCCGGGCATGTTTGCCGAGATGCCACTTTCTGGGCCGAGGTGTTCGGAACCAAGGCCGAGGAGTGTATCATCTAGGCCGAGATGTTTGCACCTAGTGATCTTTGCCCTTGGGCAGGAATGGCCGAGACCGAGGTGTGGTACACCCAGGCCAAGGTGTGGCACAGCTTAGTCAGATGTCGTCCTCCCTAGCCGATGTCTTTATTAACCTGATGCCGAAGTTTTGACTTTAGCCGATGTCTTGATTGCCGATGTGTTTTGCCTTAGCTTGTTGCATACGCTTTGTCAGAGACTTGTCTTATCAATCAGTCACTTTTGAGCCGAACCAACCCGGTAGTGCCACGTGTCCGAGCTGTGTGTTAAGACAGCCGGCAGACTTAGAAACAAATCATGTTGTCTCAAATCTTTGTTTTAGAGAGAGAAGCTCTTGAGGGAGAAGGAAGGGTTTTAGAGTGAGAAAGTAGAGTTCCAAGCTTGATCATTGAGGATCCAACCGTTGGATTTGGGTTTTGAGGTTAGATTATTGCTCTACTCTGGTCGCTCTTATTGTTTATCAAGCTGCATTGCATGATTGGATTGGTTTTGCATGCCATGCATCGATTTGAAGTTGTTTTGAAAGAAAAAAAAATAGTATTCATGTGTTCTTGAAGGAAAAGCCTCGTTTTAATTCGGAAGTTTGGGTCAAGAACTATGTTTTTGTGTTTGTTCTTGCATGATCTTCTTGAATGGGTACCCAGGTCCATGTTTTCGAACTCCTTGCATGAAACCTCAGATTTTGTATAAACAAGTGATGATTTCAGCATACATGCTCTCGATGTTCTTGATGATCTTGTTCCTTGCATTTTCAAAGGGAAACCCAGGTTTTCCCGACCCTGTTTTTGAATGTGGCCATTGGGGGCCACACCTCGGCAAGGAGGTGTGGGAACTCGGCGAGACCTGGATGGTACCCAGTGTGTTTCCACGAGATGGAAAATCCGTGTTTTGACTCCCAACATGTTTGGCTTTGTTATTGACTTGGATCTGGTGAGAATGCCGAGATCATTGCGTGTTTGTAAAGTTTGTTCTGAGAATGTAATTTGCCATGTGATTTGTCAGGACTTTGATCTTTGCTTTGAGCTTACACCTGAAGAGCTAGGTGAGTGGTGCTTTTAATAAAGCTATGTTATACTGTTTTGATAAATCTTGTCTCGCTTTGTTTTGATGAAAGTCTTCGATAAGCATGAATAATTAGTCTATTTGGATGTATCAAGTATAAGCCTGGTTTTGATGTTATCTTGTAAAAGTCCCTTGTGCTGGAGGACTCTAAACTTTCGCAGCACTACTTGTAAAAGTCCCTTGTGCTGGAGGACTCCAAACTTTCGCAGCACCACTTTGTCGAAAAGGGCTACGGGCCTAAGTGACACCAACCCCTTGTATTAAAAAGGATACGGTCCTTTCTTGGAAAAGCCATTGTGTTAAAAAGGGCTGCAGGCCTAAGTAACACCAGTCCCTTGTGCTGGAGGACTCTAAACTTTCGCAGCACCACTTTGTCTAAACGATTACGGATCGTACAGTGATTTGTGGTTTGCCGATATTGGTAAGCGTCCCTTGATATTGAAAGACTTGATTGATGAATACGGTTCATTCCTTGACTTGATAAATCTTGATTTGTGTTTTGCCGATATTGGTAAGCGTCCCTTGATATTGAAAGACTTGATTGATGAACACGGTTCATTCCTTGACTTGATAAATCTTGATTTGTGTTTTGCCGATGTTGGTAAGCGTCCCTTGATATTGAAAGACTTGATTGATGAATACGGTTCATCCCTTGACTTGATAAATCTTGATTTGTGTTTTGCCGATGTTGGTAAGCGTCCCTTGAGATTTGTAAGACCTGTTAGATGAATACGGTTCATCCCTTGCTTCGGTAAAGTTTTGATGTGTTGGGTTTGGAAAGATCTCGGCTAATATTCGTATGGTTGGAATGTTTGTTTTGCCTTGAAGGACTTCGGCTATATTCATGCAAAACCTTTATTTCTAGTACCATTCACTGAGTTTCAAGCTCACCCCCTCTATATATATGTAGGTGATGAGCAGGACGGCGGTGACGCCTAGATGTATCTTGCAAGCTTGTTTTGGATTCTTGACATGTCGGCCTGATTTGTATTTACGTCGGCAAATTTGTGCTTACGTCGGCTGTTTTGTATTCATGTCGGCATTTTTGTATTTTCGTCGGCGAATCTTGAAGATTATGCTTCTTTGGCTTGTAATCAATGTATTTGCACATGTCGGCTTCAGAAGCCTTTTGGTCAAGATGTAATTAGTATTTTGTTATTTGAAGATGAATTGTAAGCCATATTGTACATGTTATCTCATTTGACTCACGCACGGCTCTTATGGACCACTCGAATTTGATTTATTGCTTCCGCGTTTGTAAGCCCCATACATTATACTCTGATTGTGTGTGATTTTGATAAGTTGGCCTTCGGTAATTTACGGAATTACTGGCCATCACGGCACCATCCTACTAGGGGCGGGTTGGGGTCGCGACAGAATGGTATCAGAGCACAAGTTCTTCAGTATACGTTATTCACACACCTTGAGTCCTAAAGAGCGTAGGATTCCCTTTAAAAAGATCTTAGGATTTGTATCATAATGTTTGCTATTTGAATAAGGTGTGCATTGCCTTGACATGCCTATTTGTTACTTGCCTACGTGGTTATTTGCTTATTTTGTTTAAAAGTCACACCTTGCATATTCTAGCATCATAAGGAGAGGTAGACCACCACTTGGACGAGATCAGTCCGAGGACAGATTAGACCGATTGGAAAGACTAGTTGAAGGCTTGGCCCGCGAATTGAGGCAAACAAGACAGCAGTACGCTAGTGCTACGTCTACTCAAGCCGAGCAGACCAACGGCCGAAATGTAGTCCCGCCTCCACCTCCTCCAGTACCGCCAGTTCCTCCGCAGCCAGCTTTATATGGGGATGGCACGATAGCTTTGATCCGGGAATTCAAGAAAATGAAACCCCCAAGATTCTTTGGAGGCATAGAGCCGATGAAGGCCGAGGCGTGGGTTTTGGAAATGGAGAAGCTGTTTGAGATCTTCCCCAGTACTGACGTTCAGAAGGTAACATTGGCTGCATTTACTCTGGACGACGACGCTCGAAGATGGTGGATAATGATTAGAGAAACTAACCCTGGTTTAACTTGGGCAAGGTTTTTGGAACTGTTTTACAACAAGCATTTTCCCCTCAGTGCACGAAACCACAAGGCTACTGAATTTCAGACCTTGACGCAAGGCAACCGAACAGTGGCGGAATACGACCGCGCTTTTACTGAATTGGCGAGATTTGCACCTCACATGGCCAATGATGAATACATGAAGGCTAGGAAGTTCGAGGGCGGACTTCGTGGACCGATCCAAGACCGGGTTAATTTGCTAAATCTGCCGACTTACGCCGAGGTGTTGGACAAAGCCATTCTGGCCGAAGCCAACTTGAACAGATACCAGAGCTCTGGAGAGAATCAGCGAAAGAGGCAGAACAATGACAGTCATCGAGCGCAGTTGGGCGCGAAGAAGAAGATGAATAAGGGCAGTGCTAGTTATTCAAAGCAGGAAGGTAATACTAAGCCGACATGTTCGGATTGTGGGAAGCAACATTTCGGGGTCTGTCGTCGAACGTCTGGAGCTTGTTATGAATGTGGTGAAATGGGTCACTATGTGAAAGATTGTCCTAAGGCAAAGGCAGACAACAACAAGAAAGGTGAGAATACCTCGGGTTCCGTCCAGAAAGGTAATGTTGGAAAAGGGCAGATGAGACAGGGCAGAGTATTTGCACTAGTACCAGGAGACACTCAGAATGCTGAGACAGTGGTGTCAGGTATACTCCTAATTTGCTCCCAAGATGCTTATGTGTTGATTGATTCGGGTTCTACGCATTCGTTTGTATCTGCTAAGTTTGCCGAGAAGATTAATAGAGAACTAGAACCCCTTGATTATGTGTTATCTGTGTCTACTCCATCTGGGAGATCTATGATTGTTGCATCCATTTATAGAGCATGTGTTGTTGTGATTGAGAATGTTGAATTGTTAGTAGATTTAATGCCTTTGGACATAGCTCATTTTGATGTTATACTAGGAATGGATTGGTTAGTCGCAAATCATGCATCTATTAACTGTGTTTCGAAGAGTGTCACACTGAAACCCCCAAACCTAGCCAAGGTTGTTTTCCAGGGTAAAGGGGGTAGTGTCCCCACCTTACTTGATTTCGTCCATTAAGGCCTATAAGTTAATCCAAAAAGGGTGTAAGGGTTATCTGTGTAGTATACTGAGTAATCAGGATGGAAACGCTATTTTAGCCGACATTCCAGTTGTCAATGAGTTCGCCGATGTCTTTCCGAATGATTTGCCTGGTCACTTAGTTGATAGAGAAATAGAGTTTACCGTTGATATCATATCGGGAACACAGCCGATCTCCAAAACACCATATAGAATGGCCCCAGCTGAACTTAGGGAACTGAAACTGCAATTGCAAGAATTGTTGGATAAGGGATTTGTTAGGCCGAGCACTTCACCATGGGGAGCACCCGTTTTATTTGTTAAGAAAAAGGATGGCACACTCCGTCTTTGTGTTGACTACAGAGAACTTAATAAGGTCACCATTAAGAACAAGTATCCATTACCTAGGATTGATGATTTACTTGATCAATTACAAGGAGCACGAGTCTTTTCTAAGATTGACCTTAGGTCGGGTTACCATCAGCTTAAAGTTAAAGCCGAGGATGTTGAGAAGACTGCTTTTCGGACGAGATATGGCCACTACGAGTTTTTAGTAATGCCTTTTGGAGTGACCAATGCCCCTGCTGCATTTATGGATTTAATGAACAGAGTCTTCAAGCCATATTTAGATGAGTTTGTAGTTGTCTTCATTGATGATATATTGATTTATTCCAAGAGTAAAGTTGAACATGAAAATCATTTGAGACTTGCCTTACAGATTTTGAGAGACCGGAAATTGTATGCTAAATTTAACAAGTGTGAGTTTTGGCTTCCTACTATCTCATTCTTGGGTCATGTGATTAATGAGGAGGGTATCTCGGTTGATCCTAGCAAAATTGAAGCCGTAGTGAATTGGCCGAGGCCGACTAATGTGTCCGAGGTTCGGAGTTTTCTGGGTTTGGCAGGTTATTACAGGAAATTTGTGAAGGATTTCTCAAGGATTGCGATTCCATTGACGCAATTGACTAAGAAAGGAGCACCGTATGAATGGACTGAAGATCGGGAATCAGCTTTCCAGGAACTGAAGGCAAAGTTAGTTACAGCACCAGTACTTGTACTTCCATCAGGTAAAGAAGAGTTTCATGTCTATAGTGATGCATCGCATAAGGGTTTGGGTTGTGTATTGATGCAAGGGGGTAAAGTCATAGCATATGCATCTCGCCAGTTGAAGCCACATGAAAAGAATTACCCTACCCATGATTTGGAGCTAGCAGCCGTTGTTTTTGCTTTAAAGATTTGGCGTCACTACTTGTATGGAGCTTCTTGTCAGGTTTTTACAGATCATAAGAGTTTAAAATACCTGTTCACTCAAAAAGAATTGAGTTTAAGGCAGAGAAGATAGCTCGAGTTGTTGAAAGACTATGATATGCAGATTCAGTATCACCCAGGTAAAGCTAACAGCGTGGCCGACGCTCTGAGCAGAAAGTCAGGTGGAAATTTGGCATGTCTAACCATGATTTCAGTGGAACCAACTATTGTCGAGGAAGTAAAGACAAGACAAATGGAGGATGAGTTCTTCAGAAAGGTAGCCGAGGAAATTAATACCAAGCCGAGATCAGGGTACACTATTGAAAACCAAGTGCTCAAGTTTGAAGGAAGATTGTGTGTGGCCGACGTCCCAGAGTTAAAAAGGAAGATTTTGCAGGAAGCTCACGGTTCCAAGTTTGCTGTTCATCCAGGAAATACCAAAATGTATCAAGATGTGAAACAGACCTTCTGGTGGCCGAATATGAAAAGAGAAATAGCCGAGTTCGTATCTCAGTGTTTGTATTGTCAACAAGTGAAAGCAGAACATCAGAGACCAGCAGGACTCCTTCAACCCTTGCCGATTCCTGAGTGGAAATGGGAACATATCTCCATGGATTTTGTGATTGGTTTGCCGAGGACTCAGAAAGGTATGGATTCGATTTGGGTCATCGTTGATAGATTAACTAAGTCAGCACACTTTCTACCTGTTAAGACTACCTTCAACGCCGATCAACTTGCCTTGCTATATGTAAATGAGATTGTCAGACTTCATGGAGTACCGATGTCAATTGTGTCGGACCGAGACCCGAAGTTTGTTTCCAGATTTTGGCAGAGTCTACAGAGGGCTTTCGGAGCCGAGTTGAGATTTAGTACAGCTTTTCATCCCCAGACGGATGGGCAAACGGAGAGAACAATTCAGACACTTGAAGATATGCTTAGACTTTGTGTACTGGACTTCCAAGGAAGTTGGGGAGTGCATTTGCCCTTAGTGGAATTCACTTACAACAACAGCTATCAAGCTAGCATTGGTATGGCGCCGTATGAAGCCTTGTATGGAAGAAAGTGTAGGTCGCCGATATGTTGGGCCGAAGTTGGAGACAGAGCCCTGCTTGGTCCCGAATTGATTCAAATAACAACAGAGAAGATTAAACTTATTTAGCAGAGGATTAAAACCGCCCAGAGCCGACAAAAGAGCTACGCCGACCAGAGAAGAAATAAGCTAGAATTCGAAGTTGGGGATCATGTATTCCTGAAAGTTTCACCAATGAAAGGAGTTTCCAGATTTGGGAAGAAAGGTAAGTTAGCACCTCGCTATATTGGGCCATTTGAAATTCTTGACATGGTTAACTCCGTTGCCTACAGACTTGCTTTGCCATCCGAATTAAGCCAAGTCCATAATGTGTTTCATGTTTCGATGTTAAGGAAGTATATTCGAGATCCATTGCATGTGATTGACTATTCTGGGATTGAAGTTAATGAGAATCTGGGCTATGAAGAAAAGCCGAGGTCTATTGTTGGCAGACAAGTTAGGCAGTTGAGAAACAAGTCGATACCAATGGTGAAGATTGAATGGAAAGAGCACTATGGCAAGGATGCCACATGGGAAATGGAAGAGGAGATGAGAATTCGACATCCAGAGTTATTCCTGGAACAAGGTACCTTAAGTTTGGGGACCAAACTTCTTTAAGGGGGGTAGGATGTAACAACCCTCATTTTTGACTTAGCCATGCTTACATGCATTCTTGTATGATCTTGTCTTGTGTTACTGCAAATCTTGTTATCTTGCTTTGTCTTGCTTTGCCTTGCTTTGTTTAAAGTTTTGCTTGCATGAGTTTGTTCCTTGCTTGGTGTGTAGCCGAGGTCATCTTTGAACCTAGTTCACCCTTGAGCCTTTGTACTTAGAACTATCTTGGAACCACGTGGTCGACCTCCATCTTCACCTCGGGCATGTTTGCCGAGATGCCACTTTCTGGGCCGAGGTGTTCGGAACCAAGGCCGAGGAGTGTATCATCTAGGCCGAGATGTTTGCACCTAGTGATCTTTGCCCTTGGACAGGAATGGCCGAGACCGAGGTGTGGTACACCCAGGCCAAGGTGTGGGACAGCTTAGTCAGGTGTCGTCCTCCCTAGCCGATGTCTTTATTAACCTGATGCCGAAGTTTTGACTTTAGCCGATGTCTTGATTGCCGATGTGTTTTGCCTTAGCTTGTTGCATACGCTTTGTCAGAGACTTGTCTTATCAATCAGTCACTTTTGAGCCGAACCAACCCGGTAGTGCCACGTGTCCGAGCTGTGTGTTAAGACAGCCGACAAACTTAGAAACAAATCATTTTGTCTCAAATCTTTGTTTTAGAGAGAGAAGCTCTTGAGGGAGAAGGAAGGGTTTTAGAGTGAGAAAGTAGAGTTCTAAGCTTGATCATTGAGGATCCAACCATTAGATTTGGGTTTTGAGGTTAGATTCTTGCTCTACTCTGGTCGCTCTTATTGTTTATCAAGCTGCATTGCATGATTGGATTGGTTTTGCATGCCATGCATCGATTTGAAGTTGTTTTGAAAGAAAAAAAAATAGTATTCATGTGTTCTTGAAGGAAAAGCCTCGTTTTAATTCGGAAGTTTGGGTCAAGAACTATGTTTTTGTGTTTGTTCTTGCATGATCTTCTTGAATGGGTACCCAGGTCCATGTTTTCGAACTCCTTGCATGAAACCTCAGATTTTGTATAAACAAGTGATGATTTCAGCATACATGCTCTCGATGTTCTTGATGATCTTGTTCCTTGCATTTTCAAAGGGAAACCCAGGTTTTCCCGACCCTGTTTTTGAATGTGGCCATTGGGGGCCACACCTCGGCAAGGAGGTGTGGGAACTCGGCGAGACCTGGATGGTACCCAGTGTGTTTCCACGAGATGGAAAATCCGTGTTTTGACTCCCAACATGTTTGGCTTTGTTATTGACTTGGATCTGGTGAGAATGCCGAGATCATTGCGTGTTTGTAAAGTTTGTTCTGAGAATGTAATTTGCCATGTGATTTGTCAGGACTTTGATCTTTGCTTTGAGCTTACACCTGAAGAGCTAGGTGAGTGGTGCTTTTAATAAAGCTATGTTATACTGTTTTGATAAATCTTGTCTCGCTTTGTTTTGATGAAAGTCTTCGATAAGCATGAATAATTAGTCTATTTGGATGTATCAAGTATAAGCCTGGTTTTGATGTTATCTTGTAAAAGTCCCTTGTGCTGGAGGACTCTAAACTTTCGCAGCACTACTTGTAAAAGTCCCTTGTGCTGGAGGACTCCAAACTTTCGCAGCACCACTTTGTCGAAAAGGGCTACGGGCCTAAGTGACACCAACCCCTTGTATTAAAAAGGATACGGTCCTTTCTTGGAAAAGCCATTGTGTTAAAAAGGGCTGCGGGCCTAAGTAACACCAGTCCCTTGTGCTGGAGGACTCTAAACTTTCGCAGCACCACTTTGTCTAAACGATTACGGATCGTACAGTGATTTGTGGTTTGCCGATATTGGTAAGCGTCCCTTGATATTGAAAGACTTGATTGATGAATACGGTTCATTCCTTGACTTGATAAATCTTGATTTGTGTTTTGCCGATATTGGTAAGCGTCCCTTGATATTGAAAGACTTGATTGATGAACACGGTTCATTCCTTGACTTGATAAATCTTGATTTGTGTTTTGCCGATGTTGGTAAGCGTCCCTTGATATTGAAAGACTTGATTGATGAATACGGTTCATCCCTTGACTTGATAAATCTTGATTTGTGTTTTGCCGATGTTGGTAAGCGTCCCTTGAGATTTGTAAGACCTGTTAGATGAATACAGTTCATCCCTTGCTTCGGTAAAGTTTTGATGTGTTGGGTTTGGAAAGATCTCGGCTAATATTCGTATGGTTGGAATGTTTGTTTTGCCTTGAAGGACTTCGGCTATATTCATGCAAAACCTTTATTTCTAGTACCATTCACTGAGTTTCAAGCTCACCCCCTCTATATATATGTAGGTGATGAGCAGGACGGCGGCGACGCCTAGATGTATCTTGCAAGCTTGTTTTGGATTCTTGACATGTCGGCCTGATTTGTATTTACGTCGGCAAATTTGTGCTTACGTCGGCTGTTTTGTATTCATGTCGGCATTTTTGTATTTTCGTCGGCGAATCTTGAAGATTATGCTTCTTTGGCTTGTAATCAATGTATTTGCACATGTCGGCTTCAGAAGCCTTTTGGTCAAGATGTAATTAGTATTTTGTTATTTGAAGATGAATTGTAAGCCATATTGTACATATTATCTCATTTGACTCACGCACGACTCTTATGGACCACTCGAATTTGATTTATTGCTTCCGCGTTCGTAAGCCCCATACATTATACTCTGATTGTGTGTGATTTTGATTAGTTGGCCTTCGGTAATTTACGGAATTACTGGCCATCACGGCACCATCCTACTAGGGATGGGTTGGGGTCGTGACAGGTACACCAAAAATTAAAAAGAAAAAAATATGGGTACGTGTTTCGTGTACTCTGTACATATGCAGAATACGAGGTACCATACGCCGGTAAGTATCTAGGACGGGTACGATATGTTTTTCGAAGTACCCATACTTCATAGCTTACTAGCCAAAGAAGAATAAGTTCACTCAAAATGGTTTAAGGACCTAAACAAATAGCTTATGTTTCTTGTTCTTTTCGTTGTTGGTGTTGGAATATGGAATGTTGGAATATGGAATATTGTATATTTAATTTAGGAATTTAATTTTAGGGTTTGATTGTGTAATTATTTAATTCCTTTTTTTATGTATCTTATATTGATTATATATAGACATGGTCTCACCCAAATTAGGATAAGCCAATATTTTATAACTCTCTTCTTGGTATCAGAGCCAAACCTTAGCCATCCACCCAAACTCTAGCCACCCACCACCTTTGTCTTCTATTGTCGGCAGCCCTAAACCACCTAACTAGCCACCCGACAGCCCTTCTTCTTCCCTCCACCCAGCCGAAAGTTTTCCTTTTCCTTCCCAGCCCCTTGGCAGTCTTTTTTCCTCACTACCGCAACTTCCTTAGGTGCCGACTAGGCCCTCCCTGTCTTGGGTCTAGTGTGGCTTCCCCTCCTAGGTGTTGTTCTTCTCTCTTTACCCTTCTAGGGTTCATGTGCTGATGTGGTAAGCACTTTCTAGTTTGATTTTCTATTGTGTTGGGCTACTGGTGTGTTCGGTAGCATCTCTTTTGTGTGATGCCGCTACTTCGGCTTTGTGGTGTTTCAGCATGTCTGACTTTGTTACACAAACTTAGAGCATTATGCCTCGTTCAGATGTTTCCTTGGCCTCTCATGTTTCGGTTCATCGGATTACCATTGTATTGCTCATTGGTCGCAACTTTGCGGCTTGGAGTCGGTCTATACGTCGCTACCTTGGGGGTAGAGGCAAATCTGGATGGCTTTTGGAAACCGAGATACAACCTCCCGCTGATGATCCTAAGCGGGTTCAATGGGATATTGACAATTGCACCTTACTTGGTTGGATGTTCAACTCTATGGAAGAACGCATCTACAACATGTTTATGTACTATGATACAGTTCCTCGGTTATGGAGTGCTCTTACCTAGATGTACGCACATGCCCACAATGATGCTAGGATTTTCGAGCTTTATCAGGATATTTCTCATGCCTCTCAGGAAGCTTTGGGTTTTACCGTTGTTTAATTTTTTAGGTATCTTCAGTCTCGCTGGGAGGAGTTAGCACAGTATGAGCCATTAAGTGATTTTCCAGCTGTTGCCGCTTCTATTGAGTCTGCTCGTCTTGCTCGCCAGCACACTTATCAATTTCTAATGGGTTTAAAACCTGAATTCGAGTCTCTTCGTATTCAGATTTTGAACACATCACCTATGCCATCCTTATATGAGGCTTTTGCTACTATTAACAGTGAAGAGCGTTGTCGTCGATTGATTCAACTAATGGCTCTGCTTCCTTCCTCTGTTCCTGCCTCATCTTCCGTTTCAGATCAGATGGCTCTTACTGCCAAGTTTAGTTCTCGTGCTTCTAGTAGCAAGGTTATTTGTCACCGTTGTGGTGCAGCTGGTCATGTCCAAGCACGGTGCTTCAAGCTTCATCCTGAGTTGAAGCAACGCTTTGCAAGGACACGCCCTTCAGGCTCTCCCCATACTGTTGTTATTGCAGACACCTTTAGTACTTCTTAGCCGACTCATCCTATTGATCTTCATCAACGTCAATCTCAGATTGGTTGCCTTCAAAAGCAACTTGGTTCATTCACTACCATGTCTCCAAGTGTTCCTTCCACTGCTACACTCGCTACAGGTACTCCTACAACCTTTCATGTTCGCCCGGCACCTACTTGGGTATTAGATTCTGGGGCAAATGATCATATGACCGGTGAGTTTTCTTGTTTATCCTCTCATGTCTCTACTATTGCTCAGACTGTATATCTTGCTGATGGGTCTATTTCACATGTCCAACATAAGGGTAATGTGTCCTTGTCGTTTGATATAACACTTACTTTTGTCTTACACGTGCCCCGTTTTGCTTATAATCTTCTATCTGTTAGTCGCCTTGCTATGAGTCGCCTTGCTAAAAACCTTCATTGTGCTGTTATTTTCTTACCTACTCATTGTTTATTACAAGACCTGACTTCAAAGAAGATTTTTTGGCAGGGGGTTTGAGCGCGACGAGCTATACCACTTCGGGGACCCACCACCTTCTCATCCTGCCACTTCTGGCCTGCAAGCAGCTATGTTACCTGAGTCGTCTTCCTATGTATTTTTTGTTCAAACTTTATCCTTGTGGCATGCTCGTTTAGGACATGCAAACTTTAATTATTTATGTTTACTTTTTCCATCACTTAATAAAACTTGCAAGGATCCTCAGTTTCATTGTGTTGTTTGTGAATTATCTAAACATACTCGTACTTCTTATATTCCTCGCATGTATCGTGCCTCCTGCATGTTTGACCTTATTCACTCTGATATCTGGGGTCCTTTTCCTCTTTTGGCTTTTTCTGGGCATCGCTATTATGTAACTTTCATAGATGACCATTCTAGGTGTACTTGGGTTTATTTGCTTAAAAATAAGTTTGATGTGCTTCCACTTTTTATTCAATTTCTCCAAATGGTCAAAACCCAATTCCACACTGTTGTACGCAATGTTCGTTTTGATTAATGGAATTGCTAAACGTAAAAACCCTCATATTATGTCTGTTGTTTGGTGTCTGTTGTTTGGTGTCTTCTTTGTGAGATGAATGTCCCTAAGTCCTACTGGCATATGGCTGTGCTTACTGCTGTTTACCTCATTAATAAGACACCTAGTCGGATTCTTCACGGGTTGGTCCCTTTTCAATTACTTCGACCAGATACTATGTTATTTCCTCTTGTGCCTCGTGTGTTTGGTTGTACTTGTTTTGTTCAGGATCGTAGTCCAACTCAGACCAAGTTAGATAACAAGTCTCTTAAATGCATTTTCTTAGGCTATTCCGCTCTCTCTAAAGGCTATAGGTGCTATGATCCGTTGTCTCGTCGTTTTTATCATTCTATAGATGTCACATTTTGCGAAGCTATGCCATTTTTTGGTTTTAACCCTGTGTTTCAGGATTCCGTCTCGCGTGCACTGCCTCCTAATGTGTCACTGAGTGCTCGCCCTGTTCTTATCATCGATTCCTTTGCTCATTCCTCATCGCTTATATCTGCATCTGCTAGTCCTCCGCCATTACAAACATACTCTCGTCGCCCTCGTGCGCCGCCCCCTCTAGCATCTTCTTCGTCCTCAGGCCAAGGTACACCCTCTATTATTCCCTTCCCAACTCCTTCTTGGTATCCCACCTGTGAACACTGTCCCCGTAATCGGTTTGGTTGGTTTAGTAGTACTACTCACCCTATTCCTAGTTTTTATGTTATGATGCCCTTTCAGCTTCTCATCGGTCTTTTCCTGGCCAACTTGAGTCAGTCTCTATTCCGCGGTCTATGTCTGAGGCTCTCCAGAATGCCAAATGGGTTGCCGCTCTGCAAACTGAAATGGTTACTTTGGAGCATAATCACACTTGGGATATTGTCTTTTTATCTTCTAGTGAGACAACTGTTGGGTGCAAGTGGGTTTTTACTGTCAAATACTTGGCTGATGGTACAGTGGACCGTTATAAGGCTCGTCTTGTTGCTAAGGGCTTTACACAGGTTCCTGGCAAGGACTTTGGGGCTACGTTTGCACCGGTTGCTAAATTGACCACTGTTCGTTTACTTATTTCCTTGGCTGCCTCTTCTTCTTGGCATCTTCATCAACTTGATGTCAAGAATGCTTTTCTCCATGGGGACTTACTTGAGACGATCTACATGGATCCTCCACCCGGGTTTCGGGCTGAGGGGGGATTATGCTGGCAAGGTCTGTCGTCTGCGTAAGTCTCTCTATGGCTTGAAGCAATCTCCTCGTGCATGGTTCTATCGTTTTAGCTCTGTTATCCTATCCATGGATTTTACTCAGTGTCACTCTGACTATACATGCTTTATTCGTCGTCAGCCCACTGGTCGATGTATTATTTTGTTGGTCTATGTGGATGATATCATCCTTATAGGAGATGACACCACTGGTATTGCTAAGGTAAAATAGGAGCTTAGTCGAGTTTTTGACATCAAGGACTTGGGTCCTCTCAAATATTTCTTGGGGATTGAAGTAGTTCGTTCTCGTAGTGGGATATCATTGTCCCAACGGAAGTATACTTTGGATCTTCTTCGGAACACCGGTATGATGGGGTGCAAGCCTGCCTCTACTCCTATTGATCCGAATTTGAAACTTTCGGCTGAGTCTGGTGAGTTGCTTTCTGATCCAACTCGCTACTAGAGATTGGTAGGACGTTTGATCTATTTGACTAATACACGACCAGATTTGACATTTGCTATAAGTGTGGTTAGTCAGTTTATGCATTCACCTCGTACTGCTCACCTTGATGTTGTTCACCACATCTTGAGATATCTCAAGTCATGTCCAGGTTTGGGTTTATTCTTCAATGGTGGGATTCAGACAGGATTGTCCTATTTTACTGATGCAGACTATGCCGGTTCATTGACTGATAGACGTTCCACTTCTGGGGTATGCACCTTCCTTGGTACCCATCTTCTATCATGGAAAAGCAAAAAACAGGTGGTTATTTCTTGATCCTTTGCTGAAGCTAAATACCGCGCCATGGCTCATGGGACATGTGAGTTACAATAGCTTCGGTCCATTCTTACTGAGTTAGGCTTTGAGGAGAATAATTCCTCCCAAGCTATTTTGTGACAATAAGTCTGCCATCTTACTTGCCTCTGACTCTATGCTTCATGAGCATACTAAGCATATTGAGGTTGATATTCATTTTATCCGAGAAAATGTTCGAGCTGGCATTGTATGTCCTTCATTTGTTCCATCTTCTGATCAGACTGCCAACATCATCACCAAATCTGTAGGACCATCCTTACTTCGATCTTCTATTGGCAAGCTGGGGTTGGTTGACATCTTTGATCCAGCTTGAGGGGGAGTGCTGGAATATGGAATATTGTATATTTAATTTAGGAATTTAATTTTAGGGTTTGATTGTGTAATTATTTAATTCATTTTTCCATATATCTTATATTGATTATAGATAGACATGGTCTTACCCAAATTAGGGTAAGCCAATATTTTATAACTCTCTTCTGTTAGTCTGTAACTGTATGATTTATTGTTTTCTACGATTTCATTGGTTGTTGCTTTTTTTTTGCAAAATTCTTTTCATTTGTACTTTGTGCTAATTAGTTGTCCTGTTTCATTACATTCTGTTTTGTCTCTAACGTGACAGAAGTTGAATTTTCTCTGAAGTAGTCACTCAAGAATAACTTGGAGCACTCCCCAGTAGCACAAGTGACCTTTACATACTGGTGAACTATCCATAAGCAACTCCAGATCCACAACACTAATTACGAGTCCCGGAAGCACCAGGTAATTTTTCTACTCTCTTCTTTTTTTTCTTTGGCTGCTCTGTCTCAAATATTCTTCCATAGCTTTCCCACTACACCTTCTGCTGCGTAACCCTAAAGACTGCAGTGATGGAGCAGCAGTGCCAAAAAATTTCTTTGGTTGTTGCTCAACATCGTCTCGATTGGCCTAAACAATCACATTTTGCTTAACCTTATCTGTCAAAATAGTCAACCAATTTATTCGAACCTGACTCTAACTTCGTTCAATTTTTTTTTCTTTATTTTTATTTTATTTTTTTTGCAATCTCATTAGCCTTTGCCTCCCTCTTTGTAGTGAGTTTCGCATCACAGCCCAAGCCTTATAGTGACTTGCTATCTTCTTTGCTGCCACAGCATTCTGCATTGCTATTTAATTCGCTACACAGCAGTCCTCACGTGGACCAACTGGTCTGTTTATGCTGTCTCCTTGTATAGTTTACTTTATGATTATGCTCATTGATAGTGAAGTTGTAAGGGCTAGCATATGATTGGATTGCTTTGTTGGACACAGTAAGAACTCCCATTTGCAAAATGTTCAGGATCTGGAGTCTGAATTTCATTTGCTTACTTTTACTTTTCAATTTGATAAATTGTGGAAATTAAGATATCACATTGACTGTTCACATGAAATGTGCATTCATCCCAGAAGCAATATTATTAATGCAATTTAGTGCTGTGGGAGTGTAATTTTTGTCTTCGTCTATTCTACTCAACAATTAAAAAATATACATTCAAAAAGTAAAAAGAATTTACTTTTAGGATAAATTACAAATATGCTCTTGAGATTTGCTTAAAATACGAATTATCTCTTGTAATTTTAAAAATTACATTCCACCCCTTGAAATTTATAATTACATAACAAATAATCTCTTTTAAGTATTAATAAATTATTAAGTCAATTAATAATTTTTAATGATATCATAAATATATTTTAATTAAAAAATTTGATAATTTTATTATTGCATAATATGAGAGTAGTTGGTAATTTTATTTTTTCTATTAATTCTATTAAATAAAAAATTCTGATAATGGGATATCTCTAATTTCCAGGCTATAGAGGTAATTTATATTTTAAACAAACATAAAAATAAAAAAAATAAAAAAGTGTTTATGATTTAGGAAATTCTATGGTATATGTACATTTGGTTACAACCTTTAAGTCAATAGTTATGATCTACTATGTTGTTAGTTATGACACATTGTAATATTGGTTATGACGAAATTTTAGTTATAATTCAAGAGTTGTTTGGTTATACCTCATGTGATGTATAGTTATAACTCAATTTTTTTTTTTTTTTTCCAATTATGACTCTTATAGTATTGAGTTATACCATTTGTGATAATCAAACTAATAAATAACCTAACTTGTCTATGGTACACATCCTAGAGGTGATCTGTACCATAGTATGTCCCAATTAATCCTTACTTTTACATAATGATCAGGCCAGTCTCATTTGCTAGAGGAAGGAAATATTCTGTTAAGATGAAAAAGGCAAGAAAGGTTGAGAAAATTGGAGAAAATGCATTTAAGTGGTCCATTGAAAAAATATTTTCATTTTTATGGTGATGTAAGTTTTTTGTGTGCATGATGCAAATCTATTCTATGTATGGGAGTTGCATCACAAAAAATTTCATCTATAGTGTAAATATTTTTTCACTGTTTCAATAATTTGTAATTTTGCCAAGAAAATTTATAGAGTTGGACTCCCTCTAATTCAAAATCTAGAGGCCATTGTTCGGACCCATAAAGCCCACAAAAGGATCCCATTTTGATAATCCAAACCATTCATTTTGTTGAACACTTCGTGTATATTATCTATATAAAAAATTAGATCGATCTAATAAACGTAATATATTCAATTGATTGTGTTTGTCACAAAGAAAAATGAATGATTTATTTTTAAAAATATAATTATTATTTATTTTTTAGTGATAAATATAATAAATTAAATAAATTACAATTATCAAATCAATTTAATTTTTTTATAAATAAAGTATTCAAAATATTGGATAAATAAATGATTTAGCATAGTGAAAGTAAACTCCTGGCCTCAAGTTCCGCCACCGCCTGAATCAGTAAATAAAGACACAAAGAGGGCAAATATAGAGGAAGAGTTATTTTTAAAATTTTATTTATGAAACACATTAACCTGTACAATCGTTGAATTGGAAGAGAATGATTTGCAATTTTAAAAGGAGAGTAAGAGAGGACCTCAGAAAAGGGTACGAGGTGATTTGGGAAATTTGGATTGATTGCTTGTTCTAATGAAGAAGTTACTGGTTGGTCTTAGGGTGGCCTAAGGATGTTGTGATTGGTAGAGATGGTGAAGTCTACAAATTTGTATTAGGTGATTGGGGAACATAAAGAGGCATGGTGAATTGTGATTGGTGAGGGACATGATCACGTGGCGCCTCAAGACCAGACAATAATTTTTCGTTTTAATGGGGGTTGAAATGGATGACTCTTGCTTCTATGATTTCTCTCTGCAAGTGGTGGTTTCTGTTGCGTATACCTCCTTAGTGGAGTATGGGATGTAATTGGTTTATTAAAAATATTTAATTTGGTTTGGTGTTAGTTATAATATATTTTTTTATATATTATATCTAACTGTTGGAGGCCCAATGGGTATTTAATAATCTATTTGGTAACAGTTAGGGTTTTGATAAAATGTTCAAGAGTCAACAATATTTTTTTGGTATTGTCTTTGGTTTTTCGAAGTGGGACCGACTAATTGATCATATATTCGGTAGATGTGTGCTTGGTGTTGCTAAGCTTGGTGCTGTGTGTATTTTCAATTGGTGGCTAATATTGGTGCAAAGCTTTGTGCTTTGTTTGTTCCTGGTTTTCTTAGAAGTCTAGGTTCTGTTTTTAGCCTTCCTTCAAAGCATCATTTGGTTTGTTATTTTGGGTCTTCTTCAACTTTGTTTCGAAGACTTTTGTTCGTCTATTTGGTGAAATCTTTCTTCTTATTTAATTGGAATTCACCTAAAGGTGCTTTGTAAGATCTTTCATGTCTCGTTTGTGATCGTTTGAAAACTATTGGCTAATAGTGGAATCAGATTTCGGTCTCGTGGATGTACTTCACATTGAGGGAACCACGTAAAAATTCTTGTGTCGTTGATTTAATTTTTCTGCATTATTTTTTATTTCCATTGATTGATTTACTTGTGGAAAATCATTTATTTTCCCTAACAACTGGTATCAAAACTTACAATTTATTTGAATTTATTTATTTGTGTAAATCAATAGAGGGGAATATGGGTCATAGGTCTAGCTTCAATAGAAGCAATTGGGTAACTTGGAAATCTAAAATAGAGGACCTATTATTTTATAAAGATTTTTATGGGCCTATTAAGGGTGATAATGGCAAACCTGAGGGTATGAAAGATGATGAATGGACAAGGCTTAATCAAAAAGCCGTTGGTGTTATCTGTCAATGGATTGATGATAGTGTGTTTCATCATGTTGCTACTGAAATTTTAACACATGATTTATGGGAAAAAAATTAGAAGGTAAAGAATGACAAAAAATCAGCCACAAATAAAGTTTTTTTGTTTCGTATGTCGGTTAATTTAAAATATAAAGATGGCAATCCCATTCCGAAACATTTGAATGAAATAAAGAATATTGTTAACCAACTTGCTTCTATGAAAATTGTTTTTGATAATGAGTTGTAGGCTTAGATGTTAATTAGTTCCTTGCTTGAAAAGTTAGGAGACTTGGGTTGTGACGGTTAGTAATTCGGCGTCCGATGGAGTTGTCACAATGAGCCAAGTCACTAGTAGCTTGTTGAATGAAGAAACTAGAAGAAAATCAGCAGGTTCTTTTCATTCAGAGTCATTTGTTGTGAGAGGTCAAAGCAAAACAAGGGGGAGGAGTAAGGCTCCTTATGGTCGTGATCAAAGCCGTGACAAATCAAGAAATGGTTCTTTTTCAAAGAAAGACATTGAGTTACATTGCCATGAGAAAGGGCACATGAAACGGAAATGCCGAAAGCTCAAGAACAAGGAGAAAAGGCGTGACAAAAGTGTGGATAAGAAGCAAGAAGACACAACGGCGGTTACTACTGATGGTGATCTCATGGTTGTTTGTGAAGATGATTGTGTCAATTTTGTGGGCCAAGAAAGCAATTGGGTGATTCATTTCAGTGATTCATTCTGGTGGTTCTTTTTCATGTGACTTCTCGGGTTGATTTCTTCACTACCTACACCAAAGGAGATTATGGTTGTGTTCGAATGGGTAATGAAGGTTTGTCCAAAATTGTTGGCATGGATGATGTTTGCTTGGAAACAAATTTGGCTTGCAAGTTGTTTCTTAAAGATGTAAGGCATGTTCCCAACATTCGCCTCAATTTGATTTCTACTGGGAAGCTAGATAATGAAGGCTACAATAACAAATTTGGTGATGAAAAATAGAAGCTCACAAAGGGTTCTTTGGTGGTGGCTAAGTGCAAGAAGACTCGCACACTTTATTCGATATAAGGAAAAATTTGTAAAGATGTTGTCAATGCACTTGAAGATGATGCTTCTACCGAATTGTGGCACAAGCGGCTTGGCCACATGAATGAAAAAGGGTTGCAAGTTTTGTTCAAGAAAGGGCTTTTACCCAGTTTGAAAGGTATGCATCTTAAAACTTGTGTTCATTGTTTGGCGGGCAAACAACATAGAATTTCTTTTCATAAAAATATTGTTTCTAGAAAAGAAAATGTTTTGGAGTTGATTCATTTGGATGTTTGTGGTCCTTCAAAAGTTAAAACACATAGTGGTGCACTTTATTTTGTTACTTTCATTAATGATTATTCAAGAAAAGTTTAGGTTTTTGTACTAAAAACTAAAGATCAAGTTCTATATGTGTTTAAGCATTTTCAAGCCATGGTTGAAAGAGAAACTGGACAGAAATTGAAGTGCATCCGAATGGACAATGGTGGTGAATACATTGGGCCATTTGATGAGTATTGTTGTAGCCAAGGTATTCGGCATCAAAAGACAATTAAGAAGACTCCTCAACAAAATGGTGCTTTCGAAAGGATGAACCGCACCATTATGGAAAGAATAAAGTGTCTGCTTTCACATGTTAAATTGCCAAGATCTTTTTGGGGTGAGGCAATGAGGACAGCAGTTGATGTGATCAATTTGTCTCATTCTTATCCTTTGAATGGTGAGGTTCCCGAAAGAGTTTGGTCCGACAAAGATGTGTCTTATGAACACTTGAGAGTGTTTCGTTGCCGAGCTTTTGTTTACATTCCAAAGGATGAAAGGTCCAAGCTTGATAGCAAGTCAAGATAGTGTATTTTTCTTGGCTATGGGCATGATGAATTTGGTTATAGATTGTGGGATTTGGTCGACAAGAAAGTTATTCGAAGCCGTGATGTTGTGTTTCTTGAAGACCAAACAATTGAAGACTTTGGCAAAGATGATCAATCGGAGCCAAAAGCTAGTGATCTCATTGACATTGATCCATCTCCTTCGTTTTCAGTGGATGATGAAAATGGGGGAGATGTGCAGTCACCTTGTTAGGTTTTTGTTATTCGCAATCCCGTTTGACAAAACTCCTTTCAGTTGTAATTTTATTCAATCTTTTATTTCAGTGAGGCTATGAGTATTTAGATGTTAATTCAACCTGAATTGTGCCTATGCAGAGGAGTTTGTGATCTCAATCCTATCATGTTTGCCACTTCACTAACTATGTCGGGGATCGAGCTGTCGAAGTTGCTTGACCGCTCGAGCGGTCATTTGTGCGCTTGAGCGAAGAATCTTTGGTTCTAGAAGTTTGAACTATCTACAAAGGTACTGGGAGTTGTGTTTTTACGCTCGAGCGTAGATCCGTGTTCTGAAACATGTGTTTTAGTCAGACCGCTTGAGCAGCCATTCCTGCGCTCGAGCAGAGATCACAATTCTATTTTCTATAAATCTGCGATTAATTCGTTTTCTAGGGTATGGCTTCTAGATCTTCTTTTGGGCTATTAGGGTTTTCATCTGGAGCTTCTTTGCTTATTTCCTTTGATATCTGTGAGAGTTTATATCATAAATTGAGTGGATTATATCAAAGGGTTTGTTTATTTTGTTTTATTCAAAAGAGAGAGAGTTGTTCTTCAATGGATTCTGTGGAATTTGGGCCTGAATCTTTGGTGGATTTCGTAGTGGCTCGTTGTGGTGGATTCGACTTTGGCATTGTGGATTCAACGTTGGGAAAGACAATTCCGAGGTGAAAACGGTGGTGGAAGAGGCACATAGGGGTCGTGTCACAGCCCGAAACCGCCCCTAAAAGTTTGGGCATGACCTATGCAGAAATGGGCACTAGACCTGATATATACATGTAATGTAATGTAGGGGCCAGAACGGAAGCATTATAGAACAATAACCAACCATGTCCATTGAGCTACTACTGACTTGCCAGGATCATGCACATTTAACAGAAAAATAATATACAAAACCATACAGCTGTGCACCGGTTACTTTTACACATACATACAGGCCCTGCCCTAGGAGTGGGCATATACAAAAATATTAATTACAGACGACCCAAAAACAGGTACTTAGAATACAAGCCAGAACTTGACAAAAGTCTACAAAGGTAGAACGGGTCTTCTTATGTGCCTGACCATAAGGGTTGACAAAAAGGAACGAGCTTCAGGAGTTAAGACTGGTTCCCGGGTTGATGACCTACAGAAACAGACAATATGAGGAATGAGCGAAGCTCAGTGAATAATAGTACCAAGATAATCCAACGTGTAATTGAAATTATAACTCATAACCATATGTATGTAATTGCGAAGTTCATGAAATTAATCCAATGCTACCGAATGGTCCATGACCCAGAATGTTACAGTTAGCCCTCGACCCAGAATGTTACAGAATATCACAGAGTGTCACTGAATGTCACAGAATGGCCCTTGACCCAGAATGTTACAGAATGTCACAGAATGTTACTGAATGTCACAAAATGGCCCTCGGCCCAGAATGTTACAAAATGTCACAAAATGGCCCTCGGCCCAGAAGGTTACAGAATGTCACAAAATGGCCCTCGGCCCAGAAGGTTACAGAATGTCACAAAATGGCCCTCGGCCCAGAAGGTTACAGAATGTTCACAAATTCTTTCCACATTTACATCTCATTCATATCACATGTTATTCAAGCTCAAGTAAGATAGGAATATACGGAGAGCAGACGGAAATAGAACTTAGATAATCATCAACAGTAAATGAATACATATTCTTTGCACTATTACTCACAGTGTAATAGTTGCAAAGAATACTGTCTTCCTCCTGAGTGTTGTCCTAGCACTCTATACCATAAGTTCTAAATTCCGTTACTGCTCATTCCGTTTCATTCCATATCTTACTTGAGTAGAATAAAAGCACATTGTAACAATTTTAAATGGTCATTTTACACATTTTAGAGGGTCAAACAGGTCAAAAGAAGCATCCCAACTTTTTGGTCTTGGGCTGCACGTGCGGCTGTGAGCCCCCGCACGTGCGGCAACTCCTCCCGCACGTGCGGCCAGTGATGCCCCGCACGTGCGGTTTTAGCAGTGTGCTTCGCCCAAAATTGCCCAAAATGCCGCACGTGCGGCAGTGATCCCCGCACGTGCAGCGAATCAGCCAAAAACCTGTTCGAAAGTCTTCAAAAATGGAACTTTTTGGTGGCATTCCCATGGGTCAAAATGGATCTTTAAATACTCAAAATTTAGTTTAAATCTCATGTAACTTAAGAGACATCATAGCTAGATATATAATTCCATACCCAAACATCAATTTGGTGCAAAGTGTCACAATCATACATTCACTTGAATACAACCCAATTTTTGTTTCTTACATTCATGAACATATTATAAGCATGAGGAATTTTATACAATAAGATTATTCAAAACCAAAAGGAAGCATAATCTTGCATAGAGAAGAAATAGAAATGGGTTCTAACTCAATTTAACACCAACACATCTCAATTACATCCATAAACCCCCTACCTCAAAGAAATTATACACATACACCAAAATTCCTACCCAAGGCAACACAATTAATTTACATACCTTGAGTTTAAATCTTCTAATCTTCAACCCTCTTAAGGAATTTTCTTCACCCTTCCTCTCAAACCCCTTTTTCCAACCCAAACTTTTCTCTAGTCCAAGTGTTGTGTGAAACTTCAAACTCAAGACATAGATATTTATTTCTATATAGATAAGTAAGGTGGGAAAAGGACGAATTTTAATCGTTTACTCATCCGAAATTAAAATTTCACAGATAAGCTTAATATTACCTAAAAATTATACTGAATCCAACTATGACATCAATTTCAGATTATCATGCCTCTAAGGCCCCCAATTTCTATTCTGAATGTCTTAAGAGTAACAGATACCTTTCTTAACCAACAGATAAAATCTCAAACATTTCACATTAAGCATTTCAAAGCACCAAAAGAAGAGATTAAACATATCAGAAACACATGCGAGGGTCGGGCTATTACAGGTCGGTTCGATTCGGGCATGGATTCGCTAGGTAATTGAGAGTACACTTGTGTAATTCCTTTTTGTCTTCTTAGTGGATTGTTTTGTGGCTTCAGCCCGTGATTTTTTTTTATCACAATTGGAGGCGCTCTAATTGTGGTTTTTTCGCGTAAAATCGTTGTGTCAATTTGTCTTTGATTGTGTGATTGGGATTGCTATTTACTGGTTAAAATTGATACATAATCACAAATCAATATCTCGAGGATTTTTAAATTTTTCACACTTATTGAAGATGTGGAGGATGATGCTAATCCTAATGAAGCTGAGCCCGAAATTGAGGAAGAACATCCAAGTCAAAAATCGCCACTACAACTTGAGTTGAGACAATCTACAAGGGACCTACAACCTTCGAAAAATTATCCTCCCAATGAATTTGTGTTGATATTCGATCAAGGGGAGCCTGAGAGCTACCAAGAAACAATTGAGCATGCAAAGAAAGGTGATTCAAAAAAGGCCATAGAAGAGGAAATGAATTCCTTACTTGAAAATCACACTTATGATTTGGTGAAATTGCCTAAGGGGAGGAAAATTTTGAAAAATAAGTGGGTCTTCAAATTAAAGAATGATGGTAAGAATCTAAGATACAAGGCAAGTCTTGTTGTCAAAGGCTTGGGCAAAAAAAGGTGTTGACTTTGATGAAATTTTATCGCCAGTTGTGAAGATGTTTTCTATTCGGGTTATACTTGGCATAGCCGTAAGTATGAACCTTGAAGTTGAACAACTTGATGTGAAGACTGCATTTCTTCATGGTGATTTTGAAGAAGAAATTTACATGGAGCAATCGGAAGGTTTTGTAGAGAAAGGTAAAGAGAAATTTGCTTGCAAATTGAAGAAAAGTTTGTATGGCCTCAAGCAAGCGTCGGCAATGGTACAAAAAATTTGACTCTTTCAAGATGAATAGTGGTTTTTCTAAAACCATTTCGGACCATTGTGTGTTTGTGAAAAAAAATTCGGATAGTAAATTTATTATTCGTTTGCTTTATGTTGATGACATGTTAATTGTGGGTCAAGATTCTACCATGATTAACAAGTTGAAGTTAGAGTTAAGCAAGTCTTTTGCTATGAAAGATTTGGGGCCAACAAAGCAAATACTTGGTATGAAGATTGTTTGTGATTGAAAGAAGGGACTAATTTGGTTGTCTCAGGAAAGCTACATTGAGAAAGTTCTTGAGAGGTTCAACATGGATAAAGCAAAGTCGGTTGGTTGTCCACTTACGAGTCACTTCAAGCTTAGTTCAAATCAATGTCCTACAAGTGAGAAAGACAAGGGTGAGATGCTAAAAATTCCTTATGCTTCAGCGGATGGATCTTTGATGTACGCCATGGTTTGTACAAGGCCAGATATTGCTCAAACCATTGGTGTGGTGAGTCAGTTTCTCTTTAATCCGGGTAAAGAACATTGGGTAGTGGTAAAATAGATTCTGAGGTATCTTCAAGGGACTTCGAAAGAATGTGTGTGTTTTGGAAATGGTAAACCGATGCTTGATAGGTTCACGAATTCTAACATGGCCGGTGATGTTGATTCTAAGAAATCTACTTCGAGGTATTTGATGACTTTCGCAGAGGAAACTATGGCATGGCAATCTAAATTACAAAAACGTGTTGCTCTCTCAGCTACCGAAGCTGAATTTATTGCCATTACAGAAGTTTACAAAGAAGAGTTATGGTTAAAGAAATTTTTGCAAGAGTTGAGTTTGAAACATGACAGGTATGTGTTTTATTGTGATAGTCAAAGTGCTATTTATTTGAGTAAAAATTCTACTTTTCATTCGAGATCAAAACACATTGATGTGAGATACCATTGGATTCGTGATGTGTTATATTCGAAATTGTTACAACTCGAAAAGGTTCACACGGATGATAATATTTCAGACATATTGACTAAGACTTTGTCTAGGGACAAACATTTGAAGTGTCAAACTTTGGTGGGTATGATTGATGTCTCCACCTAAATCGGTAAGGGGAGAATTGTTGGGTATACCTCCTTAATGGAGTATGGGACCCAATTGGTTTATTAAAAATATTTAATTTGGTTTGGTGTTGGTTATAATATTTTTATATATTATATCCGACTTTTGAAGGCCCAATGAGTATTTAATAAGCTATTTAGTAACAGCTAAGGTTTTGATAAAAAGCTCAAGAGTCAACAATATTTTTTGGTATTATCTTTGGTTGTTTGAAGTGGGAGCTGCTAATTGATCATGTATTCGGTGGATGTGTGCTTGGTGTTACTAAGCTTGGTGTTGTGTGTATTTTTAATTAGTGGCTAATATTGGTGCAAAGCTTTGTGCTTTGTTTGTTGCTGGTTTGCTTGGAAGTTTTGGTTCTGTTTTCAAAGCATCATTTGGTTCGTTATTTTAGGTCTTCTTTAACTTTGTTTCGAAGACTTTTGTTCATCTATTTGATGAGGTTTTTCCTCTTATTTATTTGTGATTATTTGGAATTCACCTAAGGGTGGTTTTTGAAACCATTTGTGTTTCGTTTATGATCGTTTGAAAACTATTGGTTAATGATGGAATCGGATTTTGGTCCCATGGACGCACCTCACATTGAGGGAAGCATGCAAAAATTCTTGTGTTGTTGTTGATTTAATTTTTCCGCATTAGTTTTTATTTCCATTGATTGATTTACTTGTGGAAAATCATCTTTTCCCTAACAGTTTCTATATTGATAAAAAAACACAAAACAAAAAAAAATTGGAATTTGGTGATCACCTGGACCTCGTGACAAAAAAAAAAAAAACACACACACACACACACACACTCACACACACTGTGGAGTTGATTAAAGTGAGGGTGCCTCTTTGGGTAAAGCTTGGTGCGAACATTTCAAATTATACTGTCACCAATTTCCTTGTTATCATCTTTAAAGGGGTGAAGAGTTTGAAGATGCCTTGTGTGGAGCAAAGGTTGCTGCCATGTTGTTCTTAAGAGAAATAATTTTTATTTAACTGTCTTTCTAATGTACATTATCCTTTTTTCCATGACGGGTTCTTCAAACTTAAGCCGAAAGAGTCTTTGAATTGGAAGCAAGAATTGTCTCTCCGCCGACGATGATTTGATGGAAAGAGTAACAGAGAAACTCAAGAGACACGATGTCACGACCCAACCACCGCCCCAAGGGATTAGCGAAGTGACCGGCCAGTAATTCGAGATTACCAAAAGGCCTTCTTACACAGACTAACAAATATAGGGGCTAGCGGAAACAAATATATATATAAATTTATCGTCCAATGAGTTGTGCAGACTTATATGAGATAAAGAAAATTTGCATCTTCATAACCATAATTATAAGCATAATGTTGCATACAAACATGGCCATAAGTTAGGATCATACCCTAATGAAATAAAACAAAATATTGTTAACATTCTTCACACATCTTAATCACATAAAGAAAACAAGGATTTAATCCTCAAACACAAAAAGCCCTTATTACACAGCATTTCTGGAACCTCCACGTGAGACACAAGGGTTGGTTGACAAAAATAGAATCTAGATAGATGCATCTAAGCCTGGTCACACACTTGATCATCCATATACATAAATATAAAAGTGAGTTGGAGCCTAGTGAATAACAACAGAGTAAAGGGTTAATGAATGATGTTCTAATTATAAATTCAGAAATCAGAGTTGCAGATCATAACAGAATTAGATTCATATTCAGACTTATAATTAGTCATACATAATACATCCTTTAGCTAAACAGAGCAGATGGTCTTAAAAGACCTGTTCAGATCAGACAGATGATTATGCATAATCCAGACAAATAACTGTTAAGGTTTAACAGATAGTTCCAAAAATTGAAACCCATAGAGATCTCTGATAACAATAATAGATAACAGATACAGATGCTAAAGATGCCATGATTACATCTTCAGAAATTGGACAATCATTCATTCATTCATAAAATATCATTTCAAAAACAGAGTATAAATTTGTAATTCGGAAAATACTTATAATCAAATATAGCTTTACAAATTTGTTACTCACAGATGGCTCCTCAGACAGATTAGACAGATTGTAGCACGTGACCTATACAAACACATAACAAATTCACATTGAAACACACGTTCTAAAATGATGTTTTATTTAATTAAATCCTTCCTTGGTGTGTTTCTAACTCATTCCCTTATTAACATTGTCTAAACAATGGCTTAAGAATGCCTATGGTGAAATAAGGATGAAGATATGCATTTAGAAATACACTTCAAAATTGTTGAAAATAGAGCAGTTTGCTCAAGCGCAACTTTGGTCGCTTGAGCGGTCTACAAAACTCTGCAAAACTTCTAGATGTTGAAAATCTAGGCTCGAGCCAACTTTTGGTCACTCGAGCCATAGGCTATGCAAAGGTGAGTTCGCTCTGAGCGCACACTTGGTAGCTCGAGCTAGCTGCATGCGACTGCAAAAATGCTGAGAGCTTAAAAAGTGCACTCGAGCGACAAAAGCTTCACTTGAGCGATGCGACCAAATTTTGGAATTTCCAAAACTGAATTTGAACTTCAAAACCCAAGTTTAAATGCCAAAATCTTTGCATGTCATGTTCTAAAACATATAAACACTTCCAAAGATATGATTTCAAAATTCTTTTCAAATCTTATGCTCAAAATTCCAAGAATTTACCATTCATGGTCCAAACTCTTTTTCAAAGCTTCAAAACCATGCAATTCTCCTTCAAAACTTGGTAATTCATGCATGTATGTAAAATTCATCTTCAAAATCCCATGAATTATCAATGCATGTTCAAGTAAGCTCTAAATTCAAACTTAAACAACATGAACTATGCTCAAAATGAGAAACCATAATAAACTTAAGCATGCATATATGATTTAATCCTCAATTCAACAATTCTTAGCTTAATTCTTGCATCTAATCATCTAATCTTCTTGAATTCACGTAATTAATAACTTAAATTCTTACATTGAGGTTCAATCACATACCTATTATCTTTAATCCTTCCAATTCTAGCAAAATCTTGGGCTACTCTTCCAAATTCTTTAATCTTCCAAGCAATTCACCAAGTTTGAGCCTACTCTCTCACTGAATCAAGTTCTCTCTCTCCCTCTAGAGTTCTCTAGACAAACTTGAGCTCAAAACATATGAGTTAAGCTCATACTTAGCATATATATAGGCTTTATTAGATTAAACTAATTAATCTAGCTTAGGTTAATTAATTCCAATCATCTCTAATTAATTTATTCTAATTATTTGAATCCGAATCAAAATCTAATTAAACTTGTCATAAAATTCTAAAAATTCTACTGATCCTACTGACTTAATCAATTTCGTTTTCAGACGCCGTTAAGGCTTTCAATTTTCCAGATTAAGACAGTATTCACAATAGATATTCCTACGATAATAGATATAAATTCATATATCATACAAAACACAGAATTAACACATAATTCTACCTTAAACACTTAATTAGCATTCATATTTACTGATTAATAGCAGATTACGGAATAGGGTTATTACACACGATGCTTTGTTTTTTCCTTTTTAAATTTATTTTTTACTTTCTTTTTTTAATTACTAGTAAGTAGGATCTGCACTTAGCTGACATGACCAACCGCATAACCTTCTGTGACAGATCTGTGATTTGTTGTCTGTGTCTGTAGCAAAACTTGTTCCAATAGTACTTGACTACCGAAGGCCTAGCAAGACATAACAAGACTGGACTAACAACGCTTGGGGCTTATGACGAAGCATTTGTCCATTAATTATCAAAAGTCCATTCAGAGCATGTGCATAAGTTGGGAATTCTATTTACACCAAAAAAATGTTTAAGTGAGCCTAATTTTGCAATACACCCTATTAAATTATTTAGGGTTACAATTTATTCTCAGTACACCTTATTTTTTCCCCCAAATTACCCTTTTGAGGGAGACCCAAATAAAGCAAATTAAAAAATTCAAATTAAGTTAGAAAAACTTTTCTTTTGTTCACTTACATACATGGAACACGATTAGGGAACTCGATATCAGCGAAAGAGAATGGCGAAGGAGAAGAAAAAAGAGAATGAGAAGGAGAACGGCGAAGGACGACAAATATCCAGTCTATTTTTCATCATTATTGTTCAGACTTTCAAAACCGAACAAAGTAAATTTGTTTGGACTTCTAGAACAGAACAAATTCACTTTGTTTAGCTGTATACTGCCAAACAAAGTGAAATTGTTCGATTCTAGAAGTCCGAACAATAATGACAAGAAACAAATTGAATAGTTGCTTTTATGCACAAAAAAAAAAACACACACACACACACACAGAAATCAATAATTGTACTTTAATATTTATGTGAATACTTATTTTTTCTTTGATAGGTTGCTTTTCACAAAACTGTGTTGATTATTACTCTCATATATTATTTGATTTTGTTCAAACTTTTTTTTATTTACAAGTAACAATATAAACAAAAACAATGATGTTAATGATAATGATGAGTTTTGATGGGGTGGATTGAAGTTTTAGAGTGAGGAAAAAGAATAATAGAAAATAATTGAAACTTGGGGAAGAAGATGAAGAAATTTGAATGGGAAAAATACGTATAATTGATTGGAGGAGGCTCCTCTACAGTATAACTTTTCAATTGGACGGGGCTGTTTGGCCACCGTGGGCCCATCACAGGATTTATCTAGATGATCCAAACTATTCAACTTGTAATGTATTTGAAGAACATTATCCATGCAAAAAATTACGTTGATCGGATAACCGCAACTATATAATCAAATAAAATTTATCTTAAAAAGAAATAAACAATAAAATATGATTTTTAGACTAGATTTTTAAAATAAATGTGTCTAGATCATGTAATTGCAGTTATCTGATCAACGTGATTTTTTATATGGATGATGTTCTTCAAATACATTACAAGATGAACGGTTCAGATTATCGAGATAAGTCCCATGATGGGCTCACGGTAGCCTGATAACCCCATCCAGTTGAAAAATTAAACTGTAGAGAAGCCTTCTCCAAATTGATTAGGATGTACCATGGGAAAAAAATTATTTTAATGTTTAATATGTGTTATTTTTATTAGTAAATTCACATTAAAATATAATAATAATTAAAATTTTAATTAAATATACTGTGGTAATTTTTAAATTCAAATAGAATGACTTGCACAAGTCAAATAAAAATAAAACAAGCATTAAATTGACATGTTAATATTTACAAGTCCAAACCACAGAAAAGGAAGTTCATCATCCACCACCACATGGGATTAGGATCCTCTTCTCCCCCATTCCCACCTCCGTAATTTTCCTAGTGTGCTTGTTTTATTTTCATATGACAGTCAGTGAGTCTAGTACAGGACAATTGCTTGTATTTTTGGGAAATTTTTTGTAAGTCTTAATAAGTGGCTTTATTGTCTAATAGATTTTATGATAATTAATGGTATTTTTCATCAAACACTATTGAAAAATGACACTAATTATTAATTTTAGCGACAATTTAAAATTTTTGTCACAAAAAATATCACTAATTATAAGTTTTAGCAATAGTTTAAAAAAATCGTCACAAAAAAAGTCACTAATTTTTAACTTTCATTGACAGTTTGAAAAATTAGTTACAGAAAAACATCACTAATTGTAAGTTTTAGGAACAATTTATAATTTATAAAAATTGTGACAAGAAAAAAAATCACTAATTGTCAATTTTTAGCGACGTATGTAAACAATGTCATAGAAAATTATTATTAGTGACGATTTTAATAAGACTTATTTTCAATAATGCTTGATGAGAATTAAATCTAATTATTTGGACGTATTGATAGTTTATCTTTATTTTCATATCACACTGACAGTTGGTGAGTTGTGAACAATTACTTACAATTGCTGTCACCTTGTTGAAGCTAGGAATGGGAGGAGGAGAAATTATGGTTGTGTTTCGTTTGGGGTGAAATCATAATTCCACCTTTACATATGAATCCTTTGTTTGGATATAGTTTTCAAATTATGATTTCAAATCACATTTCAAAACATATTTTCAAACATGTTTGGTAAATCAGAGAGTTTTTGAATTTTTTTCTACCTGGTCGTCCGCCTGGACATCGTTCCAGAAAGTTTTTGAATTTTTGGGTCTACTCGATCGTCCCCCCGGACATCCTCCCAGATGTCCAGCCGGTTGACCGAAACAATGTGTGTGTGTGTGTGTGTTTTTTTTTTTTTTTTTGCAATTGCCACCTGTTATTTGAAAAAAAAAATTATATAGTTTTTGATATTTTTTAAATATAGAAATTATTTTTTTCGACCAAAATGACAAATTATTTTTTTGAATTGAATTTTAAAAAGAGTTTGATTATGAGTTTTGAATAGAATTTTTAATAGAATTTTGAGTTATGTATTTGGTTATGAGTTATAAACTTTTGAAATAAATTTTGAAAACTCCTTTAAAATGCACGTCATTGTTTTAACATAACAAGTGTCATGATCTGGACCATTAAATAACTTGTCTGGAAGGAGAGGATTTTCCTAACCCCATGTTGTGGTAATTTAATGCTTGTTTTATTTTGATAATTTTGTTTGCAGTTTTTTCCAAAATATTTTGCAAAAAATTCTACTTTCTTATATTTCATATTTTTTTGTTTTTATTAAATTTTTTAATATTTTAAGCAATTTTTTAAAGTAATTTAATGCTTGTTATCATCTTAGAGAAAAGGCCCGGGTTGCCACTCCAAGGATAACTCTTGGTTCGATATTAGATCCAATAGGCTTATTGCCTTGAGAATTTTGTGGCATGTCACTTGTTATTCTTGGTACTTAGAAAATTATTGATGATCATGTTGTAATCTGTTTTAAGTGGAGAATGTCATTTGTTATGTTCTTGAAAGACATGAGTATTTTAACTATTGAACTATGGAACCTTTTTTTTGAAAGAGATTGTTTTTATCAAAATTATATGCCAATCTAGTTTCTGTGATATATATATCTTATTTTGAAATTGAACCTTGTTTTTCAAAATTGTATTTACTATCCATGTTTCTACTCACTGAGCTATTAACTGACTTAGTTATCTATCATTTCCAGGTGATAGAAGAACTTAGAGTGGACTCATGGCATAGCGGGGACTCAATTAGATGGACTTCTAGGACATTCATTTTTTTTATGTTTATTTTTCCGATTGTTATGTCAAGTTTGTACATTTTTTTTATTTTATTTTTTATTGAGGTTCATTTAGGATTATTCTATTAGTTGGGTTGTTTATATCCCATTGGTTTGGATGGTATTGATTAGGGTTGGTTTTGTCGTTTATACTTGTGACTTGTAGTTGGATTGGGTTTTAATTTATTTATTTCTGGACTATCGTTACATTTATTCTTTGTGATATTGGGTTTATGTTTAGGCTTACGTGTGCCTTGGGCTTAGTCCCTGTAGGCCACGGCCAGTCATTCCTGGATTCGGTGCGTGACAATTGTGGTATCAGAGCTATAGTTTATCGAGTTACATATCTTGCATTTTATCATTTAGACGAGGTTCGAGTCCATGGAGTCCTTAGTAGTGTGTGGTTGAGTTAGTCTTGTTTAAACTTATGTTGAATCTTTCTTGATTTCATTTTGAAGGTTAAAAGTTGATACCTAAATATCTACACGGATTGTCTATTCCTTGTGAGCCTTTGGATGTTTGTATTACCGTGTCTACTCCATTAGGAGAAACAGTAGTATTGGGAGATATTTATAGATCTTGCGAGGAAAACTTGGATGGTAGGATTTTTCCAGTGGATTTGATTTCCTTAGAGATGAAGGATTTTGACGTGATTTTGGGGATGGATTTGTTGATGAAGCATCATGCCTCTGTTGATTGTTTTAGAAACATGGTAGTTTTTGCTATGCCAAGACAATATGAGTTTTTCTTTCAGGGAGATAGGAAAGGGTAATCTATCTGTTTTATTTCTTCCCTTCAGGCTAACCGAATGTTGACAAAAGGGTGTCATGGTTTCTTAGCTTGTGTAGTAACTACTGAACAGTTAGAGCAAAAGTTAGAGGAGTTGCCTGTAATGAGGGAATTTGTTGATTTTTTCAAAGGATCTACCTGGTCTTTCTCCAAACCGTGAGGTAGAATTTTCCATTGACTTAGTCTCCAATACGACACCTATCTCTAAAGCTTCCTATGGAATGGCACCGTTGGAGTTGAGAGAGTTACAAACTCGGTTACAAGAGTTGCTAGACAAAGGTTTTATTAGGCTTAGCGTCTCACCTTGGGGAGCACCTGTGTTGTTTGTGAAGAAGAAGAATGGGTCTATGAGATTGTGTATTGATTATAGGGAAATGAACAAAGTCACAGTGAAAAATAGGTATCCTTTGCCACGTATTGATGACGTATTTGACCAATTGTAGGGAGCTCAGGTATTCTCTAAGATTGACTTGAGGTTAGGTTATCACCAGTTGAAGGTAAGGAATGAGGATGTTCCTAAGACAGCTTTTAGAACCCGTTACAGGCATTATGAGTTCTTGGTGATGCCTTTTGGTCTCACAAATGCACCAGCCGCATTCATAGATTTGATGAACAGAGTATTTAAACACCGGCTGGATAAATTTGTGGTGGTGTTTATCGATGACATCCTAATTTATTCGAGCAGTAAGAAGGGGCATAAGCAGCATTTGAGGGTAGTACTTCAGATCCTTAGGGAGAAGTGACTGTATGCAAAATTTAAAAAGTGTAAATTCTAGTTGAGCAGTGTATCCATTTTGGGTCATGTGGTGAGTAAAGATGGGGTATCTGTGGATAGCACGAAGGTGGCAGCAATTGTTGATTGCCCACGACCTACTTCTGTGACAGAGGTACACAGCTTTCTAGGGCTTGCTGGATATTATAGATTGTTTGTGGAAGGATTCTCTCGTATTACTTTACCACTTACCAATCTCACTAGAAAATGGGTAAAAGTTTGAGTGGAATGATGATTGTGAGAGTAACTTCCAAAAGTTCAAACAGAGGTTGACATCAGCTCCAATCCTTGCCTTACTTACAGATGAGAGTGGTTTTGTGATTTATAGTGATGCTTCACAACAGGGTTTAGGATGTGTGCTTATGCAGCATGGGAAGGTGATTGCTTATGCGTCATGACAGTTGAAAGTACATGAGAGAAACTGTCCTACACACGACTTAAAGTTAGCAGCAGTGATTTTTGCTTTTAAGATCTGGCAACATTATTTGTATGGAGAGTCATGTGAGATTTACACTGATCATAAAGTTTGAAGTAGATTTTCACACAGAATAAGCTAAATTTGAGGCAAAGAAAATGGTTGAATTGTTAAAAGATTACGATTTGAATATTTGTTATCATTCGGGGAAGGCAAATGTGGTGGTAAATGCCTTGAGTAGGAAAGTCACAGTTGGAGATCTAGCTGCTTTGTCTATTGAGAGTTGCTTGGTAGAAGACATGAGACGTTTGAGGCATGAGGTTGTTATGCCTGGTGATAGGGCTTATTGTAGTCAATTGACAATTCAGCCGACCTTGAGAGAACGAATTCATTTAGCTCAGGAGATTTGACCGCTAATGTGAGCGTATTAAAGGAGAGATGGCAGGGGGTAAGTATGTAGACTTTGTGGTTAGTGATGATGGGTTGCCTAGATTTCGTATCCGAGTTTGTGTTCCTGCTAGTAGTGATTTGAGAAAGGAGATTATGATGGAGGCACATAGTTCTAGTTACAGCATTCGTCCTAGAAGCACTAAGATGTATTGAGATCTTCATGAACATTTTGGGTGGAATTGTACAACTTATATCCTTTAAACTATTGAAAAGTGTATTTGAATCATTTATTTTATTTTGGGAATTTTGGAGTTGTTGTATCTTGGTTTTGGAGGAGTAAAATTCGATTTAGATTTGTTAAGATTGTTCGTTCGCACTTGATTTCATCGAAAAGTTGTTTGGGAACTTAGAAATCTTGTTTTGGGGTCAACACCAGTCTTGGTGGTGTCAACACTTGCCTTTTGTTATTGGCCTCAAGGGTCGACATCGGTCTGAGAAGGGTCAACCCTTGTCTATTGTTGAATTTGGAATTGGCTGCTGAAATTTAGGGTCAACACTAGGGGTTCCAAGGGTCAACCCTTGGCTGCTGCACACATTTTTTGTCTCAGCTTTTGTTCTTGAGGGTCGACACCACTATTTTAAGGGTCGACCCCTGTAAGTAATTTCCAAATTTTTGGATCGGTTTGGGCCCTACTTTTTGGGGGTTTTGACTTGTTCTTTTCTTTTGACTTTGGGGTTATTGTTCTATTAGTGCCTAGCCACTATAAATAGGTTCCAAAACACTTTCCTCTCGTTACTTTTCCTTCTCTTTTTCTCTCAAACCATGACTTCTCTCCTCTCTCTCTAAACTTAACTTTTTCATACTTAGATCTTCAGATCTACTCACCTAGAGCCATCTTTTCACCTTGGTCCTTTGGGAAAGGTTGTAGATCTTGTCAAGAGCTTTCTATTAATCCGAGAAGTTCGTGGTTTCGTTGACGTTGGGTTTTTCGGGTTTCCTCATCTACACTTGAGGTCGGGATTTCTTGCTCATTTTCAATACTTCGTCTATAGATAGATATGTGGTTGATTCTTACTGCACAAAAACTATGTATATTGGAGTTCTTTTTGAAAAATCATATAGGCAATACCTAGGGTTTGTTACTTGGGGGTTGGAAATCATTATATAAATTGTTGTTTGGATTCTTTGGGGAGTACTTTAGCATGTTGATGCTGAGAGGGAGAAAAAGATCTAATTTAATATTATAGACTTAATGGATTAAAGAGAGAAAAAGTTGTGTAATATTTTGTGCTTGATTATATGGATTGTGTAATTGTGTTAATTGATAAAAGGGTGGATTAACCACGGTATTGGAATTATTCTTGATTAATCATGTTAAATTGAGTTGAGCTATGGCTTTGACATTTATGGTTTGGTTTTCTAAAATAAAGGAATGGATTTTAGTTTTCTAAAATAAAGGGAATGGATTTTAGTTTTCTATAACAAAGGGAATGGATTTTGGTTTTGCAAAACAAAGAGAATGGATTTAGTTTTGTAAATTAAAGAGGATGGATTTTGGATTAAGATTGGAGTATGTTAACTTGGAAAATAAAAGGATTGATTTTTGAAAAGGGAAAGAAACCATGACGATTTGTATTTCAGAAATAAACATGAAGTCGGTTTATAAATATTTTAGTTTACCATTGTTGTTGTTGGACTTAAAGTCTCATGTGAGTTTGATTGTGATCATACATGTATTAAGTACATGCATTTAGAGGTTTTGTCATTGGTTATTGGTAAAGAATGGCATTGTTGTGTTAAATAGTTTGTGTATGCATTACAGTTGTGTTTGTTGTGCTTTTAACCTGTTATGATGACTGACAATGCACACTACGCTGAGAATTAGAGGTGTCAGAACCTTCCAGCTAGAGCCTGGAGAACTTGACAGAGATGTCAGAACCTTCCAGCTGGTGTCTGGAGAACTTGACAGGATTGTATATCCTTCTTGCTGGTGGCTAGTGAATTGGTTTGTGTTACAAAAAGGTGTATCCTTGGCTTACCATGCTTAAGGCAAGTAGAACAGAACTTATTTATCACTATTGTCTCAGTGCATCTGTGTATATTATAGGTTATGATGGTTATGGTTCAGGAAGGCCGAGTTGTTTCATTTGTTGAGTAAATAGTTATTGGTTGCTTGTTGTTTTCCTTTCGTATTAGATGTATATATGTATAGATATGAATGTGTTGGAAATGAACGTAGGATCTATATTGAGATTGTGAATAATGTGAAGGATATCAAATACTTGTGAACATGTTTCAAAAAGGCAAACCAGGTGTAAGTCCGAAAAGTGAGAGAAAACGTAATGGGCTTTGTGAAATTGTTTTTAGAAATTTTTTATTGTGATACGAATTTTGGTAAAAGGTAACAACAAGGAAGAAAAGTGAATTGCTTATATTGTTGAATGAAATGAATGATTTTGAGAAAAGTTCTTATACAAGTATATTTCTATATAAACTGTCGCATTATGTATATGATATAATATAAAGCATTCATGATCATAGTTATCTATATGTTGTTATTGTTTAAGATCATATTGGGATCCCTACTGGACTTTATGTTCATCCCACGTTACTAATATTTTTTCAAGTGCAATTAAGAAGTGTTTCAGATTCGAGGATCATCCTTAATTGTTGGCCACGGGGCCTTTTTATTTGTGGGCAGAATGCTATTGTTGTAAAAGGGTTAAACCCTTTCTTTTTAAGGGTAGTTTATTTATTTATAACTCATGTTGCATTCACTTCATATTCGAATGAGAGAACCTTTAATAATAGTACTCGTTATTGTATTGAGTGTCTGCGCATGATCTCTGAAATTGTGTTATAATAAAGGATTTGGTAATAATATATGCTGGCATAAAAAGTGGGGCGTTACAGGAATGGTATGAAGAAAGATATTGCAGAATTTGTGGCTCAGTGTTTGGTGTGTCAACAGGTTAAGGTAGAACATCATAAACCTACGGGGAAACTACAACCCTTACCAATACCAGAGTGAAAGTGAGATCATATTACCATAGACTTTGTGTGTGGATTACCTCGTACCAGTAGTAATCATGATGCAGTTTGGGTAATTGTTGATAGACTAACAAAGTTAGCTTATTTTATTTGAAAAAATCTAGAAACCTCCTAGATGTTGATTTGTGATTATGTATCAATTTTAAGCAGAATATAAAAATCTCAATCAAACAATCAAGAGAAAGAGACACAAAGATTTTACGTGGAAAAACCACAATTGGACACCTTCCAATTGTGATCAAAAAACCACGGGCCACAGCCACCAGAACAATCCACTAAGAAGATATAAAGGAATTACACAGGTATCACTCTCAATTATCTAGCGAATCCACAACGCCTAATTGAACCAACCTCTATGTGCCTCTTCCAACCCCATCTTCACCACGGAATTGTCTTTCTGATGAGCCACTCTGGATTCCACCACCGAAGCTTCAGACCGAATTCTTCAGAATCCACAACTGAAGAACAACTTTGATGAGCCACTCCAGAATTCACAACTGAAGCTTCAGGCTCGAATTCTTCAGAATCCACAACTGAAGAACAACTCTCTCTTTTGTGTAACAAACAAAACCTTTGATGTAGCCCTTTTCAGATCATGAGTTGAATACTCAATAAGACATCAAAGAAAAATAAAATATCCCCAGATATAAACCTTTAAGAACCAAAAAGAAGATCTGGAGGAATAATTAATGAGTAGTCTTGTTTTGGGAGAAAACCAACTACTTATAAAGAATCAAAATAATTCTTGTCTTGGAAGAAAGCCAACTCCTTGTAGAAGTCCAAAAGTGATCCAAAACTTCCCAAGGAAGAAATCCAACTTCTTGTAGAACACCAAAAGAAATCCTGTTTCAGAAGAAAACCAACTCTTTGAAAAAAATCCGGATTCTGAGGCTCGCTCGAGCGAGGATTTCCTGGCTCGAGCGAGGAGAGTAAATTTTGTGATTTCTACTAGTGCCTTCGCTCGAGCGACGGATCCTTGGCTCGAGCGACCAATCACTCCTTTCAGGTTTTTGTGCGGACGCAATCTTTCGCTCGAGCGAGCATTCCTTGGCTCGAGCGAGAAAGTCTTGGCTCGAGCGAGCACTCCTTGGCTCGAGCGAGAAACGGCTGACATGCAATTTTGAATGCAAATTTGAATTTTGCTTCGGCCGCGAGCTGACCGGGCAGCTCGACCCCCGTAATAATCAGCGAAGTGGCAATCTTGAAAGCATTAACATCACAAACTTCTCTGCATGGCTCGATTCGGGTTTGGATTCGCATCTAATAAACTCATAGCCTCACTGAAACAAAAATGCGAATAAAATTACAACTCAAAGGAGTTTTGTCAAACGGGGTTGCCAAAATAAAAACCTAACATTATTGTTGTATGGATGAACTATTCTCTAGCTCAATTTGCATAGTTGTATGTGAAAAAGATTGTTAGATTGCATGGTGCACCTGTGTCAATAGTGTCAGATTGGGACCCTCGTTTTGTGTCTAAGTTTTGGGGTGCGTTACAGTCAGCTATGGGTACCGGTTAAATTTTAGTTCAGCTTACCACCCTCAGACATATGGGCAATCGGAAAGGACTATTCAGACCCTTGAGAATATGTTGAGGGCTTGTTCTTTGGAGTGGAGAGGTAATTGGGATGATTATTTGTCGCTCATAGAGTTTGCGTATAATAGTAGTTATCATTCTAGTTTGGGAGTAGCTTCTTATGAGGCTTTGTATGGGAGGAAGTGTAGATCTCCTTTGTGCTGGTATAAGGTTGATGAAAGGAAATTGTTGGGACTTGACTTGGTGGAGGATGCCACACAGAAAATTATCACTATCAGAGAGAGATTATTGACTGCTCAAAGTAGACAAAAAAGTTATGTTGATCATCGTAGAAGAGATTTAGAGTTTCATGTGGGGGATATAGTATTCTTGAAAGTATCACCATAGAAAGGAGTCATCAGGTTTGGAAAGAAAGGGAAGTTGAGTCCTAGATACATTGGACCATTTGAGGTATTGGAGAAGGTTGGTGAGGTTGCATATCGTGTTGCTTTACCCCCTAGGTTGGCAGGAGTGCATAATGTGTTTCACGTGTCTATGCTGAGGAAATATGTGCACAATCCATCGCATGTGATAGATTATGAGCCACTTCAAATTAAAGAGGATTTTTCGTATGAGGAGATGCATGTTCAGATCTTGGATTCAAAAGAGAAAATGTTACGTACAAAGGCCATTAAATTGGTTAAGGTACTATGGCGTAATCATCTAGTTGAAGAGGCGACTTGGGAACGCGAGGACGAGATGCGCGTAAAGTACCCACATCTATTCTCATGATTTACTCAGGTTAGTTTCGAGGACAAAACTTTTCTTTTAGGGGGGGGGGGGGGGGAGAATGTGAGAACCAGAATATACAAATAAAATAAATAATTAAATAATAATTATTTTACAAACCTCAAATATTTTTACTTGTGAATCTTAAGGTGCAGGTATTACTGAATGATCTTGTCATTAATTTTAAACCTAAAATAAATTTATAGTGAAAGTCTTTAATTTAGAGGTAAGATTTATTATTAAAAAAAAAAATAGGGGACAAGTTAGTAAGTATATTTTGATCTAATAATAATTGTATTTTATTTAAATTAATGGTGAGAGAAAATAAAATAAAATAAAACAAAGGATAATAATTTAGAGTCTTTTAGGTTTGGACATATAAAGCAACCCTAGTTTTCCTAACAATACCATAGTAGCAGTTGCAACAGCAACAGCAATGTGAGAGTGGGTTAAGAGAAACGAGGTAGCAACAAAGAAAATTTTTTGGGTGTGTGCTCTAGCTTTCTTCTTCCTTTTGCTTTTGTTTTTTTTTTTTTAAATCCTTATTCTATTATTATTTAATTCATTAATGGAGAGATTGTAGGTGTATGTATTTTGTATATATATATAATGTTAAGAAATTTGAGAAGCTAAATTCATGTGTAAAGAATGAGTGTAATTCTTAATCCAAATATTCTGCAGCAAATACAAACTTTAAAAATCGAGGAATCATATCAAACGGATGAATTTTGAATTGAAATTTTTACAGTACATTAATCACATACTGAATTTCCTACCATAATTTTCTTATAATTTTTGGGAGTCAAAATCCATATAAATTGATGCGTTCAAATCTGTCCAAAAAACTAATACAAAACAGTGACTTCAAAAGTGTCGTTCTCTTTGGGTATAAATCTGAAAATTATCAAATAAGTGTCATTAGAACAGGTTACGAGTCTAGTTTTTTACATTTTTGGCCTTGCATTGATTGCTCAGGTATACTAAGAGAACCATTAATTTCTTTAAAGTGTTGCAGAAAGTGACCTGTTTGGATATAATTAATTGTAAATAGTTATTTTGATAAGCAAATCAGTAAAACCAATTGGGTTTGAAACTTAGGATATATTAGTTGATATCTGGAGGGATTTGGAATTTTTTGAACAGGGTGGAGTGGGTTTTTAATTTTCAAATTTAGCCAATGGATTGGGAAAACTTGTTTAAAATTCTCTTTTAATTAAATTTCGATCTGAACCCATGGCTTGGGTAATTTTAGACCATGAAGAACATGAACGTAGGTGTTATTTAAGAGTAACGGTGAGTGGGGTTGAGTTGTGTTAGTGCGCTTTAGGGTGGGGTACTTAGTTTGTTTTTCTTTTTAGTATTTTTGCGTTAGTAGTGACATGTAGTTTTCATACTTGGTTCAGAGCACTAGTTGAGCTTTTATACTTTATTCAAGGATCACATTATTCCGTTTTCAGGTGAGTAGTTGCATGCTACATATTTTTATAAATGTTCCCCTACCCTGAACTGTTGGAAAATTAAATTATTGTTTCGGGACTAAACTATTTTGATAAATTATTATATTATCAATGGAATTAAATTATTTTTGAAATATGTGTAAACTTGGCATACTATAAACTGTAATGCCCTAGAATTTTTTTTTTTACATAGCCAGTGCATAATTTAATTGAGCAAAGTTTCGAATTTGATTGTTGTGTAAATTCTGTGCGAAAACAGTTCGATTTTTTATTTTTAAAATAGTTCTCGATCTCAGAAAATTATAAAAGTTTTATATGTTGTTCCCATATGAGTCTAGCAATTGGAAAAAAATTTCAAAATTAAATGATGAGTATTTATTTTATGAAAATTCACGGACTGATTGGTATTCAGCTTAATTTATAGCAGAATTTTGTTATTTGATTTTGAATGTTTAGATCATGATTTGGATAAATTTGTTGAGTTTATTTTGGTATATAATTGGACTATGTTTGACTTATGGATGAGACCCATGATTTAGATTCAATTTAATTTGAATTTGTTTATGATTCATGTTTAATTATTTGGTCCCTTTTAATTATGTGATTGGTAAGTTATTATTATTTATTATATGGGATTATAATAAATGTTTGAAAGTTGAATTTATGGTGGGTACCATATGGTGAAAAATTATATATTTTTATAGTGAATGAAATGAGTGCATATTTCATACTAAGCAAAATATTATATTTTGTGGTGTACAAAAATATTATATTTTTTGATGAGAAAAATTATATTATTTTATAATTTATATTATAAAATTTAAAAGTATTATTACAAAAAAATTATATTTTTAATAAACCAATTTATTTTTGGAAAAGGAACCCAGGTGGGCTACCCCTTTTTTGCTTGCCTTGCCCATCATTGCTTTTCTTTCTTTTCCCTTTCTTTTCTTTCCATTTCATTTTGCTGGGCTTGGCAGCGGCTTCCCTGGGTGTCTCTCTCTCTCTCTCTTCTTTTTTTCTTTTCCTCCATTGTTGCTCAATCTTTGAGTTTCAAATGGGAGTCTTTAGAGTGAGATTTTGTAAAAGTGTTGTAAATGAAAGTTGGAGAGCTCGTCATGATCTTCGCAATGGTAGTCTCAAATTCATGATCGGGCAAGATATGCCTTCTAGATCTACTCTTCTTCATTATTTGAGGTAAGGACTTTCTTCATATTTTTACATTAAAGCTATGTTAGGGTTATTTTGAGAAAATATGTCATTCTAAGAGGTATTGCATATATATTTTTTTCAGATTTTTGTTTAGTAATTTTTGGAAGAAAAATTAGGTTGAGGTGTTAAGAATATTGTTATTTTGAAATTGATTTGGAAAAATCATCTTGTGTTAGAAATACTTGTTAAAAATCCGAAAATAAAATAAAATTAATAGTTGTATGAGTTGTATTTACCTCATATTATGGTTAGATAATTTATTTTGGAAAAATAATGTTGAAATATTTATCTCATCTTTGAGTTTTGGAATTTATTTTTGAGAAGAAAAATAAATTGATGTTGAGGAATATGGAGTAAATGCTTAAGTAGGAATTATAGAGTTGTTTTGGGATTGAAAATTCTAAAAGTGTTATATTCATGATATTTTATAAAAGATGATATGTTGATGATTAAGTTGTGTTCATTTTTATGAAAATAAAAATGTGAAATGTGGACTTTCAAACTCATAACCTTGAAAATGTTACTATTGGGCATATTTCATAACTTTTGATGTAAATATCATGTTGGTTAAGTAATTTTAGAAAAAGTTGTAAATTTGTTATTGGTAGAAAATTTGGTAAAAATATTACCTCTTTAAATAGTTTGGCATGAAAAATGGTTATGTTGAAATATAGTTATATTTGAGGGATGAGGCATGTGAAGTTAGGTTTGGTATTATTAATTTGAAATTTTTTTAATATAATAAACTTACTAATTTAGTGGATTAAATTAGTTTTGGTTAAAATGTTATATCCGTTATGGTTAAAAGTGTATTATTAAGATTATACCATAATTTTTGACATAGTAGGATGGAAATAGTAATATTTAATAAGCAGGGATTTCCTTTGAGTTATATATATATTTTTGCAAGATCTAGATGATTTTCGAAATCATCCTTTAATTTGTTTTGAAAATAGATTGTTGATTCAAGAAGATGAGAGATTTTTTTGAAAGTGGGTTTACTTTCTTGTTTCTTTTAAAATAGAAATTGAGGGTTTTGAACTATGAGGATTGAAGAGAGATGTTTTTGGTGACTTTCTTTCAATAAATGAAGATGAGTGGTTTTAGTGAGAAAACCTAGAAATTGGGGGTTTTTAAGAAAGATGTTGACAATCTTTGAAGATGTTGTTATATTTATTTTGTGTGCCAAAATAAATGATGTTTGAAAATTTGTTTATTTGTTTACATATAAATGATGGTTTTCATGGAATATGAGAATTGTTGAAGTTTTGGAAATTGTTGTTCAAAATGTTGATATAGTCTTGAAGTGGCTAAATGGTTAAGATTACTCTAAGTGTGGGAATTATGTTGTCCCATGGATGAATTGGAATAAAAGTATTTATATTCATCTTGAGAAATTATATTGAAATGAGAAATGAGAATTTTGATTACAATGGGAATATTCTGTGGAAGTATTGAACGTGGAAGAAATATTACATTGTATTATTAATCATTGTATTAGCATATCAATTCATTTGATAATGATGAGCTTTGAAATTTGATTTGAAAACTTTGCATTGAGAAAGGAATGTTGGGAAACAAGTTTTCATGAAATGATTTTGGGGTAAATACGATGGTAAGTCTTGAAAGGTGGTGTAGATGATAGGTGTCGAACCTTCCAGTTAATACTAGTAAAAATGACAGATTACAGATGTCAAGCCTTCTAGTTAATACTGGTAAAAAAAACAAATTGGTAGTACTTGTATAATCTACTTGCAGACACCAGCCTAGGGATTACCTGAGTCGTATTTACCATTTTGGAATTTTATTGAAATTGTTGGATTAATGTGTTTTCAAATTGACATTGTGCGTAAGATTTTCAAAAGATAAGAAAAATATTTTGAGCATGACATGACATATGCATTCATCTCATAAGACTGTATAAAATGGATTTGATGAATTGTTTAATTATTTGATTCAATTGATAATGAGATAATTGAATGAATTGAAAAGGATGTCCTGTTGCTATTGAAACATGTTTATTTATTTAAGTTAGCTTGTTGTGGTTAATTAAATAAATTGAATTTAAGAGATTATGTAATAAAATCATATGGTTTTGACATGATATGGTTTCACGTATATGTATGAGTATTTTGGTACCCGTATATCTTCTAATGTTTTAATATGAGATTGTTTAGTGAGCTAGTGGTTACTCACCCCCTGCAAGTATATGTGTACAGGGAATGCTTTTCGGATTTGAAGATCAAACAATGGGTTTTACCATTTCATAAGTATAATGTAGTGATGGATTGTACTACTTCATTTGTTTGTTTGGCTAAGTGCTATTTTTTTTATAAAGAGTAGTGTCCCCCCTTTTGTTGTAAGCCTTAGAGCATTCCTTTTATTCATATGTAAATGTTTTTATTATATCACGAGAGGGAATATGTATATTTAATTATTCAACATTTCATCCAAGGATGAATTGTCATTTGTAAATAAACTTAATTAATGAATATTGGTAATGTTATCCGAGTAATAAAATTTGGGGCGTGACATAAACTATTTGTTATGGTCTCATGTTTATAATGGTGAACTACCATGTTTTGCGAAACTGAATTGTATTGATTATTGGGACCATCTGTATATAAAAGCCCAGGGAAATTATTCCACTGTATGTGGTGACTTTGGCCACTAGGGAACAAATCCAGGTTGGGCTACGATGACTCTAGCGCTCAATGATCGTAAGGAAAAGACTTGGACTAGGCTAGGTGACCTTCAATCGGATCATCTTAGAGAAAAGGGATATTGGATCCAACGAGCTTATTGCCTTGAGAATTTTGTGGCGTGTTACTTGTTATTCTCGGTACCCGGAAAATTATTGATGATCATGTTGTAATCTGTTTTAAGTGGAGAATGTCATTTGTTATGTTTTTGAGAGACATGAGTATTTTAACTGTTGAACTATAGAACCCTCTTTTTGAAACAGATTGTCTTTATCAAAATTGTATGTCAATCTAGTTTCTGTGATATATATCTTATTTTGGAATTGAACCTTGTCAAAATTGTATTTACTATCCATGCTTTTACTCACTGAGCTATCAACTGACTTAGTTGTTTATCATTTCCAGGTGATAGGTGGACTTAGAGTGGACTCATGGCATAGCGGGGACTCAATTACATAAACCTCTAGGATATTCATTTTTTTTTTTTAATGTTTATTTTTCAGATTGTTATGTCAAGTTTGTACATTTTTTTATTTTATTGAGGTTTATTTAGGATTATTCTGTTAGTTGGGTTGTTTATATCCCATTGGTTTGGATGGAATTGATTAGGGTTGGTTTTTCCGTTTATACTTGTGACTTGTAGCTGGATTGGGTTTTAATTTATTTATTTCTAGACTATCTTTACATTTATTCTTTGTGATATTGGGTTCGTGATTAGGCTTACGTGTGCCTTGGGCTTAGTCCCTGTGGGCCATGGCCGGTCATGCTTGGATTTGGGGTGTGACTACTTAAGGCCACACACGGTGTAGCAGTACTGGATGTCGGATAAGGTTATCCTAGCTTTTTGCCGACGTGACAACTCGGCAATACCGTTGATGACTCTAAAGGTGTTTATGGCTAATTGCATGGGGTTGATCTTGTAGAAGTGTATCACTTCTCAGAAAAGGATGTCAAGGGCGAATTCGATCCCACCCTCAATAATGGACACTACTGGAAAAGGCATATAGGTCTCTCCAGGCATAATAAAGTCCTCATTTCCAACCAACCTAAGTTGAATGTTGGCTGGAATATTAAACTCCTGGCGAAAATATTCTAATTTAATGGGCGAATCTACCCTCCATTTGAACATACCCATGACCTTGGCTAGGGTGAATTTGATATGGTTTACTATTGGAAAAGTGGACTGTGTGGGTTAAAAGACCTCGGCGAAACCCTATTGAGTACTAGGGTAGGGATTCTGGAGATCTAAAGAAGGTTTTGTTTCAATTTTTCCTAAGTATGGTTTCTAGTAAGTTCCAACCCTAAGTCTATGCAAGATTAACAGAAATGGGCAAGATTCAGAGGGCAATAATCTAGAAAACAAACAAAGGAAACAAGGAAAACAAGATTCAAAATCAGAATAGAGGCAGAGGAGAACAGAGATGTGACAAGTGCAGTGGTGTACATTCAAGAATGCATTCGAAACATGAAATTATAATTACAGATTCGAGAACACAAGGGCAAACTCAGAGCATTTACAAATTCAAAATGCGAGAAAGAGATTAACTCATATTAGCGCTGGTATGCAAAAGACAGAAATAGTGTGCAAGAAACATGAACAAATGCGAAGAACATAAAAACAAGTCCAAAGAACTTGAAGAGTAGGGAACAGATTAAAATAGAAATGTCTAGAATAAAGGATTTGAATGTGGATACAGATACAATAGCAACACAAACGAAGGTACAAGTATGTACAACAGTGCAAAAGAGAAATGTACTAAAAAACGGTAAAGAAAGAGAGAGAACAGGGACTTACAAAATGGAGCTGAGGAGATGGATGTCGGATTCGAGTTTACCAGAGTCAAACGATGCTTCACCAAAGAAGGATGAATGAAGTGGTTACAAAGAGCTTCGAAGATGACAATGGAGGTTTGAGAGAAATTTTGTAGAGAGAGAAAGTCTGAGAAGAGAGAGTTCGTGTTTGCAAACTGAAGAGACGAAGAAAGAGGAAGGAAAGTTTTGTCAAAAAAATGAAAAGGCGACAAAACTTGACTTAACTGCCTAGGGCAACGTGCCTGAGCGGACATCAGGTGGTGTGGGTAGAATTGATGTGACATAATGACGCGTGACGAGTACAGACCAATCCAGAAGCAACACGTGGAAGAAACGGTTGGGATAATGGGGCTTGACAGCTCATGCGCAGAGGGGGCTCTTGAAATTCTTGAACTAGTGGGGCAATGACCTCGGCTAGTGAAGCGATCTCGGTTGAGATGTTAAAAGAACTTGGTTCTTGATTCTTAATGAAGTGGGCATGTGAGTCCTGGTCACTTAAAGCCGACGAGTCATGATCTCGGTCGGAGAAGTACCTTCATTTTGTCTTTTGGCTAACATGATTATCAGACGATATAGGTTCCATCACCTCAGATTAGAACCTAGGGGGCAGTTGTGGGGAAGTATTGTGAGAATGACGCCATGTGGCTAAGGCGCCTTCGAGACATCAGCCGAGGTGTCATGTGGGCAAGTCATGTTTTCCGAGGTGATTGCGATATTGCTGACGTTTGGTGTGAGAATGCCAGAATCCCAGATATTTGGATAGAGGACAAGGGTCCTAGATAAGTGGGGGCACTTAGTCTGGATAAGGATGAGGCTCTTGAGAAGTTTATCCATATCTAATTAAGAGTCTGAGATAAGCATTGTGCTTGAGTCCTATGAAGTGAGACTTCTAGGGACTAGGGCACTGTTGGCTATAAAATAGAGGCACCCACATGGGTCTAAGGTATGCTTTATTTTGTAAGTTTAGTGCTTGTGTGATATATTTGAGAGATAAGATTGACTGATTTGATCGTCGGAGTGCCCCGGGTGGACGAGCCGCCGTAGTATTCTTATTTCCTTGTTGGCAGGTGGTCGACTTAATCTATTCTGCCGCGTGCTCTCCAGCTAAGTTTCCTGTTTGGTTGTGAGGTCGGAAATTAACACCCATACCTATCGATGACAGAATGAGCAGCTAATTGAGAGACTTACATCCAAATTTTATGCCTAGTCAACATGGCAAACAAATTTATAATAATTGTTGGAGGCCTTTGATTATAGTTATGAATACAGTCAATGCTGCAGATCTAGTTATGTTTTATTTGATGCATCATCGTATGGCTGTCATTCTTCTCGTATCTTCACAGAATAATCAGAAAAGAGATATTCATAATTTTGTATGTAGCTATAGTTACTAGTGTGCTTAAGTTGTGAGAGACATTGTGTGGGCTAATTTTTCTTTCGATGAAGGAAGCCTATTTAGGTGATCTAGATTATAGCTATTGATGTTTTGATATTTGTGCTTGTAGGGAAGTTTAATTTAGGAAAACTATATGAAAAGATTGGCTTCGATAAAGAGATCTTATCAAGAGGAAGATTTGCAAAGCTTACTGTAGCTGAACATGGATCATTCAGGTAAGATGCCTGATTGATTTGCCGAGGATAAAGGTGCATGTATAATTTGGAAATAGAAAAAGAGAAGCATTGACTTGATGCAACGATCCCACATCCTCATCGAAATATGACATTAAAATTTTGTATTGAGGGTTTTTTTTTTTGCTATTATTTATGCCTCCACGATGATGTCTTCAAGGTCAATTCAATCCACTAATTTCTCAATTGTAGATAACCGTTACCATGGTATTTTCGAGTTAGGCTTTTGTTTTAGGGCCTATTTGGTGCTGCTTCTTATAAAGTGAAAACTTATAATTATAAAGCAAAAGCTAAAAGCACTCATTCCCATGCTTCCCAATTATTAGCTCTTTTTAGCTTATTTTAGCTATTTCTGCGAAGCTGGACACAAATTTTTCAAAATAAAAAAAGCTGTAAGCTACTCCATAAGCTGCACCAAACAGGACTTTAATATGGTTTGACTATTGTGATTTGTGAATAATAATAAAATTTGTCTTGTAGACCAGATGAAGTAGAACTCTTCACTAAGTGTGCTCAGAATGCATACAAACAGTTTAGAGACAAGGTAGCATATTCAAGATCAATTACTATACGGTAGTCAATTAATGTGTACCAATGGAGTGCAGTACTCTTTCAATCGCTTCATCATTGTCCAGTCATTATGTTGCAGGTAAATAAGATGGTGGAAGTGGCACAGGGAAGAGTGTGGACTGGTAAAGAAGCAGCTTCACAACGTTTGGTTGATGCTATTGGTGGGTTTTCTTAGTTGGCATTGGTAACACTGTGGTTGGGGTGGACAGGACATTGCAAGAATTACTGCAAGACTTGGTGTCTTCTGATGAAATTCAAGCCCTGATGAATGGAATCATGTTTCAGAAACTGGATGGTGTTTTGAATTCCAGTCCTCTCTTCACTTTGATTGAGTTCCCTCTGACCTCTTATATCTACCTATCCATCATCTCAATTTCAGGATTTTTTTTTTTTTTTTTTATTTTAAAAGTGTAGAAGAGATGAGCCACTTGTCTGCTTACTGAAAATGTTACTATAATTTTGCACTTTATTTCTCCTTTTTCGTTATCACTTTTTGTGAGAGAGCTATATGTTATTTGTTTATTATTAATCTGCAGTAATTTAGCACCACATACCTCCCATCCCAACACCAATAAAAGAAAAATAACTCTAAAATAGGAAGAAATAAATTAGGAAAAAGTTTTCATTTAATATTACTTTTTGATGTTTAAAGCTGCGTGATAAATTGAATTAATCCTACTTGATTAGCAAAATATTCTAAGCTGAGGGTGGTTATATATTACTAAATGAGCCAGACTTCTCTTCAGTCCAAGATTGGATTGGAGTGTGCTATTGGGCCTGTGTGGTGCCACCACGGGTCTTGTTTCGATAATCTGAACCGTTCAATGTGTAAACCTCATCTAATACTTTATTCTTGTAAAAAATCACGTTGATCGGATATTGATAGCTACTTGATCGGATCAGATTTTTGTCAACAGTAAATATAATTTTTAAAGCAAATTATTTACAAAAATTTGATCCGATTAAGTAACTATTAATATCCGATCAACGTAATTTTTTACAGGGTTAAAGTACTCGACGAGCTCTACACATTGAACAGGTCAAATTATTGAAACAAAACCTGTGGTGGGCTCTACAGGCCCAACAGCACCGTCCAGTTCATAAAGTAGACTGACCCTTACTAAATTATTTTTTCAATTTTTTTTTTTTTTATATTAATGGACGCAATTTAATCTTTCAATCTAACTCTAGTAATAGATGTGATTTAAACATTTAGTGATTAAATTGAAACATTTTTTTGTATTGAAGATCGAATTGACACAATTTGAATATTGACAATCAAACTCAAATACTTTTATACATTGGATTGGAGATCGAATTGACATAATTTAAACATTAAAGACTAAAATGATATAAAGTATAATGATATAATGCTCATACTTTGGAGACTAAAATATAATTTACTCACAAAATTATGATACCTTCTACAAAGATCTTCATAAAATATTCTATTTGAATAATATAAAAAGGGTAAATTACACTTTACCCTTTTTATGTTTAGTCACTTTTTACTTTGGCCCTTAAAGTTTGTTTTTTCTCATTTTGGCCTTTCATGTTTCAAGTTTTTCCTAGTTTACACATAAAACAAATTTCAATTGAAAATTAGACAAAAAATTATATATGAATAGTCAGGTGACATTAAAATTATTTATTATATATAACCTGCACATCTAATACAAACTCAAATCTCAATATAATAATATATTTTTTTTTTTATGCTATGTGATAGTTATCATGGCATTTTCTATCTAATTTCAAATAAAAATTAGTTTTAGGAATAAACTGAAAAAAACATGAAATTTAAAGGGTCAAGAGTCGGAAAAAATAAATTTTATGGACCAAAGTGAGAAAGTGGCCAAACTTAAAAGGGACAAAGTATAATTTACTCATATAGAAAACTCTCACTAAAAATCTTATTAAAAGTACAAAAGATTAAATAGATTTGATTGTGAAAAATATAGTAATACTTGGACATCTAATGATATTTGAACTCATATATTTCATTATGGGATGTGTGTTAGAAGGGATTAGAGGGGGAATTGGACACCATACCCATTGGATCATGGAGTCCATTGTTTGGTTGCAAATTCGTAAGCCGGATTAGGAGTCCGGTTAGACTATCAATCCCACATATGTGAGACTATTGAATCCTAGGGGGTATGTGATAAAATTGGTGGGACAACTATCCCATGGCATTAAATGGTAAAATGAGATATTTGGACCTTAAAGTATTTGATTTAATTATGTATTATATTTAATAAAATTAAATAAAATTTAATTGTCTCAATTTAAAAATAAACATATTTTGTTTTATTTAATTTTTATTGATGTTTTATTTATTTAATTTTTTAAAATAAATTTTTATAGATGTTTTATTGATGTTTTATTTTAAAATTTTATTGATATTTTATTTAATTTTTATTGATGTTTTATTTAATTATTATGATTTTTTAAAGTAAATTTATTTAAGTTGTTATTTTAAAAAGTAACACAAATTTTTATTGATATTTTATTTATTTAATTTTAAAAAAAAAATAAAATAAATTTTTATTTAATCTAGCCCAAAAAAATTAAAATATTAAAGACATGTTTAATATTGCTATTTAGTAAACAATTTAAAAGAGCAAAATTAACTTTTGAACATTTATCCTTCATAATATCTCAAACAAACATAGAATTCAATGGAATAGTTCTTTCATTTCATCTAATCTTATAACTAAACAAATATAAGATACACATCATTTCCAGCCAAACAGTCTAAGAACTATGTATCCTAGGATTAACAATTCGATGAATTACAATCCTCCTTTATCCAATCCGTTCAAACAAAAGAGTTTTAGTAAGAGTTTTCATACATGTAACATTTTATTTTATTTTTTTTAATCTTTTACTTTCTCAATCCATCTATAATAGTTTATTCTTCTATAATTTTATAAAATTCTACCTCAAGCTTCACCCAATTATTGATTCAAATAAAATTTTGAATGAAAAATAACTTACTACACATGAGCAAATCATTGAAATCATTGAACCGTTACAACATGGATGTCAGAACACAAAAATACAAACAACCTCATGTTTATTCAAATTTTAATTGAAATATTAAACACACTAAACCCTAGCCATTTTTCCTTACTAGAGTATTTTTTCCAAAGTAAGGTGGATTTTACCCTTTGTAATTTGATCTCTGTGTGATTATCCTCTATGGTTTGTGGATTGAACAGTGAAATATGTTCTTGGACATAAGGGAATTACATGCTTATTTGTCAAGAGGTAAATTACACATGCGGCAAAACATAATTATCTACAATGATGAAAATACAAGTGGTTTGCACAATGGGACTATTCACATCATTATCTACCATGGATACAATCTGATGCTCACGAAAAAAAACGTCAAGATAAAACCTGAGCTTAGATTACTTCGCTGCACATGACATGCTCTTTGGTAAAGGAGTGAACTAGGTAGCTGCTTTGGTTGGGGGTTGGGGTTCTCGTTCATGCTTATTGGTGTTGTGTATATGAGAATGAGTAGCAAGGAGACAGCATAAAAAGACCAGTTGGTGCATGCGAGGACCGCTGTTGTAGGGAATTAAAGCTTGGGCAGTGACAGGTAACTCACTACAAAGAGACAAAGGCCAGTGAGAATGCAAGGGGAAAAAAGAAAAAGAAAAATGAAGTTAAGAGTAGTCAGGTTTGAATATAATGGATGGCTATTTTGACAGATGAAGTTAAGCAAAATGCTATCATTTGCTTAGGCCAATTGAGATGATGTTGAGCAACGACCAAAGAAATTGGTTGACACTGCTGCTCCATCACTGCAGTCTTTAGGGTTTACGCAGCAGAAGGTGTAGTGGGAAAGCTAGGGAAGAATATTTGAGACAGAGCAGCCAAAAATGCAAAAGAAAAAGAAAATTGAAGAGTAGAAAAATTACCTGGTGCTTCTGGGACTCCGAAATGGTGTTCTGGATCTGGAGTAGCTTATGGACAGTTCTCCACATTATTCTTGAGTGACTACAGAAAAACTTCAACTTTTGTCACTTTAGAAACAGAACAGAATGTAACGGAACAGGACAACATACAAGAGCATAGGATAAACTTCAACGTCACAGCTGAATTTCATTATATCATCCATAATCAACGTCTTTGTTCATCAAACCTTGTTCCCTCTAAGAAGATGATTTATTCATGTGCCGTTTCAGTACCACCTTGGCAGCTCAGCTCTTAATTGTTCGAGAACCACATATCTACCACAGAAAAGAAATTTTTAATTAACAAAGTTAAAATCCCTCATCTTGTTGGACAATACAGGCTTGTAGGAAAGACTTGGATGTGAAACAAAAGTAAGAGGATGTCAACTTTGGGTACAAATCAATTGAGCCAAAGAGTTGTTTGGTCCAGAAAATCCCTATTCATAAGTCCAAGATAAACATCCCTTGTACAGTAATATGATTATACAATTATATTTCAAATTACCAAGTTGTCATGCAAAATGAAATGTTCCATTCTTCACCCCTAACTGTTGATGTTGATATAAAAAATACCCAAGCTACATAATAGCAGCTGAATCAGAGGATGACTGGATCTCCACTAGCAAACAATTTCCTTTAGCCACCAATACACCTTAATTAGTTGAAGAATTTATGTTAGAAAAGCCAACTAACCTCACATTGCCTACAACAGAAAACATTATTGTCATGTAAGATTGATGATCCACCATTTAACCAATGCATTGCCACAGTCCAACCATCCTCAAGCTGATTCGAAATAAAAATTAGCATTTGCTTGCTTCAGCTGGTTAGAACTCTCTATGTTGAAAGTAACAAATTTTCCAGTAATCTTAATTGTTCATATCAGCGATGAAACTGATATAGAACCCAGCAGAGTTACACTAAAAACAAGGCATTTTAACAAGTTAAATAGAATATTATTGTCATGTAAGATTGATGATCCACCATTTTTTTTCCTTTTTTTTTCTTTCAATCTTTCTTTCTTTCTTTTCTTTCTTTTCTTTTTTCTTTTTATTTTTATGGGAGATGATCCACCATTTAACCAGTAGAAAAATGCATTGCCACAGTGCAACCATCCTCAAGCTGACTCGAAATAAAAATTAGCATTTGCTAGCTTCAGCAGGTTAGAACTCTCTATGTTGAGAGTAACAGATTTTCCAGTAATCTTAATTGTTCATATCAGCGATGAAACTGACATAGAATCCAACAGAGTTGCACTAAAAACAAGGCTTTGTAACAAGTTAAATAGCACACAAAGCAGTAAAATCGATGGTAATAAGCCTTTAAACAAGAAAAATGAAGTCCCTAGCTACTGGCATATCAGCGTACAGTAATTGAATCTGAACTGTAATATTTTGTTCATCATATTAGTATAAGTTGAAGGATCTACCCCTTTTTTTTTTTTTGGGTAAGTTCAAGGATTTGCCATTGACAGTGTTTCATTTATCAACATCCTGCAACTGGAAACGTTACCTCATTTATATAATAAGTGGATAACGTATAGATAAAATCACTCACATGCTAGAGATAATTAGGATGTGAGAACTGTCTGAGTAGATATTACAGCTTCACTGCCATGCAAGCATTCTATGAAGAAAGTCAAATTCTGTGAGTTTATTGAAATATGCAGTCATCAATATTGAGCAAATGTTAAAGGATGTAAAATGACTCAGAAAAACTAATAGGAGCCACTGAGAATGATCAATACCTTTTAAGTACTTGGCACTTCATATTATTTGCTTATGCTAGTCAATCAAGTATAATTATCCAGTGAAGTTGGTTGTTCTATTCCAGTAATAGCACCGAAGACCATTGCGACCGGCCAAGCGCTCATCACTTATCAGGCTTTTGAAGTTATTTTAGATGTTATCAATGAGAGATGCATCTACAAAGTCATGTGAAAATCCAGATTAGAAGCAATGACAGTACTCATGAACATTTCATACGTCTTAAAGCACAGTTTGCAGAAAAGAGAATAAATAAGCCACACGATGTGGAGGCAAGTTTGCTGCAAGGTAGAATTTCTCTGATATGACATCGTCTTGAAAAAACTCACTGATTTGAGCATGCAATTTTGTCTCATGGCAAGTTAGTTAAGCACTCAAATTAACTGAAATTCACACCATTGCCATTTCGAAAGCTCTTCATGTGGTCTATTCTAGAGAATTACCCTCTTTAACAATTAGATATGACGAATGCTTTACTCTGTGAAGACTTCGAGGAAGAAGTATTTACGGATGTTCCACCTGGCTTTGAGGATTTCTCAGTTGATGGGAGTGTGCAAGCTTAAAAAGGCATTATAGGATTTACAAAGTCTACTAGAGCATGATTTGAGAGGTTTACTTGGGCTATGCTTAGATGTGGCTACCAACAGAGTCAAGATGACCATACCCAATTTATTTAACATGAAAACATGGTTACTGCACTCCTTGTGTATGTTGATGATATTTGATCCATAGAAAAGCAGAAGTTGAATAGCTATCTTACTAAGGAGTTTGAGATGAAAGACTTCGGTAACTTGAAGTACTTCTTGAGTATTGACGTTGCAACATCTCAAAGAGTGTGTTTATCTCACTAGGAACATATGTTTTGGACCTTCTTAAGGACAAAGTGTGCTTGGGTATAAAGCTATTGATACCATGTTGGAGCAGAATTGCATGTTAGGGGATGAAACTAAAGATTCATTTGACAGGGAGAGATATAAGAGGCTGGTTGGTAAGTTAATTTAGCCATCTCATACTCACCTAGATACAGATTATGTTGTTAGTTAGCCTTGTGAGCCACTATGCATAATCCTATTGAATTGCATATTAGTTTATAGACTACTCCGGTACTTCAAAAGAAAGAGTTCAATTTTTTACAACATCTGCATAACTTTATTGGCAAATATCAGCATCCAGCCATGCAAACTGAGATTCAAGTAGCTTGGGTTACCAAATGAAAAATGAGATGCTATTCAAATGAAAAAACACTATGAGATGCATCCATATTTATTATGATTCAGTTAGAAATAGATGATGTTGCACAATGGAAATAATGCTCTACAAATTTACAAGAAAACTAAATGCAACCAACACATTGTAAATCAATATAATCAAAAATCACTGTTATGCAAATTTGAAGCATACAAAGTCTAATATTGCTAGTGTAATATGCCAAAAGTACTCTTTCACCTACAAAGTCTGCTAGAGCATGATTTGAGAGGTTTACTTGGGCTATGCTTAGATGTGGCTACCAACAGAGTCAAGATGACCATACCCAATTTATTTAACATGAAAACATGGTTACTGCACTTCTTGTGCATGTTGATGATATTTGATCCATAGAAAAGCAGAAGTCGAATAGCTATCTTACTAAGGAGTTTGAGATAAAAGACTTTGGTAACTTGAAGTACTTCTTGAGTATTGACGTTGCAACATCTCAAAGAGTGTGTTTATCTCACTAGGAACATATGTTTTGGACCTTCTTAAGGACAAAGTGTGCTTGGGTATAAAGCTATTGATACCATGTTGGAGCAGAATTGCATGTTAGGGGATGAAACTAAAGATTCATTTGACAGGGAGAGATATAAGAGGCTGGTTGGTAAGTTAATTTATCCATCTCATACTCACCTAGATACAGATTATGTTGTTAGTTAGCCTTGTGAGCCACTATGTATAATCCTATTGAATTGCATATTAGTTTATAGACTACTCCGGTACTTCAAAAGAAAGAGTTCAATTTTTCACCTATTTGCATAACTTTAATGGCAAATATCAGCATCCAGCCATGCAAACGGAGATTCAAGTAGCTTGGGTTACCAAATGAAAAATGAGATGTTATTCAAATGAAAAAACACCATGAGATGCATCCATATTTATTATAATTCAGTTAGAAATAGATGATGTTGCACAATGGAAGAAATGCTCTACAAATTTACAAGAAAACTAAGTGCAACAAACACATTGTAAATCAATATAATCAAAAAGCACTATTATGCAAATTTTAAGCATATATTTGAAACAATTAACTAGTGAATACAAGTTCAAGAAGCATACATACAAATACAAAGCAGAAAACACAAACTTCAAGAACAGGACATGTATTGTGTACCTGTTATTCTATGCTTATTTCCAATCCCTTCAAAGAGCAAAATGTAATCAACTTCAGTACCAAATTATAGCAGTTGCACATGGTTGACATTAAAGATTATCAACGACTAATATTTTAGTTCAAAAAGTAAGGAATATTACACCATTCAATATATATATTTGTATGTGAAAACATATCAAAGTCATATTCCATAAACAAGTCAAGAAACCATCAACAAGAGATCCTCACTTGGGAAAGGGAAAATAAATCTTGCAACAAACTGATATTGCTAGTGTAATTTATTTAACTTGTAATTTTCTACTAGTCATGACATTGACAGTGAAAAGTTAAACCACTACAATAACAATACAAGGATCCATCGTCAACCAATTTGTCAACAGACATTTCAACAGCGTTTCATGTTTGAACATGAGAAACATTTTAAAGATGTTGGCAAAGGAATAAAAGCATTTGTACACATAGTCCAACTGCAGAAACTTCATTGTTTGTTGGGGCTTTTTGTTAATTCTTACAAATTGTGATACCAGTACCATGTTCATGTGAAGTACCAAATATATACTCAAAGATTACGTAGGAAGGAGGAAGAGCTGATCCTCAATAACAGATTCTAACTTCATTTTGAAAAGTGGTGACAAGAAGTGCAGTGGGATTTGTTCCTTGAATTTTTTCCTCTTTTCTTTTGGGTTTTTTTTCTTGTTTTGATAGATTTCATTTATTGAATATGCCCCATCACTAAACCAAACCAAATTAAAATTAAGGCTTGTGTCCCATTCAAGTGAGATCGACTACATAAATCTTTTTTCACCATTCTACTCTATCAATGTTTATATACTTAATTAATTAAACAAATTCACATGGATTACATAATATGCCAAAAGTACTCTTTCACTTGAGCCAACATATTTTGATTCTATATATCATAGCAACCTCATCATGCTTATTAATAATCAAACCTAAATAATGAGAATGTTCACCAAAAATTGCATTAATAATATTGCGTTTGGGATCACATGCACATTTCTTGTGAACGGTCAATGCAATCTCTTAGTTTCCACAATTTATCATCCAGTGAGTTGAAAAGGAAAAGTAAACAAATGAATTTCAAACTCCAGATCCTGAAAATTTTGAAAATTTTACAAATAGCATACTTTCCGTGGGAAGTTAAAACTCCAAAATCCTATCCATGCAAGTTTAAGTACTACTAGTCCTGCACTAACAGTGGCCACAAACATATATTATAATATGTGACCTAAAGCAGCTAATAATTAATATCCATAAAAAAAGCAACCTGAATGACAATCCTGTGCTACAGGATTCGCATCAGGGGTTCACAGTGGTCGAGTGCAATTGCAGATGGAAATGGCAAGCAGTGAAAGAGCATATACGATCCAGGAAATGAGCTTGAGGCAGAGAGAGAAAGAGACGGTGATGGCCGCAAAGAAAGCTGTCATTCCACATAGTAGTCCAGCGTGCTCAAGCACGCGGCCTGGTATTGGGTAGTTGGCAACGATGTATTTAGCAACAACGAGAAAAGCGAGTGCAAACACCATTAAGAGACACAGCAATTGGAAGGTTATAGGGTAGTGTTCACGAGTCTGGACGGATCGGAAGGCGATTTCAAAAGCTGCTGTCAAGCAGAACCCTACAACTAGCTTCGGCAATCCTAGGTCTTGTTGCTGAGCATTGCGTGGAATTACTGGTTCAGGTGGGGCATCAAGATGAGCATTGCGTGGAATTACTGGTTCAGGTGGGGCATCAAGACGAGGAGGAGGAGGAGCTTGGGCCACTGATTTAGAAGGCTCGGCGGTGGTGGCAGCAGCCGCATCAAAATGATCGAGAATTTGAATCATTGAATCAGAAGGCGGCGGAACTTGGGTCCCCAAGTGTTCCTGGGTCGTGTTGGAGGCCGGAAAACCGCCCAAGTCCGTAGACCCAGATGGAAGTTCAGGCGGGGCATCAAGACGAGGATGAGGGTAAGGATAAGCAAACATTGGATCATACATCTTTGCAATACAAACCCAAAACAAGGAAAAAAAAAAAACCAAAAACAAAAACAAACCCAAAAACAAGAAGAAGAAGAAAAGATGAGAGAGATGTGATTGATTGCAAAAGATTTGGGAAGCGCTTTATATAACGCTCGTTCTCTACGACATAACGCTCGTTCTCTACGACATAACGCTGGTTCAGGTGGGGGCATCAATCACATGTCTCTCAATTATTATTATATATTAAATAATAATTATTATATAACATATAATATATTTATAAGATAATATATATTTATATATATTAATAAAAAAAATAAACACATGTATGTAAAATAAAATAAAAAAGGGCAAATTACACAAATAGTCCCTATAGTTTGGGGCTTGTGTCACTTTGGTCCCTGACTTTTCAATTGTGACACATTTGACCCTAAATTTTGAATCTTGTTCCAAATAAGGACAATTGAATATATAATTAGATTTTTCAAGGGTAAAATTGGCAATTTGATAAAATATAAACTAATTTGACAAAAATAAATGTCAAACAAATATTTTTGAATTTTTAAAAATTATTTTTATTTACTAAAAATAAAATTATGTAAAATTGATAAATATTTTAGACATTTATTTATTTTTTTACCAAATTAATTTTTATTATGTGTTTGGATGATGACCATGTAAAATTAATTTTAAAAAATTAATCATGTAGTTTTTATTAATTTTACATAATTTTATCATTAGTGGATAAAAATAATTTTAAAAAAATTAAAAATATTTTTTTGACATTTATTTTTGTCAAATTAGTTTATATTTTATCAAATTGACAATTTTACCCTTGAAAAATCCAATAATATTTTCAATTGTCCTTATTTGGAACAAGATTCAAAATTCAGGGTCAAATGTGTCACAATTGAAAGGTCAGGGACCAAAGTGACACAAGTCCCAAACTATAGGGACTATTAGTGTAATTAACCCAATAAAAAAATGAATTAGAGCACATTGTTTAAAAAATATAATAAATTAATTAAATAATTAATGTATATTAAAATAAAAATATTTATAAAAATATATATATAATATAACTCATCTTCATATAATAAATATATATATTTTTTTAAAAAACAATTTAACGTATTCTCGTACCCGTATCCAAATTTAGATACATATCTACGTATCCGTAATTTTTAATTTTAAAGTATCCGACCCCTAGATACGTATCCGCACCCGATATTCATACCCGAGTCCGTGTAACATAAGGCTATATATGACCCATGGATGCCCTTACCTTCTATGTCAGGAAAATTTTGAAGGGGGATTTGGTGATAGCCCCCTCACTATCTAATTTGTCTTTCAAAAGGACAAGAATTATATAAGTACTTTCAAAACTCCCTGATATTTTAAAACTTGTTTCTTTTACTATATTACCCTCATATCTATCAGTTCTCCTATTAAGCCATCTTCACTATATATTTCAGAGTAAAATTTTACTCTGTATAAAAGTAAAATTTTACTCTGAATAAGAGTAAAATGTTACACTCTGAAACTAAAGTAAAATTTTACTCTATATAAAAGTAAAATTTTACTCTGAATGAGAGTAAAATTTTACACTCTGAAACTAAAAGTAAAATTTTACTCTGTATAAAAATAAAATTTTACTCTGAAAAACAAGTAAACTGTAAGACTCTGAAGCTAAAAGTAAAATTTTACTCTGTATAAAAGTAAAATTTTACTCTGGTTCTGTCAAATGAAAAAAACAGAGCAATAGAACCACAGTAAAATTTTACTCTGATTCTATCAAATGAAATTTGATGTTTACTCTGAAAAATCGATGGAATTTTGAGCTTTGAGTTTTGAATCAGGCCTATAATCCTTGAATCAATCAATGTTTACTTTGAAAAACATTGAATCAGGCCAATAATCCTTGAATCAGGCCTATAATCTGAAAATTTCAAAGAAATCTCAATTTTTCATACCCCGGTTCTTCAGATTTTACAGATTTTTCAAATTTTTGAAACTTTGAGCTTTCAAAAATCTTGAGATTTTTCATACACACAGATTTTTCAGATTTTAAAAGCTCAAAACACACACATATATATATATATTAGAGATCGGAATATGTAGATATATATATATATTCGAATTCAAATCTCAAAACACACATATATTCGAATTCAAATCTCAAAACACACAAACACACACATATATAGATATATATATATATTAGTGCGATTTGCAGGAACTGTGCACAGATTTGAGTTGAAACCCTAAGAGAAGCTTGCGGAGGCTCTGGAGGATGATTAAGTCATGGAGAGGTAACGGTCGAGGACGGAGTCGACGGAGGGGTTGCCGAAGGCGAAGGTGTTGCCGGCGTTGGAGAAGGTGATGACTGCGGCTTCGGTGCCGCACAAGTTGCAGAGCTCGCCGGTCTTCTTGAAGAGGCATCTGTGGAAAGGAAGAGAGTGGGGAAGAGAGTGGGTATAATAGTCATATAAAATATTTAAATAATAAATTTGTCTTTTATGCAACACTTTATAATTATGAGGGGGTTTAGCAAGTATAATTTTTTTCTTAATCCTTTTAACAATGAAAGGAAGGCAAAGGGGATTTATAGCTAAATTCCCAATTTTGAAATTATCAAAATCCTCTTTAACCTATAATACTTGATAAATCATATCGAACGCTAACCATATCCATACTAACTTAAAAACAAGCATAAACAGTGGCAACCAATACCAAAATGTGATTAAGAAAAGTTCCAAGTGGGTCCATCTTGAAACCAACCAATTTCCAAACATTCTTTTTTTTTACAATTTATAGATGATCTTATAGTTTGCATCATGTTGTAAACTTTACAATTTGTAACGGAAAATAAAAGCCAAAAAAAAAAAAAAAAAAAGGGAAATAGAAGGGTCTACATGAACTATTAACTATGCCATCAATTTTACATGCTTTTTTTTTCCTTTTTTCTTTCGGTTGTTTCTGAAGGATGCCTTTTTAAAAGATTAAAATAGCAAGAAACGAGATTTCCTTCAGACAGATTAATAAAAAAAAATGCAGATCCAATATCTAAATCATACCTCTTGCCCTATAAATCTTCTCAATGAATTGCTCACCAACAATACCCGAACTAGGAACATTGAGACCCCGTGCACGACTAATTCTTCCTGAGGCTCTGATTACGGCTATTAGGTCCTTACCACCTGATAAAACAACAGTCCATTTCCTAACCATAGAGTATTTCCTGTAATCAAAATGATAGGATTTCTCATAAAGTAAAGATCAGCATACCTTGCATTATGCAGACACAGGGTCAGCCTTGGTCATAGGCCACCAAGTCATGGCTTAGTGCTCAAAATAGACCCAAAAGGACCCCTCCTATTATAGTTTAGTGTAATATATTAGGTATGTTCTAAGTCTAAAAAAAATTAAAAAATGTCCAAACTAACTTAAAATAAATTGACTCGTTAAAAAATTAAAAGGCTCATTCAAAATTATCTAATTCCTAACCCTAACTCTTAATTTAATTTTCTCAAAAATTTGAGAGAAGCTTCACAACAAAGCACTAACGAATTTCTCAAGAATTCAGAGCAGCAACACAGCACAGGTAGGTCTTTTTTTTCTATTCAATTAATTAAATATTTGTCTTGTCTTTTGCTCAATTGCTATTATAATATTGGTATTTATACAAATCTGCATCATCAATAAGAATTAACCATGTCACAAGAAAAATTGAATGGATTAGCATTATTATCCATTGAAAATGATTTTCTACATCACTAGCTCAATTAGAGTTCTAATTTTAGAGGGATGAATCACTACTGTAATTCTCTCCTCCTAGAGAAGTAATTTTAGTGGTCCAAATCATGACACTTGTCATGTTATCTCTTCATAGTAGATAAAAAGTGATGGAATTTATTATTTTAGCCAATGATGTGCATGTTGGAGCACCATTTGAATTTGTTCTGGAGCAAACTATAATTTCTCCTCCTCTCATTCCTTGCCTCAGCAAGGTTGCAGCAATTGTGAGCAATTGTTATGCACAACTCACCAACTGTCAGTGTCATATGAAAATAAAGGTCAACTACTAATACGTCCGGATAGTTGAACTTAATTCTCATAAAGTTCTATTAAAAATAAGTTATAATAAAATCATTGTTAAAACTAATTTTTTGTAACGATTTTTTATATACGTCGCTAAAAATTGACAATTAGTAACTTTTTTTTGTCACGATGTTTATAAATTATATTCTAAAACTTACAATTAGTAACGTTTTTCTGTCACAAATTTTTTAAACTGTTGCTGAAAGTTGAAAATTAGTGACTTTTTTTATAACGATTTCTTTAAACTGTCGCTAAAACTTATAATTAGTGACATTTTTATAACAAAATTTCAAACGGTCATTGAAAATTAATAATTAATGACGTTTTTTAATAATATTTAATAAAAAATACTATTAATTATTATAAAATTTATTAGACAATAAGTCTACCTATCAAAATCAACACGTAAATCTCCAGAAAACAAAAGCAATTGTTCGGCACTAGACTCACCGACTATTGTATGAAAATAAAACAAGCATACTAGGAAAATTATAGAGGTGGGAATGGGAGAAGAGGATCTTGACCCCATGTTGTGGTGGATGATGAACTTCCTTTTCTATGGTTTAGACTCGTAAATATTAACATATCAATTTAATACTTGCTTTATTTTTATTTGATTTATGTAGGTTATTCTATTTGAATTTAAAAATTATCTTAGTACGTCTAATTAAAATTTTAATTCCTATTATATCTTAATATGAATTTACTAATAAGACTAATACATATTAAACATTAAAATATTTTTTTTTTCCTCATGGCACATCCTAGTCCATTAAGAGGATGCTCTTCTGCAGTTTAACTTTTCAACTGGATGGGGCTGTCGGGCCACCGTGGGCCCATCATGGGACTCATCTTGATAATTTGAACCGTTCATCTTGTAATATCTTTGAAGAACATCATCCATGCAAAAAATCATATTGATCGGATAATCACAAGTACATGATCTGGACACATTTATTTTAAAGATCTAGTCTAAAAATCGTATTTATTGTTTATTTCTTTTTAAGATAAATCTTATTTGATTATATAGTTACAGTTATCCGATCAACGTAATTTTTGCATGGATGATGTTCTTCAAAGACATTGCAAGATGAACGGTTGGATCATCGAGATGAATCATGTGATGGGCCCACGGTGGCTAGCCCCATCCAATTGAAAAGTTAAATTGCAGAGGAGCCTTCTCCAATCAATCATACATATTCGTCCCATTCAAATTTCTTCATCTTCTTCCCCAAATTTCAATTATTTTATATTATTCTTCTTCCTCACTCTAAAACTTCAATCCACTCCACCAAAATGTACCATTATCATCAATATCATTGTTTTTGTTTATATTGTTACTTGTAAATAGAAAAAAGTTTGAACAAAATCAAATAATGGATGAGAGTAGTAATCAACACAGTTTTTTAAAATAACCTATCAAAGAGGAAGTAAGTATTCACACAAATATCAAAGTACAATTATTGATTTTTGTGTTTTTTTTACACAAAAGCAAATATTCAATTTGTTTTTTGCCATTATTGTTTGGACTTTCAGAATCGAACAATTTCGCTTTATTTGGTAGTATACAGCCAAACAAAGTGAATTTGTTCTATTCTAGAAGTCCGAACAAATTTACTTTGTTCGGTTTGTTCAGTTCTGAAAATCTGAACAATAATGATAAAAACAAGCTGAATATTCGCCATTCTTCTTCGCCGTTCTCCTTCTCCTTCTCCTTTGCCATCCTCTTTCGCTCGTATCAATTCCCTAGTCATGTTCCATGTATGTAAGTGAACAAAAGAAAAGTTTTTCTAAAGTAATTTGAATTTTTTAATTTGTTTTATTTGGATTTACCTCAAAAGGGTAATTTGGAAAAAAAAAAATAGTATGTACTGAGAATAAATCGTTACCCTAAATAATTTAGTAGGGTATATTGAAAATTGGGCTCACTTGAACATTTTTTGGGTGTAAATAGAATCTCCCAACTTATGCACATGCTCTGAATGGACTTTTGATAATTAATGGACAAATACTTCCTCATAAGCCCCAAGTGTTGTTAGTCCAGTCTTATTATATCTTGCTAGGCCTTCGGTAGTCAAGTACCACTGACCGGTCACAACGTTATCCTGTTTGGGACGAGATAAGGTCGTGATAGAGTGCGGGGGGTTTGGTTGGTGAGGGGCGTAATTTATAGAGTGAAAATGGAGCGAATTGATGTAGTGGGTTTAGAGAGGGCATTTCTCGTTTGGGAATTTGATTATTTTACTTGATTTTTTTGATTTTTTTGACTATTTTAATTTACAAAAATGTTTCAGAACTTTAAAAGGAGAGCTCTAAAAGAGCTCTAACGACCTGGAACCCACTATGATTTGTCTTTTTCTCTCTCTTTTTTTTTTTTTTTTTTTTCATTGTCACCTCAGTAAAGCTCATTTTAGAGTTATTCATTTAGAGCTCTCTATCACCATTATTTAATCTAATTAAAAAAATTATGTTTGAGATGATAGTTGATTTTTTTCTTTTTTTTGTGTAGTTAATTTGATGGTTGTGAGAGAAAAAATAAAATAATTATGATTTGAATATGACAATTTATTTTATTAACTATTTTAATATTTTTTTATCTTTATTAACTATTTTAGTTAAAATCACTCATCCCAAACAATACGGGTTTTTTTGATCAAAAAATAAACAAGACGGGTTTAGAGAGAGAGAAACTGTGTGCAAGTGCAATCAGTCATTCGACCCACAAACAATTGGAACTAGTTTTGCTACAAACACAACGGATCACAAATCTGTCACAGAAGCTTACTCGATTGGTCATGTGAGCTAAGTATAGATCCTACTTACTAGTAATTAAAAAAAGAAAGTGAAAAACAAATTTAAAAAGAAAAAAAATAGAGCATTGTTTCTCTGTTCTCTTTCCATCAAATCATCGTCAGCAGAGAGACGATTCTTGCTCCCAGTTCGAAGACTCTTTCAGCTTAAGTTTGAAGACCTCGTCATGGGAAGAAGGGGCGCCTCTATTTACACATTATATTTGGTCTCAAGGCATACCACAACTCAATTCATACCTTTAATAATTTGAAAAAACATAATTTTTTTCAACACACACCACAACATTCCATTTTTGCCCTTAGTCCCACACCACTTAGTACACACCTTTATGAGTGTAAAAATGGCCTGCGGCCTAAGGTGGGCCCCGGCCCGAGCCCAACTCGAGATCCTAGGCTAGGGCCTGACCATCATTTTGAAGCCCAACTCGGCCTATGAGCCCTACCCGCTTGGCCCAACCCGTAGCCCAACCCATCAGCTTGCTTAAAGCCCACTCAAGGCCCGGCCTGAGGTCCAGCCCGCTCGAGGTCGGGTGTCTTTTTTAGTGGAAAATAATAAACTTTTGGTAGAAAAAATTAAAAAAAAAAAAAAATAGTCAAGCCCGCCCAAACCCGAGGCCAGGCCCAAGCCCACAGGGCCGCCCTGAGGCCCGACCCACCGGCCCGCCCTTGGCCTGAATACCCCTGGGCCTAATTTTTTTGCCCATGGCCCGGTTCGACACGGCCTGGTCCTGAATTTTCGCGAGAACTCGAAAGGCCCAACATGGGCCGGGTCGGGCCAGATTTATACCCCTACACACCTCAAATTCAAAAAAAAAAAAAAAAAACCTAACTGTTAGACACTTACCACCGACAGCAGCAACCATCACCGACAACCACCATCAACACCAACCATGGCCACCTCAGATCGCAGCCACCCCATTCCCCTCTCTAGGCCCTTTGGCGAACCTCTCCCAGCCATTTCCCCCTCCGGTGAACCACCCCCAACCCTCTTTCCCTCTAGTGAGACTCATCTAGCCTTCCTACTCCAACCCTCGTTTCTTACCGTCGCGATTTCCAGCCCCTACAGTTGAAATCCTGATCGCAATTGTGATCGCGTGTTGCTCATCTCCCGTGACCCGATGGCACACCTCCGACTAAAAGAGAGAGAGAGAGATGATTGCGATCGCGATCTGTACTATCGCAATCTATGAAGTGGTGGGTTTCTGGGTTGGTGATTGCGACGGGAAGAAGGATGAAGGGTTGACAGCGGCGAAAGTTTGTGGTGCTGGGGATTCGCCGGAGCTGGAGAAGGGCGACGAGGCAACAACAGGGAAATGGTGGCAGTTGCAGCAGTGGTGGCTAGGGTTAGGGTTTGGATGTGTATTCAACTAAGGTGTGTATTTAATTGTGGTCATTTTGGTTATTTTAGTTAAGGTTATTATTGTAATAAAAATTAATCAATTAATGGTGTGCCTTGAGACCAAATGTGGTGTGTAAATAGAGGCACTCGAAGAAGGACAATGTACATTAGAAAGATAGTTAAATAAAAATAAGGGTAAATTACAAATACACCCCCTGAGGTTTGCTTAAAGTACAGATTGCTTATTGTGATTTGGAAAATTATAAATATCCCCTTATTAGAATTTTTTATTTAACAAAAATAACTAAAAAAATAAAATTACAAAAATAACTAAAAAAATAAAATTCATAATTGCTCTCCTATACAATAATAAAATTATCTAAATTATTAATTGAAACATATTTCTAAAATTATTAAAAACTATTAATTGACTTGATGATTTATTAATAAAATGGACGACTTGTTATAAAATTAGAAACCTCAAGGGGTGAAATGTAATTTCCAAAATTACAAGAGGCGATTCATATTTTAATCAAATCTTAATGTATTTGTAATGTACCCTAAAAATTATTTCTCTTAAGAACAACATGGCAGCAACCTTTGCGCTCCACACATTGCATCTTCAAACTCTTCACCCCTTTAAAGATGATAACAAGGAAATCAGTATAATTTGAAATGTCCCCACCAAGCTTTACCCAAAGAGGCACCCTCACTTTTATCAACTCCACTGTTTGTTTTTTTGTTTATTTTTTTAAGGTTCAGATGATCACCAAATTAATAATATTCCAAATTTGTGTTTTGTTTTGTGTTTTTTTTATCAAGACAGAAACCACCACTTGCAGAGAGAAATCATATAAGCAAGAGTCATCCATTTCAACCCCCATTGGACCAAAAATTATTGGTTGGTCCTGTGGAGACCATGTGGTCATACCCCTCACAGATCATAATTCATCATGTCCTTTTATGTTTCACAGTCACTCAACACAAATTTATAAATTTCACCCCTGTACCAATCACAATACTGTTAAAACACTCCAAGATCAGCCAATAACTTCTCCATTAGGGCCCATTTGTTTCTAGAGGTAGAACAGAGGGAATTGTTAGTGATGAGATTGTTAGTGAAGAGACTGATAATGAGAGGATTAAGAAAAATTGTGTTTGTTTGATAACCAGTAGGCTAGTAATAGTTCATGTTTGTTTTGAGAAATAAGAATAGGATTAATCATGTAAAATTTCACAAATATTCTTATTATATTAATATCAAATTTGAACTTATACCAACTAATAAATGCATTACCCAATTAAACTATTCAAAAACTAAAATTAAAATTATACAATTAAAAATAATAAAGAATTCAACTATTAATCTATTTATTATTATTAAAGAAACCAACCAATGCTATCACCAAAACCAGCCCATGGTTTTGAAAAAGTGTTCATCCCATTAGTGTGGACTTGGCCCCTGTTTTGCAAATATCATGCTCCCCTACTCCAGTTCTTTTCCTACCTTTTGCATGTCTCTCTCTTGCTCAAGTTTTGCCAATGATGACCACAAGTTAAGCAGATTGGAGCTCTATCAGCGACGATCTCAACCTTCATATTCGTCAACAACGTTCTTGACCTTCAAATCCAAGGTGAGGCGAACTTGATGAAGACCAGAGTGCTGGATCAGTCTTTTCTCTTGATAATCTTGTTGTGATTTTGTTGATTTTTCGATTGTTATTTTGTTGATTTTGAGAACTTGTTAGATAATATTTGTAATTTGTTTGTGAATTTGTTGATCTCTTTTCTTATTATTTTTTGATATTTGTGATTTTGGAAATTTGTTAAAAAAAATTAAAAGCAGTTGAATTTTTGTTTGTGATTATCTTTTTTGATTGTTTCTCGTTAAAAATTTGGAGGAGGGATCTGTTTTTCTGCTTGATGATATGGTGGATAGTCTGGTCATTTACATTATAATCCCAACTACTTCTTTTTCAATATCAAGTCCCATGGGGGATTGTTAATTCGTTCGACTGAGGGGATTACTATGACTTCCGTGCAGCAATGTCAAAACAAGCTTGATATTAAAATGTGACTTCTCATTATTAGTCCAATACCAACCCATATCACGGAAAACAAACAGGCCCTTAGAACAAGCCATCAATCCAAATTTCCCAATCACCCCGTACGCTTTTCTGAGGTCATCTCTTACTCTCCTTTTGGAACTGCAAATCATTCTCTCCGAATTCAACGATTGTACAGATTAATGGGTTTCATAAATAAAATTTTAAAAATAACTCTTCCTCTATATTTGCCCTCTTTGTGTCTTTATTTTCTGATTCAGGCGGTGGCTGAACTTGAGGCCATGAGTTCACTGTTTTATTTCGATATTCAATTATCCAATATTTTGAGTATTTTATTTATAATAAAAAAAATTGATTTGATAATCATAATTTATTTAATTTATTATATTTGTCACTAAAAAAATGATAATTATATTTTAAAAAATAAATCATTCATTTTTTTTGTGACAAACGCAATCAATTGAATAAGTTCTAATTATCGGATTGATTTAATTTTTTATGTAAATAATATACACAAAGTGTTGAACAAAATGAATAGTTTGGATTATCAATATGGGACTCTTTATGGGCCTCACGGGTCCGAACAATTGCCTTCGGTATAGATTTTGGATTGGAGGGAATTTAACTCCATAAATTTGCTCGGTGAAATTACAAATTAGTGAAATAGTAAAAAAGTAATTACACTATAGATGAAATTTTTTGTGATGCAATTTTGACACATAAAATGGATTTGCATCATACACATTAAAAACTTACACTACCATAAAAATGAAAATATTTTTTCATTGGACCACTTAAATGCATTTTCCCCAATTTTCTCAACCTTTATTTTGCCTTTTTCAACTTAACAGAATATTTCCTTCCTCTTGCAAATGAGACTGGCCCGGTTATTATTTAAAAGTAAGGACTAATTGGGACATACTATGGTACAGATCACCTCTAGGATGTGCACCATACACGAGCAAGTTAATGGCTTATCCCTAACAATTTCATAGATAATAGTCGATACCAAATCAGAATTGACTCTCGGATTCTTCGACGTTCGGACATCCGTACCACAACTATGTAAGTTACTCAACCTCTTAATAGAGAAAAATTCATTTGCTCGTTGTGCTCTACAATATATAGTCCACAGGCAACTCCTATCATCGTGCATCGCACATACCACAGTAACCCTCGTTCTCTCATTCTTGATATACTTAAATTGGAACCCACATTAGATTGCATACTTGCATAAAACATCACGAAATTCTTCAACACCTCCTATAAATCGTTGTACCACATGTGTAATACCATCGGCACAAAAGGCTGACAACAATTTCTTCTCCTTATGGTGGAAAAATCTCTGGAGTGCATCCATTTCATCCCCACCCCCCATACGTAGCAAACCAGAGCTACTAGACTAACCAACTTCACTTTTCAACTCAACAACAACCTTTATGTGTTGAACCCCTATTGATTTGGAAAGTAATAGCATACTTTGAAACTCATCATCATTGTTCAAATTATACCTATTAATCTCATGTAGCTGATAGAACAATGAAACACAATCAACAAATAATTTGCCCCATTTTTCACACACACACACTCCACAAAACATAAATAAGACAGTGCTCGCACCACATTTACTACAGTAGTACTGCACACATATGAGCACACCAACAATATAAAGGTATCCATCTGTTGCAAAAACATAAAAACAAAAAAGTGAACAACCACATTATAAACACACAAACACCACAAAAAAACTTATAACAATGATATATGAACATTCACATTATGCACAAAAAAAAAGAAGTTGAGTCTATATTTTGCACAGTTAATCCCAAAACCGAACACTTTATGCACATTCACATTGTTCATGCGATGTGAATATTCACCACATTAAAAAATTTAAATCTAAACTCAAACACATGACCAGCCAAAACCCATAACCCCATACAACCAACCAAAATCTAATTTAGATAATGATGTTGAAAGCAAGAAACAGAGCATACAATCCTTCATCTACATTCAAATTCTTCCTGCAATGTGAATATTCACCACATTCAAAAAACAAAGCTATATCTCAACCACATCACCAGCCAAAACCCATAACCTCATACAACCAAATAAAACATACATGTCCATCAATTCTAGAAAATGAAGGTGAAAAAAAAAAAAAAAAAAAAAAAAAAAAAAAAAAAAAAAAAAAAAAAAACAGAGCATACAATCCTTCATATAAATCCAAATCCATTACATACTAACCTTAAGGCTATGTAATCAAACAGAGCACACTGTTTGTCTTCTTCAAACAGAGCATACTACTCGTCCTCGTCCTCGTCCTCTGATAAATGTTTCACTTCGCAACAATGAAAACAAACAAAGCACATTTCGTCTTCTTCAAATATCAGAGAAACCCTAGCACAACCAAGAATCATACAACGCATCAATTCACAATGACATTGAAACAGCATGACAATCAACATCCTTACGCATGGGGAACTACCAAAACATAATGACCGTCAATATAGAAAAGTGTTTATTTTTTTATGTGTAATATATATATCAATATTAAATATAAGGGTATAATAGTCTTAAAAAATAGTATAAATCAAGAAAAATGACCTTATAGAATAAAAGTAAAACTATATAGAACTAAATGAATTATAAATTTTCTTAATGGATTTCTTGGATTAAAACACTCCTAAATGGGAATTATGAATAAAAATCCCAATAAAGAATACTAAAAATCTTAAATATTCTATTAAATTTTTTATCAAATACATATCATACTATGTTTGGTTTCAATTTTTTGAATTTAATTTTTTGAAAATTGAGTTTTTTATTTTTCGTATTTTTTTTTAAAATTTTTAGTGAATATTTTTAAAATTTTAAACAATTCTTTATTTTTATTTTTTTAGATACACCTTTAGATGTATCTAAAAAATAAAATATTTGTAAAAAAATATTTTTTAAAAAATACACAAAAATATAAAAAAATAAACTGATTTTTTTTTTTTTTTTTTTGTATTTTTGGTATTTAGTGAATTTTTTAAAGATTTTTTTTGCAAACATTATAATTTTTAAGTGTATTTATGTTAGGTATATCTAAAAATTTTTAAAAAAAAATTGCTTAAAATATTAAAAAAAATCAAAAAAAACATAAAAAAAAAAATTTTAATTGTTTGAAAAGTGAATTCGGGAATTCTCAAACCAAACAAACTGTATATGATCAGTGTGGGTCTCACATGAATGTGAGTCCCACACTATGTAAGTGTTATGTTAAAATTATAGTAAAATATTTTGTATCCCTAATATTGCTTATGCTTAATTTTGTAGTGAGGGTTTGTGTGTTGGAGTGATTGAGAATTGCATTTGAGTTCCAATCTTGCCCGTAATTGGATGGTGGTGTAGTGACAGTGGATATGATAGAGCGTTGGTGGATTGCTAGTGGTAGAAGTGGTGCCAATTTAAATGGGTTTATATGGATATGGAAAATGAGTGGGAGCACTAATTAGTGCTCCCACTAATTAGGTGACAGTGGGTCCCACCAGTAATGATGTGATGTTTTGCTCTTTGAGTTGTATTTTTTTTTTTTTACTTTTTTAATGCATTAGTGCTATTAGTGGTGGTGTTTTTAGTGGGATGAATCATTGTTGTATAGATATTCATATTCACCACATGTAAATCTAATTTAATACATTTGCACATTGTAGGAAAATTTATACTTTTTGTTAGAGAAGTTATACATTTTGTGAGATGAAAGTTATGAATTTTGAAATTATGATGTGCACCTAAAAGTCATGTATAACTAAAGTTATATTTTTGTGATTATACATTTTATGAGAAGTAAAAAATTATACATTTTGTGAAAGAAATTATGTTTTCTTGTTGCATGTCATAGCGTTCTCCCCATTTAAGTTAGGGAAAAGATTGGCGTGTACCATATTCACTTTATAATTATTACAAAAAAAAAATGACATAATTTTATACTTTTTTAGTCATAATTTTAAAAAAAGGAGTCATAACTAAATATAAAAAAAAAATTCATTATTAAATATCTCAAAATAATGTCATAAAAAAAAATAGTTATAATTAAAGAGAAAAATGACATAACTAAAAATACATATAATATGAGAGTGTATATAATAAAATTCTCCTTAAACTAGATTTGGATTGAGTTTTTTCGTTAAACAGTACAAAAAATCTATTAACCCAAAAAAGAAAAATTTGGATGTAGTATAGAAAACTCAGGTGGGCCGGCTCAAAACTTGTGGCATGAAATTTTCGGGAAAATACTACTATACATATCTCATGCTACATACACTTTTAGTTATGTCATTTTTTTCAATAGTTATGACTAATTTTTTCTTTAATTATAATATTATTTTGAGATATTTGCTTATGCATCATATAATGTTTCATTAAGATTTTTTTTTTTTTAGTTATAACTTAAAAAAATATGAAATTATGTCATTTTCTTCTTTAATTATAATGTGGATGTGGTGCACCATGAGAGAGATTTGTATACGGATAGGATATATTCACGGTACCTTATTATTGTGATTGGTGAAAAGTAGTGGAATAGGGAGATAACGTATCTCTATACTTGTATGTCTCCATACCCATTCATTTTGTTAAAAAAAATGATTTATTTTTATATTTATAATTATCCGATAAATTTAATTTTTTATATAAACAACTTTTATTGTAAAGTTTACAAAGTACATGGTTTGGATAATTAAAATGAGTTTAAATTAAAGTCTACAAGAAAAATATGAATAAATATAAAGGGCTAAAGTATTGAAGAAGGCTGATCAAAAAAAGAAGTATGAAAGGAGGGCATATAGTTGACTGTCTAACCAAGAAAATAGTTGAGTGTCTAACCCATAAAAACACTCGTGAGTTCCGGAGTTTAATATCTAACCTAGCGAAACATTTTCGATAGTTGCGTGTCAATCCCGTTCTTTTCTCAAACTCACAAATAATTTGAATAATGTTCACTTAATTTTATCACTGAATGCAATAAAAGAAAAATAATTACATAAATTAAATATAATAAGTACACATTTATGCACTATATTTGTTTGAAAAATATATATACATGTTTGATAAATTACAATAAATTCCTTTAAATTACATTTATATTTTATCCCCTTAAATTTTAAAACTCAACAGTTAAGTTATAACACATTTGTGATTGGATAGGATATATTTAAATTGATTTGATTTTTTTTAATTATAACTTAAAATATATAAAATTATATTATTTTCTTCTTTAATTATAAAGTAGATCGGGTGCATCATGAGAGAGATTTGTATGTGGATAGGATATATCCATATGGTACCTTTTATTATTGTGATTGGTGAAAAAATAGTGAAATAAGGGGATAACCTCCTCTCCATACTTGCATGTCTCCATACCCTATTCATACTTCTCTTGTGGGTCCAAATTCGAATTCACATCAATGATCCGAATAGTTTACTCTGTAGGTCCTGTAATAAAGGTCATCTATTTGAAAAAATCAATTTCATCGGACATTTATAAATACAAGAACAAATCACATTTTGTTTTATAAAATGAATAACAAACAGGATTCAATGTGTTTGGTTTCAGTTCTTTTTAAAATTGAGTATTATGTTTTTTGTATTTTTTTTTGTTTTTATTGAATATTTTTAAAATTTTAAGCATTTTTTATTTTATTTTTTTAGATACACCCTACTTAGATGTAAAATAATTGTGAAAAAATATTTTTAAAAATTAATAAATACACAAAAATATGAAAAAATATACTGAATTTTTGTATTTTTTATATTTTTGATATTCAGTGAATTTTTTAAAGATTTTTTTCACAAAAAATTATACTTTTTAAGTGTATTTATGTTAGGTGTGTCTAAAAATTTTAAAAAAAAATTGCTTAAAATATTGAAAAATTCAGTAAAAACAAAAAAAAATGAAAAATAAAAAAATAGAATTTTCTGAAAAATATTTTTAGAAAACTAAAACCAAACATGTTAATTGTAAACTTAAACAATTCATTTTGTAAAAAAAGGGATTTATTTATGTGTTTATAATTGTCTGATAAATCTAATTTTTTGTACAGATAACCTTTACTGTGAAGCCTACAAGTAAACAGTTTAGATCGTCAAAGTGAGTCTAAATTGAAGTCCACAAGAAAATTATGAATGATTATGAATAGATGAAGTAGGAAGGAAACCTTATCTTGGGGGCATATAGTTGAGGTCATGTTTGTTTATCGGAGTGGGAGGAAGGGATTGGATTGCTATGGCTGCAGTTCCTACCCACAGCGTGTTTGGTGACGATTTGGGAGAGGAGATTGATAGTCCGAAGGGCTTAGTAATTTCCCTCCGTAGAGGGATTAGCTTGACTGGGTTTTGGTTGAGTCTATTTTATATAAAATTTTTATTTTTTTTACCAAGTGCATTTGTTTGTTTTAATATTTGTCAGTAGTTTTTTTAATATAGAAATAATTTATTTATTTATTTTATATAAAAATAATTTAATAATCTCATCACTAATTATCTCCCACACTATCATCAAAATAAACACACTTTTACTTAATCCCCTCACTAGTTATCCCTATATTAACAATCTCTTCATTAATTATCTTCTCACTAACAATCTCATCCAACCTAATCCGCCAAACAAACGTGGCCTGAGTGTTTAACCTACAAAACACTTTCGACTCTTTTCCACAGTTAAGGTGCGTTTGTTTGGCAAATTAGATTAAATATGATTGTTAGTAAGGGGATGGTTAATGAAAAAACTGTTAATGTGGAGATTGTTAATGAGAAGATTAAGTAAAAATGTGTTTGTTTTGATGATTGTGTGGGAAATAGTTAGTGATGAGATTATTAAATTATTTTTATATAAAATAAAATAAAAATATGTCTATATTAAAAAATATATAAAATAAATATAATTTTATTTTTTTTTAAATACAAATAGAAGACTCCACGTAGGTAAAAAAAGACCAGCGTACACTTAATCCCCTTAAAGCATCTCCAATGGTTGAATAAAATTTTCACCAAATTTGAGTAAAAAAAAGGCATTTGGCTCAATCTGATATCAATCACTCCAACGGTATACTGTAGCTTTCATCAAAACATACCGGACGTCCGGGGGACGACCGGAAAGAGCAAAATTTGTACAATTTTGTAATTGAATTTTCAAACTTGAGGGTTACCTGGGGGGTAGACCGAGTGGTCAACCTCCCAGTGTACAAAATTTTGCACAAAATTGGTCATCCGATGGGTCATCCAGTAGAGAAAATACAATGGTAATGAATAGTGTTTTGGTGAAAGATTCAGCACATTCTCAATTTGGTGAAATTTTTTGCTTAATTCTCAATTTGATATTAGTTTGGTGAAACCATTGGAGAGAGAAAAAGTGACTTTTTCATCAAATTTCAAATCTGATGCACAATTTGATGTACCGTTGGAGATGGCCTTACTTTCAAAATCCAGTCAATGAGGAACGTCTATTAGTGTGTTTGATTTCAATTTTCTAAATTAAATTTTTAAAAAATTAATTTTTTTATTTTTTATTTTGTTGGTTTTAGTGAATATTTTTTAAATTTTAAGCAAATTTTTTACTTTTTTAGGTACACCTTATTTAGATGTATTTAAAAAGTAAATATTTGTGAAAAAAATAAAAATATGCTGACTCAAACAATGGGGGTTCAACGTGTAATTCAACAATTGGCGGGTGGAAGTGTAATTTCACACCATTTCTTTCCACCGCAATCATGGACTTAGTTTGGAATCATGATTCCCCCTTGCACTTCCTCCTTGCATTTCCTACTTGCAAGTCTATTGGGCTTACTTTTAGGCCCAATTTTGATAATCCGAAACGTTCATATTTTAAGATTTGTTCAGTATATCATACCTGTAAAAAATCAAGTTGATCGGATATCAGAAAGTATGTGTTCGGAAAACTCAAACTAAAAATTATTTTTTTAAAGAATTTAATAAATAGTTTTCCGAACACATACTTTCTGATATCCGATCAACTTGATTTTTTATAGATATAATATACTGAACAAATTTTAAAATATGAACGGTTTAGATTATCAAAATTGGGCCTAAAAGTAGGCCCAATGTACTTACAAAGAGGAAATTGTAAAGAGGGGATCTTGATTAGTTTGGAATCAGGGCGTTCTGGTGCTTAGTTGGAATCAGGGCGTTCCGGTGCTTCCCCGAAATTTCACTTCAAAGAAAATCTATACCTCATTTGAGCCTTGGACCCATATATTTATACACTCTTTAATTGATGGAACAAAGCCAGCAAAAACTTCTCCCCATATATACACAGATAGGATAAAGCCCTTCCCTTTCTCCCATTACAACTCTAATCCATTCTGTGAGTGTAGAGTGTTGAAAACGGAAATGGAAATGAGACCGTTTGAAACAGTTGTTCAACTCCCTCCGGTTGTGGCGGAGCAGCCGCCTGAATCTGCTCTTCAAGTTCCCCATCCTCTTGATCCCCCCGCCGAGCCTTCTGAATCGCTAGCCCAAGCTTCTCCTCCTCTTGATGCCCCGCCTGAACCAGTAATTCCACGCAATGCTCAGCAACAAGATCTAGAATTGCCGAAGCTAGTTGTAGCGTTCTGCTTCGCAGCAGCTTTTGAAATCGCCTTCCTATCCGTCCAGACTCGTAAACACTACCCTATAACCTTCCAATTGCTGTGTCTCTTAATGGTGTTTGCACTCGCTTTTCTCGTTGTTGCTAAATACATCGTTGCCAACTACCCAAAACCAGGCCGCTTGCTTGAGCATGCTGGACTACTCTGTGGAGTTACCGCTTTCTTTGTGGCCATCACCGTCTCTTTCCCTCTCTGCCTCAAGCTCATTTCCTGGATGGTATATGCTCTTTCATTGCTTGCCATTTCCATCTGCAATTGCGCTCCACCACTGTGAAATCCCAATGCTAATCCTGTAGCACAGGATTGTCATTCAGGTTGCTTTTTTATGGATATTAATTTTAATTATTATTAGCTGCTTTTGTTGTCACGCCCCAAGCTCCGTGACAACGCCGCACACTCATATAGGTGAGCATGCAAGGCTAAGAATCCAATCACATAACCCACAATGTAAAATACTCAAATTAAATCCTTAATTGTCATAATGCCAAAATCCATAAAAATAAATAGTTCTTCTATGAAAATGTCCACCAAGTCCACTAATTTAATCCACTGACAAAACAATAATCCAAGTACTTAAATCATGGTCCTACTCTCGGCACTCCCACATGTAAAAAAAAATCCCGCGCAGCTCTACTCTTCAGAATCTGAAAAAAAAATAAGGGTAAGCTAGATAGCCCAGTAAATAACCAACCATCACTGCCAGCTGGATCAAGTATTAAAAAAAATAATAAATAAATCGATAGCCAATAAATATAAATTTTTCTACAGTTCAATAAATGAACAATTATTTGTAAGATGGTTTCATAGCTAAAAATAAACAATGTACAATACGTTTTAAATGAAAAGCCAATGTAATAATTCAAAGTAATTCGTTGTTCAAATCGATGGTTCGATATTCAGATAGTTCAATTATTCGATTCACAAAACCCTAGTCTTAATGACTACGGTCACTTAGCCCGTGACAAGGCCCAGAACCACACATAGGCCGGTGGTAAAGCCCCAAAAGAAACTAGTTTCTGTGCCAATAAATAACCCCCATTGGCTAGGGTCCAAATCATAGTCAGACTAGAGTGATGTTCAAAATTCAAACAATACACAACTTTCAAATAAAATATTCGATATTTTCGGAATAAACATTTGGTACAATTTTCAGAATAGTTTTACAAAATATTCAAATAACTTTCATAATAATATTCGATGTTGTTTTATACTTGACCCATGTTTTATTTTAAGAGAACACGAAGGCTATAAATATATATATTTATTATTTTAAACGATTCGATAGGAATAAAAATGAACCAACAGTGATAGAGGGTTACTTACCTCAAAAGCTTAGAAATAAAATTCCAATACCAACTCCAAACACCCAGCTCCACCACTTCAATCACACAAACCTAATAAATAAAACCTCAAATAAATTAATATTTTTTACATGTTACATACACCCACAAAAGCCCCACTATATTAGATTAATGTATTGCTTTAATACCCAAGAGATCAAACCATTCAACCCAACTTTAAAGCCAAACACACCCTTACCCATGATACAAAACTCCATTGTTTCTATTACCCACCCAAAGCAAAGTTACACTTACACATTGCACCCAATTCTCAAAACTTAAGTAGGCACCTATAGATCTTCCAAATCCCCTTAATGCATTGATTGTTAAATTCCTCAACATAAACTTAATAATTAACAGTAAAGACAGATTTTACCTTAACCAATGGGTGTCCCAAAATCACCAACGTGTTGCCTCCAATCCCTATTGTAGCCTCACTTGAACCTCTCTTCTATTTTTCTTTTCTTTTTTCTTTTACCTTCTCAAACCCTAGCCGCCTATGGAGCAATTCCTAGCCTTTGTTTTGTTTGTTTTCCAAGACTTATAGGTGGGCTTATTAACCTAATTTCTCAAAGTTACAAAATTACCCATCTAAGTAATAGGAAATATAATGCCATCTCATAACTAATTCTTTGATATTAATAAATGACCCATATAAATTAATTTAATTACTAATCTATCCAATAAAATAATCCTACACACAACTTGGGTTTTACAGTCACTAGTGTACTAATTAGTGGACGATATGACATAATTTAAAAGGTTTTGGGTATTGTAATGTGATTAATGAGTGTGGTCAGTAATAATGTCATAACTAGTTGGTATACTTAGTTAGTACACTAATTGGTATATGTAGCACCACCGATAATATTTATATATGTTTGTGGCCACTCTTAATGCAGGACTAGTAGTACTTAAACTTGCATGCATAGGATTCGGGAGTTTTATACTGTTTGTAAAATGGCTTTGTTTATTGGAATTACTTCGTTCCATCAATTATTAGTATAGTTTCATTTTTTTGATTGTGCTCATTGATAGTGAATGTGTAAGGGCTAGCATATGATTGAATTGCACAGGAACTCCCATTTGCAAAATTTTCAGGATCTGGAATCTGAAATTCAATTGTTTACTTTTCCTCTTCAATTCACTGTATGATAAATTGTGGAAACTAAGAGATTGCATCGACTGTTCACAAGAAATGTGCATTTGATCCCAGAAGCAATATTATTAATGCAATTTGGTGATGGAAAACAAGTAGTGAACATTTTTGTTACTTAAGTTCGATTATTAATAAGCATGATGTGGTTGGAGGTGCTATGATTCATAGGATCGAAATATATTGGTTAAAGTGGAAGAGTATGTGACATATTGACGTATTCTGTGATTCGTATGAATTTACTTATTTAACTAAGCATAAAATCATTGATAGAAAAATGATTCGTGTAGCTAGCCACACTTGAATGGGACATAAAACTGAGCTTTGATTTGGTTTGGTTTTTGTGATGGGGCATATTCAATAAATGAATTCTATCAAAACAAGAAAAAATCTAGAAGAAAAGGGGAAAAATCCAAGGAAGAAATCCCATTGCACATATTGTCACCACTTTTCAAGATGATGTGAAACTATGTTGGAGAATCTTTTATTGAAGGCCAGCTCCTTCTTCTTCCTGTGTAATAATTTGACTAGGTAATTGGTATTTCATGTGAAAATGGTTCTGGTATCACAATTTGTAAGTATTAACAAAAAGCCTCAAAAAGCAATGAAGTTTATGCTAAGACTTCTTCTAGAATACAAAAACAATGCCACATCACAAAACAATAGGATAATCTTAAATTTCTTGTTAAAAATTCTTTTGCGGTGAAGATGACGGTCGTTAATGCACTTTGTTGTCATTTAGTTGTTAGATATCTTGATATACATTGTTGGGTCCATTTCCTAATAGTTTAAGCTTTTGAAAAAAATTGGTAATGTAACATGGTATCAGAGTTTTGGTTGAGAGAGATCTTGGGTTCAAGTCTCTCAGTTAACATTTGGTATTTTGTCCCTGTTTGGTTTCTCCCTCTTTGTTTTGTTGTTTGCTTCTCCTTCTGTTTGATTCTCTGTTTTTTTCTCCACGTGTAAGACGGGGTTGCGCTTGAGAGAGGCTGTTAGATAGCTCGATATACATTGTTGGGCCCATTTCCTAATAGCTTAGGTTTTTGAGAAAATTGGTAACTTAATACTAATGGTGGTAAAATATATATATATATATATTATTCGTGTGCCAACATTTTTTAAATGTTTCTCATGTTGACATGCTGTTGAAATGTCTGTTGACAAATTGGTGGACAATGGATCCTTGTATTGTTATTATAGTGGTTTAACTTTTCAATGTCAATGTCTTGATTGGTAGAAAATTACAAGTTAAATAAATTACACTAGCAATATTAATTTGTTGCATGATTTCTTTTCCCTTTCCTAAGTGAGAATTGCTTTTTGATGGATTCCTGACTTGTTTATGGATCTGACTCTGATAAGTTCTATAATACAAATATATATATATTGAATGGTACAACATTCCTTGTTTTTCGAACTAAAATATTAGTCTTTAATTTCATCTAATCATTAATGTCAACCATGTGGAATTGCTCTAATATGTACTGATGTTGATTGCATTTTGTTCTTTGAAGGGATTGGAAATAAGCAAAGAAGCATGAAATGGAATAACAGGTACACAATACATGTCCAGCTTCTTGTTCTTCCTGTGTAATAATTTGACTAGGTAATTGGTATTTCATGTGAAAATGGTTCTGGTATCACAATTTGTAAGCATTAACAAAAAGCCTCAAAAAGCAATGAAGTTTATGCTAAGACTTCTTCTAGAATACAAAAACAACGCCATGTCAAAACAATAGGAGAATCTTAAATTTCTGATTAAAGATTATTTTGCGGTGAAGATGACAGTCATTAATGCACTTTGTTGTCAAGATTTATTTTCCCTTTCCTAAGTGAGAATCTCTTGTTGATGGTTTCTTGACTTGTTTATGGATATGACTTTGATATGTTTTCACATACAAATATATATATTGAATCGTGTAATATTCCTTATTTTTTGAACTAAAATATTAGTCGTTGATAATCTTTAATGTCAACCATGTGCAACTGCTATAATTTGGTACCGAAGTTGATTACATTTTGCTCTTTGAAGGGATTGGAAATAAGCATAGAATAACAGGTGCACAATACATGTCCTGTTCTTGAAGTTTGTGTTTTCTGCTTTGTATTTGTATGTATGCTTCTTGAACTTGTATTCACTAGTTAATTGTTTCAAATATATGCTTCAAATTTGCATAATAGTGCTTTTTGATTATATTGATTTACAATGTGTTAGTTGCATTTAGTTTTCTTGTAAATTTGTAGAGCATTTCTTCCATGGTGCTACATCATCTATTTCTAACTGAATTATAATAAATATGGATGCATCTCATAGTGTTTTTTCATTTGAATAACATCTCATTTTTCATTTGGTAACCCAAGCTACTTGAATCTCAGTTTGCATGGCTGGATGCTGATATTTGCCATTAAAGTTATGCAAATATTGTAAAAAATTGAACTCTTTCTTTTGAAGTACCGGAGTAGTCTATAAACTAATATGCAATTCAATAGGATTATACATAGTGGCTCACAAGGCTAACTAACAACATAATCTATATCTAGGTGAGTATGAGATGGATAAATTAACTTACCAACCAGTCTCTGATAACTCTCCTTGTCAAATTAATCTTTAGTTTCATCCCCTAACATGCAATTCTGCTCCAACATGGTATCAATAGCTTTATACCCAAGCACACTTTGTCCTTAAGAAGGTCCAAAACATATGTTCTTAGTGAGATAAACACACTCTTTGAGATGTTGCAACGTCAATACTCAAGAAGTGCTTCAAGTTACCAAAGTCTTTTATCTCAAACTCCTTAGTAAGATAGCTATTCAACTTCTCCTTTTTCTATGGATCAAATATCATCAACATACACAAGGAGTGCAGTAACCTTGTTTTCATGTTAAATAAATTGGGTATGGTCATCTTGACTCTGTTTGTAGCCACATCTAAGCATAGCCCAAGTAAACCTCTCAAATCATGCTCTAGCAGACTTTGTAGGTGAAAGAGTACTTTTGGCATATTACACTAGCAATATCAGACTTTGTATGCTTCAAATTTGCATAACAGTGATTTTTTATTATATTGATTTACAATGTGTTGGTTGCATTTAGTTTTCTTGTAAATTTGTAGAGCATTATTTCCATTGTGCAACATCATCTATTTCTAACTGAATTATAATAAATATGGATGCATCTCATAGTGTTTTTTCATTTGAATAGCATCTCATTTTTCATTTGGTAGCCCAAGCTACTTGAATCTCAGTTTGCATGGCTGGATGCTGATATTTGCCAATAAAGTTATGCAAATATTGTAAAAAATTGAACTCTTTCTTTTGAAGTACCGGAGTAGTCTACAAACTAATATGCAATTCAATAGGATTATGCATAGTGGCTCACAAGGCTAACTAACGACATAATCTGTATCTAGGTGAGTATGAGATGGATAAATTAACTTACCAACCAGCCTCCGATATCTCTCCCTGTCAAATGAATCTTTAGTTTCATGCCCTAACATGCAATTCTGCTCCAACATGGTATCAATAGCTTTATACCCAAGCACACTCTGTCCTTAAGAAGGTCCAAAACATATGTTCTTAGTGAGGTAAACACTCTCTTTGAGATGTTGCAACGTCAATACTCAAGAAGTACTTTAAGTTACCAAAGTCTTTTATCTCAAACACCTTAGTAAGATAGCTATTCAACTTCTGCTTTTCTATAGATCAAATATCATCAACATACACAAGGAGTGCACTAACCTTGTTTTCATGTGACTGTTGAATAAATTGGGTATTTTCATCTTGACTCTGTTTGTAGCCACATCTAAGCATAGCCCAAGTAAACTTCTCAAATCATGCGCTAGCAGACTTTTTAAATCCTATAATGCCTTTTTAAGCTTGCACACTCCCATAAACTGAGAAATCCTCAAAGCCAGGTGGAACATCCGTAAATACTTCTTCCTCTAAGTCTTCACAGAGTAAAGCATTCGTCATATCTAATTGTTAAAGAGGCTCAATATGTTAATTCTCTAGAATAGGCCACATGAAGAGCTTTCGAAATGGCAATGCTGTGAATTTCAGTCAATTTGAGTGCTTAACTAACTTGCGATGACACAAAATTGCATGCTCATGTCAGTGAGTTTTTTCAGGACTATGTCATGTCAGAGAAATTCTACCTTGCAGCAAACATGCCTCCACATCGTCTGGCTTATTTATTCTCTTTTCTGCAAATTGTGCTTTAAGCTGTATGAAGTGTTCATGAGTACTGTCATTGCTTCTAATCTGGATTTTCACATGACTTTGTAGATACATCTCTCATTGATAACATCTAAAATAACTTCAAAAGCCTGATAAGTGATGAGCGCTTGGCCGGTCGCAATGACCTTCGGTGCTATTACTGGAATAGAACAACCAACTTCACTGGATAATTATACTTGATTGACTAGCATAAGCAAATAATATGAAGTGCCAAGCACTTAAAAGGTATTGGTCATTCTCAGTGACTCCTATTAGTTCTTCTGTGTCATTTTACATCCTTTAACATTTGCTCAATATTGATGACTGCATATTTCAATAAACTCACAGAATTTGACTTTCTTTATAGAATGCTTGCATGGCTGTGAAGCTGTAATATCTACTCAGATAGTTCTCACATCCTGATTATCTCTAGCACGTGAGTGATTTTATCTATACATTATCCACTTATTATATAAATGAGTTCAAATTTCCAGTTGCAGGATGTTGATGAATGAAACACTGTCAATGGCAGATCCTTGAACTTACCAAAAAAAGAAAAAAAAAAAAGAAAAGCAAGAAAGGTAGATCCTTCAACTTATACTAATATGATGAACAAAATATTCCAGTTCAGACTCAATTACTATATGCTGATATGCCAGTAGCTAGGGACTTCATTTTTCTTGTTTAGAGGCTTATTAGTTATTACCATCGATTTTATTGCTTTGTGTGCTATTTAACTTGTTACAAAGCCTTGTTTTTAGTGTAACTCTGTTGGATTCTACGTCAGTTTCATCGCTAAAATGAACAATTAAGATTACTGGAAAATCTGTTACTCTCAACATAGAGAATTCTAACCTGCTGAAGCTAGCATATGCTAATTTTTTATTTTGAGTCAGCTTGAGGATGGTTGCACTGTGGCAATGCATTTCTCTACTGGTTAAATGGTGGATCATCTCCCATAAAAATAAAAAGAAAAGAAAGAAAGATAGAAAGTAAAAAAAGGGAAAACAAATGGTGGATCATCAATCTTACATGACAGTAATATTCTGTTTAACTTGTTAAAAAGCCTTGTTTTTAGTGTAACTCTGCTGGGTTCTATATCAGTTTCATTGCTGATATGAACAATTAAGATTACTGGAAAATTTGTTACTTTCAACATAGAGAGCTCTAACCAGCTGAAGCAAGCAGATGCTAATTTTTATTTCGAATTAGCTTGAGGATGGTTGGACTGTGGCAATGCATTTTTCTATTGGTCAAATGGTGGATCATCAATCTTAATGACAATAATGTTTTCTGTTGTAGGCAATGTGAGGTTAGTTGGCTTTTCTAACATAAATTCTTCAACTAATTAAGGCGTAGTGATGGCTGAAGGAAATTGTTTGCTAGTGAAGATCCAGTCATCCTCTGATCAGCTGCTATTATGTAGCTTGGGTATTTTTTGTATTAACATTAACAGTTAGGGGTGAACCGCTGATATGTACCTTGGGTATTTTTTATATTAACATCAACAGTTAGGGGTGAAGAATGGAACATTTCATTTTGCATGACAACTTGGTAATTTGAAATATACTTTTATAATCATATTACTGTACAAGGGATGTTTATCTAGGACTTGTGAATAGGGATTTTCTGGACCAAACAACTCTTTGGCTCAATTGATTTGTACCCGAAGTTGACATCCTCTTACTTTTGTTTCACATCCAAGTCTTTCCTACAAACCTGTATTGTCCAACAAGATGAGGGATTTTAACTTTGTTAATTAAAAATTTCTTTTCTATGGTAGAAATGTGATTCTCGAACAATTAAGAGCTGCCATGGTAGTGAAACGGCACATGAATAAATCATCTTCTTAGAGGGAACAAGGTTTGACGAACCAAGACATTGATTATGGATGTTCTAATGAAATTCAGCTGTGACATTGAAGTTTATTTTGTGCCGTTGATGTTGTCCTGTTTCGTTACATTCTGATTTGTTTCTAAAGTGACAAAAGTTGAAGTTTCCCTGAAGTAGTCACTCAAGAATAATGTGGAGCACTCCCCAGTTGCACAAGTGACCTCTACATACTGGAGAGCTGTCCATAAGCTACTCCAGATCCAGAACACCATTTCAGAGTCCCAGAAGCACCAGGTAATTTTTCTACTCTTCAATTTTCTTTTTCTTTTTCTTTTTTGGCTGCTCTGTCTCAAATATTCTTCCCTAGCTTTCCCACTACACCTTCTGCTGCGTAAACCCTAAAGACTGCAGTGTCAACCAATTTCTTTGGTCGTTGCTCAACATCGTCTTAATTGGCCTAAGCAAATGATAGCATTTTGCTTAACTTCATCTGTCAAAATAGCCATCCAATTTATTCAAACCTGACTACTCTAACTTCCTCCATTTTTTTTTTTTTTTCGGTTGCATTCTCACTAGCCTTTGCCTCCCTCTTTGTAGTGACTTGCTATCTTTTTTGCTGCCACAGCATTCTGCATTGCTATTTGATTCCCTACAACAGCAGTCCTCCATGCACCAACTGGTCTGTTTATGCTGTCTCCTTGCTACTCATTCTCATATACACCACACTAATAAGCGTGAACGAGAACACAACAACCCCCCCCCCCCCCCCCCCCCCCCCCAAAAAAAAAAAAAAAAAAAAAAACCATGCACACGCATTTTATCCAGTATCTGTAAGAATATGAGTATGTACAATCACACAGCAGAGTATGGAAGGTTTTGTTTGAGCAATTTGCAGAGAATGAAAATGCTTTGGTGGGAAGGCTACCTACTTCAGAAATTGTTGTTGAAAATCTTCCATTGGTGTGGATGACAACAATGCACTTTGTGTGGTTTGTAAGGATGATACAAAAATTGGGGAACAAGGAAAGCAGCTACCTAGTTCACTCCTTTACCAAAGAGCATGTCATGTGCAGTAAAGTATTTTAAGCTCAGGTTTTATCTTGAAGTTTTTTTTCATGAGCATCAGATTGTATCCATTGTAGATAATGATTTCATTATGCAAATCACTTATATTTTCATCATTGTAGATAATTATGTTTTGCCCCATGTGTAATTTACCTCTTGACAAATAAGCATGTAATTTTCTTATGTCCAAGAACGTATTTCACTGTTCAATCCACAAACCATGGAGGATAATCACGTATAGATCAAATTACAAAGGGTAAATTCCACCTTACTTTGTAAAAAAAATACTCTAGTAAGGAAAAATGTCTAGGGTTTAGTATGTTTAATATTTCAATTAAAATTTGAAGGGTTTGGTGTGTTTTATATTTCAATTTAAATTTGAATAAACATGAGCTTGTTTGTACTTTTGTGTTGTTTTGACGTCCGTGTTGTAATGGTTCAATGATTTGCTCGTGTGTAGTAAGTTATTTTTCATTCAAAATTTGATTTGAATCAATAATTGGGTGAAGATTGAGGTAGAATTTTATGAAATTATAGAAGAATAAACTAGGGTGAATTACACTAACAGTTCCTATAGTTTGAGACTCGTGTTATTTTGATCCTTGATTTTTTAATTGCGACACATTTAATTCTCAATTTTGAATCTTGTTCCAAATTAGGACAATTGAAGATATCATTGCTCAATTTTAAGGACAAAGTTGTCAATTTGATAAAATATATACTAATTTGATAAAAATAAATGTCAAAAAAAATATTTTTGAATTTTTAAAAATAATTTATACCCGCCAAGATGAAATTATGTAATGATATCAAATAGAAATTAATTTAATAAAAATAAAAACAACCATCGATTACATGATCATCATCCAAACACAAAAAAATTAATTTGGTAAAATAATAAATACCTAAAAGATTTATTAATTTTACATAATTTTATCTTTAGTGAGTATAAATAATTTTTAAAAATTTAAAAATATTTTTTTGACTTTTATTTTTGTCAAATTAGTTTATATTTTATTAAATTGATGACTTTACTCTTGAAATTGAGCAATGGTATCTTCAACTGTCCTTATTTAGAACAAAATTCAAAATTTAGGATCAAATGTGTCACAATTGAAAAATCGGGGACCAAAGTGACACAAAACTCAAACTATAAGGACTGTTTGTATAATTCGCCCAATAAACTATTATAGGTGGATTGAGAAAGTGAAAGATAAAAAAAAAAATGTTATATGTATGAACACTCTTACTAACTCTTAAATGAAATGTGTTCAAATATCATTACATGTCCAAGTAATACTATATTTTTCACAATCAAATCTATTAAACTACCAATAGGTCCTACTTTGGAGACTTATTATCCAATAGGTCCTACTTTGGAGACTTATTACCCATTAAGTCCTATTTGATAAATTTATTAAGTGATAAAGACAAATTTATCAGTCTTTTTTTTTATGAATAAATTTATAGTGATAAATTTATCAGTCTCTTTGTTTTTATGAATAAATTTTTAGTGATAAATTTATCACTCTCTTATTTTTATAATGTTAAATTTATTAGTTAGGACCTCTAGGTAAATAAGTCTAGTTAATAGGACTAATTGGTAAGTACCCCTTAAATCTTTGTACTTTTAATAAAATTTTCAGTGAGAGTTTTCTCTATGACTAAATTATACTTTGTCCCTTTCAAGTTTGGTCACTTTTTTATTTTGGCCCTTAAAGTTTATTTTTTCCCCTTTATGTTTCAATTTTTTTCCCAGTTTACTTTTAAAACTAATTTTTGTTTGAAATTAAACCGAAAATGTCACAATAACTGTCACGTTACATAAAAAAAATATTATTATATTAGGATTTGAATTTGTATTAGAGGTGCGGGTTATATATAATAAATAATTTTAATGTCACATGACTATTCATGTATCCTTTTCTGTCTAATTTTTAACAAAAATTTGTTTTACCAGTATGAGCTTTATATTATTTTAGTCTTTAATATTTAAATTATGTCAATTCGATCCCCAATCTAATGTATAAAAGTATTTCACTTTGATTGTCAATATTTAAATTGTATCAATTTGATCCTCAATATAAAAAATTGTTTTAATTTAGTCACCAAATGTTTAAACTACATCCATTACTAGAGTTAGATTGGAAGATTAAATTACATCCATTAATTAAAAAAATTGAAAAAATAATCTAGTAATATATAACCACCCTCAGCTTAAAATGTTTTGCTAACCAAGTAGAATTAATTCAATTTATCACTCAGTGTTAAACATCATGAAGTAATATTAAATGAAAACTCTTCCCTAAGTTATTTACTTCTTCTCATTTTAGAGTAATTTTTCTTTTATTGGTGTTGGGATGGGAGCAGTGGCGGAGCCAAGAAATTAAATTAGAGGGGGCACTTATTAATTATAATATTAAAAAAATTTACAAAAATATTTTACATAAATTTTTACAATTGACTTCAAGAAACACTATATATATATCTATATTAGTACAATAATATATATATTTCAAGAAACATAATATATATATTATTTGTAACAAGTATATCATGAACAATAAAAAAAACAAAAAAAAAAACAAGAGTCATGGATATAAGTTTTAAAATAAATTATATAATGATAAAGTAATTTTTTATACAAAATTTTAGTAAAAATTTAATATAATAGTAATACAACGTCATCATTGATATATGATATCACCAACTAATAGTAAATAAACATATAGAGGATGAACCCCAAATGTAAAATGTTACTAACAATTCAATAAATTCCATATCTTTATTGAGATTAATAATAATTGTGTATCAATAATGATAAACATCACCATTGTATTGAAATTTTCATAGATAATAATATTGACTTATCATAATATCTTTATTTTTAATAAAAAAACAACTATTATTATTTTCATAATTTTAAAAATGTCATTAATATTTCACTCTAAATAATATTTTATAATTTTTTTTATTTAAAATATTTTCTTTATGTGTGAAAAAAAATAATAATAATAATAAAAATTCAAAACCCAGGGGGGGGGCACGTGACCCCCCTGGCTCCACTGTGGCTCCGCCGCTGGATGGGAGGTGTGTGGTGCTAAATTAATGCCGAGTTTTGTATAGTTTGATATTTGTAAATAATCTACTACAGATTAACAATAAACAAATAATATGTAGTCTTTAATAGTGATAATGAAAAAAGAGAAATAAAGTGCAAAATTATAGTAACATTTTCAGTAAGCAGACAAGTGGCTAGTCTCTTCTACAATTTTACCAAAAAAAAAAGACTGAAATTGAGACGATGGATAGACAGATATAAGAGGTCAGAGGGAACTCAAGTAGTCTTTAATCAAAGTGAAGAGAGGACTGGAATTCGAAACACCATCCAATTTCTGAAACATGATTTTGTCCATCCGGGCTTGAATTTCATCAGCAGATGCCACGCCTTGCAGTAATTCTTGCAATGTCAACTAAGATTTCTGGCAGGGTTGGCGACGGTCTTGATAGCTCAACAAGAGTAACCTTAACATTTAGGATACCTATTAGAATCAAGCCTCAATAGACGTTAAAGAAATTGAATCGACAAAATAGCAACTTCAATGTTATACATGTAAAAGAAATTGAATTGACAAACTATCAACTTCAATGTTATAGATGTAAGTATATCATGTGTACACAGGGTCCATTAGTCCATAAAGAATTTCCTGAAATAGAGATCAAAATGTAAAGGAATATTGTGATATTCTCTTTAGGGTAAGTGAAACATTATAAATTTCCACTTGACTTCAGAATGAACTCAATATCTCACGAAAACACCCATTTTTATTAAAACCTGTAGAAGGGTAAACTAAAAGGAGTTTATTAACCAACCTCTCTACCCAGGAGTATATTAGCCTTCTGCTTTGCTATAGCAACAGCATGAGAAAACCCACCAATAGCATCAACTAAATCTCGTGAAACTGCTTCTTTACCAGTCCACACTCTCCCTTGTGCGACCTCCTTTATCTTATCTTTTTTTTTTTTTGATCAACAACAAAAGCTTTATTAATAAAACTGAAAAAGGGAGAAGAGGATAAGGCATCCTCCGCATACAAAATATTGAAAAGACAACATGAAAAAGTTCCTAACCAACTAACAACAATCAAAAGCTTACAAAGCACACACCGCCAACCAATCTCTAGCTAACAAAAAGAGTGGAACTCCTTTAAATAAAGAGTTCCTCGACACCCAAAAAGAAGATAAGTGACAAACATGATCCCATAAACAATCCACCTCCCGAAACTTATCCTCAAACAACCTCTGATTTCGCTCCCACCATAGCACCCAAAAAGTTGCAAAGACCACACAAGTCCATAAAATTTTGGCTCTCTTCGATCCACCAAATGTATGAAAATCAATTAAGAGCATATGCACACCCCTTTTTGGGGCCACCCACATATCGTTTCCAACACGAAACAATCTATGCCATAGATTCAAAGCTATTGGACAATGCAAGAATAAGTGATCCACGGATTCCCCGCTCTTACAACACAGAATACACCACTGAGGATTTAAAAGACGATTTGGTCTCCTTTTCTGCAATGTATCATTGGTCAAAATTCCCCCATGAACCAAGGCCCACATGAACACCTTTACCTTTAAGGGAGCACAAGCCTTCCAAACTTTTTTACAAAAAGGGAATTGAGGAATTTGAGGATTATCAATGATGTAATCAAAAAAGGATTTACAAGAAAATATGCCAGACGGATGAAGTGCCCAAACCCTCACATCCTCCAAAAGAGGAGATAAAGAGAAGTGATCAACTCTAGATAATAAAGAAACCAACTGTGAAGTCTCTCTATCATTAAGATTTCTAGAAAAATCAAAATTCCAAGCAATTGGAGCTAATAGAGAGCAAGCCATGGAAGCAATTGAAGAATTATGAGAACGAGCCACTCGATAAAGATGCGGAAAATCCGCAGCAAAAGAAGATTGACCCATCCAAACATCCTCCCAAAACCGAACAACTTCCCCATTACCCACCCTCACAGAAAGATGTCGAGACCAACATGTAAAAATTTGAGAAATTGACTTCCAAGGAGCACGGCAACTACCCCTTAAAACCACTCGTGAACCCCTACCATTGTCCTAAATCCCATATTTGCTTCTAATAACCGAATGCCATAATGAATCAATCTCCAGTGGAAATCTCCATAACCACTTGCCAAGAAGGGCCAAGTTCCTAGCTACAATGTTACTGATAGCCAAACCCCCTTTCTCCTTAGGTAACGACACCACCTCCCAATTCACCAAATGATCCTTTTTCCCCTCATCCTTACCTTCCCAAAGAAAATCCCGCATCAACTTTTCTATTGACCTCGCCACCTTAACCGGAATCTTGAACAAAGATAAATAATAGATAGGAATTCCGCTCAAAACAGTCTTAACCAAAGTGTACCTTCCCCCTCGAGATAGTAAAGCCTTGCTCCAGCCTTCCAATCTTTTGCCAATCTTTTCCATTACTGGAGTCCAAAAAGCTTCACTCCTAGGATTACCCCCCAAAGGAAGACCCAAATACTTAATCGGAAGGGACTCTATACCACAACCTAAAAGAGACGCCCTGTTCTGAAGTTGCACTTGCTGCATATTAATGCCCACCACACTACTTTTTCCCAAATTAACCTTGAGTCCCGAAATGAGCCCAAAAATTCTCAAGATCGAATACAGGTTGAGTATGTGGTTTTCATCCCCCGTAGAAAAAAAGATAGTATCATCCGCATATTGTAAATGGGTCACACTAACTCTATCCCTCCCCACCTCCAACCCCTCGACAAGACCTGTTTCTTTAGCTCTATCAACCATCCTGCCCAAAACATCCGCCACCAAAATAAAAAGGAAGGGAGAAAGAGGATCCCCTTGTCGAAGCCCTCGCGAAGCCCTAAAACACTCCCCTGGTTTCCCATTAACTATAACTGACATATTGCAGGTCGATAAACAACCCCTAATCCAAGATCTCCACCTCCCTCCGTATCCTTTCTTATCCATAACAAAATTTAAAAATTGCCAATCCACATTGTCATATGCCTTCTCAAAATCAATCTTAAAAATAAGCCCTTCCCTCCCTGAACTCCTATATTCCTCCACTACTTCATTTGCCACTAAGACAACATCTAAAATTTGTCTACCTTTCACAAAAGCCCCTTGCACCCTAGACACTGTATCCCCTAAAGACATCCTTAGTCTTTTTGATAAAACCTTTCCCAAAATCTTATACAATGACGTTACCAAACTAATAGGCCTAAAATCTCCAATTCTAACAGCATTGACTCTCTTAGGAATTAAACAGATGAATGTGGCATTCGAGCTCAAATTAACAATTCCCGACTCATAAAATTCCAAAAACACTCTCAACAAATCCCCTTTCACCACCTCCCAACAATCTTGAAAGACAGCCATAGAAAACCATCCGGACCTGGAGCTTTATCTCTCTCACAATCAAAAACCGCCTCTCGAATTTCTATTTCATCAAAAGGCCTTTGAAGCCATATTGCAATTTCCAGATCAATGGTTCCCCATTCTAATCCTTCAATCCCCGGTCTGCTCATCTCTTCCTTCAAATAAAGTTGGGAATAAAACTCATAAATGCCACTGACAATCTGATTCTCCCTATCCTCCACAACCCCTGGACTTAATTCTAATCTCTTGATGAACTTCTTTTTTCTTTTCCCGTCTGCCACCTTGTGAAAAAATTTGAACTAACGTCCCCTTCCTTTAACCATTTAATTTTTGCTTTTTGAGCCCAATAAATTTGCTCCCTAAAAGTCAACTCCTCCAATTTCAATCTACACTCAGATCTTTCCTTTCTCAATGCCTCAGCTAAACCCCCATACGCCTCCAAATCATCTAACTCTACTATTCTACTCATCACCTCCTTTTTTGAAGATGCCAAAATCCCAAACACCTCCATATTCCAACACTTTACCTTCTCCTTGACCATCTTCAACTTTCTCATAAATTTAAAACCTTCCCAGTCGTGACAACTAGCATTGGACCACCATTCCTCAAAATTTCGCTTAAAACCTACATGCTCCAACCACATATTCTCAAATCTAAAAGGCATCGGACCCCATTTTAATGGACAACTTTCGAGCACGATAGGACAATGATCTGAAACTACTCTAGGCAACGATTCCTGTCTTGAATTGGGAAAAATCCTATCCCACCCCAAAGAATATAAAAATCTATCCAATCAGCAGCACACCAAATTCTCTTGGAGATTAGACCAAGTAAATCTGGTATTACACAAAGGAGGATCCACCAACTCACACCCTCGAATGAACGAGTCAAAATCTCTCATCCCCCTAGTCGTTCTAATCCCATTAAGTTTTTCTGAAACCGTTCTAACCACATTAAAATACCCCCCAACGCACCAATTTGGTGTACACAACCCAAATAATCCGGCGATCTCCTCCCAAAAGTCCTTTCTCCTAGAAGGCCAGTTAGGGCCATAAACACCTGTCAACCACCACTCCGAATTATCTAAGTTCCTGAACCTAATTGATAACGAAAACTCCCCCACTATTGTTTCACACTCAGAAACAATTCTCTCATCTCACAATATCAAAACACCCCCTGATCTACCACTTGCAGGCAAACAAACCCATCTCCTATGTCTAACCCCCTAAAGGCTTTGCATAAACCTTCTCTCACATTTTTCTACTTTGGTCTCCTGTAAAACAACAATGTCCGGTTGATGATGTCTAAGAAAATCCTTGATAACACCCCTCTTTTTCCGAGAGCCCAGACCCCTCACATTCCAGCTAAAAATCTTCATAAGGAAACCTTATCTCCCCTACCCGCCCCACTTCTCCTCTCGTAATTCACTGAACTTGCTAGATTCTTTAATTCCCTAGCCCCCTTTTTACTACCATCACCTTCCTTTCTAACAGCTAACCCCCTCGTGGATCTATTACTCACCCTACACGACCCAAACATATCCTTAATTCTAACTAATGACAACCCCATGACCTGCAAACGTTGCAAAAAATGAGGAATCTCACTCTCCTCAATTGGGCAAGTTGCATACTTACTCAACTCATTCAACCATCTTTCTGTTTCTTCCTTCTCTCCACTAAAACCCTGGCCCCCCTTGTCAAAATGATTCCTGGAAATCCTACACTGACTATCATTCATCTGACCTTGAGATATAGTTGCACATAAGGACTCAGACACTGAGGTAGATTGCATCACCGTGGCCCTCGAGATATCAGCTGTAACCCCTGGTAAAACAGTGTCAACAAAGGAGACATCCTGAACAGTACAAAAGGAGTTGGACTGAAGAGGCAAAGACTTCCCACCCCGAACCCCATCCCCAGAATAAGAAAAATCTGGAATAACATGTAACCCCTCTTGGACAGGTGAAACAGTTGAACCTTGGGTAGCAGAAGGACTGACCTGATTCAAAGCTTCAGGAGCCTTACCGAAATCCTCATCCAAAGTGGTACAGTCTACATGAAAGAAACGGTTGAGATCCCAGTCACTATCTACTTGCTCACCCTCACTAGTTTCCCCTTCAGACTTCGATTCCGAGCTTGTAGATGATCCATAATCCTCCAAGTTCTGCAATACTTCGTGTATCTCGAAATGGCCCTCTTCCACCTCATTAATCTGCTTTTCCGAGCTCCTTATCACCTCCATCAATTCCTGAATTCCATCCTCCGTCCTCCCATTGAAACCCTGTAAATCCCCCACTGATCTGTTGACAATATCTGCCAACCCCAAATGAATCTCCTCTGTATATATCTCTCGGCGAATGGGTTGTATAGCACGATCGACTTGAGCTGAGCCTTCGCATGGAGGAAATTGACTGACCTCCTTCATCGCAGAGCTACTTCGAAGACCCTCTACTCCATCGAACCCTGTAACCTGTTTGAAACCCGACTCCGAAACCTCAATCGGGTTGGCAAACGAGACTTTAGGGCCTTTAGAAATATTTGGGCCCCTATCAAGAGGCAGCCCAATTGTTAAATTTTCAAAATCAATTGGGCCCTTATCCTTATGAGTATGGCAAGCATCTGGGGCTGAGATCTGTGGCCCATCAACGAGGCTGTTACCTGATACTAACGCTTCGTGGGTTGAGCCCACTTCCTTACCAGGCCCATTATAATTAAAAAGGAGCCCATTCACCTTATTCTTCCCAAGCCCTCTTCCTCGATCGACCTTTGAAATTCCTCCATTATCTTCATCCCCATCGATCATATCACCCAACTGCCTTCTCATCTTCTGCGATCCACGTGTCGAGCTTGTCCCCTGAGGCTCCTCGTCTTCCCCTTCTCCGGCGCTGGGTTCACCTGAAAAAATATTTGACACCTCAACAAAAATACCTCCCTTGTTACTGTATTTCTGAACCCAAAAAACTGCTGAACTGCTTGTATATTTGGAGAAGAAAGATCGATCATGATGCTGGCTCCTTACCTGTCGCAAGGCTTTAATGGCCCAAGAAACACCCCCCAGATCTATCTTCAAATTGTAACTTCGAAGTCGATTCCTCTCAATGATCTCCACTAAACCTCCTCTGGATTCAGTATCCACCTGAATGGTGATAAGCTTCTGTTAGATTCGTAGCTCAGAAACTCCCCCACCAAAAACACTCAACCTCATTCTCTAGTGCTGCTATTTACCTCTACCCTATTTCTTTGGAACCCCCACTTCTTTGAACCCCTGCCCTTATAAACTCGTTCTTTCTCTGACCTCCTTTATCTTATCTACCTGCAACATAAAGATTGGACAGTAATGAAGCGATTGAAAGAGTACTGCATTCCATTAGTATACATAAATTGACTACCGTACAATCATTGATCTTGAATATGCCGCCTTGTCTCTAAACTGTTTGTATGCATTCTGAGCAGACTTGGCAAAGAGTTTTGCTTCATCTGATCTGCAAGAAAAATTTGATTATTATTCACAAATCACAAGTAGTCAAACCATACTAAAGTCTTGTTTGGTGCAGCTTATGGAGCTGCTTATTGCTTTTTTTATTTTGAAAATTTGTGCTGGTGTGTTGGTTTGGCCGCTTCTGAGGCAAATATAGCTGAAATAAGCTAAAAATAGCTGATAATTGGGAAGCAGGGGAAAACAAAAGCCTAACAGGTAACGGTTATCTACAATTGAGACATTAGTGGATTGAATTGACCTTGAAGACATCATTATGGAGGCATAAATAATAGCAAAAATAAACCCTCAATACAAAATTTTAATGTCATATTTCAATGAGGATGTGGGATCGTTGCATCAAGTTGATGCTGTAGAAATAATTAATGTATAGAGAAATAGAGAAAGAGAATAAATTGTATGTATTATTGATTGATGTTGAATTTTTTATTTAGAATGTATACAATAACTCTCCTATATATAGGAGAGGAAGAGAATATACTAACACACTCACCTACCACACTAATACACTCACCTACCACACTAATACTCACCTAACACACTCACATCTACCTACCACACTATACACTCACCTACCACACTAATAGCCCCCCTCAAACTCAAGGAGGATAGGGACTAACCAACTTGAGTTTGGAGAGAAAGTAACATAACAGGAAAATAATCTGACAAATAAAAATAAAAGTGGATAGGAGACACTGTATGGTCGTGTCAGACCGTTGTAGAAGACCGTATGGTTATGGCAGACCGAGGTAGAAGACAGTTTATGGGGTCATGTCGGACCGTTGTAGCAGAGAACCGAAATCAATGTCGGAACAGTTTACCGAGTCTTGTCGGACCCATATAGGAGCTAACCGGAATCAATGTCGGGACAGTTTACAGAGTCTTGTCGGACCCATATAGGAGCTAACCGGAATCAATGTCGGGACAGTTTACAGAGTCTTGCCGGACCCATATAGAAGCTAACCGGAATCAAAGTCGAGACAGTTTACAGAGTCTTGTCGGACCCATATAGAAGCTAACCGGAATCAATGTCGGGACAGTTTACAGAGTCTTGTCGGACCCATAAAAGTCGCACCCTCAAAAGGCGTGCCCAATCAAAAGACGTGCCATCAAAAGGCGTGCCCAATCAAAAGACGTGCCATCAAAAGGCGCGCCCATTTTGTCGTCTGGCGCCGAGCGGCACGCGATACGCGTGTCTGCCTTGGCTATTTAACCAAGACGGAGGCTGAGGCTGAGGCTGAACAAACCAGCTGAAAACCACTGAAAAACTCTTCGTTCTCTGAGAGAGCTACTCTGTAACACCACTGAAAAACTCTTCGTTCTCTGAGAGAGCTACTCTGTAACACTCTGTTGCCCAGAAAATGGCCTCTTCTTCCCATCCTCTCTCTCTGTTTCCGGATCTTAATGGTCCATCGAGTTCCTCTGGGCCAAGTACCCCGGCTCTTACTCAACCGAGTCTGCCCACACTATCAGTGGAGCAAGTGATGGCTACTCAAAATGATATCGAGGCCAACCACTACACGTTGAGGTCCTGCATGGAGACAGTGGCGGCGGTCACTAACCTGTCTCACCATCTGCAAAACAAGGCTTGTGAGGTATACCAGGTCAACGCCCAACTTTCCCTACTCCAGTGCATGTACAGAGATGCACGGGCAGAGATTTGTGCCTTGAAAGCTGAAAACAAGGAGCTGAAAAGGCAAACCACCTCCATGGCTAGATTTGGGGCACCTACGTACCTCACCTTTGATGGCCGGCTGGGAGCCGACTCTCTCGGCGGAAACACTGTGGTAGTTCTTGGCGGAAGTACTGGAGATGGTCCTTCGAAGGTAGACGATAAAAAGAACGACAAAAAACGGAAGAGCTCAGCGACGGAAGAGCCGAGTAAGTGAAGTTGGTGCGTGGCCGTCACCGGAGAAGAAAGAAGAAAAACAGATCCTTGGCCGTCACCGGAGAAGAAAGAAGAAAAACAGATCCCTCGTTTTTTTTTTTTTTTTTATGTAAAATGGTGATCGGGTTTGATTCCCGGGATGAATAAAATAAAGTTGGTGTGCAAATCTGAATGGTATGAATTTTATTTGAAAAAGATTAAAAAATAATGTGAAAGAAAAATAAAGAAAGAAATAATAAGAATATATTTGAAATCAAAACGAAAGGTGGAGAGTGGTTCACATGGTTTCGGGGCCCACGGTGTTGTTAAAATCAGTAATGGGGTTTGGATTTTTTTATTTTATTTTATTTTTTTATTTTATTTATTTATTTATTATTATTTTTTTGTTTAATAATAATAAGAATAATAATAATAATAATGTATTAATGGAAAGCATGTGCGCTTGTGGAGGAAAGTGGACAGACCAAGTTGGTGATGTTTAATTTAAATAAAAGAAAAGAGTGGGTTCAAAAGTAGTCTTGGTGGAGGAGAAAGGGATGAGAGAGAGAGGTAGTGGGTTGATTAAAAAAATGTTTTCATCATGAGTGTAGGCAGTGGTCATGAGGGCTGATTTAATAGCACTGGGGCTCCAATCTGGATGAGCTGCTTTGAGCAGTGCTGCTGTGTAGGCAGTGGTCATGAGTGTATGAAAAGAATCAAACTGAGACGAAGCCATGTGAGTAGGCAAAATGGACAGCGAATCACATTCCCTGGAGAAGCTGATGAAGCGCCTGACACGGTTACAGGGGATATAGTCTTTGTTCTACAACAGAAAGAGCACCCTAAGTTCAAGCGCAAGGGTGATGATATATTTGTTGAACACACCTTGACACTAACCGAGGCACTCTGTGGCTTCCAGTTTATTATAACCCATCTTGATAACAGGCAGCTCCTAATTAAATCCCAACCTGGAGAAGTAGTCAAGCCTGACCAATTCAAGGCAATAAATGATGAGGGAATGCCAATTTACCAGAGGCCCTTCATGAAAGGGAAGTTGTATATTCACTTCACTGTGGATTTCCCAGAGTCCCTCGCACCGGAGCAGTGCAAGGCTCTTGAAGCTGTGCTGCCCCCAAGGCCTTCAATGCAGGTGAGTGCGATGGAGTTGGATGAATGTGAGGAGACTACACTGCATGATGTTAACATTGAGGACGAGATGCGTCGGAAGCAGCAACAGGCCCAAGAGGCATACGATGAGGATGATGATATGCATGGTGATGACATCCAGTGGCAAACTGATACATCCACGGAGGCAGCTCGGCAGCGGATTCAGGAACAGTTGAGTGCTGTTACAGCTGGTATGGTGATGCTTGCAACCACTCAACAAGGGCTCAAGTCCTTTCTGGGATCTCTTTCTGGTACTCCCCAGGAGGTCATGGATGCCCTCTTTGAAGCTCTCTTTTCCGGTGCCGGAAAGGGGTTTTCGAAGGAGGTAGCCAAGAAAAAGAACTATCTTGTAGCTGCCACTCCGGAGGAGGGATCGCAGCTGGTTCTGCTTAATGCAATCGAGGCCTTCTGTGTTGGGAAAGCCAACCCTGAGGCGGTGAAAGAGGTTGTGACAGAGGCAGTAGGTTGAGGTCCGGCGGGCGGCCAAGGAAAGGTTGCCGCCCGCCAGAAGATGAAGAACACTAAGAGCTTAACCTATAGCTCTGATACCATGTAGAAATAATTAATGTATAGAGAAATAGAGAAAGAGAATAAATTGTATGTATTATTGATTGATGTTGAATTTTTGATTTAGAATGTATACAATAACTCTCCTATATATAGGAGAGGAAGAGAATATACTAACACAGTCACCTACCACACTAATACTCACCTAACACACTCACATCTACCTACCACACTATACACTCACCTACCACACTAATAGATGCTTCCCTTTTTCTGTATCCAAAATATACAAGCACCTATATCCTCAGCAAATCAATCAGCCATCTTACCTGAATGGTCCATGTTCAGCTACAGTAAGCTCTGTAAATCTTCTTGTTGATAAGATCCCTTTATTGAAGCCAATCTTTTCATATAGTTTTCCTAAATTAAACTTCCCTACAAGCACAAATATCAAAACATCAATAGCTATAATCTAGATCACCTAAATAGGCTTCCTTCATCGAAAGAAAAGTTAGCCCACACAATGTCTGTCACAACTTAAGCACACTAGTAACTATAGCTACATATAAAATTGTGAAGATCCCTTTTCTGATTATTTTGTGAAGATATGTGAAGAACGACAGTCATGTGATGATGCATCAAATAGAACATAACTAGATCTGCAGCATTGACTGTATTCATAACTATAATCAAAGGCCTCCAAACAGTTATTATAAATTTATCTGCCATGTTGACTAGGCATAAAATTTAGAGGCAAGTCTCTCAATCAGCTGCTCATTTTGTCATCGATAGGTAAACAAGGGCAATTAAAGAATAGGATAAGGTTTGATCAAGTATCAGTTTGTTTTGGAAACATTTTATGTTTTTCGAACAGATGTCAATAAAAAAATGTCACCCTTTCAGGAATTGCTGAATGTCAACTAAAGGCATCCACCCTATTAATTGTTATTGATTAACGATTAAGTTCTGGTTATATTGTTTAAAACCTTTTGGAATAAATGTTTTTCCTTGAGACATCGTCCATTCATCGATTAGTTGAATTTTAAAATTAAGAAATGAAATGAATAATTGTAAATAGTGGCATGCTTAAGTGTCTTAACAATATTAAAGAAAACATAAGAATGTGAATTGCTAGGTTCACCAGTAACAACACCAATTGATCCTATTAATGTAAGATCCTCTGCAACTATAACCCCTGCTGCCATTGCATATAGTATCCTCCACTAATCACCACATCAGCCGTCGATGCACTAAAAGGCTTTGAGGAAGCAAGGAGTCTAATTTCCCTCCACATTCTGTATAAGATGAACATCAAGGCCAATCAGTCAATTTCTTTTTGTTTCCTTTCTATTTTACCTCTCTGCTATGAGAAACAAAATATTAATCCAGGAATGGAGATATAAATATACATTAATTATACTAAACACAAGAAAGAACTATGTCTGAAATTCCAATTAGCTGAGTAAACTTCACCTTCTCGTGAAACCAAATATCTTTTATTAAATCTTTTGTTTACAGCTCTTATTGTTTTGATGTTTCTTTCGGCATGTTGTACCTTTCACTTCTAATGTCAATATTGTGTATGCAAGATATTTGCAAAATATTATTAAAAAATGAAGAACCGAATAATCATTTCTTTCGCATTCTTCAGCACAAGAATGTGATACCTAATGCGATAAGAGATACTAAGAATAACATTATTAAGTTTGTGATCGTCATTTCAAACAATCAGAGCACATAAGGCTCTGCCTCTCTCGAAAGCAGCTTGAATGTAAACCTCCTCCTAATTGGTAACCTACTTTATCTATTCCTTTTTCGAAAAATCTACTTCAACTGGGGATAAATGGAAACTGATTCTGAAAGTTGACTGCAAAAGGAATATATGCCACTAGCGAGTTCATTTGAGCAAAAAGTTTAGTTATTCAAACAACAGTTTGCAACGTATTGAAGGCCTGTCAAAAATATAACCTCTTAAATATTGGGTGGAACATATTGAGTTAATTACATTATTTATTAGCATGTATAACTGGATTTACTTTCAAGTTTCAACCTTTCAACTTTGGTTTGGATTTCAAGCACCCAAGAAGTGAAATTAGTCCATGGATGTTGGCACAGATTATGAAAGGCACTGCGGCAGTTAACTGGGAGTCTGACACCATTAGTTGGCCAGTTGTTTCAACCAAAGATCAGACTATAGTGTATGCAACCCCATCAATAGAATGCTCAATTGAGTCTTTAACTTCAGTGGATTAGGGAAAAATATTGATTACAGATGCACTTAGTTAACCTTTGGTTTTGATTTCAGGCTCTCAAGAAGTGGATTTAGTTGAAGTTTACACCAAAATAATCTTTTCACAGCTACTAAAATAGGACTATTCAGCAAAAGGAACAAAAAAGGAAGTTCAGCCTTTAGTGAGCTATCAATGGCGGATACAGGGAAGGGTTCTTTACATAAGATGAAGATGATGTTGACACACAACTCTGTTTTTCGTGAGCACACCAAACATGTTGAGATTTAGGGTTCATTTGGAATTGACTTTTTTCATAACTTTTTGACTCTTTATGAAAGAACATGCAAAAAAAGTAAAGAGAATGGGTTGATTTTGTATTTACCTTTTGATTTTTGGCTAAAAACTCGTGTTCCCAAACATAGCCTTATTGCCATTATGTGTGTCAATCATTTTCAACTTCGGACTTTGTCTTGCTGTTGTCTCCTCCACTATGCAGTTGGCTGATTTTTTCACAAAATCCCACACTGTTCTGTGTCTTTATTTTATCTTTGACAAACTCTTGATGCTTCCTCAACTCACATCATGACTTTGAGGGGGTGTTACGATTGTCTTTTGTTTATTTAGCTTGAAGGTAGTTTAGTCTTTGGGGTGTTATCAGGGTTTTATTTATTTATCAATCTCCTTGTTATGATTATTATGGAATAGTACGATGTTTAGTTTTCTCTCCAAAAATCTAGGCATCGCTTAGCCCTACCCCTGCACAAATTGTGAGCCTTTTTCCTTCATCTCAAAGCAAGCAAGCCACCTTCTAGCCTGTGGGTTCTGGTTCACCATCTTAAGAGTTCTATTGCTACCACTCTCACTCTCCCTCTCCTCCTAAGGCCACTTCAGCTCTCACTTAACTCTAGCCATCCACACTGAATTTCTTGTAATTATTTATTTATTTATTTTTTATCAACAACAAAGTTGGTTATGTTCTTATTTGTGCATCCTAGATGTAGTGAACAATATTAAAACATGCTTGATATAGGTCTAATGATGGGATTCAAGAGTGGGCTTGATATAGCCCATGGAATATTTCCAAGCCAACGCACTGAAATACCTTAAATCATTACTCCAAGTAATAAGCATTCTCATAGATGAATTAATTTACAAACCCTCTTATTGGAACAAGCATCATATGGTATATTCACAATTTAAACTTACTATAAAGAAACAACACTGCAGCACTTACAAATTAGATGTAAAAGCATCATCTCCAGGACTCTCAATTCGAATGACAACAGCCTTGAATCTTTTTGACTCTAGAAGAAAGAAGAAAAATTTCAGCATTGAACAGAGAAGGAAGATATATTGCAGCCCAAGCCAATTGCAGCCCACTCCAAATAGCCTACAGCTCCGCAGCCCCAATTTCTATAGATCCGATCAACATTTATTAAATCCACTTTCATTCCTTTATTAGATATCCATTCAATTCATGCATATCGAAACTGACATAACACTCACTATTCTTTGATATTCATAATGAAAGTAAATCTATTTTTCAACTTCTTCATTTCATCAAGTGAGATATACAAAATAAATCACACGCATTACACATTCATAACCTCTAAGCTTGAATCTATATCATGTGATACTATTAGAAAACAAGTCATATCTCAAATAAAATGCCTTAAGGGCTTACGTCTTTCAAGAAGTAGAACATTATCACAAAAAGAAGGATTTCTACCCGTACAATTAAGCTCAAAACCTATACAAAGATAACAACAAAAGTAAAGAGCCTTCTTGCTCCAAAATGCCAATCACAAGCCTTCAACGAGGGGAGCTTCTATTTCCACACACCACTTCCTCTCTTTCTACATTCTTTCTTAACACACACACCTAATAAATTTGAATTATTATTTTTCACTTAGTAAACATCCTATTATACCAAAAATACCCATCATCTCTAGCAACTTTTTCCGCCGGTGAGGGGTTGTAGCAGCAAGGGAGGGTGGTCACCGGAGGGGAGAGAGCGACAGAAAGAGAGACAGAGAGAGAGACACTTGTGCCCGAAATTGGAGATCGTGCGATCGTGCGATAGAGGAGAAGAAGAAGGAGGAGGAATGCAACAAAGAAAAAGAAGAAGAAGAAAATGAGAAGGTAGAGAGGGCTGATGACGGGCGGCTGCAACGGTGACAATAGTCGCGAAGGGGTAGAGGCAATGACAATAGCGACAGAAGGGTGAAGCGAAGGAAGAGGGGGTTACACCGATCGTGTTCTTAGATTTGCAGGTGAAATGGGTTACGATAGTGAAAGAAAAGGCGACGGGGAAGTGACGGAAAATGGGAGAGACGGCGGTGACAGTGGCAACGGCAACGGCAACGGCAACGGCAACGGCGGCGATGAAGGGTGGTAGTAATTTTAGGGTTAGGGTTTGAGTTGAGAGAGAAAATTAAGGTTAGGGTTTTGGTTGAAAAAGAATGGGGTATTTTGGTAATTTTATTTTGGGACAAAAATGTAATAAAAAAATATCATTACGTGTGTGGAATGAGAGGAAGTGGTGTGTGGAAATAGAAACTCCCTTCAACGAGGCAGAGGTATCTCATCAATACCTGAAAATGATTTTCCATGAAGGGTTGAGCACTAATGCCCAGTAGAGACAATATTACCAATGTATATGAGATTAACATGTGCATGATCACAAATGCAAGTGATACCATTTCATGTCAAAACGTCTTCATTTCTCATGAATGCGCCAATGCAAATCTTTCCAAAATATTCCGAGTTCTATTCATTTCAAAAGACCAATTATTAAACCGTAAATAATACCCTAGAAATTCCTAGGCATGTGTCTGCAAGTAATCTATACAGAACTACCAAAAATCTACATTCTTTGACTATTTTCTAGAAGGGCAATTGGACACTTGACTTCGCACGGGTTTATGAATTTTCACCGAGGATGTCACGCCAACTTAATTCAATTTGCAAACATTTTCTACACATCCCAGATTTTACAACATTATTTACTTTAATAATTCAATTGTAATCGATGTTCTTAATAATAATTTCTCAAAAGTTTCATAATATCCATGAATGAGAGCATGAGTATGATTATGCAATGCATGAATTGAAAATTGTTTCAATTTTTCCTAATTTCAATTCATTTCTACAACACAATAATGCAATCTTCCACCGATTGCCAAAGTATTCCACAAATGGCAATACGAGAGCATAACTAAAACGATAATTCCAATACTTTCATAATTCTCAACAATACTCAATAGTTCAAGAGGGTTAATAATTCCCAAGAAAAACCATCAATTTCCCAATTACACAATTATTTCTTGAATATTCAACATTCTGGGGTTTGTGCAAATTTAGGGCTTTGCCAATTTAAACATCAAATTTTGAAATTCAAACCTCATTTATCAATTTTAGAGAGATATCTCTAAGTTTTAAACCAAAAAAGGACAAGCCCTAGTTTTATACCGTATGTATATATATATATCAAAACCTCCATAAATTTCAAAAGTTCATATCTACAAAATACAACATAACCATGGTATGGAAAATATATATAAATAATAAAATCCCTACCTCAAATAGAGAAAAGGAGAAGGAAAGTCTCAAAAGTCGAACGTGTCGAAGTCGCAATCGATCCCAATCAAAATGAAGCTCTCGATGTACTCTATATTCCGTATCAAAGGAGTAAGGTGAAGCTCTAACTCTAACTATGGTGGATCGAAAGTTTTGTAGTGCTTGGCTAAAGATTTTAAAGAAAGAAGGGAGAGAGCTCTAAGAAAGAGAGAGTAGAGGGAGATAAAATTAAAAAAGTGAAGAAAGAGAGAGTGTATGGGTCTATATATAATATGAGTGCAAAAAGTAGGGTTTAGGCCCACAAATCTAACTAAAAAAATAGTTTTTACGCGCTGAATTTGAACAGACTGCCCAAGTGACCAAAATTGCACTCGAGCAGTGAATGAATGTTTGCAAGGTCTCAGAATTTTGCAGAATAGACCGCTCAAGCGACCAAAGTTACACTCGAGTGAAAAATTCAAGCTTGCAGTAACTCAGATCATTGATGAGTAGACTGCTTGAGCGACCAAATGTGCACTCAAGCGAAGAATCAAGGCTCGCAGTATCTTAAGTTTCAGAAACTCAGGGCTACCTAGACCTAAAGACTGCTTGTTGATACCCCATTTTGCCCCAAATCTAAGGAATTTGTAGAAAAGAAATTCACTGTTGGATCTGGAACACCCAAAAACCTTTTAGCGCAAATTTACGTTAAATATTTGCTGAGTGAGATTTCAACCAATCAAGGAAGGGAACCACGAAATGATAATGTGTAGCACCTCCCAAAGACTTGCAAGTTATGTCATCTCCTTGGTCTTTCTCTATGTGGGGTATGGACGTCATTGGTCCAATTACTCCAAAAGTATCAAATGGGTATTGCTTCATTTTAGTCGTTATCGACTATTTTACAAAGTGGATCGAAGCAGCATCCTATTCTCATGTCACAGAGAAGGTGGTAACACGGTTCATCAAGCACAATATCGTATGTCGATATGGCCTTCCTGAATCAATCATCACTGACAATGTCAAGAATCTCAACAGTAATATGATGGAAAATTTGTGTAGTCAATTCAAGATCACCTATCGCAACTTAGTGACATATCAACCTCAAATGAATGGAGCGGTCGAGGCTGCAAACAAGAATGTCAAAAGAATCCTCAGAAAAATGACGATTACATACAAAGATTGGCACGAAAAGCTTCCCTTCACACTCATGGCTTAATGGACTACTATTTGAACATCAACTGGGGCAACACCTTATTCCTTGGTGTATGGATATGAGGCCATCTTGCCGATAGAAATTGAAATTCCTTCGCTCAAAATCCTGATGGAGACCCAATTTGAGGAAGCTGATTGGGTCAGAGATTGTTATGAACAGCTCAGTCTCCTCGATGAGAAAAGAATGGCCACAATCTATCAATCTCAATGCTATCAACGTCGGGTTTCAAAATACTTTGCCAAGAAAGTCAAATCTCGAGAATTTCAAGACGGAGATTTAGTTCTTGAAAGGATTTTACCAATTTGCAGCAAGTTTGCTTCTAATTACTAGGGTCCCTTTATAGTTAAAAAAGTTCTCTCTGGCGGTATTCTCATAACCGAGATGGATGGGGAAGAATTTCCTAGCCCGATAAATTCATATTTAGTCAAATGTTGCTATGCGTAATGAAGTCCGTGAATAGCAATTGCGCAGACAAGGAATCGAAGACTATTCTCTTGAGTCAAGAAACGCCAATCTTCTCAAAATTGCTCCATCGGTCATGAGGTGGAATTTTTACTAAACAAGAACAGAAGAAGATTATGGTAATAAATTCTATACCATGGACTAGCATACAGTATAATATTCCATCGTATTAGTATGTTATATTTTTTGGCACAATTGAAATGCATCATATTGCATAACCATGTGACCTTCTCATTTAAAAAAGATAAATAAATAAATAAAAACCTTTGGTTGTATCCATCAATAAATTTCATCATACCTCGTAGAGCTATCTATTAGCTCAATCTCATCCGCACATTGCATGATAGATGCATCATACTGCATTCTTATTATACAAACATGTGTTTTGGTCAGTCACTATCAAAATTCAAATTTTTATAAAACATGTTTTCCAAAATAAGATTGCGAATTTCGACAATTTAGGTGACCTCATACACCTGAATTTTATGTTACATGGCGACTCCAAATTTTTCTTCAAAATCTTACAGTTTGAGTTTTGGCTATTGGATCGTATTCCATTTGTCACATAAAGTCTTGATTCATCTTGAATAAGATGGACCAAAAAAAATTCAGGTGCGGCTTGAGCAACCAAAGTTGCGCTTGAGCACTCAAATTTCAAACAAATGTAATTCTCTCGTCCGATCACCGTTTTGGGCAAATCAAGTGTCTAAAATGAAGTCCAGACAACAAGCTATCCAACGGTTGTAGCCTCACATAAAAATTCAAAAGAAAGAGTTAAAAGAATGAAGACTATACAAGGAACGAATATCCAAATCAATATTTTTGATCAAATCTTACTTAACTGTTACGATGACAAATCAATCAATGCCCTAGTATCAATTAAAGGATTCCAACAACAATAATAAAGAGTCAAGAAACAATTCTGTTGACTGACCCACATGATGTTTAAAACCCACAATCCATTCACCCTGATCTGATCGGATGATGCCTCCTGCTCCGGCTCGACCACTCCATTTTGCGAAACATCAAGTGGATACCATTGTTTCTCTCCGTCGACCATCGTTCTCCTCCGTTGTCGTCAACATCACTTGCCTCAATCACCATCCTCGTCCTCCTCCCTCATCGTTCCGTCGCTTGCTTGACACCACCATCTTCCTCCCTCATTGCCATCATCACCGCTTCTCCTTCATCATCCATCTGCTTATTTCGATACCGCCGGTGCCACCATCCTCCTCCATCAGCAATCTATTCTCTTCAATACCAATCTTCACCGGTGACTTTAGATCTGGCCAATTTCAACGCTGATCTACTACTTCAATGTCGATCTAGTATCATGACCCTTGTCAACGTCGAGATGTAGCCATAACATGATCGCTTCAGTTCCTATTAGTGAGATTGAGTCTGTCTGTGAACTAGATCTAATGTGTATAAAAATTGAAAGAACCAGCCCGAATAAATTCATCAGTGATAAATCTATCACTTGTTATCACTGATTATAATCAATAAACTTGTCAGTAAATTTGTTGAATTCTCTGCTATTAATTTGTATACATAACTTCTATGTCTTTTTGCTTTTTATATGTTTATTTTTGTATTTCTATCAAACTCTTTTGAAGTCTTTTTTTTATCAAGAGGACATCTAGCTCTATTTTGTATATGATGAATGTATATTTTTTTAATCTATATATAAATTTTTGTAACAATAATTTGGTGTTTGATTATTGTGCTTTATGATAATGTTAAACTTAGAAGTTGTGACAATAGTCTCCAAGTTGTTGAGCTTGTAGGAGCAGATGTTTAAACAATTGAGTTATCTATTTAAATTCACTAATTTGGAAAGTGTAAATATTAATTCCACATTAATTAATCATCTCTAATACAACTTGTTTGAATTTCTAACCTCGGTGCTTAATTTGAAACTAAAAATATTATCTTATTGTTTAATTTGGTAATCGAGTGGAGTGTATACACATTAATAGATATTCATGCTTCTATTTTCTATTTCCATTTTACCTTGGTCTAAGGTTTTGTGAATGTGTGATTGTGATGATACTATTAATTATGTTCGAATAACTATGAATTGGAGACGACATTATTTTTTCCTGAAAAATGACTAGAGAATTGTAAAAAAATGTCACTGAAAAACTATTATCACTGATGGTGGTCTTTGACGATTGGAGATGGAAACAATAGATAGCTATTGATGGTCGGAGACAATGACCGGAGGTAATAGTTGGGCTGGGTAAAGTTATCCCATTAATAATAATGGGGATGAAGAATGTGAAGAGAGAATATTTTAAGAATATTGATAATTAAAACTTATAAGTAAATAATTTTGTTTAAGAAGATGGGCATGTAAGTGCGCATTTTTTTTGGCAAATTGTGATAGTAATTCCTATATTGTGGTCCTTATATTATTTTGGTCTCTGTAATTTTAATTGGCTCGATTTTAATCCTGAATTTATGATTTTATTTTAATTTGGTTCAATCAATTACAAATCTTAGCATTTTTAATAAAAAAAATATGCATATAAGTGATATTTGTTATATTTTTTAGAGCAAAATTATAAATTTACTAACCTCAAGTTAATCTCAACTAGTGATTATTTTCAATAAAAAATATTAATGGCATTATCAATGAGATTAAATTGACATAAAATTCAAAACAAAATGACAAAATTATGCTAATTTAAAATATAAAGAGAAAAATATAGAGATCACCACACCAATGCAATTTGTCTTCTTTTTTTCTTTTTTTTTTTTACTGTAGCTGTGTCTGGCTCTTTAAACTCACAGCACCCGCAAAGCAGAACCTTTTTCTTCTTTTGAAAGTGAGACGGCCCACAAAATAAGCTTTGGTGCGGAATTCAATTGCTTTCAAATTAGGGGAAAAAAATCAATCGGTATTTGATTTCGGTTTTTTGAATTCAATTTTTTTAAATTGAGTTTTTTATTTTTCGTATTTTTTATTTTTAGTGAATATTTTTAAAATTTTAAATAATTTTTTAATTTTTTAGATGCACCTTACTTAGATGTATCTAAATAATAAAATATTTATGAAAAAATATTTAAAAAATTAATAAATACAAAAAATATACTGAATTTTTATTTTATTTCTTTTGTATTTTTTGGTATTTAGTGCATTTTTAAAAGATTTTTTTCACAAATATTATATTTTTTAAGTGTATTTATGTTAGATGTGTCTAAAAATAAAAATAAAAAAATTACTTAAAATATTAAAAAAAATCATTCAAAACATTAAAATACAAAAAATAAAAAAGTAAAATTTTCTAAAAACTAGAAACAAACAAGCTGAATCATACAACTATGATACCAAGCTCTATTATTGATATAACCATCCAATCTGCTCTTGCTTTTGACCTTTTATGTATATGTGGCAAGATAGTTATTGGGTTGATCGGGTACATTTGGAGATGGGCGTCATGTCGTCTTAGGTCGTGATCGTGTCGAGTCATTTCGAATTCGTGTCAGAATTATCTCAACACTAATCCAACCCGTTTATTATTTTGTGTTATCGTGTTGTGTCATTTTCGGTCCGTGTTCAATTTGTCTCTTGTAAACGTGTCATGTCAAAAAAAAGTCACCATTAACTAAAAATATCAAATATATGGAAAAAATTTAAAAATTTCTTCATAAGTTAAATTTAATGAAACTAATGTCTATTAAATGAAATTATTTATAAAAATATTTGATTTCAACTTAATTTTATTTTCTTAATTTATAGATATTATATTTTTTACTAGATTAACTCAAATAATAGACCAAAAAAATACATTAAGTTCAATTAAAAGTAAAAACGAAAATTATATTAAACTTAAAATTGTATTTTACATTTTTTTTAATAAATTGGATGTAATTACATAAGAAATTAAAAAACGTCATGATACTCTTTAGTGAAAATAATATTAAAATATATAACCAATTCTTCATTATTATACGGGTTATCCATGTCAATTTCGTTTTATACAAATTTGACACTAACCCAACCTGTTTAATATTTGTTTTATCGGGTCGTATTATATACGTGTTTGTGTCAGGAAATGGTCAACCCTAACTCGCTGAATTTGTGTACGGTTCGAATCATGTTATCGTGTCGTATTGCAAATTCCCACCCTTATGTACATCATTGGTATTATTGTTAAATTGAATTTTCACTCATTAATTAGGGGTTGAACTTGGACAGGTGAAGAGATTGTCCAAGTCTAGTCCGAGTTGCACAGAGAGCTAGCCAAACCCGTCCAAGCTCGAATTGCAATTTGAGGTTGTCTGCTCAAGCTCAACTTGAGTTAGATTTGAATTGCTCAAGTCGTCTGAAAAGGATAAGACTTTAAGAGCCAATGTACTGATATGATAGTCTTTACAATTTCTAAGTGACAAAACAAAAATATAAAATTTTGTGTTGTATTACTTGTGTATATAATAGATATTCAATATGATCTAACGATCTAAATTACTTTAATATCATCAAATGACTAATAATATATATATATATAATATTTGGATTTTGGGTTGATCCAGGTTATTTTGAAAAGGAAAGAAGAGGAAATGAGATTTTTTATGGGCAAGGCTTTTCTCTAGTCCATTTTGTAGATTGGACAATATTGTTGGGCCTATAGGGCCTACTACGGGGGCCCATTTCGATAATCCAAACCATTCAATGTGTAGAGCTCATCAACTACTTCATCCCTACAAAAAAATCACATTGATCGAATATCGATAGGCACTTGATCAATACACATTTTTGTCAACAATTTATTTTTAAAATCATATTTATCATTGACAAAAATATGAACTGATCGAGGGATTATCGATATCCGATCAAATGAATTTTTTGCAAAGACAAAATAATCGATAAGCTCTACATATTGAATGGTTTGGATTATCGAAATTGGACCCGTGGTGGACCCCACAAACCCAATAGCACTGTCGAGTAAACTGGAGAGAAGCTCTGCCCATTTTTTGTTGCATATTTTGATGATTAATAAGATAAGTAATAGTGATAAATGAAAAGAAATGTTGAGAAAGACAAATCACTTCAAATTTAAGTTTTATTTCTCATCAAAAGTAGTGAAACTTGATTAGAAATCAATATTTCTCTTTACAAAAAATAAAATAAAATTATAATTCCTAAACTAACCCTCTAAATACAAAGTAAATAAGATAAAAAGACATATATATTCTCTTTTAATCATTATCTATCCAAACAAAAATGTGAGAAATTATAATTATTTCTTTTATTTTCTCACTTCACTAAAAAAAACTCTAATCATTTGCTTTTTTTTTTTTTTTTTAATCATTTCACTATCCAAACAAAGTATAATTAACTTTGTTTTTGATAACTAAGGGTTGTTTGGGAACATATATTTTTAGTTTTTTTTTTTTTTTTTTTGGTTAAAATATGAGATGAAAAAAATTATGGTTTGGACGATTTTTTTTTGTTTTTTTTTTTACAAATATATGTGCAAAAAGTGAATGAAAATGAATATTTGACTTTTTGACATTTTTAATAATTTTTTTAATTTTTAAACTAAAATAATGTGTTATCAAACAAGGCCTAAATAAAATAGATAAACGAAAATCTAAATTTACTAGGCGCTCAATAAACTCCCTAACTTCAAAAAAAAAAAAAATAAATAAAATTTAAATCCACCTTTTCACATAAATTGAAAATTTGCTGCTCATTGGTGATCTACGCTAGCGATTGACACATATAATTTGTGTAATTTAAATAAATAAATAAAAATAAAATAAAATATTTATTATATGGTGTGTTATATAAGTGGTAAATGTCTTCTTTACTAGACTTATAATCTTAAGTTCGAGTTAAAAAAAGAAAAAAAAGTATACATATAATTAGAGGTGGCAAATGAACGGGTTTAGACAAATTAAAATAAGTTTTATATTTAAAATAATTTAATTTAGAAAAAATTAGTCTAAGGTCCCTCCCCATTTTTGGTAATGGAAGAGATCCACAATATTATTTTTTGATGTCTAAGGTCCCTGAACCCACACCCATCTATCACAAAGAAATTTGATATATCTCATGCTCTCTATCTCTCTCTCTCTCTCTTGCTTCTCTTCTCTCTCTCTCATCGATCTCACCTACCATTTCAAAACCCTAGAGAAATTCTCATTCTTCACCATCATCATTTTCCTCTCATTTTCTCTTCCTCCAAACAAGCCTTCCTCATCACCAATACTCAAAATCTGAGCCAAAGTTGGCTTATCCTCCTCCACTCTCACAATCATGTCTCTCTTCCTTCTCGCACTTCCCGCCCTCGCCACCGCCTCGGCCGTCACATTTCCCGTAACAGCCGCCTCGGCTTTCGCTATTTTCAACATGTTCTTGTGAAACTCCGTGTTGAGAAAAGCGAGAGCCACCTCGATCTCTGACTCTCTCTCCTTCAAAAGCTTCAGCTTCGTCTTCGTCTCTTTGAGCTCCGATTCAAGTCTATTTAGGGTTTCTGCTAATGTTTTTTGCTCTTCGTCGTCACTTTCTTGGGTTTTCATGGGGGAAAAGTTTCATTGTTTGGGAACCAAGAATGGCTTCGGAGACAATTAGAGTTCGCCAGTAAGGAGCTTTTCACCGAAGATGGCAATAACTTCTTTGACAAAGGTGAAAGGATGCAAGGTGTTGACGGTGGAGGAGTGATTCATTGTGATTCATAGATTTTCATCATATATTGATTGTGATTCATTTTCACCGATCAACCAGAACCTTGTTGGATCAGTGGTGAGCACTTTACTTTGGTTGTGTACTATTAGTATATTTATTACACTTCTCATTCTTCCTCTTCTATTCAACTGATAAAGGATTTGATTGGTAAAGGATTTAGAATTTTCTCTAGTTTCAATTTTGTCTGGTGCAGGATTTTGAATTTTCTCTGGTAAAGGATTTGACTTTTCTCTAGTTTCATAAAGAAAGGATTCTACAGAAGTAAACAAATAATCACAGAGAAATTGAATTTCTCTGGGCAAAAAATTTCTCTAGGAAAGACAGAGAATTTCTCTGGAAAAGGCATAGAATTCCTCTGGAGAATATCTCTGGGAAAGGCATGGGATTTCTCTAGGAAGTCCAGAGAAATTCTTTGGATCGAATTTTTTTTGGATCCATGTTGAGGGACTTTAGACATTATAAAAATATTGTATATCCTTTATGCTATAAAATAGTAATACCAAGGACCCTAAAAAAATCCCCCTTTAATTTAAACCTGCTTATTTAATAAAGGACGCTCGGGTGAAAAATTCAATCTAATATTTTCTTTGTTCAAAAGTCTAGGTGTTAATTTATTAGGTCCATAAAGACAATGCGAAATGGCTAAAATACCCATATATATATATATTGTTTCCAAACCAAACCCTAACCTCACTATCACATCTCGTCTCTCTTCTCTCTCTCTCATCATTTTCTGTCTATCTATTCCATCTCTTTTTACGCTCCTTCCATAGCAGCGGTGCAAATGAAAGAGCTCCGTCATTCATCTGGTTCTTCTTCATCCTCCCCCATAACCACCTCTCCTCATCTCTGCCATAGTCTTTTCCCTCCTTCGTCGAAGAACGCCAAATTCGACACATTCGCTCTGAGTAGATCTAGGTAAGTGATGGTCGAAACCCTAGGTCGTATTGAACAAGTCTGAGTTTATGTTCGATCTCGATAGGTAGAATCGATTTGAGACTCTTCTCACCATCTTCTTCTTCCATCTCCTCATCCAACAATGAATCTGACGTCGTCGCTGAGCTCTTCACTCTCCAATCCCAATCCAACTCCGATGCCATCTACCTCTCCGACCACCTCCTCCCTCGCTGTTCATCGCCAGATTTGTCCCTGAAATCGAGATTCTTTGAAGTTAGAGTCATTAGATCGGGACAAGGTTGAGTCATCGTGGAGTTGTCGATAATAGATAGATCTGGACAAGGGCTGAGTTTACCTATATCACAGATAAATCTATAATTATATAGTGATATAGATGATGAAACAAATTGCAATCTCCTATCTCTCTATCTGATCTGTTCGATTTTTTTTTTTTTTTAAATGTAAGTTTAGATTATTGTTGTGATTGTTGAACACAGATAAATTAAACATCATCTATATCACAAATAGATTTATAGTGATATAGTTGATGAAGCAAATTACAATAATTATGTGTTGGTTTCAACAGATAATGTTTGGCTTAGAGTATTGGATTGGCTTATGGATTACGAATAGTTGTTTCAAAAAATATGCTTGGTTATATTGTTAGTTTTAACAGATAAAATAAAAATTTGAAACCAATTTGTGAAAATCTGTGTGTGAAATCAATTTGTACAGATAGAACGCCGATATATGCTTAATAATTTTCAACAGATAATGGATGTATGCTTGATAAGAAAAAAAAATTTCACACAGATAGAATTTCGCACACTAAAATATTTGGACAAATAAAAAATAATTTGAACAGATAGTCAATGAAAAATCAAACAGATAAAAAAAGTCAAGGGGTAAAATTGGAAACAAAATATCCCCCAGGACTTTTCACCAAACTATTTCACAAAGCATAGATCTCTCACCAACAAAAAAATATCTATTGGACCTAATACCTTATACCTTTAAATTAGATTTATTACCAATTTTCTTTTTAATAAATAAATTTAAATAAATTGGATTAAATTAAATAAGAATTAGACAAATGATGCCCAATTGACCCACATTAAAGATTTATATTTTATGATTCAAGACTTTGTCTTCTTAGATGACATTCATTGAGAGGAGGCTCAATTTCATCTCTCTCTGCATATCTATGTGTATACATATCATATCATATATCACCATTATATATATATACAAGTAGTGTTTTTTTTTCTTTTTTAAATGGCACATTCTAAGGTCTTATTATTTCTAAAGGGCCACGTCAGCATACATTTTCGATTTACATGTAAAATTATACTGTTCTTATCTCTTACTACTTTGACAAACCTACCACAAATCCAATTAGAAATTATCCTAACCTTACCATTTTTGTATGGACTCTATTTGTTGAGAAATACTTACAAATCCTATATGGATTATATTTTAATCGTACACAATCTCCCATATATTATTCTATACAATCACAATTCACAAGAGGAAAAACCTGTACAACAACGACATTCTCAAAAAACCTTTGAACTTTGGATTTACTGTTTGGGTTATTTCTTCAATTGATGGACGATAAGTTTTTCTATATTTTGGCATCATATTACAGATGATGAATCATTTCACACACGAAGTTATTGTTGTGTTTTCCAATAAATAAATTGATTGGTTGTGTCGTGAACCTAAGGTGAATCAGAACCCTTTTGAGGACTGAAATTATTAAGGTTATAGAGATTTTGTGTCTAATTCCCCTTGAGTACTGAAAATTGAAATTATTAAGGTTATAGAGATTTTTTTGGGTCTAATTTTAGGTTGATCACTGTTTATGATTTGAGGTTGTAATTTTTTATGCATCAATGTGAATAACTCTTTCAGAAATACGTTCTCACTGATATAAGTATAAATCCTACCTTTGAGTAAACTCACCTTAAGCACTTTTTTGTATAATAAAATACTTAAATATTATCATATAAAAATATTATAATGGATCATAATCAAATACACTTGAAGTATAATTAAAGACACGATGCACTATTTTAGACATAACTAAAAACATAATGTATTAGCAAAGATCTTTTCGATTAATAACCAAAATAATACAGTATGAATCATAACCAAGTCATAATTTGTATATTATAGAATTTTTCGTACTTTTTTTTTTCACTTGTAGAAAATAAATGAATAAATATTTTGATACAAGTGGAATTCATGATTTGTGGTAAATTTAATTAACACAAATGAGGATTTGATCTCAAGTTGAGAATACACATTTTTTTTTTCTTTTTGAACTTTGAAAGAAATTATTTTTATGAGCCTTTTACATAGGACCACACAGAGTGACAAAAATTTTCACCAACTATTAGCAAATTTGTTTGTATGTGGCTTTCAATTGTTAAAATTTTCTACACAAAATATTGAGACTCAAAATCAATTTTTCATATTAACAATAAATTTATATAATATAGTCTTTCGGGTAATGTTATATGGTACATATAGCTTCAAAAGGGGTGTGTACCATATGCAAGTTATAATATTTGTAGGATTGATTATTACAAATATCATAACTAAATCCTTTTAGGGTCATAATTTAAAAAAAAAAATGAATCATACTCAGACACTACATAAATTATAATCAAAATAATGTCATAACTAACATCATAATCAGTTATAACAAACACTACAACGTACATAATCAAGTCATAACTAATACCACAAGTCATAACAAAAACTACAAACATGATAACTGAAGGCATATGGTACGCATAGAATTTCCCTAGTCAGGTCTTTTCTCTTTATTTGTTTGTATATATTCGTGCGTATATATATATATACTAGTTTAAAAAAAGACCTGTGCAAGACACAAGTCAAATGTTAAAATGCAAAAGTTTGTATGAAAATTTGTAAATTAATTAAATTATTTAAGTTGATTACTTGTGTTTTATCTTTATGAGAGCATAGACAACTTTTTTTTTTATATAAATTTTAGGCACTAAAATTTAAATGAAGCATTTTTATATATTTTATATATCTTAATATTTTAATTTAAAATATAAATACATAAATCATTAAGTCAATTACCAATTTTTAATAATATAAAAAATATCTTTCAATAAATAATTTTGATAATTTTATTATTGCATAAGAGAGTAGTTATTCATTTATTTATTTTTGTTGTTGTAGTTGCAATTTCTAGAATTATAGGTGTAATTCATATTTTAAACAAACCTCATAGGTGTATTTGTAATTTATCCAAAAATAAAATATTTCATAACTAACCAAGATTTTGTGCATAATTATGAAAAAAAAACCTTCATCTAAATTAGTAACACCATTATTGGTAAATATTACCAAGAAAAGAGGGCAAAATAGGAAAGAAAATACGAGCCTCCTAAACTCAAGCTATTCTTATATCAGTGTTCTACTTACTCCACTAGTTTATCATTTTACACCCTCCATCTCATTACACCACTAAAAAAAATGTGGTTCCCATTACACCTATTATACTACCAAAACTAACCCTAAACTAAAAACTCTTCAAAACCCTTTTAGTTTTGTCTCTTTACACCGATAGCTTTTAGTAATACAATGCTAAAGAATTTGAAGTACTCCAATACCGTGTTACCAAAGAAACTAATTTTTTTCCAACCATTTGTTGCCATTCAATTGGATGATTTAACTTTATTTAACAAGAAATAAGTTGAAGCCCATTTGCGAAGTGTCTGTTCAATGATACATTGTTATACAAATTAGATTACTCCAGTGTTATATTGCCAAACTAAAATAAATTTGTCTAGCCACCTGTCGCTTTACGTGCGTTGTAGATTGTCTTAATTGTTGTCGCATTAAAAGCATCCCTTCATTTCAATGTAATCAATGGCCCTGTTTGGTAGAACTGTGAGAAAGTGATTATAGATTATAGCTTAACAGATTATAACTTATAGCTGTGAATATAAGCTGTTAATCTATTTAGTGCAGCTGTGGGATTATGGATTTAAGCAGCAGAGTATTGTTTAGTAGATAAGCTGTAAAATAGCTTTTTTTTTGTATAATTGTCTTTTTTTTTTGCCCTTCTATGATATAAAAATGATAATTTTGTTATTTTTTTTCAATTAACATAATTAGTATTAATTAGTATCAATTTATATAAAAATTGATACATTTGATAAAAATGTAATGGCTTAATTAGTCTCAATTAATACTAAAATTATTAATTAGTATCAATTAATATTAATAATTTTTTTTTCCTTGTTTCTTTTATTTATTTTTTCTTTTCTTAATTGATACATTTTCTTTTTTTTTTTTCCCCTTGTTTCTTTCTTTTCTTAATTAATATTAATATTAATATTAATATTAATATTTATTATTTTTTTCTTTTATTTTTTTTCTTTTCTTAATGTGTCTCAATGATATAAAAATGTAAATTTTTTTTCAATTAAAAATTGATACATTTTTTTTTCTTTTATTATTAATGGCTTAATTTTTTTTCTTAATAATTTTCTTTTCTTAAAAATTGATACATTTCCTTGTTTCTTTTAATAATACTAAAAATGTAATGGCTTAATTAGTCTCAATTAATACTAAAATGTAATGGCTTAATTAGTTACAAAATATACCAATTTATTAATATTTTATAATTTAATTATTAATTAGTATAAATTAATATAAAATTTATTTCATTAATGGCTTAATAAAAAAAACAATTTTTAGTATTAATTAATATAAAATTTATTATTATTATTAATAAACAAAAAAACACTGACAATCTTTCTTCTCCAACAGCCCCTGCAGTGGGCACAGTGGCGATGGGGCGCTAGGGTTTGAGATTGCAACGGCGGAAGGGAGATCGCGGCGAAGGAAAGGGAGATCACGACGGCATGGAAGGGATCTGCTACGATCGATCGCGACGAAGGACGGGGCGCTAAGGTTTCAGATCGCGACACCGGAGGGAGAGATCTGTTGCGATCGCAATGGGTGTGGTTAGGGTTGTCGATTGCGAGCTATGGTTCGTCACTGTTCGATCGTCACGCCGTCGATGGTGAGCTCTGGTTCATCGATGGCGAGCTAGGGATTTGCCCTTCTGGTGAGAGAGAGAGAGAGAGAGAGAGGGAGAGATAACGGAGAGAGAGAGAGAGAGAGAGAGAGAGAGAGAGAGAGAGAGAACTAGAAATCACCCCGTCGCCGGAAATCGCCTCTTTGGCTCGTGTGAGGGACAAAAATGAGTGTGTTTTGGTTTATATGTATGGCACACTTGTAATAATTTGAAATTGTGAGGGGTATTTTAGCCATTTTACCCCTTACATCTCAGCTACGCACTTAAGCTAATTTTTGACTTATAAATTAAGTTTCTCCTCCCTCACTCAAAGAATAAGTTAATTTTTGACTTACAAAAAGTTATAATCTGTATTTTTAAGCTGAACCAAACACATCAAAATAGCTTAAATTAAGTTAAAAACTGAAATAAGCTGGAAATAAGTTGGAAATAAGCCCTACCAAACAGGGCCAATATCTCTTTTGGTCGTATCATACTCTTTGACATGTCAACTAACAAGGATGTTTCCTCCTCAGATAATCTACTAGCAAATTAGTACCCTTCAAGATGTTCAGCAGTCGAATAATTGTACTTGCATTGCTGCAATGAGTAGAAGCATAATCCTTCTAAGCAAAAAAAAAAAAAAAATTGAAATGATAAATGCACGGTAATGAATAACTGAATAAATTAAAAACGTTCAGCCTTAGGTTACTGAAAATGTATCTTTTATTCCACAGTGGGTTACCGGACCTATATTTTTTGTTTGATAATGTAATTTCGGATTATTTTATTTTGTTCAATTTTGATACACCAAACAAAAGTCGAAGAACACTCTTAAAAAATAAAATGAAAACCTACCAAACAAATAAAAAAACTCACTCTATTTCACTTTTTTTATGGCTCTTCACCATTATTTCTTCATCCATTGCTTTCTTTTATGATCAAAACACTATAATTCTCAATTTTTGAAAAGAGATACGTAGCTTAAAAGAAAAACTGAGAAGGGAAGAAGAGAAGTAAATATTGAAGAACAATAGGTATAAGGAGATGATAAAATATATTTAATTTTAGTCTTTTATCCTTAATAGTAATTTCACATATGGATGAAATTGGGAAGAAAAAAAAAAAATCTCATATGAATAGGAAACTAGTGGTATAAGTAGAATCACTCATCTTATATAAGTAGATATGTAATAGCAGGTGTCCAGCAATTCCAACGCAGGATGGAGTATTGATCTAATTGATTTAGCAAATGTACTCTTCAATCTACATGTTCAGCTGCAGTAAATAATTGGAAAAATCACAATCCAGTATAATTTTTTTTTATAAAAAATTCAATTTTATAGTAAATTTTATACATTTTAATAATTAAATTCAATTTTTTTTCTCCCATAAACTGTAATATTTTCGTCTTTGAAAATATCACTGATGTGTACGTTCCCTAAATAATTCCCACACCTGTACAGAGAAAAAGTTTAGACGTGTTCAGAGAAAACGTTGAGAGAGACATGATTTCAAGTCATGTATTAAAATATTTCAATTTAAATTTTTTGATTTCTCTCTCTTCAACGAAAAGTTAATTATGTAGTGAGGATTTGTACATAAAAATAATTCAGAATTGCCATTAAGCTCAAACCTGTAGAGAGAGAAAGTTCAGAGAAAGGTTATTTATTGGGGGTGTTTGGTATGGATTATTTTGGTCAATTTATATGTTTTAGTTTTGGAAATGTTATTTTAGACTGTTTTGGTTAAACTTATTTCAAATCGCTTTTGATTCTAGTAATTTATTTTAACTCAAAAAAGTTTATTCTAAGAAATTGCTCACCCTTGCTTCTGATTATCAACTTCTACTGTTGACATGTTAATTTACGATTATACCCTTAGTTTTAAAAAAAATAGAAAAAGAGCTAAATAGATTATGGATTTATTTATTTATGAAAAATGTGTACTAGTAGTGAATAAAAAGGAAAAATTACTCATAAATCCTATGTGGGGTAATGTTGATCCATTTGGTCCTAACGATTTGATTTGGAAAGGTGTATTTATGGAGCAAGGATCCTCTTCTTGACTCTCTACTTGATGGGCCATTGGGTCCACTTTTGGGCTCAATTTTGATGATCCAAACCGTTCACATTTTAAAATTTTTCATATATATCATATCTGTAAAAAATCAAATTGATCAAATATCGGAAGAACTAAAAATCGTTTATTAAAAAAAATTAAAAAAACAGTTTTATTGTTTAATAAAACTTTTAGTTCACGTAATTTTTGATATTCGATCGACTTGATTTTTTACAAGTATGATATACATAACAAATTCTAAAATGTGAACGGTTCGGATCATCAAAATTGGACTCAAAGGTGGGCCTAATAACTTATCAAGTAGGAAGTCAAGGAGAGGATTCAAGGAGAGAATCTTTGCTCGTATTGATGAGTGCTACTATTGCATTAGAATGTTACGTTTGTGAAAAATACATTAAAAAGTTTTTTAGTATTTTTTGTGTGTTACATTGAAATGTTACGTTTAGAAAAAGTACACTGAGGAGTATTTTAGTGTGTTACATTGATTGGAGTGTAACATTTAGGAAAAATAAACTAATCAGTTTTTTTGGAGTGTTATGTTGTTATGTTTGAGAAAAGTATACTAATGAGTTTTTTAGTATGTTACATTGGAATGTTACATTCTTGTTTATAATGTGAGATTTGTTACAGAATGAGAGAAAATCCAAAACCTCTATAGTATAGATTGCCCAAATATGTAATTTCACATTTGAAGAAACTCACTTTTATCTCTTAAAAATTTAACTCAAATGTGTAAATGACTACCTTTTTATGTACTTTTCACTTTAATGAGATCTTTGAATTAAAAAATAAAAGACATGACTAAATAGTTCATAAAATCACATTTTGAGATTTATTGATATTTCACTTATAAATAATAAAAATTAATTTAATTTACAACTAATAAAGGTTAAACAGTACAGAGAAAAAGTTGAGAGAAAGATGATTCGTGTATTGAAATATTCCAGTGTAAACTTTCTGCTTTTTCTCGAATGGTTAATTATGTAGCGAGGATTTGTGCGCAAAAGTAATTCAAAATTGACATTAAGCTCAAACGTGTACAGAGAGAGAGTTGATAGAAAGCTGATTTCAAGTCATGTATTAGAATATTCCGTTGTAAACTTTCTGTTTTTCTCTCTTAATAGTTAATTCTGTAGTGAGAATTTGGAGAAAATTTTATTTTTATCTATATATTTTATCTCGATGATTTACATTTTTAGATTTTAAATAATTTTAATTTTACTTTTAAAATTTTTAAAATCGTATCAATTTTACCCATATCATCATATTTGAAACAGAAAAAATTTTAAAAATTATATTTTGATCTCAAATTTCAAAAGGAAAAAAAAAATGCAAACCTATCATTTTCTCCCCGAACTCACCCTCTCCACTCTTCCTCCATTTCTTCCCTCTCTCCTCTGCCCTTGCAAGCGCTGCCACCACCGCAATCACTCAATTCTCCAATCCAACTTCTCTCAAACCCAAATGCACTCACTCACTCCGAATTCTCAACAGTCTCTGCTCTTTGTTCTCTCTCTCTCTCTCTCATTTCACATGAAGAACCAAACTTGACCCAACAAAGAATCATCTCTTCCACTTTACAGTCTCTTCACACTCATTTCACAGATCAAAGAAATACCCAGAAATGGCCTATATCTCTACATCAAAACCACCTCTTTTGAAACCTAGGTTTTACTTGATTTTAAATCCCATTTCCCTCAAATCCCTCTACTTCTTTTGCTTATCTGCTCTAGACCCACCAATCGATTCATCACTCTCTTCCAACGATCCAATCCCAAACCCAGAACTAGACTCCCTTGTTTCAGCTACACAACCGTGCTCGAAAGCCTGAATGTCGAAGTGATTGTGAATCAGAGAACCCTACGAGGTAGGCTTAGAGGATATTATATGTAGAATGATGGCCAATCGGCCTTGGATGACTCGTTTACAGAACTCAATTAGGAATTTAGTGCCTGAATTTGATCACTCACTTGTTCATAATAATGTGTTGCATGGTGCCCGAAACTCGGAGCATGCTCTCCAGTTTTTTCGGTGGGTCGAGTGAGCTGGGTTGTTCCAGCATGATAAAGAGACCCATTACAAGATAATTGAGATTTTGGGTTGAGTTTCCAAGCTCGACCATGCTCGGTGTATACTGTTGGATATGCCAAAGAAGGGTGTGGAATGGGATGAGGACATGTTTGTTATGTGATTGATAGCTATGGTAAGGCGGGTATTGTTCAAGGGAGTGTGAAGATTTTTCAAAAAATGGAAGAATTAGGTGTTGAGAGGACGATAAAGTCATATGATACTTTGTTCCAATCCAACTTGCGGCGAGGAGTGTTGTAGGGTAATGGGAGCCCAAGAACCCTCCTTATTTGCCGCGAACTTCGACGAGTTGGTTGGGGCGATAGTCCTCTATTGTTGAACCCTTCTTATTTCCCGCGAACTTTGCCTTTTTCATAGTCTAGTGCAGGGTTTGAAAATTTGGAGTGAGTGAATTTGGGTTCGAGAGAAGTTAGGTTGGAGAGTTGAGTGATTTCAACGGTGGTTGGTGGCGGTGGAAGCGCTTGCAAGAGCGGAGTTGAGAGGGAAGAATTGAAAGAAGAGGAGATAGGGTGAGTTTGTGTAGGAAATGGTGAATTTATATATGTTTCTTTTGAAATTTGGGCCAAAATATAATTTTTTTTTAAACTTTTTTCGTTTCAAATGTGATGGTAAAAGTAAAATTGATACGATTTCAAAAAATTTAAGAGTAAAATTGAAATTATTCAAAACTTAGGGATGCCATTAAAAATCAGGGCAAAGTATAAAAATAAAAATGAAATCTTCTTGAGAATTTGTCCTTAAAAGTAATTAAGAATTGATATTAAGCTCAAATCTATGGAGGGAGAAAGTTGAGAGAAAGATGATTTCCAAGTCATGTCTTAAAATATTCCTGTGTAAACTTTATGATCTTGCTCTCTTCAAAGAACAGTTAATTATGCCTTCTTTTTTTCTTTTTTTCTCTCTCTCTTCAATGAATAGTTAATAAAAAAATCTTAGGAATCTTAAATATTCTATTAAAATTTTTATCAAATACTTATCACATTGTGTTTGATTTTAATTTTTTGAATTCAATTTTTTAAAATTAAGTTTTTTATTTTTTATATTTTTTTTGGGTTTTAGTGAATATTTTTAAAATTTTAAACAATTTTTTTTTTTATATTTTTTTAGATGCACCTTCCTTAAATGTATCTAAAATGTAAAATATTTATAAAAAATATTTTAAAAAATCAATAAATGTACAAGAATATGAAAAATATACTGAACTTTCATTTTTATTTTTATTTTTTTTGTATTTTTGGTATTTAGTAAATTTTTTAAAGATTTTTTTCACGAACATTATACTTTTTAAGTGTATTTATGTTAGGTGTATCTAAAAATTAAAAAAAAATACTTAAAATATTAAAAAAAATTCAAAGAAAACAAAAAAAAATACGAAAAACAAAAAATTTTAATTTTCTAAAAAGTGAATTTAGAATTCACAAACCAAACAAACTGTATATGATCAGTGTAGATCTCACATGAATGTGAGTCTCACACTATGTAAGTGTAATGTTAAAATTATAATAAAATATTTTATATCCCTAATATTGCTCATGCTTAATTATGTAGCGAGTGTTTGTGTGTTGAAGTGATTGAGAATTGCATTTGAGTTCCAATTTTGCTCGTAATTGGATGGTGTTGGAGTGACAGTGGACATGGTAGAGCAGTGGTGGATTGCTAGTGGTAGAAGTGGTATCAATTTAAATGGATTTAAATAGATACTCATATTCAACACATGTAAATCTAATTTAATATATTTACACATTGTAGGAAAATTTATACTTTTTGTGAGAGAAGTTATACATTTTGTGAGACGAAAGTTATGAATTTTGAAGTTCTGATGTGCACTTAAAAGTCATGTATAACTAAAGTTATATTTTTTGTGGTTATACATTTTATGAGAAGTAAAAAATTATATATTTTGTGAAAGAAATTATGTTTTTTTGTTGCAGATCATAGCATTCTCTCCATTTAAGTTAGGGAAAAACTGGTGTGTACCATATACATTTTATAATTACAGAAAAAAAATGATATAATTTCATACGTTTTTAGTCATAATTAAAATTAAAAAAAGAAGTCATAACTAAATATAAAAAAGGCATAATCAAATATCTCAAAATAATGTCATAATTAAAAAAAATAGTTATAATTAAAGAAAAAAATGACTAATTAAAAATATATATAATATGAGAGTGTGTGTAATAAAATTCTCCTTAAACTAGATTTGGATTGAGTTTTCACATTAAATAGTACAGAAAACTTAGGTGAGCCGACTCAAAACATATGGCATGAAATTTTCAAGAAAATACTGTTATACATATCTCATGCTGGATACATTTTTAGTTATGTCATTTTTTTTTCTATGGTTATGACTAATTTTTTCTTTAATCATGACATTATTTTAAGATATTTGATTATGCATCATATAATGTTTCGTTATGATTTTTTTTAAAGTTATAATTCAAAAAATATGAAATTATGTTATTTTTTTCTTTAATTATAAGGTGCATATGGTGCACCATGAGAGAGATTTATATGCGGATAGGATATATCCATAATACCTTCTATTATTGTGATTGGTAAAAAGTAGTGGAATAAGGAGATAACATCCTCTCTATACTTGCATGTCTCCATACCCATTCATTTTGTTAAAAAAACATGATTTATTTCTGTGTTTATAATTGTCCGATAAATCTAATTTTTCGTATAGATAACCTTTATTGTCAAGCTTACGAAGTAGATGCTTTAGATGATCAAAATGAGTTTAAATTAAAGCTCACAAAAATAAAAATAAAAATAAAAATGGATGAATATAAAGAGATAAAGTATAGCGATCCCGGGTTTTTCCCGTTGTGTATAGTGATCCGGACTTGTTTCTGTGAATGTTAGTAGTTGCTTATATCTTGTTTGCATCCTTTCGTACTTTGTATTTGAGTTATAGGATGTGTTGGGCAGGTCTGTTACAGGTTGGTTGAACTTAGGAACCAAAAGTAGTTGCCTAGATTTTTTTGCCTTCACGCTTGAGCGGAGCTTTTGACGCTCGAGCGGGCCCTTCGTTGTTGCTTCTCCGCTCGAGCGGGTGTTTTGGCGCTCGAGCGTGATTTTTCATCTCCCAGTATTTCCTCTGCAGTGTTGGACGCTCGAGCGGGCGTTTTGACGCTCGAGCGTGAGTTTGTGTGTGACGCTTGAGCGAGGAGTTTTACGCTTGAGCGGGGACCTGGTTCAGTAAAAAGTTCTGGGAATGTGTATCCGCCGCTCGAGCAGGATTTTTGACGCTCGAACGGGAGTCTGTAAGTGACGCTCGAGCGGGGAGTTTCACGCTCGAGCGGGGCGACTCTTATATAAAACCGAGATCCGAGTTTTGGGATCACTTTTTCAACTCCATTTCTCTCTCTTACTTTTCCAAACCGCCATTAGAGACCTTATCTCTCTAGAACCTTACCTTTTCTCTAGGTATTGATCTAGTAGGAGTTGTTTCCTCACCTTTGGCCTTTACAAAAAAGTTGTTGATCGTCAAGAGCTATCTTTTGATCCAAGAATCTCGGGATTTGGAGCATTTTCGTTTTCTTCATCTTTTTCGTTGGGTGTCAACTTTTGAGGTAGGGATTCCTACTCACTCTTATGGTCTTTGACATAGACTTTTGGTTGTTTTGATAAAGTGTTGAAGTTGGGAAATTTTGGGACTTAGGGTTTCAAAATGTTAAAAGGGGGTTTTGTTATTTTGATTCTAAAATGTGTATTTTGAGTTTCAAAATAATGATATTGTTGTTGGTTGTTGATTTATGGACCATTGGGTTGTTATTGGAAAAAGGGGTAGAAAACCTTAAGTTGTTGTATAAATTAATTGGTATAATTAATTTGGAAAAAATTGTTGTTATTTGGTATTGAGTTGGAAATAATGAAATTGACTCATTATATTGTAAAATGGTGGAGTTGGACTTATTAATCGCTCACTTTTGAAAACATTGATGTTTTATCTGTTGGAGCTTCTATTATCTGTTTAGAAATAATTGCTTGGGCTACCGGTGGAGGGTAGTTTTGATTGTTATAGACAATGCATGATAATTAGGCAAACTAAAACTAATCGATTGAGTATGCTATCGAATATAGCGACTGGAATAATACATTAACTTTATGTATTGATTGATTGTATATGATCTATGTTCATATATATGTGTTGTGTGAGAGGAGATAGGGGATGTACTCCACGGTTTAGGGGAAGATAGGAGATGGACCTCTAAACCGGGTTTTGTGTGACATTGATACAGCACTACAATGTGTATCAAGTGTTGATTATAGAAGTGTTCGAATTGATTTGATATAGCACTAAAATGTATATCGTTATCAATTGTGAAGTATAGACGTGATTTTATGTTATGTTGATACAGTACCGAAATGTGTATCTTTCGTAAAGTGTGGAAATGGTTTATGTGTTATCGATACAGCATTACAATGTGTATCCGTCATGAATTTCGAAAGTGTTTTAAAGATGAGTCTAAATCTCATTAAGTTATTTGGCTAGGTGTTGAGCCTTGTTTTCAAACTCAAAGTTGAAAAAGAAATCGAAACTGAAATGAAACATGAACATAGTGGTCATGTAATGAAAATGGATTATGAATTGATTTATGGGAATTAAACATTTATCAATTGCTAATGTCTTAGTTATTGCTCATACTGTGTTTAGCATATCTCTACTAGGCGTTGGCTCATCCTATAAGGGACATTATTTTCAGGTACAGGTAGCATGCCACCTCCAAGGACATACCTTGGATGATGATGAGAGTTGAAGACTCTTTTTGTTTATTTGTTTGTATTACATGTATATCAAGCCAAGGGCTTCTTTTGTATAGAGTTAGTACTCTTCTTTTGTGTAACCAAGTGTTGACTTGGAAAGCTGTAAGCCCGTAGGGCATTTGCTTTTGTTGTTAACATGAAATACTGTTGTAAGAACTACCTTGATGAATAGAAATGGTTGACTTCTCTTATGTCAATGTATGTCTAAAGTGTCGGGTTTTATGCATTATTTTGAGGGCGTTACATATAGTATGAAGGAGAGGCATATACATATTCAATATTCAATATGTATTATTTTTATCAATAAATTTATATTAAAATATAATAATAACTAAAATTTTAACTAAACGTACTGAGATAATTTTTAAATTCAAATAGAATAGCATGCATAAGTCAAAAGAAACAAAACAAGCATTAAACTGACACGTTAATATTTACCAATCCAAACCACAGAAAAGGAAGTTCCTCATCCACCACCACATGGGGTCAGGATCCACTTCTCGCCATTCTTTTCCTAGTAATTTTCCTAGTTTATTTTCATTTGACAGTCGGTGAGTCTCTGTTTGGTGGAACTTTGGAATCATAGTTCTACTCATTACTTGAGTGTTGTATTTAGTTGGCTTTTTAAAAAATTGATTCCACATTTACTTTTTAAAACATATCTACTCGGTCATTTCTGGACTTTCGGCCGGTTGATCGGAATAGTATTTGATTTTTTTTTTATATTTTAAATAAAAAAATTTTCAGATTTTTAAATTTTTTTTTTATCGGTTTTGAATAGAATTTTGAATTATGTATTTGATTATAAAGTGTAAATTTTTGAATCAAATATCATATGTCACATCATTCATTTCAAACTCAATTCAAAACTTATAACGAAACAATTTTTTTACACTCAAATAATAATTTCAAAACTCACTAACTCAAAATATAACTCTATTATTAAATTATAATTCTCAAACTCTACTCAACGTTACTATAATTTTCCCCAAAAAGTAAAGCCTCTAATGGTGGTATATAATTTTCCCCAAAATGTAAAGCTGAGATGAGACGCTCGTGCTTGATTTAATAGATTTCTTCCCGAAATTTCCTCTACTACGCATTGCCCCTTTCCTTGTTATATAGATTTCTAGCCTTTGGATTGGATCAATCCAGGGTTATTTTGAGAAAATGATTATAATTAATTTTTTGGTTAAAAATTAATTATTTGTGAGAGAAGAAAGTGGGTTATAATCTGAGAAGTGAATTATAACCCATTTCCCAAAAGACCTTTAATGGTTCACAATTTGTGATGGACTACTGAGTTGATTTGTGAGTCTTTCAAAAGGTAAAATTGTCATTTTACTTTATTTTTTTTTATGTATTGCCGGTTTTATGTGATTTCTCTATTATGTTATTTTAGAGCATCTGTATCAGCATAATCAAAATAATAAAAAATTAAAATATAACTAGTAAATCACAAAAGTGTTCTTCCATCAGCCTCAACAAATTTTTTGTAAATTAACGTTTTGTTAAATTTGTTACAGTACCTCAACAAAAATAAAGAGGTACTGTTCATTAGTTACATAATTTTTTATTATATTTTCTGGAACAAAATTGAGCCAAAATCTTTAAACCGGTTGTCCAACCAGATGTCCGTGAATGCCTATAGTAAAAGAAGAAAAAATATTGAAAATTAGCCTAATCGGTCGACCGGCCGGTGGACCGGTCAACAACAAATATATATATATATTTTTTTTGCATTTTTTAAGAATTGTTTGGGGGCCTCCTCATTAATTTAATAAAAAAAAGAAAGAATAACAAATACAATAAGAAATTAATATTTTAATAAAATTGAGTTAGAATAAAGAATTTAATGCAGTGAATATTAAAAAAACGGTTGTGATTTGTGGCACTAATTTTTTGAGCACTAATGGCACTAATTTCTATATCAGGTAAAAAAAAAAAAAAAAAACAAAGTTACCAAAACAGGAAATTAGTGTCATTAGTGCCAGCAGTTTTAGTGCCACAAATTATTTTTCTTAAAAAAATAACTAGTTAAAATAAAAAAAAAAAGTGAAATTTGAATTAAATCAGCCTATAACAATGCTAGAGGGCCACAATTTTTGTGGCCACAATGGCTCAAAACTGCCAAAACGACGTCGTTTTGGGTGCAAAACATGCCAAAACGACGTCGTTCTGGGTGCAAAACATGCCAAAACGACGTCGTTTTAACAGTTTTGAGCCATTGTGGCCACAAAAATTGTGGCCCTCAAACATTTTCCATCAGCCTATGCGGATGCGAATATTAAAGCTGATGCGAATGCTTTTAAGCTTATGTGTTGTTCCTTGAAGTCTCCATCGTTACTGTAGCTATGGTGGGTCTCTAAACTCCGTTCGTTTTTAGAGGTAGAATAGAGGAGATTGATAGTGAGGGGATTGTTACTGAGGGGCTAAGTAAAATTGTGTTTGTTTTGATGATAGTTGTTAGGCCCCGTTTGTTTTCAGAAGAATAATGGAGGTGATTGATAGTGAGGAGATTAATAGTGAGGAGATTAAGTAAAATTGTGTTTGTTTTGATGATAGTTGTTAGTGTAGGGATTGTTAAATTATTTTTATATAAAATAAATATAAAATAAAAATAAAAATACAAAAACATTAAACATTAATATTTTTAAAAAAATGCCCAACATGTAAAAAATTTTAAAAAAATAAAAATAAAATAAAAAATTTTCAGAAAAAATAAAATAAATAAAATAATGATTTTTATTTAACAAAAAATACAAAAAATTAAATATTAATGTTAAAAAAAATGCCCGACGTGTAAAAAATAAAATAAAATAAAAATAAATTTTAAAAAAATTTATAGTCCGCCGGACTATTTTTCTAATACCAAGTCCTAAAGGCCCATCCGAATCCAATCTATAAGACCTATCTTAAGCCGTTCGGCTTATTAGTCCCTTCATCAACTCTGTAAACAAACAACACATTAAATAGGGCCCACAACTATCCCAATCCCAATCCTCCCCTTATACCTCAAAACAAACGGGGCATTAGTGCAGGGATTGTTAAATTATTTTTATATAAAATAAATATAAAATAATAAATCAAATAAAAAAAATACAAAAACATTAAATATTAATGTTTTAAAAAAAATGCCCAACATGGAAAAAAATTTTAAAAAAATAAAAAAAAATAAAAAATGTTCAAAAAAAATAAAATAAATAAAATAATGATTTTTACTTAACAAAAAATACAAAAAATTAAACATTAATGTTAAAAAAAAAATGTCCGACATGTAAAAAATAAAATAAAAAATAAATAAAAATAAAAAATTTCTAGTCCGCCGGACTATTTTTCTAATACCAAGTCCTGGAGGCCTATCTGAATCCCATCTGCAAGGCCTATCTTAAGCCCTTCGGCTTTACAGTCCCTTCCTCAACCCTGTAAACAAACAGCACATTAAATGAGGCACACAGCTATCTGTCCCCTCTCATACTCCAAAATAAGAAAAATGAGTTAGATCTCTAAAAAGAGAGCTCTAATAGAGTATTAATTTTTTTTTTCCCCTCATGTTTTATCTTTTACATCACTGTTTTTATTTTATTTTATGTGTACACCAGCTCATTAAAATTGCTACAGTGCAGCTCTTAGCACTTCTCTTAGCACTGCTGCCAAAATAAATGGGGAAAGAAGTCTTTGTCTCTGTCCTGGTGTTTTTTCAGTACTCACGCTTTGGTGTTTTTTTCACCAGCAATACTAGGTATTATGAAAAGTCCTTCATAAAAATGATCATGAAAGATTTGTGACCTTTAGATGACACTTAGAATAAAACACCACACACTAATCAAAATAATCCAAAGGTCACAAATTTTTCATGATCATTTTCATGACAAATTTTTCATGATCCCTGACATTTCCCTTTTTCCACTGCTGCCAAAATAAACGGGGAAAGAAGTCTCTATCAGTACTCAAGCTTAGTGTTTTTTCTTTTTTGAGAACAGCTTTGTTTTTTCAGTACTCAAGCTTTGGTGTTTTTTCCACTGCTGCCAAAATAAATGGGGAAAGAAGTCTCTATCAGTACTCAAGCTTTGGTGTTTTTCCCACCGCTGCCAAAATAAATGGGGAAACTTTATTTTCGAAAGAAGTCTCTATCAGTACTCAAGCTTTGGTGTTTTTTCCGCTGCTGCCAAAATAAATGGGGAAAGAAGTCTCTCTATATATATATAGCCTCTGACCTGACTTTCCAAACACCGCTTTATATATATACCTCCTCCCATTACAAATCTAATCCACACCAGCACCGTATGCATTTTGTGAAAGTGTCGGAAATGAATCCGTCTGAAACAGTTATTCAACTCCCTCCGGTTGTGGCGGTGCCGCCGCCTGAATCTGCTCTTCATGTTCCGCCGCCGCCGCTGCCTGAAGCAGTAGTTCAAGTTCCCCATCCTCTTGATGCCGCCGCCGAGCCTTCTGAATCGCTAGCCCAAGCTCCTCCTCCTCTTGATGCCCCGCCTGAACCAGTAATTCCACACAATGCTCAGCAACAAGACCTAGAATTGCCGAAGCTAGTTGTAGCGTTCTGCTTCGCAGCAGCTTTTGAAATCGCCTTCCGATCCGTCCAGACTCGTAAACACTACCCTATAACCTTCCAATTGCTGTGTCTCTTAATGGTGTTTGCACTCGCTTTTCTCGTTGTTGCTAAATACATCGTTGCCAACTACCCAAAACCAGGCCGCTTGCTTGAGCACGCTGGACTACTCTCTGGAGTTACCGCTTTCTTTGTGGCCATCACCGTCTCTTTCCCTCTCTGCCTCAAGCTCATTTCCCGGGTCGTATATGCTCTTTCATTGCTTGCCATTTCCATCTGCAATTGCCCTCCACCACTGTGAAATCCCAATGCTAATCCTGTAGCACAGGATTGTCTTTCAGGTTGCTTTTTTATGGATATTAATTTTAATTATTATTAGCTGCTTTTGGTCACATATAATATTTGAATAATGCTATATGCACCAATTAGTGTACTGATTAGTGTACCAATTGATGATATGACATAATTTAAGAGGTTTTTGATATTTGTAACGTGATTAATGAGTGTGATCAATAATAATGTCATAACTAGTGTTGGTATACTAGTTAGTACACTAATTAGTGTATGTAACACCACCGATAATATTTATATATGTTTGTGGCCACTCTTAATGCAAGCACTAGTAGTACTTAAACTTGCTTGCATAGGATTCGGGAGTTTTATACTGTTTGTAAAATGGCTTTGTTTATTGGAATTACTTCGTTTCATCAATTAACCGTATAGTTTCATTTTTTTGATTGTGCTCATTGAGGCCAAGTTTGGCATCCTCAAAAAAATTCAAAAAGTCAAAAAGTCACTATCCTATTTAAGTCACGTCATCTTATTTAAGTCACATCACTTCTCTAACACATCACTTCAAACCCAACCCAAATCCAACTCATATTTCATAAAAAGTCAAAAAGTACACTTATTTAGTTTTCCCAAACTTGGCCTGATAGTGAATGCGTAAGGGCTAGCATATGATTGAATTGCACAGGAACTCCCATTTGCAAAATTTTCAGGATCTGGAATCTAAAATTCAATTGTTTACTTTTCCTCTTCAATTCACTGTATGATAAATTGTGGAAACTAAAAGATCTCATCGACTGTTCACAAGAAATGTGCATTTGATCCCAAAAGCGATATTATTAATGCAATTTAGTGATGGAAAACAAGTAGTGAGCATTTTTGTTACTTAAGTTCGATTATTAACAAGCATGTTGTGGTTGGGGGTGCTATGATTCATAGGATCGAAATATATTGGTTCAAGTGGAAGAGTATGTGACATATTGGCATATTATGTGACTCGTATGAATTTACTTATTTAACTAAGCATAAAATCATTGATAGAAAAAATGATTCGTGTAGCCAAACACACTTGAATGGGACATAAAACTTAGCTTTGATTTGGTTTGGTTTTTTGACGGGGCATATTCAATAAATGAATTCTATCAAAACAAGAAAAAATCTAGAAGAAAAGGAAAAAATCCAAGGAAGAAATCCCATTGCACATATTGTCACCACTTTTCAAGATGATGTGAAACTATGTTGGAGAATCTTTTATTGAAGGCCAGCTCCTTCTTCTTCCTGTGTAATAATTTGACTAGGTAATTGGTATTCATGTGAAAATGGTTCTGGTATCACAACTTGTAAGTACTAACAAAAAGCCTCAAAAAGCAATGAAGTTTATGCTAAGACTTCTTCTAGAATACAAAAACAATGCCACATCAAAACAATAGAAGAATCTTAAATTTCTTATTAAAGATTATTTTGCGGTGAAGATGACTGTTGTTAATGCATTTTATTGTCATTTAATTGTTAGATAGCTTGATATACATTGTTGGGTCAATTTCCTAATAGTTTAAGCTTTTGAAAAAAATTGATAATATAACATGGTATCAGAGTTTTGGTTGAGAGAGGTCTCAGGTTCAAGTCTCTTAGTTGGCATTTGGTATTTTGTCTCTGTTTGGTTTCTCCCTCTTTGTTTTGTTGCTTTCTTCTCCTTCTATTTGGCTCTCTATTTGTTTCTCCACGTCCAAGACAGGGTTGCACTTGAGAGAGGCTGTTAGATAGCTTGATACGCATTGTTGGGCCCATTTCTTAATAGCTTAGGCTTTTGAGAGAATTGGTAACTTAACACTAATGGTGGTAAAAAAATAAAAAAATAAATAAAAATAAAAAATAAAAAATTTATTCATGTGCCAACATTTTTTTAAATGTTTATCATGTTGACATGCTGTTGAAATGTCTGTTGACAAATTGGTGGACGATGGATCCTTCTATTGTCATTATAGTGGTTTAACTTTTCAATGTCAATGTCATGATTGGTAGAAAATTACAAGTTAAATAAATTACACTAGCAATATCAATTTGTTGCATGATTTCTTTTCCCTTTCCCAAGTGAGAATTGCTTGTTGATGGCTTCCTAACTTGTTTATGGGTATGACTATGATAAGTTTTATAATACAAATATATATTGAATGGTATAACATTCCTTGTTGTTTGAACTAAAATATTAGTCGTTAATTTCATCTAATCATTAATGTCAACAATGTGGAACTGCTCTAATATGTACTGATGTTGATTGCATTTTGTTCTTTGAAGGGATTGGAAATAAGCAAAGAAGCATGAAATGGAATAACAGGTACACAATACATGTCCGGTTCTTGAACTTTATGTTCTCTCTTATGTATTTGTATGTATGCTTCTTGAACTTGTATTCACTAGTTAATTGTTTCAAATATATGCTTCAAATTTGCATAACAGTCCTTTTCTATTTTTTTCACCTTCATTCTCTTCGTCTCTTTCACTTTCCAATGCCGACCACTATTCCATTGCCCTCCATAGCCATCACCCACCCCTTCTCCAACCTCCACAACCACTGTCACCACTATGGAGGGCAAGAGAGTAGTGGTCGGCATTGGAAACTGAAGGAGACAGAGAGAATGAAAGAGAAAAATAGAGAGGACAAAGTGCAAAAATGGGAGACGAGGTGCAAGTCCATGTGTAGGGTGGTGTGGGGTGCAAGTCATGTCTGTGTGGAGTGCAAGTTCTTGGTAGATAGATTGATTTTATCAGAAACAAAAATAAAGGGCGATGGAAAAGATGGAATTGGGGTTGACGTGGTTGGAGAAGGGGGGCCAACGGTTATGATGGGTGAGGGAGTAATGGTCAACATTGGAAAGCGAAGGAGACATAGAGTCCATCACCGTCTCTTTCTCTCTCTGCCTCAAGCTCATTTCCTGGATCATATATGCTCTTTCATTGCTTGCCATTTCCATCTGTAATTGCACTCGACCACTGTGAACCACTAATACGAATCCTGTAGCACAGGATTGTCATTCAGGTTGCTTTTTTTTATGGATATTAATTATTAGCTGCTTTACGTCACATATTATAATAGATGTTTGTGCCCACTATTAGTGCAGGACTAGTAGTACTTAAACTTGCATGGATAGGATTTGGGAGTTTTAACTTCCCGCAGTAAGTATGCTATTTGTAAAATTTTCAAAATTTTCAAGATCTGGAGTCTGAAATTCATTTGTTTACTTTTCCTTTTCAACTCACTATATGATAAATTGTGGAAACTAAGAGATTGCATTGATTGTTCACAATAAATGTGCATGTGATCCCAAAAGCAATATTATTAATGCAATTTTTGGTGAACATTCTCATTATTTAGGTTCGATTATTAATAAGCATGATGAGGTTGGTTGGAGGTGCTATGATTTATAGAATCAAATATGTTGGCTCAAGTGAAAGAGTACTTTTGGCATATTATGTAATCCATGTGAATTTGTTTAATTAATTAAGTATATAAACATTGATAGAGTAGAATGGTGAAAAAAGATTTATGTAGTCGATCTCACTTGAATGGGACACAAGCCTTAATTTTAATTTGGTTTGGTTTAGTGATGGGGCATATTAAATAAATGAATTCTATCAAAACAAGAAAAAACCCAAAAGAAAAGAGGAAAAAATTCAAAGAACAAATCCCACTGCACATGTTGTCACCACTTTTCAAAATGAAGTTAGAATCTGTTATTGAAGGTCAGCTCCTCCTTCTTCCTAGGTAATCTTTGAGCATATATTTGGTACTTCACAGGAACATGGTACTGGTATCACAATTTGTAAGTATTAACAAAAAGCCCCAACAAACAATGAAGTTTCTGCAGTTGGACTATGTGTACAAATGCTTTTATTTGTTTGCCAACATCTTTAAAATGTTTCTCATGTTCAAACATCAAACGCTGTTGAAATGTCTGTTGACAAATTGGTTGATGATGGATCCTTGTATTGTTGTTGTAGTGGTTTAACTTTTCACTGTCAATGTCATGACTAGTAGAAAATTACAAGTTAAATAATTTACTCTAGCAATATCAGTTTGTTGCAGGATTTCTTTTCCCTTTCCTAAGTGAGAATCTCTTGTTGATGGTTTCTTGACTTGTTTATGGATATGACTTTGATATGTTTTCACATACAAATATATATATATATAATGGTGTAATATTCCTTATTTTTTGAACTAAGATATTAGTCGTTGATAATCTTTAATGTCAACCATGCACAACTTCTATAATTTGGTACTGAAGTTCATTACATTTTGCTATTTGAAGGGATTGGAAATAAGCATAGAATAACAGGTACACAATACATGTCCTGTTCTTGAAGTTTGTGTTTTCTGCTTTGTATTTGTATGTATGCTTCTTGAACTCGTATTCACTAGTTAATTGTTTCAAATATATGCCTCAAATTTGCATAATAGTGCTTTTTGATTATATTGATTTACAATGTGTTAGTTGCATTTAGTTTTCTTGTAAATTTGTAGAGCATTTCTTCCATTGTGCAACATCATCTATTTCTAACTGAATTATAATAAATATGGATGCATCTCATAGTGTTTTTTTTTTTCATTTGAATAGCATCTCATTTTTCATTTGGTAACCCAAGCTACTTGAATCTCAGTTTGCATGGCTGGATGCTGATATTTGCCATTAAAGTTATGCAAATATTGTAAAAAATTGAACTCTTTCTTTTGAAGTACAGGAGTAGTCTATAAACTAATATGCAATTCAATGGGATTATACATAGTAGCTCACAAGGCTAACTAACAACATAATCTATATCTAGGTGAGTATGAGATGGATAAATTAACTTACCAACCAGCCTCTGATATCTCTCCCCGTCAAATGAATCTTTAGTTTCATCCCCTAACATGCAATTCTGGTCCAACATGGTATCAATAGCTTTATACCCAAGCACACTTTGTCCTTAAGAAGGTCCAAAACATATGTTCTTAGTGAGATAAACACACTCTTTGAGATGTTGCAACGTCAATACTCAAGAAGTACTTCAAGTTACCAAAGTCTTTTATCTCAAACTCCTTAGTAAGATAGCTATTCAACTTCTGCTTTTCTATGGATCAAATATCATCAACATACACAATGAGTGCAGTAACCTTGTTTTCATGTTAAATAAATTGGGTATGGTCATCTCTACTCTGTTTGTAGCCACATCTAATCATGACCCAAGTAAACCTCTCAAATCATGCTCTAGCAGACTTTGTAGGTGAAAGAGTACTTTTGGCATATTACACTAGCAATATCAGACTTTGTATGCTTCAAATTTGCATAACAGTGATTTTTTATTATATTGATTTACAATGTGTTGGTTGCATTTAGTTTTCATGTAAATTTGTAGAGCATTATTTCCATTGTGCAACATCATCTATTTCTAACTGAATTATAATAAATATGGATGCATCTCATAGTGTTTTTTTCATTTGAATAGCATCTCATTTTTCATTTGGTAACCCAAGCTACTTGAATCTCAGTTTGCATGGCTGGATGCTGATATTTGCCATTAAAGTTATGCAAATATTATAAAAAATTGAACTCTTTCTTTTGAAGTACCGGAGTAGTCTATAAACTAATATGCAATTCAATAGGATTATGCATAGTGGCTCACAAGGCTAACTAACAACATAATCTATATCTAGGTGAGTATGAGATGGATAAATTAACTTACCAACCAGCCTCTGCTATCTCTCCCTGTCAAATGAATCTTTAGTTTCATCCCCTAACATGCAATTCTGGTCCAACATGGTATCAATAGCTTTATACCCAAGCACACTTTGTCCTTAAGAAGGTCCAAAACATATGTTCTTAGTGAGATAAACACTCCCTTTGAGATGTTGCAACGTCAATTAAGTTACCTAAGTCTTTTATCTCAAACTCCTTAGTAAGATAGCTATTCAACTTCTGCATTTTGATAGATCAAATATCATCAGCATACACAAGGAGTGCAGTAACCTTGTTTTCATGTGACTGTTGAATAAATTGGGTATGGTCATCTTGACTCTATTTGTAGCCACATCTAAGCATAGCCCAAGTAAACCTCTCAAATCATGCTCTAGCAGACTTTGTAAATCCTATAATGCCTTTTTAAGCTTGCACACTCCCATCAACTGAGAAATCATCAAAGCCAGGTGGAACATCCGTAAATACTTCTTCCTCGAAGTCTTCACAAAGTAAAGCATTCGTCATATCCAATTGTTAAAGAGGCTCAATATGTTAATTCTCTAGAATAGGCCACATGAAGAGCTTTCGAAATGGCATTGCTGTGAATTTCAGTTAATTTGAGTGCTTAACTAACTTGCCATGAGACAAAATCGCATGCTCATATCAGTGAGTTTTTTCAAGACTACGTCATATTAGAGAAATTCTACCTTGCAGCAAACTTGCCTCCACATCGTCTGGCTTATTTATTCTCTTTTCTGCAAACTGTGCTTTAAGCCGTATGAAATGTTCATGAGTACTGTCATTGCTTCTAATCTGGATTTTCACATGACTTTGTAGATACATCTCTCATTGATAACATCTAAAATAACTTCAGTGATTCCCAATTAGTTGTCGGGCAGATAACTCGGGAGTTTGATGCAAAGGAGGAAAAAATGTGATCATACAGAGACATCGATCTTCCCCTCACCCGCCTCTTCAACAATTTCCACATCAAGCATATCCCACGATCAGAGAACTCCCAAGAAGATGAAATGGCCCAGTTAGCCTCAGCAGACCAGTCAGACCTCAGTCACGGAGTTAGAATCGAATACCTAATGCACCCAACAATTCCACAAGATCAATAAGAGGTCCACTTACTCTAGAACGAGCATATTCCATGGGCACAACGCATTATCTCATTCTTAGAGCAGGGAGCATTGCTAGAAAATAAGGAGGCCGACAAGATCAGAGCTCGGTTGTCTAATTATGTTAAAAGCTTGATAAGTGATGAGCGCTTGGCCGGTCGCAATGATCTTTGATGCTATTACTGGAATAGAACAACCAACTTCACTGGATAATTATACTTGATTGACTAGCATAAGAAAATAATATGAAGTGCCAAACACTTAAAAGGTATTGATCATTCTCAGTGACTCCTATTAGTTCTTCTGTGTCATTTTACATCCTTTAACATTTGCTCAATATTGATGACTGCATATTTCAATAAACTCACAGAATTTGACTTTCTTCATAGAATGCTTGCATGGCAGTGAAGTTGTAATATCTACTCAGACAGTTCTCACATCCTAATTAGCATGTGAGTGATTTTATCTATACATTATCCACTTATTATATAAATGAGTTCAAATTTCCAGTTGCAGGATGTTGATGAATGAAACAGTCAATGGCAGATCCTTGAACTTACCAAAAAAAAAAGAAAGAAGGTAGATCCTTCAACTTTTATACTAATATGATGAACAAAATATTCCAGTTCAGATTCAATTACTATATGTTGATATGCCAATAGCTAGGGACTTCATTTTTCTTGTTTAGAGGCTTATTACCATCGATTTTACTGCTTTGTGTGCTATTTAACTTGTTACAAAGCCTTGTTTTTAGTGTAACTCTGTTGGATTCTATGTCAGTTTCATCGTTGATATGAACAATTAAGATTACTGGAAAATCTGTTACTCTCAATTTAGAGAGTTCTAAGCTGCTGAAGCTAGCAGATGCTAATTTTTATTTCGAGTCAGCTTGAGGATGGTTGCACTGTGGCAATGCATTTTTGTACTGGTTAAATGGTGGATCATCTCCCATAAAAATAAAAAGAAAAAAGAAATGAAAGAAAAGAAAGAAAGCTAGAAAGAAAACAAAGGAAAAAAAATGGTGGATCATCAATCTTTCAATCTTACATGACGATAATATTCTATTTAACTTGTTTAAAAGCCTTGTTTTTAGTGTAACTCTGCTGGGTTCTATATCAGTTTCATTGCTGATATGAACAATTAAGATTATTGGAAAATTTGTTACTTTCAACATAGAGAATTCTAACCAGCTAAAGCAAGCAGATGCTAATTTTTATTTTGAATCAGCTTGAGGATGGTTGGACTGTGGCAATGCATTTTTCTATTGGTTAAATGGTGGATCATCAATCTTACTTGACAATAATGTTTTCTGTCGCAGGCAATGTGAGGTTAGTTGGCTTTTCTAACATAAATTCTTCAACTAATTAAGGCGTAGTGATGGCTAAAGGAAATTGTTTGCTAGTGAAGATCCAGTCATCCTCTGATCAGCTGCTATCATGTAGCTTCGGTATTTTTTATATTAACATTAACAGTTAGGGGTGAACCGCTGATATGTACCTTGGGTATTTTTTATATTGACATCAACAGTTAGGGCTGATATGTACCTTGGGTATTTTTTATATTGACATCAACAGTTAGGAGCGAAGAATGGAACATTTCATTTTGCATGACAACTTGGTAATTTGAAATATACTTTTATAATCATATTACTGTACAAGGGATGTTTATCTTGGACTTGTGAATAGGGATTTTCTGGACCAAACAACTCTTTGGCTCAATTGATTTGTACCCGAAGTTGACATCCTCTTACTTTTGTTTCACATCCTAGTCTTTCCTACAAACCTGTATTGTCCAACAAGATGAGGGATTTTAACTTTGTTAATTAAAAATTTCTTTTCTATGGTAGAAATGTGATTCTCGAACAATTAAGAGCTGCCAAGGTAGTGAAACGGCACATGAATAAATCATCTTCTTAGAGGGAACAAGGTTTGATGAACCAAGATGTTGATTATGGATGTTCTAATGAAATTCAGCTGTGACATTGAAGTTTATTTTATGCCGTTGATGTTGTCCTGTTTCGTTACATTCTGTTTTGTTCCTAAAGTAACAAAAGTTGTAGTTTCCCTAAAGTAGTCACTCAAGAATAATGTGGAGCACTCCCCAGTTGCACAAGTGACCTCTACATACTGGAGAGCTGTCCATAAGCTACTCCAGATCCAGAACACCATTTCGGAGTCCCAGAAGCACCAGGTAATTTTTCTACTCTTCAATTTTCTTTTTCGGGTGCTCTGTCTCAAATATTCTTCCCTAGCTTTCCCACTACACCTTCTGCTGCGTAAACCCTAAAGACTGCAGTGATGGAGCAGCAGTGTCAACCAATTTCTTTGGTCGTTGCTCAACATTATCTTAATTGGCCTAAGCAAATGATAGCATTTTTCTTAACTTCATCTGTCAAAATAGCTCCAATTTATTCAAACCTGACTACTCTTACTTCCTCCAATTTTTTTTTTCCCTTGCATTCTTACTAACCTTTACCTCCCTCTTTGTAGTGAGTTACCTATCATTTGATTCCCTACAACAGCAGTCCTCACATGCACCAACTGGTCTGTTTATGCTGTCTCTTTGCTACTTATTCTCATATACACCACACATAAGCATGAATGAGAACCCCCCCCCCCCCCCCCCCCCCCCAAAAAAAAAAAAAACACACGCACGCATTTTATCCAGTATCTGTTAGAATATGAGTATGTACACTCACACAGCAGAGTACGGAAGGTTTTGTTTGAGCAATTTGCAAAGAATGAAAATGCCTTGGTGGGAAGGCTACCTACTTCAGAAATTGTTGTTGAAAATCTTCCATTGTTGTTTGTGGATGACTACAATGCACTTTGTGTGGTTTGTAAGGATGATACAAAAATTGGGGAACAAGGAAAGCAGCTACCTAGTTCACTCCTTTACCAAAGAGCATGTCATGTGCAGTGAAGTATTCTAAGCTCAGGTTTCATCTTGAAGTTTTTTTTCATGAGCATCAGATTGTATCCATTGTATGTAATGATGTTGAATAGTCTCATTGTGCAAATCACTTATCTTTTCATCATTGTAGATAATTATGTTTTGCCCCATGTGTAATTTACGGCCTGATAAATGAGCATGTAATTCCCTTATGTCCAAGGACGTATTTCATTGTTCAATCCACAAACCATAGATGATAATCACACATAGATCAAATTACAAAGGGTAAAATCCACCATACTTTGGAAAAAATACTCTAGCAAGGAAAAATGGCTAGGATTTAGTGTGTTTAATATTTCAATTAAAATTTGAAGGGTTTAGTGTATTTTATATTTCAATTAAAATTTAAATAAACATGATGTTTGTACTTTTGTGTTCTCACGTCCATGTTGTAATGGTTCAATGATTTGTTCGTGTAGTAAGTTATTTTTCTGTCAAACTTTGATTTGAATCAATAATTGGGTGAAGCTTGAGGTAGAATTTTATAAAATTATAGAAGAATTTATTATAGGTGGATTGAGAAAGTGAAAGATAAAAAATTTAAGAAAAAGAATAACGAAAACTAAAACTCTTAATGAAAAATACACGTTCAAATATCATTAGATGTCCAAGTGTTACTATATTTTTTACAATCAATTCTATTTAATTTTTTGTACTTTTAATAAGATTTTTAGAGAGTTTTCTATATGGGTAAATTATACTTTGCCTCCTTTAAGTTTGTCCACTTTTTCACTTTGGACTTTAAAGTTTTATTTTTATCCCACTTTCTATATTATTCAAGTAGAATATTTAATGAAAGATCTTTGTAGTAGGTATCATAATTTTATGAGCTTTATATCATTTTGGTTTAAATTATGTCAATTCTATCCCCAATCCAATGTATAAAAGTGTTTCAATTTGATCGCCAATATTTAAATTTTGTCAATTCGATTCTCAAAAAAAAAAAAAAAAAAAGAGTTTCAATTTGATCACCAAATGTTTAAACTGCATCTGTTACTAGAGTCAGATTGAAAGATTAAACTGCGTCCACTAATAACAAAAATTGAAAAAAAAAAATTAGTAATATATAACCACCCTCAGCTTAAAATGTTTTGCTAACCAACTAGGATTAATTCAATTTATCACTTAGTGTTAAACATCATTAAATAATATTAAATGAAACTCTTTCCTAATTTATTTCTTCCTATTTTAGAGTAATTTTTCTTTTATTGGTGTTTGATGGGAGGTCTGTGGTGCTAAATTATTGCCGAGTTTAGTATAGTTTGATATTTGTAAATAATCTACTACAGATTAACAATAAACAAATAACATGTAGCTCTCACACAAAAAGTGAAAATGAAAAAGGAGAAATAAAGGGCAAAATTATAGTAACATTTACAGTAAGCAGACAAGTGGCTCATCTCTTCTACATTTTTACCAAAAAAAAATAAATAAATAAAATTTAGACGATGGATAGACAGATATAAGAGGTCAGAGGAAACTCAAATAGTCTTTAATCAAAGTGAAGAGAGGACCGGAATTTGAAAAACCATCCAGTTTCTGAAACATGACTCCATCCATCCGGGGCTTGAATTTCATCAGAAGATGCCAAGTCTTGCAGTAATTCTTGCAATGTCCTATCCACCCCAACCACAGTGTTACCAATGCCAACTAAGATTTCCGGCAGGGTTGGCGACGGTCTTGATAGCTCAACAAGAGTAACCTTAACATTCAGGATACCTAGTAGAATCAAGCCTCAATAGACGTAAAAGAAATTGAATCGACAAACAAGCAACTTCAATGTTATACATGTAAAAGAAACTGAATTGACAAACTATCAACTTCAATGTTATACATGTAGCATATCATGTGTACACTGGGTCCATTAGTCCATAAAGAATTTCCGGAAATAGAGATCAAAATGTAAAGGAATGTTGTGATATTCTCTTTAGGGTAAGCGTGACATTACAAATTTCCACTAGACTACAGAATGAACTCAATATTTCACGAAAACACCCATTTTTATTAAAACCTGTAAAAGGGTAAACTAAAAGGAGTTTTTTAACCATCCTCTCTACCCAGGGGTATATTAGCCTTCTGCTTTGCTATAGCAACAGCATGAGAAAACCCACCAATAGCATCAACTAAACCTTGTGAAACTGCTTCTTTACCAGTCCACACTCTCCCGTGCCACCTCCTCCATCTTATCTGCTTGCAACATAATGATTGGACAGTGATGAAGCGATTGAAAGAGTACTGCACTCCATTAGTATACATTAATTGACTACCGTACAGTCATTGATCTTGAATATGCCGCCTTGTCTCTAAACTGTTTGTATGCATTCTGAGCAGACTTGGCAAAGAGTTCTACTTCATCAGGTCTACAAGACAAATTTGATTATTATTCACAAATCACAGTGCAACTTATGGAGCTGCTTATAGCTTTTTTTATTTTGAAAATTTGTGCCAGTGTGTTGGTTTGGCTGCTGCTTACAGCTTTTGAGGCAAAAATAGCTGAAAATAAGCTAAAAAGAGCTGATAATTGGGAAGGAGGGGAAGAGGTGCTTTTAGCTTTTTTGCTTTGTGATTATAAGTTTTCATTTTACAAGAAGCAGCACCAAACAGGCCCTAAAACAAAAGCCTAACAGGAAAATACAGTCGAGAAATTCGGGGATTGAATTGACCTTGAAGACATCACTGTGAAGGCATAAATAATAGCAAAAATAAACCCACAATACAAAATTTTATTGTCAAATTTTGATGAAGATATGGGATCGTTGCATCAAGTCGATGCTTCCCTTTTTTGTTTCCCAAAAATACAAGCATCTGTATCCTCAGCAAATCAGTCAGGCATCTTACCTGAATGGTCGATGTTTAGCTACAGTAAGCTCTGCAAATCTTCCTCTTGATAAGATCTCTTTATTGAAGCCAATCTTTTCATATAGTTTTCCTAAATTAAACTTCCCTATACAAGCACAAATATCAAAACATCAATAGCTATAATCTAGATCACCTAGATAGGCTTCCTTCATCGAAAGAAAAATTAGCCCACACAATGTCTCTCACAACTTAAGCACACTAGTAACTACTGCTACATATAAAATTGTGAAGATCTCTTTTCTGATTATTTTGTGAAGATATGGGAAGAATGATGGCCATGTGATGATGCATCAAATAGAACATTAGATCTGCAGCATTGACTGTATTCATAACTATAATCAAAGGCCTCCAAACAGTTATTATAAATTTATCTGCCATGTTGACTAGGCATAAAATTTGGAGGCAAGTCTCTCAGTCAGCTGCTCATTCTGTCATCGATAAACAAGGGCAATTAAAGAACAGGACAAGGTTTGATCAAGTATCAGTTTGTTGGAAACATTTTATGTTCTCTGAACAGATGTCAACAAAAAAATATCACCCTTTTAGGAATGGCTGAATATCAACTAAAGGCATCCATCCTATTAATTGTTATTGATTAACGATTGACTTCTGGTTCTAATGTTAAAACCTTTTGGAATAAATGTTTTTCCTTGAGATATCATCCATTTCGATTAGGTGAATTCTAAAATTAAGAGAAATGAAAAGAAAAATTGTAAATAGTGGCATGCTAAAGTGTCTTAACAATATCAAAGAAACCATAAGAATGTGAATTGCTAGGTTCACCTGTCACAACACCAATTGATCCTGTTAATGTAAGATCCTCTGCGACTATAACCCCTGCAGCCATTGCCATATAGTATCCTCCACTAGCCGCCACATCAGCCATCGATGCAATGACAGGCTTTGAGGCAGCAAGGAGTCCAATTTCCCTCCACATTCTGTATAAGATAAGAATCAAGGAAATCAGTCAATTTCTCTTTCTTTCCTTTCTATTTTACCTCTCTGCTATATGAGGAACAGAATATTAATCCAGGAATGGAGATATAAACATACATTAATTATACTAGACATAAGAAAGAACTATGTCTGAAATTTTAATTAGCTGAGTAAACTTCACCTTCTTGTGAAACCAAATATCTTTTATTAAAAAATCTTTTTTTCACAGATCTTATTGTTTTGATTTTTCTTTCGGCATGTTGTATCTTTCACTTTTAATGTCAATATTGTGTATGCAAGATCTTTGCAAAATATTATTAAAAAATGCATAACTGAATAATCATTTCTTTCACATTCTTCAGCACAAGAATGTGATATCTAATGCACTAAGAGATACGAAGAATAACATTATTAAGTTTGTGAACGTCATTTCAAACAATCAGAGCACATTAGGCTCTGCCTCTGTCAAAAGCAGCATGAATGTGAACCTCCTCCTAATGGGTAACCTACCTTATCTATTCCTTTTTCGAAAAATCTACTTCAACTGAAGAGATAAATGGAAACTGATTCTGAAAGTTGACTGCAAAAGGAATATGGCACTAGGCCACTAGCAAGTTCATTTGAGCCAAGTGTTTATTCAAACAGAGTCTGCAATTTATTGAAGGCCTGTAAAAAAGATAACCTTTTAAATATTGGGTGGAACATGTTGAGTTGATTACATTATTTACTAGCATGTATAACTGGATTTACTTTCAAGTTTCAACTTTTCAACTTTGGTTTGGATTTCAAGCACCCAAGAAGTGAAATTAGTCCATGGAAGTTCACACAGATGATGAAAGGCACTGCAACTGTTAACTGACAGTCCGACACCATTAGTTGGCCGGTTATTTCAACCAAAGATCCTATTGTGGTGTATGCAACCCCATCAATAGAATGCTCAATTGAGTCTTTAACTTCAGTGGCTTAGGGAAAAATATTGATTACATATGCACTTAATTTCACCAGTTCGCCTTTGATTTTGATTTCAGGCACTCAAGAAGTGGAATTAGTAGAAGTTTACACCAAAATAATCATTCCACAGTTACTAAAATAGGTCTAGAACTAATATTTCAGCAAAAGGAACAACAATGGAAGTTCAGCCTTTAGTGAGCTATCAATGGCGGATACAGGGAGGGGTTCTTTACATAAGATGATGAAGATGATGACACACCACTCTGTTTTTCATGAGCACACCAATCATGTTGAGATTTAGGGTTCGTTTGGAATTGACTTTTTTAGTGATTTTTGACTTTTTATGAAAAGACGTGCAAAAAAATTAGAGAGAATGGGTTGATTTTTTGTATTTACTTTTTGGTTTTTTGCTAAAAACTCATGTTCCCAAACATAGCCTTATTGCCACCATTACGTGTGTCAATCATCTTCAACTTTGGACTGTCTTGCCTCTTGTCTACTCCACTATGCAGTTGGCTGATTTTTTCACAAAATCCCACACTGTTCTGTGTCTTTGTTTTATCCTTGACAAATTCTTGATGCTTCCTCAAGTCACATCATGACTTTGAGGGGGGTGTTACGATTGTCTTTTATTTATTTAGCTTGAAGGTAGTTTAGTCTTTGGGTTGTTATCAAGGTTATATTTATCTATCAATCTCCTTGTAATATTTGATTATTATGGAATAATACAATGTTTAGTTTTCTCTCCAAAAATTTGGTCATCGCTTAGCCCTACCCCTCCACAAATTGTGAGCCTTTTCCTTCATCTCCAAGCAAGCAAGCCTCCTTCTAGCTTGTGGGTTATGGTTCACCAGCTCAAGATTTCTATTACTACCACTCTCACTCTCCCCTCCTCCTAAGGCCACTTCAGCTCTCACCCAGATTTCTTTGGTGGTCAGCACCAACCCAAAGTCTACCATACTTCTCAGAAAACAACCAGCCTACTCAACTCCAGCCATCCACACTGAATTTCTTGTAATTTTTTATTAATTTTTTTTTTTTAATCAACAAAGCTGGTTATGTTCTTATTTGTGTATCCTAGATGTAGTCAACAATATTTAAACATGCTTGATATAGGTCTAATGATGGGATTCATAACCCATGGATATTTCCAAGCCAACGCACTGAAATGCCCTAAATCATTACACCAAAGTAATAAGCATTCTCATAGATGGATTAATTTACAAACCCTCTGTTTGGAACAAGCATCATATGGTATATTCACAATTTAAACTTACTATAAAGAAATAACACTGCAACACTTACAAATCAGACGCAAGAGCATCTCACCTCCAGGACTATCAATTCGAATGACAACAGCCTTGAATCTTTTTGACTCTGGAAGAAGAAGAAGAAGAAGAAGAAGAAGAAGAAGAAGAAGAAGAAGAAAAGGATCAGCATTGACCAGAGAAGGAAGATATATTAATGATGAGTTAACAAAAAAAAAAACTGCAAGGAAGAGAAACAAAAGATGAAAAAGAAAACCATGCATAAAGCCAGAAACTAAAATAAAAAATGAAGATGGAATACAAGATTTCAATTATATTGCAATTCCTCATTAATCAACACAAGCATATGCCATGTAAGCTTTGTGTTCCTACATAGGGCACACATATAAGCCTCATAGAGCATCTTCAAATTTTATTTATTTATTTATTAATTATTATTATTATTATTAGTTTGCATATCTACATATTAATATATATCGGGTATTTCAAATTAGGGGATTTGGTGTCTAATTTGTCCTTCAAAAAAACAAGAATTATATAGATCCTTTCAAAACCCCTTAATATTTTAAAACATGTTTATTTTACTATACTACCCTTATATATATATATGTATATATATCAGCTCTCCTGTAAAACCATCCTCACAATGTATTTCAAAGTAAAATTTATTATGATTCAAAGTAAAATTTTATATCGTTAAGTAAATCAGCGTATTTTTAACCAAAATAAAATTTTACTGTTACAAAAAATAAAATGCAGATTAAATGAACGAACTAGAATCAAATTTTACTTTTAGACTAAGAAGCACGGACACGTCCCTGAGGCTTGCGTATCAGTGTCGGGCACGTGTCAGACACGGACACGCGTACGACACGCTGTTGACACGTGTCGGACACTCTCCCCTGCGTGTCCCCCTTTTTTTCAGAATTTTTCAGGGTCGGACACGAGGTTGGACACGCGAAGACACGATGAGGACACGCAGGTGGGTGCATCGATGAAGCCCTAGAACTGTAGGAGAGGAGAAAGAGAGAGAGCCAGAGACAGACAGATCGAGGGGAGAGAGAGAGAGAGAGAGAGAAACCTGGTGTCGTCGATCTCGATCGAAGAAGCCCTGTCGTCGACCTCTTGCCTTCGACTCGATCTGAACGTCGCCATCGTCTTCTCCTTCTTCTGCTTCTTCGTCTTCGTCTTCGCCCTCTTCTTCTCTCTCTCTCTGTCTCTTCGATCTGTGTTGTGTAGTGGCTGTAGCCTCCGTTTATAACATTTGTTATATTATAATATAATATAACATAATTATAATATAATAAATAATATAATTTTATATAATAATATAATTTGTTAACCAATAACTAAAATTTGTTATATAATAAATAATATAATTATAATATAATTTGTTATATAATTATAATATAATTTGTTAAATAATAAATAATATAATTATAATATAATTTGTTATATAATAAATAATAAATTTAACATATATTAAATCTAATTAAATCATATATAATAAAAAAAATCTAATAAAATTTATAAAAAATAATAACAATATATATACATATATATATTTATATACTAATAATAAATAATATAAATAAATAAATAATATAACCCCTAACCTTTTTTTTGGTCTTAAATAATATAAATAAATACAAATAATATATTTATTTTTTAATTTTACATATAATAAATAAAATAAATAAATAAAATTAGTATATATATTTTTAATTTTACATATAATATATAAATAAAATTATATATATTAAACGTGTCCCCAGCGTGTCGTGTCCCCCATTTTTTGAAAAATTGCGTGTCCGCGTGTCTGTGTCGTGTCCGTGTCGTGTCTCGTATCCGTGTCCGTGCTACTTAGCTTTTAGATTTATGAACAAATACTTTGAGGTTGTTTGGAATGACCTAAATAAGGCCTCGTTTGGGAACCCTCCATTTTAGTCAAAAAGCCAAAAAGTTACTAAATTAGCCAAAAAGCCAACAACCCATACCAAAAAGTCAAAGATTCTCTTTTCTCTCTACTTTTTGCACATCTTTTCGTAAAAAGCCAAAAAGTCATCCCAAACATACTAGTTTTTTTTAGCTCATATTTTAGCCAAATAGCCAAAAAGTTACTAAATTAGCCTGTTCCCAAACAGGGCCAAGTGCACTTTTTGTCTTTTTATGAAAAGATGTGCAGAAAAGTAGAAATGTGATGTAATGGAAAAAAGATAAAAAGATAGATTATTTTTGGGTTGCCAAACTTGGCCAAAAAAGCCAATTGATATGCATTTTTGTTCACTCTCTATAGGCTCCAACCCCAATCACACCAATGTTCTCCAGCTCAAACAGATTAGAGCTCGCACAGCTCGTACAACATTCATCATCATCATCAATATCATCCCGAAAATCTCTTAATTGATATGCATTTTTGTTCTTCATCGTTGTAGTCTCGGAGATTTTTCGAAGAACAGGTGTTGTTGTAAGACTCAAATTATCTCCGTAGATGCATTTGTGTCCGCAGGGGTGAGAATCTTCATCGACGATGACTGTAACAAGGTAGAATCTCACAGACCTCTTCGATTTGGCTCTCGAAGAAGGAGGTTTGCTCAAGCAAGATGATCTCGAAAACGAAGAAGACAACGAACACGTCGTCGTATCCTTCAGCGACCTGGATCTCCGCAACAAAACTTGAATCCTTCATCATCATTGTTGCTTCATGCTTCGCAACATTCTTCACATTCCTAGAATTGAAGATCAGGTTGAGAGTATAATAGTCAGATAAAATATTCAAATAATAAATCTTGTCCTTTATACAAGACTTTATAATTATGAGGGAGTTTTAAAAGTATAAATATTTTTTTGGTCCTTTTTAACAAGAAAAGGAAGGTAAGAAGGGTTTATTGTCAAATTACCCTTTCAAATTATGTACGTTAGTTCCGTTGATTATTCTCTAACTTTTGCTTTCCTTTTTTCTCAGCTAGCAGTAAAACATATAGACAAAGCCACGAGTTCTTCAAATTACAAATCCACTTCTTCATTTAAATGTACTCAGTTAAAAGAGGGTTATTTTTCTTCCCACAGTTCCCTTGGGGCAATGGATAATAAGAGTATTGTTCTTTGAGATCTAACAGGACTAGGAACCAGAATCAGAGCAGCCATTTTTGTAACTACAATTTGTCTTTTAAATTCAAGTTTATTCATGTTTAGGATTTCAAACAACTCACTTTGTATTTCTTTCTCCTTATTCGTCAGAGCAAACCAACCCCCTATCTCATTTAGTATGTCTCAAGGTCTTCAAAACAGTTTACTGCATTTGATGTGCCAATGACACGATGGCCTATCCTTTCATTCACTGTATACTTGCTCTGCAAAACTCCATGCTACCGTACATTTTTTCACACCTTCCTTACTCCACCATGTCTTCCTCATTACCAACACTAATTTGTCATTACATTTTATTGTTGTGGTTCCTGAAGCATTACTAAATCATCCATCAATAAATTGAAACATATTTTCGATTTGACTAGAATTTTGACTTTTAAAACTCATCTAAAACAGATAGAAAGAATATAAGCTTCCATGTCAAGAAAATTTTGAAATTATCAAAATACTCTTAACCTATCATACATGATAAATCATATCGACAGCTAACCATACCCATACTAACTTAAAAATAAGCATAAACAGTGACAACCAATACCAAAATGTGATTAAGAAAAGTTCCTAGTCGGTCCATCTTGAAACCAACCAATTTCCAAACATTCTCCCCCCTTTAATTTTACTAGTTATAGATGATCTTACAGTTTGCATCATGTTGTAAGCTTTACAATTTGTAAAGGAAAGTACACCCCCCCCCCCCCCCCCCCCCCAAAAAAAAAAAAAAAAAAAAAGGGAAACAGAAGGGTCAACATGAACTATTAAGTTATTAACTATGCCATCAATTTTACATGTTTTTTTAAATTTTTTTGTTTCTGAAGGATGTCTTTTTAAAAGATTAAAATAGCAAGAAATGAGATTTCCCTCAGACAGATTAATCAAAAAAATGCAGATCCAATAGCTACATCATACCTCTTACCCTACGAATCTTCTCAATGAATTGCTCGCCAACAATACCCGAACTAGGAACATTGAGACCCCGTGCACGACTAATTCTTCTAGAGGCTCTGATTATGGCTGTTTGGTCCTTACCACCTGATAAACCAACAGTCCATTTCCTAACCATAGAGTATTTCCTGTAATCAAAATGATAGGATTTCTCATAAAGTAAAGATCAGCCTACCTTGCATTATGCAGACAAGTTACATCAGTTTAATAACAGGAAAAGAGAGGAACTTGACTGAAGCTTTAATATTCAGTTAAGCACATTACAGTCAGTTTTAACATCAGAACTTCAAAAGATGAGTCAAGGACGGTTACTAACTTACTACTATACAAAGGGGAGAGAGAGAGAGAGAGCAGAGCAGAGCAGAGCACTCACATACAGGGTGAAGCACAAGCCAAATAAATATTCATTCATTGAGTTATAGAAACATAACCTAAGCAATTATATAGCTGTAAGTAGACTTTTTAGCAAAAATGAATGATGGAAATGGAAAACTAGAAAAAATTTATGCTCTTGGAATTTTTTTTTTATTTTTTATTTTTATGCTCTTGGACTTAAAATTGTAGTTATCCTCCAAACTTCAAACTACAAATGTATTTGACGTGAAGAGTACGTTTTAGAAATGCTGTAAAAATCATGGGGATGTGAGAATATTATGTAATTATGAAAATATATCAATTAGCTTGATTGTGAATACTTATGGAAATATATCAATTAGGTTGATTGTGAATATTCAATTCATTCTATAGGTTTATTTCCTATTATAGATTAGGTTTAGGAATGCTATAAATATTGGTTGTAATCTTTGTATTACGTACAAGTTGAATATACAGAAATATTCAGAAACTCACATGGTATCCGAGCTAGGGTTCCATTCAAACTCGTTGGTCGAAGCCCTCCCTATGTCGCGAAGGTCTTCTCTATGGTTCTTCAAAGTCGCGACATACTTCTGAACACTCGTCTGAAGTCGCAACATCTCTGGTCAGGTTGTGATCCTCTGTTTTCTGCCTTGCGCAAGCCTATTCTCTCTCTGGTTCGCACCTGGTTCGCGATCTCCCTCTCTTGTCTCGGATTCGCGATCTCCCTCTTTCGTCTCAGCTTCATCAGGTCTCTCGGCTTCCTGTTTGGCCCATCTGATCCTGGTTCTTGCTCTCTCTGTCTCCGTGTTGTGTTTGTGACTTTGACTATCTGGACTGCATTTGGTTAAAAACCCTTATTTCCTGTTTGGCCCATTTGTTAGTTATTATTATATTTTGACCTGTTTATCTTTGGTTTATTACAATGACAGACACTAAAATCCAAATCGTTAGATGTAAACTCACTGATGCCAATCATGCTTATTGGGTTAGTGTTACGAAGAATTTCCTTCTTGGTAAAAAAAAAATGAGGCTATGTTTCTCGTTCTGTTCCTCATCCATTGGACTTGAAACAAAAAGAATATCTAACTTCCTGTGACACTTGGGATTGTGATAATGCCCAAGTTCTAACCTAGTTTCATAACTCTATGGATGACCGTATTGGAATAATGTTTTCCAAATATAGTACTGCTAAGGAGGTGTGAGACTATTTATTAGGTGTGTATCAGCAGTCCAATTTTGCTAAATGGTATGAATTGGAAACAGCTATTCAGAGTGCTCGTCAGCGGAATCAATCTATTCAGGATTTCTACATTAAGATGACAGGTCTCTGGGATCAGTTGGCTCTCATGGAACCATCTAGCCTTAAGGCACTAGACGCTTATGTTGAGTTTCGGAAGCGAGGTCGTTTAATGTAGTTCTTAACGGCTCCCTCCCCTTAGTGTGAGGCTATCCTTGGTGGCATCCTTCATCGGTCTCCTCTCCCCTCTGTAGATGCTACTGTTCATGAGCTCTTCTCCGAGGAAACCCGTCTCAAGACGGCCATTCAGACTCTATCTCCATCTATCTTCTTGGCTCCCACTTAGCCTCCTCTGTTGTCGGCCCTACCATCCCATTAGCTTCAGGCCCATGCGAAGCCCAAGAAGGGGTCACTAGCCTCTAATGAGTGTGCTTTTTGCCATCAGAAGGGCCGTTGGAACTACAACTGTCCCAAGAAGGGACGTCAGTCTGCGCAGTCTTCTCAGCAGCCTTAGACACAGTTTCGACCTTCTGCTGCTTATACTGCATCTGCTCCGGCTTCTGATCTTGACTTGGCTTCCTTGCGTGCCCAGATGGCTCAGCTTTAGCATCTCTTGTCCACCTCCCAGCCATTCTCATCTACCTCTGCACTCACCTCTCTTCATTCAGGTTTGTTTGGGTCATCTTCAGGTATCTCATCTTCTGTTTGGCTTTTTGACACTCTGGTGCCTCTCATCATATGACTCCTCACATTTTCTTACTTCAAAACTGTATCCCCCACCCCTCTCCTATTATTGTTAATACTGTCAATGGGTCTAGTATGCATGTTCTATCTGTTGGGTCTGTCTTACTCTCTGTCATGTCTGTTGTTACTATTCCCTCTATTCTTTATGTTCCTCAACTATCTGTCAGTTTATTATTTATCATTCAACTTGATACTTCTGGTTTTAATGTTATCTTTTCCTCTTCTATCTGTTGTGTGTAGGATCGGGTGTCCAAGAAATAGATTGGGATCGGATGTAGAGTTGGAGATCTCTATGTGGTAGAAAGCTTGCATCTCCCTATATCCATCTCTCCAGTTGTTTTTTCTTCATTTCAGTTAGATTCTCAGTCGAGTCAGTTTTACTTATGGTATTCTCGCCTAGGTCATTTTTCTGTTGACCACTTACGGTCTTTAGCTCAGTCAGGATTATTGGGTAAAGTTTCTCCTAGTTAAATTGATGAATGTCAAGGTGTAAACTTGCCAAAATGTCAGCTTTACCTTTTAATATAAGTACTTCAGCTTCTGTTTCTCCATTTTCTCTTGTGCATACTAATGTCTGGGGACCCTCTCCTGTGCTCACTAAAGGGGGGTTCCGCATACTATGTGTTTTTTGTTGATGATTGCACCCGTTATACTTGGATTTATCTTATGACTCATAAATCTGACTTCTACCAAATATATCGTATATTTCGGTCTATGATCACTACGCAGTTTGGGGCTACCATTAAATTGTTACGATCTGACTTGGGTGGGGAATATTTTAAAACTGAGTTTTATGAGTATTTGGCCAATTTGGGTATCATTCACTAAACTTCTTGTACTGACACACTTGCCCAAAATGGTCAAGCCGAGCATAAATACCGTTATCTCCTTGAGACAGCTAGGTCTCTTCTTCTCTCTGCCTTAGTTCCAGCTTCCTTTTGGGGTAAGGCAGTTCTTACTGCTGCTTTTCTTCTTAACCACATGCCTACTCTCTTTCTTTCTGGTTGGTCTCCTTATGAGGCTTTGTTCTCTCAACTTCCCAATTACTCCCTCCTTCGTGTGTTTGAGTCTGCTTGTTTTGTCTTTCTTCCCCGTAAAGATCGAACCAAACTTAGTGCCCGGTCTGTCCTACGTGTCTTTTTGGGTTACTCAGAAAGGCTATCAGTGTTGCGACCTTATTTCCCGTCGTCTTTACGTGTCCCGTCATGTTTCTTTTCTCGAACTGCCTTACTTTGAGCTTCCTCCCGTCCCTGCTCCAATTTCCAAAGAGGATTTGGTTCACATTGATCCATTTCCTTCTAAGGTCCTTCCTGATGAGTACATCTCTACTATTCCCCATGACCTTACTCTCTTTTCTCCTCATTCTCTCCAGCCTGCTCCTCCTTCTCTGTTGTTAGTTTATTCTTGTCGCCAGGCTCTCCCTCCACCAATTGTCTCTGCTTCTACTGATGATCCTTCTATTTCTGACGACTCTGATCCTGCTGCACACCGATATCCTACTCGAGCGCGTCATCTTCCAAACAGGTTGGGTTGATCTATTACATGTTTTTCTGCTTCCTATCGTATTTTTTTGTTTGCTATTCATTCTTTTTCAAAACCTCAGTCTTACAAGGAGGCCTGTCAGGATCCCCATTGAATTCAAGCTATGGAGGATGATTTGTCTGCTTAATAGAAAACTAGTACTTGGGAGTTGGTTCCTTTGCCTATTGGTAAGAATCTAGTTGGTTACAAATGAGTTTACAAAGTCAAGACTCATTCTGATGGTTCTCTTGAGCACTACAAAGCTCGTCTGGTTACCAAAGGTTTCTCACAGGAGTACGGTATTGATTATGAGGAGACCTTTGCTTCTGTTTCCAAGATGACTATTGTCCGTACTTTGATCTCTGTTGCTGCTGTTCGTTCTTGGCCTCTCTTTATCAGATGGATGTTAAGAATATTTTTCTTAATGGTCATCTCACCGAAGAGGTTTACATGCGCCCTCCCCCTGGCCTTCACCATTCCTCTGGATAGGTTTGTCGCCTTTGGCGTACTCTGTATGGTCTGAAGCAGTCTCCTCGTGCTTGGTATGATCGCTTTTAGACTGCTGTTACTGCACTTGGGTTTCATCCTTGTGCTCAGGACTCTACTTTATTTCTTCTCCACACCTCTGCTGGATTTGTTGGCTTATTACTGTATGTGGATGATATGATCATCACTGGCTCTGACTCTTCTATTATCTCTGAGGTCAAGCAACATCTTTTCCATACTTTTGAAATAAAGGATCTGGGCCTCTTGCGGTATTTTCTTGGTATTGAGGTAGCTTCTTCTCCCAAGGGCTACTTTCTCTCTCAGGCTAAGTATGCCAATGAGATTATTTATCGTGCCGATCTTACTGACACTAAGATTTCTGATGCCCCCATTGAGCTTAATGTGCAGCTCACCCCTACTGATGGTGTTATTCTAGATGATCCTACTTTATATTGAGAGCTCATGGGTCGCTTAGTCTGACGGTTACTTGCCCTGATCTTGCCTATGCTGTTCATGTGGTTAGTCAGTTCGTTTCTGCTCCTCATTCTACACATTGGGCTGCTTTGGTTCGGATTCTTCGCTATCTCTAGGGTACTATATTTCAGGGTTTACTATTGTCTTCTACTTCCTCTTTAGACTTGGTAGCTTATGCTGATTCTGATTGGGTTGGTGATGTCACTGAACGCAAGTCCACTTCTGGCTTCTGCATGTTTCTTGGTGATTCCTTGATTTCTTGGAAGAGCAAAAAACAGACTGTTGTTGCGCGTTCCACTGCCGAGGCTGAGTACCGTGCTATGGCTCATGTAACTGTTGAGATTGTTTGGCTTCGTTGTCTCTTGACTGATTTAGGTGTCCCTCAGTCTTCTCCTACCTCCCTTTACTGTGACAACCGCAGTGTTATTCAGATTGCATATAACACTGTTTTTCATGAGCGGACGAAGCGCATTGAGATTGATTGTCATTTTGTACGTCAGCATCTGCAATCTCGCTCCATTTCGCTTCCTTTCGTCTCTTCGGCATTGCAACTTGATGATTTCTTTCTAAAGACTCACACCATTACTCGATTTCAGTTTCTTCTTGGCAACTCTCAGTATTTTTTGCTAAAATACCTTGAGTTTGAGCGAGGGTGTAAGAATATTATGTAATTATGTAAATATATCAATAGGTTGATTGTGAATATTCAATTGATTGTATAGGGTTATTTCTTATTATAGATTAGGTTTAGGATTGCTATAAATATTGGTTGTAATCTTTGTATTACGTACAAGTTGAATATACAGAAATATTCAAAACTCACAGGGGACTAGTAGATTTCTAGAAGATTTAAAATCGTATAGTTTCCAGAATTCCAATTGAACACCAAGAATTGCATATTCTGAAAAGACATCTGAACTTTGCAAGTTAAAGTGCATTTGATGTAGGATCATTGCATTGAGAAACCTTAAAAATCATAGGAAGGTAGATTTCTTGAATGTTGGCAATGAAGACTACAAATGAAACATCCATCTAAATTAACTACATCATCAGATGCAAGCGAGATGAACTGGAATAATATGTCTAAACAGTGGATAATAAGTAGACAGTTAGGGCATGTTTGATTGGGTGGATTAGAACATGGGATTGAGATTATTAATCCGTGGGCCTAATTATCCCATGTTAAAACATGTTTGTTTTAACATTTTCGTTTAGGATTATTAATCCAATGGATAATTAATCCAACAAATTTGTAGGATTATTAGTAATTGGTATGAGTGGGATTATTAATCCAATAGATATTAATCCAATTGGATAGTGAATACCACACTAATTTAATAAGATTATTAATACTTCACTATTAATCTTGTGAATCAAACATGACCTTCAAGAAAACAGTCATCTCAAGTAGATAAATGACCTGCATGCTGGATAACCTAAGTAGGGTATTATGAGAGAAAGAGAGGTAGTAGTGGGGGAAGTTGTAGAGAATAAAGTAATTAATAATTACCTGTAATCAACCGTTGGAAGATTTTTATCATTCTGAACTCCTAGTCTCCCTTTCAGTTTCGACATAATCTGTACAGACCACATATTACTCTAAAGTTATCTAGAATTGACTAGGTCAATCAAGAAGTTACATTTTATAGTGGATATACATTCTTCCCTTCATTGATGGTCACAATTACATTCATAACTATAATTGTAACTAAGAAAACACCAATGGTTATACAAGTTAAAAATTAAATAGTTTGACACGTATAGATCTACTCTGGTCAAATAAATACTTGAGGCTGAAAGGTATTTTAAACCGAAGATTCATGCCAAACAATACATGAAGTAGAAAGGATTGCAATTGATACTGAGTCAAGATCTAAGTAGCAAACATGTGACATGAAGCTGACGCATCAATTTTCAAAAAATACAGAACATGACACTCTTGGAACAAATTAAAGTTTTACATTTTTATAAATTTATTATATGTCATATATATGAATAATTTATTCAAAGATAATAAAAAAATATAACACAATACATTTTTTAAATTAAAAAGCTATACATTTCATAAATTAAGGTCAAGTTTGGCAATTGCAAAATAATCTAACCTTTTATCTTTTTATCTTTTTTCCATTACATCACCTCTTTACTTTTCTGCTCATCTTTTTGTAAAAAGACAAAAAGTACACTTATTTAGGTCATCCCAAACAACCCCTAAATATCAAGATATTATTTACATAGCAATTATATTCTAAACAATGCAAAACAATTATATAAAATTGTATAACACATAATGTATTCATCTTATAAATGTTTCAAAACAAAACTTAGGATGTATAAGTTATTTTATAAAGTATGGAGAACATTGGTATAATGAAGCGATTCATCATATAAGACGTATTTGAAGGGTTCAAGAAGTGTTGCCGAAGTGTCCGATGTCATAAATTTGATTTTTCAATTAAGACACGTTGAACAAGTGTCAAACACACTTTTAGTAGGGTCCAAAGAGTGTAATGTCGGACACGACACGCTTCCGCTATATAAGTGTCCATGCTTCTTAGGTCAAGATCATCTTCTTTCTTTTATACTCTTTTATACTCAATGCCTTAAGTAGAACCCAGCTTTTCTCAAGCCTAAAACTGATTAGACACCCTTCCATCCATGCCGAAATCAAAATCAATTTCATCCTTCATAGTGGATGCCAATAGCCATATGATCTAAAGGCCCTAATACCTTTATTACAGAAACAACCCATAAAAATTAAAAATTAAAAAAAGAGCAGCAGGAACCAAACCAAAAAAAAAAATGACGGACACAGGGCCGGCCCTGGGGCATAGGCCACAAGGCCATGGCCTAGGGCGCCTCACAATAGACTCAAAAAAGGGATCCCCTCATATTATAATTTAGTGTAATATATTAGATATGTTTTGAGTCTAAGTTTTTTTTAAAAAAGGCCCAAATTAACTTAAAATAAATTGACCCATTAAAAATTGAAAGGACATTCAAAAAAATCAGCATTGTTATCTATTGAAAGTAGACCAAAAAAAAGGGTCTCTCTTATTATAGTTTAGTCTAATATATTAAATATATTTTTAAGTCCAAAAAAAATTAAGGAAGGCTCAAATTAACTTAAAATAAATTAATTCATTAAAAAATTGAAAGGCTCATTTAAAATAATTAGCATTGTTATTCATTGAAAATAATTTTGAAAAAAAATTAGATTATGCAAGTATGATTGATTTATTTGCTTCTAAAAATACAAGAAGAGTGAGGATCAAGCGATACTTATTAGTTATTGTAATGTAATGCTAAGTATTTTTTGTGATTTTGACACAAATCTTTTGTCCTTTACTTTCAAAATTTTTTTTTTTCATTCAATGAAAAAAAAAATGTGAAGGACCCCAGAAATTTTTTAGTTGATTATCGACTTTAAGCCCCGAAAATCTCAGGCCGGGCCTGGACGGACAATTCTTGATCTCTTATCAACTCCATATTTGGCCAGAATGACCACCAAGGCAACATGTTGTTTAACAGTGGGGATCAGAAGATGAATCCATTACACCAGCAGTAAACTCATCTAGACCAATCGATATTTTAATCCCATATATAATTCTGAACAAGAAATATATTAACAATTACAGGACCCACTACTGGTAGAAGTGTTGTCTCACTCCATAAATGTCCAAATTTAACGAACAGTGACAGTGTGTAAGCCTTTTGTCTGACTATATTACATCAATATTTAGTAAAAACTTTGAAACTGATTTTCGTACCTCATCATCATATTTTATATTTGTAATCCAACCATCTTCTTTCAGCCTTTCTACTTGGTAAACTCCTTCATTGATGAAGTTTTCAATGTCTTCTCTTTTTTTCCCTGTGTGAGAATTCCAGGGACCCGTAATTAAGCATGAAACTTGCAAGGGACAAGTTTTCATTCTGTTTCCATTGAAGACACAAAGCAAAGCATTACTGGGAAACCAAAATTATAATAATTTGACCAAAACAGCGCTATAAAAAATTCCAAATCAATTGAGTTGTTTCAACACTAACTAGGAAATCTAACAAGATCTATTTCTATTTGCCTCTTTTTGTTAAAAGAAAATATTTAATAACAAAGAAAAAAATCTTAAATTTATTGGAAAGGAGAAGATGAAAAAGAGATGAATAGGAAACAAACATGACTAAGTCACTTGTACATATTGAACGGTTCGGATGATCAAAACGGAACCCTTAGTGAGCCCTCAAGGGCCCAACATTACCATCAAACTTTGTGGCTTTACCTATATAATTTTTTTTTTTGGCCCAAAAAGTGTATAATGGCCTACAAGTCTCACAAGTACGGCTGACAGTATCTAAGTACACTTTTGTATTATAAAAATATATAAAATATTTTTCTAATATTTTTTATTTGTAAATAGTAATGATTTTTTTATTTTTTGTATAATTTTTTAAAATTTTAAATTATTTTGAACTTGTCAAACCAGCCCTTAATATTGTCTGCTTTGGCTTCTGCAAAATTCCAATCCAATGACACGACAACAGTAAATGAACCGTATTAATTGAGGGTGCGGTTGTCGATTTTTTATTTTTTGTTCACATAAAATAGAAAATATTTTTTACAAAATAATTGTCTGATTTAAACAAATATTTTAAAATATAAATTAAAATATAAATAAGTAAATATGTTTAATGAGTTGCTAGAAGTAGTGGCCCTGGAATTAATAAGTGTCGTTGGAATTTGGAGGTCACTGGTGGCGGGAGGTGGTGGTGGAAGAAAAAAGAGAGAGTGAAATTTTATTTTAAAAACAAAATAAAATACATTTTTTATTTTTAAAAATTTTATAATTGAGTTCATTTTTATAAAGACGAAAACAATATATCAAACAAATTCTTGTTATTCAATTTTCAAAAAGCAAAAAAAAAAAAAAAATTACACTTTTTGCCTTCTATTGTTTATTTGAATTTCACTTTGATCCTCATATTCTAATTATAAAAATTAAATTCTTCAATTTCAATCTTTATTTTAATATTATCCTCCCATTACTTATCAGTAAAAAAAAATAATGTCGGCATGAGGAGAAGAGCACCAAGATTGCAGGATTTAAAAAGGAAAAAGGGAATTTCTAAGAAAAATTATACTTTTTATCTTTGACCTTTCACTCAAATTTTATATTGATTTTTTATGTTTCAACTTTTATTAAAATTTTAAACGAGGTGTGACAAGGATTATATTTAAATTCAAGTTGAAATCTGATAATATAATTATTATAATTAAAAAATAAGAGACCAAAGTAAAATTCAAATAAAAGTTAGAAAGTGAAAAATATAATTAACCCTAGTATATTAGAATTGACACTCACTTATACTGTGTTTGGTTGAGGAATTTGAGGAGAGATTTGGAAAGGAAAAGGGAAAAATGTGTGAAACTAGGTGAAATGTAGGTATATTTTATTCACATTTCACTAAACTTTTCCCTTTCCCTCTCCAAATCCTCAAACCAAACACAGCGTTAAGGTATTTCATGGTCTTAATAGCAAAAATTTAATCTTCAAATTTTTGATCCCTTATTTCAAGATATATTACAAGAAATTAAGATTTTAAAGACAAATTTATAGGGACAAAAATAATTTATTTGTAAAAATTATATTTTCAAGGACAAAATGAAAGAATTTTTTTTTAAAATATACTCAATCATGTTATTACATTTTCTAGACAAATTTATTTGATTGTAAAATAATCAATCACTTTTCCCTACAATATTAATTGGTCCCAATAAACCCAAATCATATCCCTACAAATTTTAATTGCTCCCTAATAAACCCAAATCATATATTATTATATTTTATATATATTAATTTATGAACTCAATAATCGGGGACTATCAAAAACCAAAACAAAAAAAGGTTTCGTCACTCACCCTCTCCTTCTCTCTCAAATCCCTAATTTCATTTCATATATCTCTTATCTACTGATTCATATCTCTTCTCTACGGATTTAATATCTGGATTGATTCTCCGATTTCCCGGCGAATCTCCGGTAGCGATTTTGATCAGGTACCATATATTATCAACTTATTTGATAATCAACTATCATATTTATGAATCACCTATATTTAATATATTTGACGTAGCAGTAGCCTCTTGGATGCTTTTAACATTCTAAGATTTGAGTGGAAAGTATCTTGGGGTTTCTATTTGCAAATTTAGATTCTCCCCATTACATGGTTTGTTGAATTGAAGTGAATGGAGATCTCTCTATTTCAATGCATGATATATGGATGTAAAATTTGAAGTCAATTGTTTATAATTGTTAGGGATACATTTTTGTTTTTGTATTTGTTTTTCGTTTTTTTTTTTTTTTTTTTTGAGAACTAATATAGATACGTGGATGTAGCAATCTACATTTGCTACACTTACAGACCATTGAAATCTCTTATTTCATTCATGTAATGATGAGGATCATATCCAATCTAGGTCTCAGTCTATCATAGATCATCCAACTGATGCTCTGTTAATGTGAAGCCATGATGGAGTGAGGGGAACAATTTCACATTCAGAGGGCAAATGGAATTTTGAGTGGTTGAATGTAGTACCTATAATCTGTTAACCTCTAGAATTATGGAGCAATTTCACTCAAAGGTTAAACTCATTTCCTGCAAATTATGGGTAATAATTTATGTCAAATGCAATGTCAAGGTTAAACTTAGGATTTACGGTTCATTATTTACAATTGGAGTAGACTACTTGTGAGGTTACTGAAATCATGATGAAGGACTTTGAGATTTGCAATTTATTGTGTGATTGCATTTTTTCTGGTGATTGTGTTTTCCTGTACTGCTGGTTAGTTCTTTATTTTTATTTGTTGAGTTTTGAAGCTTGTTAGCATGGTTTTGCACTTTTCATGCATGCTCGCTCCTCTTTCAGGTACGGAGAGTTTAAAAATGATTATGGTTTTTTGTTACCCCACTTTGAAATTGGTTTTATGTTTGCCTTCTTGTTACAATGCCACCTGCTTACTGTTTTAGTCGCACTTTTTTTAATAATTATATGGAAATAATATTACTGTATTGCTTATTTCAACTACCTGTGTTAATTCCCCTTATGCACACAAAGGCTTTTAATTTAGCTCTTTTTATTGCGTTATGAAATTTTATGGCAGTCACAGCTTTTGGTTAAAAGGAACCAAGGGAATTGAGCTTGTAATTTATTCTTCTTTGTATTACTGTTTATATGCTCTTCACATATTGTTGATTTATACATGTATCTTCTTGGATTTAGCTCTCATAAAATGATAGTAATGGGATTGTAAAGCATTGTTATTTCTTGCTATAAAGGTATTCCTAGGTTGCCATTTATTGTGCTAAAAAAATGTGAGGCATATGGATGGTTCTTTTAATCTGTATTTTGGGATGATGACAAATTCATGGGACACCCATATGAATGTATTATTAGCTTTATTTTGCTGATTCTATTTATGCCCCTTATACCCTATTTAGTTAAAGAATGAAGTCAAAGTCCCACCACCCACGTGATTCCTTGAACTTGGCACTTAGGTACCCTCTGTTGCAATCATCGTCTATATAGATGGCTGGCATTATTTGTTTCATGATCCCTTGTAGAGGCTGCTGGACAAACAAACTATGGTTACGGCTTTCAATGTGAATCTATGTTTGTGAATGTGATGAAGCTTTGCTCAGGTTTCATATAGTTTGGGATTTGTCAGACTTACAAGATGGGGTTTTTAGATGCAGATTGAAGTGTGGCTTGTACTAATATTTTCAAACCCCCAAAAAACTCAGAAAATTCATTTTCATAACATCCATTGTTGACCTGATTGAATTTCATTTCTTATCAAACCAATTTAGTTTTTTTTTTACCCCTTTTTATTTCTTATTATAAACCAACTTGGTTTATTTTTATTTATTTTCTTTTTTTCTTGTGTTGATAAATGGTTTCATTTCTTATTAAATAAACGTAGTTCAATGCACAGTTTCATACTAAATACAAGAAATCTAGCACAAGACATGAAACCGAAATAATGACAAAGAGGATGAAAAGTGAAACGGAGGATCACATTTGCAGCCCAGTAACAAGGTTTTAAAAAGCGGCCTCAACCATTACGTAATGCCATTACGTAACGGTTGTGATAGTTACCACCACCCGTTACGGCCGCTTTTGCAGTGTGATTGAAATTCACAGGTGTATCGGCCGCAACGGCTGCTATAGTGGTCGTAACGGTACCATAACGGTCTGTTACGCACCGTTACGTAACGGTTTCGAATTGCTTCTTTTGAAAAAACACAAAAAAAAAAAAAGTTGAAAATGGGAGAAGAGAGATAGAAAGAGAAAAGGGAAGATAAAGAACATGCTATTGATTTGTTGAAGCTGTAAGACCTATGTTATTCTATTCAGCTGCTATCACTCAACCATTTTGTTTGCATGTGTCTATCTATATATTGTTTGAAAATAATAATAATAATAATAATAATAATAATAATAATAATAATAATAATAATAATAATAAGTGTGGTCATTATCTATTTGGCTTGATTAATATATATATATATATTTAGGCTTTTATTTATTTTGTTACTTTTTTCATTATTTATCTTATATATAATAGTTAGTGATTGATTTTTTGTATAATATAAAGTCATTAATTATTAAAATAAAATGTAAAAAACTCAATTTATAGTGATTTAAAAATATAAAATATATTGGATCAAACTTAAAAATTTATAAAAATTGATCAATATTTATTTTAAAACCCAATAAATATGATCATGGAAAAAAAATGTGTGTATCGGTAAGTTTTTTTCAAATTGTGCAAAAAATAAAAAAATTCACGGTTCTGGTTACCGCAACCGTTACGCTACGGCCATTACACCCCGCAACCACAACCGCGCCACCACCACCGTTACGGTGACCGCAACCGCTTTTCAGAACCTTTTTCATTTCTTATCAAACCAATTTAGTTTTTTTTTTTTACCACTTTTTATTTCTTATTATAAACCAACTTGGTTTATTTTTATTTATTTTATTTTTTTCTTGTGTTGATAAATGGTTTCATTTCTTATTAAATAAACGTAGTTCAATGCACAGTTTCATACTAAATACAAGAAATCTAGCACAAGACATGAAACCGAAATATGACAAAGAGGATGAAAAGTGAAAACGGAGGATCACATTTGCAGCCCAGTAGAGCTAATTAACTTGGTCAACCCAAAAGTAATGGCCATGGCCATCCACCCTCAGACCACAACCCTAGCACAGGACCTCACAACATGAGTTAGATGCATTTGTGGATATGAATAATTCTGGTTAGATTTTCCATAGAAAAGAAGTAGAGGATAGTACTACATGGTTTGGGTGTTTGTGTAAGGAAGTAGGAAGTAGCTTTTTGAGTTGACCTTTGTATTCGGAAAAGCTGTGTATGAAGAATTCGTAGAATCCCTATATTAATGCTTAATCTGATGTTTCTTTTGCTTTGATGATATGGTCTGATCTAATCGTGATTTGTTTGATTTGATTATATTTGTGTTATTTGGAAATGTAGATGCCAATTCGATTGATTGCATTGTTACATTTATTTTGATTCGCTTGTTTTATTAGAGTTGAAAATTGTAGCATCATATTTCCTATTTTTAGTATATCCTATTTTTCAAGGTTTTTTTTTTTTTTTTTTCCTTTCTTCTTTAGTTCTTTGGCACCATGGATAGGATAGGAGTTGGATGCAACTTCATAATAGGTCACCTCAGTACATTGATGGGGTGAGGGAATTTATCTACGTCAGAGAAGGTAGTCTTGCATACGATTTGACATAATCAAGAAGACAGTCCACTTTTGTCTATTGTCCTCCACTATTTTACTTTTTGGTCAGTAGGAATGGACCAACTTCTTCTTTATTACACCCCTAGCTTTTGATGAATTTGCTCCACTTGATCAACACTTTCTAAACATTGGAATGACACGCATGGTTTTCCACTTGCCTTTAGCAATTGCAAATTCAATTTTTGGGTAAAAGAAAGAAATTGTTCATTGCCATTATTTTTATTGCTTTTTTGGATAAGTTGTCACAAATGGTGATTTGAGAAGCATCCAACACTAACCTCTAATATACTGTATGCCTCTTTTGATCTTTACTGAATGGCAAATTGTATTAGTCCCAACAGCTGAATTCTGTAGTACTATTTTTTAAGAACTATCATGTTGCTACTGCATTGTGCCTATCCCATTATCTTCATATTTGTCAGTTCAAAAGGGATTCAACTAGCAGATCTTAAGATTTTGAGAGAAAAGCTAGAGCAAGAGGTAGTTTTTAAAGCACTTCTTGCTTTAATTTGAAATTTTCCATTTCATTTGTTTAAATATCTAGTTCAAGGACATTCCTTTTGCAACTTAACAATTTGAGGTCATTGGCGTGCAGTAATTGGTAATAAGATTTTCTTGATATGGCACCAAATGGAATGGACAAAAGTATGACCTCTTTGAAATCTTAACTACTGAAACGACATGTAGAATTGTTAGTGATCAAGTGGCTTTAGTAGAAAATGCTCAATTGTCCTTTTGTGTGTGTATATATATATATTGTACTCTATACCCATGTTTATAGGATTACAAATCCAGGGATTGATAGTTCCCGGATATAGAATTCGAAGGACTAATAGTCCCTTGTCATTGCATATCTAGCTTTTGTTTTGGCCTGGATTAATGCTTTGGATTTTCTATTAATAATCCTATCCTATATTTGGTTGACCCTAGTACATTGCCTGATAAGCTAACAAAATCACAAATATATCTTTCCCCATTTATAAGATCTATGTTTTAATGAAACACAAATATATCTTTTTTGGATTTGACCAGCCTAATGGTTTTTATTTGCTTTTGACCTTTATCTTCATGACAAGTGACCGTGCAATCTCAGGTTAATGCCCAAATTAGCACTTTCTACACCCGAGAAAAAGAAGCTCATAGGAAGTGTTTCTGTGGACTTAAATCTTTCGAATATTTTCTTCCCTTAGTAGCGTAAATGAATCTGATTTATATCAAAGGAAAAACAGTGAGTTTGAAGGAAAGATGGGGTTTTTTGTTTTTTGGTAAGAGTGGTTAAATGATTAATTGTTATTAATTGTTTTTTTGTGCCTAACACAGGGTTTGATTTTAGTTAAATCTTTGTTAACTCTTGAATTAGTAATCTATTTGAGAGTTTGGCCTATTCTATGCAAGTTCTAAAAGCTTGCGTCGATTTGAAGCTTGGGAGCTCTCTGCTAGATTTTAAATGCCATTTCAACAAATACCTTCAGAAGAAGATGCGATGAGTTGAGTTGTTTTGTTATGTAGGTAGATATAACTCCAATTATAATCTGTTCATTGAATAGTTGAATGCTACAAACAATGCTTATGGCACTAACCTTACAAATTGGAAATGATACTTTTGAAATCTTTGTCAGTTTATGATATACAATCAAGATATTACATACTAATGAATCAGAGCATGGTATTTGTTTGTTATTGAAATATCTTTTGATTAAGCCTCTTTGAATGTGATGAGTATTTTTTTTACTTTTGTTTTTGTTTTTTTTATTATTTTTTTTTGTGTGTGAATTTTAATTTGGAGATGAACAGATGATCTGGTGATATGTTTGATATTTTATGTTTGGTTGTTGCGAAATCAAGCAAGGAATATAAGTTGATGTTCAAACTAGTATTTTTAGAGTAATTGATACAAAATCAAAAAGCAAAAATAATAATAATAATAATAATAAAATTATCAAACTTTTAGAGATCAATTTTAGTTGTCTCAAAAAAATTATAACTTTTACACACCAATTTCATTTGTCTCAAAAACTAAAACTTTTAGAGACCACTTTTATTTGTCTTCAAAACTAAACTTTTAGAGACCAATTTTTGTTGTCTCAAAAATTAATTTCATTTGTCTCAAAAACTAAACTTTTAGAGACCAATTTTTGTTGTCCCAAAAATTAATTGTGCTGCCCCATAATAATTAAACTTTTAGAGACAAATTTTGGTTGTCTCAAAATCAAAACTTTTTGAAACTACATATTTTTGTCTCTAGAAGTCTATTTAGAGTGACAAATGCAAAATTTTGTCTTTGAAAGTCATTTTTTTACTTTTCCGGACGGGCCATTTGGGACAAACTTCGTGACGGAGGAAATTGGTTGGCTAAAGTTTTTCCCAACAAATATTACACTTTTAGGGACGAAATAAATTTGTCCCTATAATGATGACTTATTGTAGTGATACTCAGTAATCATTAGATCATAAGAATCTCAAAATATAATTCTATGACAGAGTGTTTTTAAAACATAGGGACAAAAGAATTTAACTACTGAGGATCTCGTGTTGGTCTTGAATCTTGGTAGTCTAAGAATAAGTTATAAGTCTCATATCGTTTTTTTGGCTTTCTGTTTCGTGCTTTCAAAAACAAAAATAATATAATGTTTGAAAACAATTTTTGTGATTCCTCAAAAAAAGTATTGTTTTCAAAAAACAAATTTTGGAAAGCAGATAAACAAAAAAACAAAAACAATGCCAAACAAGGAGCTTTTGAGCCACTTTTCTGCATCATTAGGAACTTGTTTTTAGAACTGTTCTTGTTGCTCTATGTATTCAGTGTGATCTGCTACTGCAAGGGACAACATTTAATGAGATTGTTCTTTCATGTTACTATTCACACTTTGCTTCATGATTTTTTCCCTAACGCTGTGTTTGGTGGGGGGATTTGAGAAGGGATTTGGAAAGGGAAAGGGAAAAATTAGGTGAAATGTGAATAAAATATACTTATATTTCACCTAGTTTCACACAACTTGTCCCTTTCCTTTTCCAAATCCCTCTCTAAATCCCCCAACCAAACACAGCATAAAGCAAGATGTTGCTTATGTATTCAACCCAAATAGTTGAAGTCTATATCTCTATTCATAACTGGATTCAAGTTGCTCATACTCTTTTCAAGGCTATGCTGTGACATAATTTTGTTACCACACACATGTGAATGTGTCAATCGTTAGCGTAAATCACCAATGAGCAGTAAATTTTCAATTTATGTGAAAAGGTGGATTTCACTTTCTTTTCTTTAATTTATTTTTGCCTTGTTTTTTTTTTTTTTTTTTACTGTTTTGAAGTTAGGGAGTTTATCGAGCGCCTTGTAAGTTCTATATTTTTGTTTATCTATCTCATTTAGGCCTTGCTTGGTAACACATTATTTTAGTTTAAAATTTTAAAATTATTAAAAATGTCAAAAAGTCAACAAATATCAAAAAGCTAATATTCATTTTCATTCACTTTTTGCACATATTTTTGTAAAAGATAAAAAAAAAAAAAAAAAATCGTCCAAAACATATTAATTTTTTTCATTTCATATTTTGGCCAAACCAAAAAAAAATAATAACTAAAAATATATGTTCCCAAACAACCCTTAGTTATCAAAAACAAAGTTAATTATACTTTGTTTAGACGTGAGATGATTAAAAAAAAAAAGAAAAGCAAATGATTAGTGTTTTTTTATTTTTTTTATTGAAGTGAGAAAATAAAAGATATAATTATAGTTTCTCACATTTTTGTTTGGATAGATAATGATTAAAAGAGAATACATGTCTTTTTATCTTATTTACTTTGTATTTAGAGGGGTAGTTTAGGAATTATAATTTTTGTTGCAAAGAGAAATATTGATTTCTCATCAAGTTTCACCACTTTTGATGAGAAATAAAACTTAAATTTGAAGTGATTTGTTTTTCTCAACATTTCTTTTTATTTCTCACTATTACCCATCTTTTTAATCATCCAAATATGTAACAAAAAATGGGTAGAGCTTCTTTTCAGTTTACTGGACAGTGCTGTTAGGTTTGTGGGGCCCGCCACAGATCTCATTTCGATGATTCAAACCATTCAATATGTAGATATTGGCTTTTTGGCTTTTCGAGGGTTATATTTGTAAATGCGAGCGTGCAAGCAATGATCAATCAGTCCTTACAGAAATTATAATTGCCAACCAATTATCAGGCGATCGTGTTTTAGTTCTTTCAGCCTCAATGAAGAGGACTTTTACTGGTGGCTTGACTTAGGAGAAATTAAGCAAAATAACAGGTAAATGACGAACAATCGAAGTATTTCATTAAAATGAAAACTTACAATGAGCCAAACTCAGCCTCGTAGAGGTTTACAGCAGCAATCTACTTGAAACTACTCCTATGAATGAAGTGCAGTGCAGGAATTTAAAGTGCAGGAATGTAAAGAACAGGTATTTAAAGTGCAGGAAATGTAAAGACTGGGAATGTAAAACTGGAAAAGAAAATATGAAGTAAATGACTGGTTTCTTAGATCTGAGTCTGGGGGGTTTTTCTGGGGACCTCCTTGCTATTTATACTCTTCAAGGATGACCATCGAACTGTACTTCAAACCGTCGAACTGCTCCTCCATGATCGCTGATCATGCTGCCTTAGAAGTAGTTCCACTACGCCATTTCTTGCAGTTGAACTTCCCCCTTGTATTTGAATTTGAATATGAGTAACAGTTGAAGCCACGTCACTTTGTATCTCTTTACTGATCCAGTACTACTCAGATCACGTGAGAACCAATTTTCACTGCCACATGTACGATCAGGATCGAAGACTTGAGTAGTCTCCCTATATTACCCTTGCTTTGCCACGTGTCGAACTGTAATTGGCTTTTGCAAAGTATGTAGCCAACATTACCCCCCGCACTACTATACCCAATACTTGGTGATATTAGTGGATCAAAGCCTTTCCCGCGCTTTTGGAACGTGCATGGAGTCTATCTTTTGGAAACATAACCGTCATCTATTAGGTGATCATTTGCATTAACTCTCTCTCAATTTGTTGAACATCCCAATACCTGAGCATTTGAACAGGTTATGGCTAAATCAACTTCCCTTTCTATTGATCAAGCATACGAAGAGCCATTGAGTAATGCTGCTTCCCCTCGAAAGAACCTCCACGCATTCATTAGCCACCTTTATCCGCCTTTCTATATTCAGGTCATGGGAGCCTTTGCAAATTACCACCCTTTGGACTATGAACACATTGTCCTTAATCCTTCGATTCAACAAGTTGCAGACACAGATGCAAGAAGTTCTTCCTCTAACTTTCCCTTGTACCTCGAATAAACTGCTCTCAAACCTTTGATTTGGCAAGTTGCAAATATGGACTTAGGAAACTCTTTTTCACAAAACTCTGCATGGGATGAAGCCACAACTTCTTCATCTTCTGGGGTTTCTGGCTGGACAAGCTGGTCAACACCTGAGACTCATGATTTGAGGAAACGAATCAACCATCATTTTGTTGAGTTCACTGACCCTTTGGAGTTTCCTTCCTACGCTCGAACTTTAGTGGTCTACCCCTACGTGCCCATTGACAATCGACGTAGTTTGGAGGAGAATCTGCTTGTGGCATGGTATACCTCTTCCATGCCTACAAAGATAATGCACACTGCCCGGCGTCTAGAAGAAGCCCAAGGGTACAGCCCTTCATTCTTAGCCAAGAAGGCGAAGATTTGCTCTTCTGACTGGCTTGATTATATTAATGCCTTTGTTCCTTCCACTCCCGTGCCATCTCTCATAATAGAAGCATCCACACCTTCTTCTCCATCCTCTGAAACAGAACCATCTATCCTTTCTCTTCCACCAACTCTTTCCTAGACAGAGAAACTGAGGCTTGCCCTCCCCATGAATGTAGTCTTTCTACCTTACAAACCTCTACCATCCCCTACTCCAGCCGAGTGGAAAGAAGCTCAACTTCTGCTTGCAGCTTTCTCCCACTTGCCCTTCTATGTTCTTGAGGACGAAGTCCCTCTTAAGAACTTTCAATGGGCTTGTGATATTCTGACTAGGGGCCATGTCCTTAATCCCCTTGCCCAAGCAGAACTTCACATGTTCCTCGACCAACTTCCAGTGCTCCTCTACTGGCATCGAAATTCCATGGTTACTACACAATCTTTGGACCAACTTTCGTCTCTCCGAATTCAAGCCCAGTACGAAGCAGAGAACTTCATTGAAGAATTCGATGATTTCAAGAATAAAGATTCTGCGTATTGGGATGATTTGGTCATAGACGAATTGGAACAAAGATTGAGAGAGGAAGCTTTCGAAATAAAGGCTGAAGAGCTCTACTACGAAGTGAGAGCACACCAACTTATGCAGCCAACGTTAGAAGAAATAGAAGATATAATAAAGAAAGAACAAACATTCATTGATCACTGCTGGACCAAATTTCATGATCTTGTTATTTATTCTATTCCTTATTTTTATGAGCTTGAGTTCATACCCAGACAGGGTTATTCGATGTAATTGCCTTGGCTTTAATATAAACAGAATTCTTCACTTGGCATTGTTTGATCCTGTTTCCATTTGCCTTTTAAAGCCAATCCAGAGCTTCGAACTAAACAATCTTATTCTTCGAATATGGACTTGATTGTTTGAAAATGAAGACACTAAGAACCAACATGACTTTTCCAATTTATGGAATAAAGTTGACAGTTTTGGCTGATATCATCTTAGAAACAGTGCTTCGAATTTAACAATCTTATCCCTCGAATATAGATCCAATCAATTTCCAATAAGGATGTTGGGATGAATTCTCCAATTTATGGATTATGGTCATCAACTTTTGTTAATTCTTGTTCAGAATTGGTGTTTCGAATTTAACAATCTTTTCCCTTAAAGCCTGTCTTAATCATAACCAAAATATGATCATGATTAGTATTGACTACTTTGCTTCGAAGAACAGTTCATACTTACAACAATATAAAAACTGTTCTTGGGGTTGCATTGTTTTAAATCGAAAAGACAATTTTCTGTGTGTATATACAAACCAACTATTGGTTTTAATATTTCGAATAACAATTCACATCCTTAAGAGGCCTTGAGTTTTTGTCTCAGGGGTATTACTTTCGTTAAGAAACCTATTACAGGCCTTTGATCTCTTCGAAGTAAATCCATCCTTGAGTATTCTTACATTTTTAAGCATGTAGTACGCTTCGAAGCCGACTTCTGTATTTCGAAGCGGTCATTGTTTAATTTTTGGCGCCAAAAACCTGGTTTCGAAGCCAAACATCTTGCTTCGAAGCTGGCATCATCATCTGGAATGTGCTTTTCCCTCCAAAAACTATCAATATTGGAAGAGACTCCTCGTATTCGTACTTTTAGTACTTAACGACTTATGCAATATATTTTTCAAACACAAAAGCTTTTAAAACCCTTTTGCTTCATGTTCTGAAATCACTTGCTCTTTTAACACACAAAACCCTTCTTTCTACCGATCTTCTGTTAACCCTTTCTTCCTTACTGCCTGCTACCAATGGATCCCTCCTCGCTAAAAGTGCTTGCTGGCGACCGTATCAGTCCTACCATGGCTTTGAAATGATGTATTGATGAAGAAATCGCCAAGCTAACAACTGGTGGGCCAAGCGCCATAGATGGACATCTCTTTGTTCCTCGTTACAGCAGCCAACAAGAGTACGTTCTAGGTCCCATCTTTCGGGAAGCTCCTGACCAACTTCCAGCTTTATACCCTCGTTTGGAGGATCACTTTCTTCTCTACGAAGGAGGGCTTGACTGGAGCAATTGGAGATTGACCCGGCCTCATCGCTGCTGGCCGACGTTGAGAGCTGAATGGAAGGAATGGTATGACAGGGTTGTGTCTGCGAGAGAAGATGACCTACAGGAGCTCTGCATCCTCGACGCCCTTCGTCTTTCCAGGTTCATCATTCCTGAGGATCCCTTTTTAATCCCTGCTGCTCTATGTTTTTGGAATATAGCTTTTAATTTCTTCCAATTCCGGTGCGGCATGATGGCCCCCACTATTCTTGATATTTGCCATCTTTTAGGGCTTTCGCCCCATGGTTCTCCTTTTACTCCCAACTACCCGGACCTCCCTGTCAAATTTTCCCTTCCAGCCCTAAACTCTTCTTACAGCGACTTCGTAAAGGCTGAAAATAAAAAGGAAGGCCTCGTGAGAGATAGAGAAATTTTCCTTCATTTTATATTGGTTGTGCAAATTTCTCTTTTGCACTTCATCTCAGAGGATTATGCCTGAGTTTGCCCCTCTTGCGAAGGCACTTGTCTTGAAAAAACATATAGCTCTTGCTCCTTATCTTTTAGGTCATGTTTACAGGGCTTGTTCCCAATTTTGTGAAAAACCTCTTGATGTCAACCAAGGAGGTCCCCTTTGGGTGCTCTAGCGCTGGCTTTTTGCCTATTTTACTGATTTGCACCAAAAATGCCTAAGATTCCTTGTTTAGGACCTTAGCACCTATGGGGAAAAGTATGCTAGGATTGCTCTTTACCCTGCTTCTTTTGCTTATTACTTTGCCTTTTTTTACCAACTCCCTATTTCTCCTCCTACTTCCCTTTTTTGTCCCTTCGACGCCAATAAAGGACCTTCTTGGCTGCAAACTTTTCTGGCTGATAAAGAGTGTTCCACTTCACCCCACAAAGATATGTGGGCTTCAATTTTGTTACCGAGGGAGCTGTTTATTGACACTTTAAACCCTTGAGGTTATAAATGCATATCTGAGGTGTACTGCCCCTCTCAGTTTGCCAGACAATTTGGGCTCACCCAAGGGATACCCGTTCCACTTTGCAGTCTCTTGAATGTCCACCTTACAGCTAGAGACTTGAGAATATCTAAGTCAAAGCTAGAGGCGGCAATACTCAAACTGCTGAAGGAATTAAATGAATTTCAATTTGTCCCTTTCCTCCCATCTGGCTTAGTTTTGAAAAGATTCCAGAACTGGTGGTCAGCCAATATGGAAGTGCACTTATCTGCACACCCTCATGATTTGTTAATAGGGTTAGGAGTGCCTTCGAAGGCCAAGTCGGCGACAGTTGAGAATATTCCTCCCTCTTCTGCAGCTACCACAACTTCTCCTGCAGCCTCACCTCCTCCAGCTAGAGTTACCAGAGCTGCTTCGAAGAAGGGTAAGTATTTCTAAGTTCTTTTTCCCTTCAACTCTTTTACTTGTCTCCTCTATATTCACATATTTTGGTGTAGGATCTCCACAAGAAGAATCTCCCAAAAGAGCTGAAACTCTAGCTGCTCTCAAGGCCAGACAACAGCAGAAAAAGAAAAGAAAACTGGTACTCACTCCTGAAGAATCTGAATCTCAAAATGAAGAGAGAGAGATTGAGCAAGAGCAAGAGACACCATTACAACGAAAGACGAGAACAAAGGTGGCTGCCCCCTCTTCTGATTTGGTCGAAGATCCTAATTTAGAGGCAGTTGACAAAGCAATGGAACAGGAGCTTACTTTTAAAGAACTTGATTCCCAAATTGGAGAGAGAGAGGTTGAGAAGGAGCCAGTAGTGTCATTGCCAAGAAAGAAGAGAAAGAAAGTGACTGTTCCTGCTGCTGACTTGATTGAAGATCCCATTCATGAAGCTGCTGCCAAGGCAGTAAAACAAGAACATTCCAAAGCAATGATCGTCTTTGAGAGGGCTGAGAAAAGAAGGCAGCAACAATTTCTGAGGGATGAAGCTGCTGCTGCTGAGGCACTACAAAGGGAAACTGCAAGAAGGCGACAGACTGCTGAACATTACTCTCTTCGCAGCTCTCCTATCAGTGCCAGCGCTTCTAGAACAAGTAATTTCTTTCATGCTTCTACTGTTTTGCCTTATCAAATTTTGACACTAGAGCTTGACCTTATATCTCTTCCTTTTTGCAGCAGCAAGTACTGAGGCTATACTCCCAATGAGGACTCCCTCAATTTCAATCGAAGTTGATCAAATACAGAATGTGAAAGCCATTCAGATAATACTTCCACTTCCTAGGCCCACATTTCATATACCCCCTGTGAGCCCTAGCATTCCCTTAACTCTTTCTTTTGGTTTGACTCCATATCTTCCTTGCTTGACTCTTGACACTTCTCTTTCGAGCCTTGCCCCTCCTTTCAAGGAAATTCCAACTGCTACCCCATCTATGATGGCAGTTGATCCCCCTATTGAGGGTGCTGGTGTAGACACCCCATTTTTGACCGACCTTAAGACTCGGACGTCACCGATTGAGCGCTTGGTGATGTTGCATGACGTGCCCGTTCAGAGGTTTCAGAGTCTCGGCTGTGAGCCTTGCCTCCGGACTTCCGGACTCTTTCGTGCCTTGCCTCGGTTTGCGAACCAGGCTCTATTTTCTCTGTTTTCTCTTCTCGAAGGGAGGGAGAGGTCTCGTAGATCATCTCTCAGTGGCCATAGGCTACGTTTCGTGGTCGTAGGCCATTTTTCCCATTTCGGAGCCCGGTTCCCGGTTTTCAGAGCCGTCGGCCGTGTGCCTCGGTTCGGGACCGCTTAACTACCTCCGTTTGCTCCGGTTTTTGGCACATACCTTATTTCCTCCCTTTTTAGGGACACTGTGGCTCGAGAGACCAACTTCGTGGTCAAACGCCACCTCCGATGCTTAACAGTCAGTTTTTGGGGCCCCGGGCTGCGCGTTTTGGCCCCCGAACCTTCATTTTGCATCGGTTTTGGTTCATTTTTGGTGGGGACCTCTGTTTCATTGTTAGGAAGGTCGTAGAAGGGTGGGAGGCCAGTAATTGTTTTGATAACCAGTTTTATTCCTTCATCGCCCTCCGTCGCCTGTTTTTCTCACTAGAAAGCCAATGTTGACCACCCTTGGGCCACTTTTTCTAGCCCAAAACCACATATTTGTGTTGTACACACCTGGGAGGCCACCAATATGATATGGCCGGCCAGTAATTGCTTCTAACCCTTTTGAACCCCTCTAAAAAATGGGTTTTTCTCTCTCCTGGTTCACTTCTTCCAGTTTTTGACCACATAGTTGTGTTGTGCACACATGGGAGGCCACTAATTTGAGGTGGCCGGCCAGCAATCTTCATTGAACCTTTTGACCCTTGGCCGGCCGGCCATGGGAGAGGCCAGCCGGCCACCTAAACCCTAGAAAACCGGCTGGCCATGATCCTCTCTCCAAGTACTTTACAAAAATGCCCTCTGTTTCCCCCCAGATTTTGTATCCGGGGGGCTAACTTTTTGGGGGGAAATTTGAATTTCATTTCCCCCCCTTTTCCCCCACTCTTTTGCCTATATAACCAGGCCCTGTAGCTCCTTTTTGGAAGGTTAGAAAAGTTTGGTTTAAGTCCCCTACATTGTATCTCTCTCTCTCTACACTCCAACCCTCAAAACCTCTCAAATCCTACACCCATTCTACTCCATCTCCAAGCCAACCAATCCACACTCCATTCCAGCAGCTTGGAGGCTCTTTCAAGAGGCTAGGAGCACTACTTCTCAGGCCAAGAGTTGTTGGTTCATTGGTCTACAAGGGTGAGTCCCTATTCTCCCTCTTTTGTGCTTTATTTTGTTCTATATCTAAGCCATACTTGCTTACATTTTTGGGCTCCGACCCTAACTGAAAATAGTCATGTTTTGAGGTCTTTTTCATGTTTGATTAAGGGTTCTTCCCTGTTTGAGGCTTCATACTACCACTTGCCTCTTTAGCTCTAATTTATGTCTCTTTCTTGCATAGTATTTTAGGCCTACTTTTAAACTGTTTTGAGCTTGGTCATAAACTGAAAAGAGGCTTTTTTTGAGCCCTTCTTCAACATTGTTGAAGGGCTCTTTACTGTTTGAGGCTTCTATCTGTCACTTGCCTCTTTATCTCTCTTTTGGCCCTATTTTTGCATGCTTTTTTAGCTCCTTGTGCTTGTATTTTTGGGCTCTGGTCCAAACTGTAAATAGTCATATTTTGACCCACTCTTGATGTTTGATTAAGGGTCTTTCACTGTTTGAGGCTTCCTTTTTGCTCTTTGTGTTAAAGCTCTCTTTTATGCCTTATTTTGTATAGCATTTTAAGCTTTCTTGTATACTGTTTTGGGCTTGGTCATAAACTGTAAAATATTATGTTTTGGGCCCTTCTTCAACATTGTTGAAGGGCCCTCCTCTGTGTGAGGCCAGCAACCATCACTTGCTTCTTTGTCCCTCTTTTGGCCTTTTTCTTGCATAATATTTTAGGTCTGCTTGTGTTTATTTTCGTGGCTTGATGTAAACTGTAAAGTGCTTCATTTTGAGCCCCTCTTAAACTTTGTTGAAGGTCTCTTTGCCATTTAGGGCCAGCAGCTGTTACCTGCTTCTTTACCTCTCTTTCGAGGCCATTTTTGCATGTTAGCTTAGCCCTACTTGTGTTCATCTTTTGGCCTTGCTTAAAACTGGAAATATGCTTGTTTTGGGACTGTCTTGATTCTGTCTTCATACTTCATGTTCAAATAATGCATGCTTTGTATAGCTATAAGTCATTCCATGCGCCTAGTTTCGAGTTTCGAGTCTCGTTTCATGCATCGGGTGCCATGTTTCCATGTTTCGGGGCTGTTTTGCATCACATTTTGGTACTGAAATTTGCATGCTAGTATGCCATATTCCATGCCTTGCCATGCTTTGGTAGAGTGGCATTCGTGCCTTAGGGTCGGTCCTCGGTTCGCGTGCACGTGTGCACGCATCTCGAGTGTCTCATATTCATCTAATGGCCTCTTATGTGAGTGTGGCTGAGGCCAACTTGTGTTAGTGTAAGTCCATTTATGCATTGTGTATGCCATTTCATTTCATAGCGTTGTGTATGCTAGGTTGTATGTTAGCGCATTGTGTATGCCATGTTATCTCGTGCATCGTGTATGCCATTTCATTGCATTGTGCATGTTAGGTTGTATCGTAGTTGCATTCATGCATATCATGCATATCGCATTGTGTTTGGGGTAGGAGTTAGCCCGAGCACGGGAAACGAGGTACGTTTCGTACTTCGAGTGACGGAACGAGTCTCAATTCCGCAGTCGCCGACACTCCGGATTACCCATGATGGAGTTTAGGCTTTGTCATGTTTTCATTTGCATTCATTCCATATTGAGTTGTGCAATTCAACTCCTCGACCATCATGCATCGAGATGCGTAATTAGTGGCACGAGAATCGAGGTATGCATACATATGTGAAAATACATTGCCATGCCCCTTTCCTGCTCTCTGTTGCAGCAAATCAAGAATCAGCAACCTTTCAGAGTTTGGCGCGCTTTCCAAGAATGATTGCAAAATAGAGGCTAATTGGGGCATCCCAGTGGATTTCCGCGCAAGGCAGCCCAAACATACATCATTCATCAGAGTTGAGGCAGTCCCTGGCTTGCATGCCAATTTAATGCTTTCCTAGTTAAATTTGTTATTTAATTTGGGTTTTGTACAATATTTGGACTGTATTATTTATTTGGACTGTACTATTTATTTGGGACTGTATATTATTTTATTTGGACCCTCCGAGCGAGGGCAATGTTGTAATAAGTGTGCGTGTGTGTGATGTATGTCTTCCAACCCCATATCTTTCTCCTTTTTATTTACCAGCTTATGATGGTTAGATTAGGGCATGTTTCAATTAGCATACAGTATGATAGCATGTTTGCACTCATTCATCTGTTTTGCATGCACCGGGCTCGGCGCATCATACTAACTGCATTGTATTTCAATTCCAAGTTGAATACTTGTTAGCTATAGCATTCCATATGCCATGTTTAGAATAGCCGAGCCTATCGTAGTTGCATTATTGCATGTGTTGCATTAGGCATTTCTGTATAATTAGGATCATGCATGGATTTCTAATTAGCTTCTGTTTTGGCTTGGAGTACTCGGTAAGTTTTATGCTTTAGCATCCTTGCATGCGTGTGAGTGACTGCCATGATAGCATGCTTACCATGAGGCTATGTGCTTATGTGATATAACTGCCTGAATGCCTGTGGGTGAAGGTTGGGTTATTTGGATTGGAACAATTCGTTAAAATGTGTGTTTTAAAGCCCACTAGATAGTGGCAAAATCATGTTTTCTAAGCCCACCCGAGGGTGGCAAATCCATGTCTTAGCCTACTTGCGAGTAGCACCATCAAACCATTTTCAAATAAACAAACATGAAATGTTTTGTTCCAATTCAAGCGATCCAGTCTATACTTGTATGCTGTGCGCATCACATAGTAAATCTAGGCTAATAACCGGAATAAGAACACATAATGTTTTCAAAACTCGATATCATGGTTAGTAGAGGCCGATCTTTGATCGGGCGAGCGGGGGTGCTCACGAAGTGACCTTCCCCAATCGTACCCAAGTTCCCGAGCCGAGGCAACTTTGGTGATGACGGACACGTGGCCTTAGGCAACGAGTCAGGGTTTCCTAAATTTCCCAAAATAAAATATTTAGGTGGCGACTCTGTATTTGGCAAAGCAGTCCATGTTTGGCACTTCTTTCAAAAAATCTGTTTTCTCAAAACGATTTGTCGGATTTGGACTCTTTGGTTCAAGATTAAGAACCGTGACAAAAACCGAGTCCGAGCTGTAGTGAGGTCCCCTGCAGGCTTGTTACAGTTTCTGGCGACTCTGCTGGGGATTTAGAGAACTTGACTCCAACTCATGATATCTTGTTTTGTTTACACTTATGTGTTTCTTTGCATTGCATTTGCATTGGTGCGCCTAGGACACCGTGTTTGCCATCTGCTATTCCTGAACGGTTTGCCGGAGGCTTGTCTTGTCAAGGCATGACCATAAGGCTGACCGGTTGTGGGCTTTGCCAGTATGGGAACACAAACCCCGGTTTTACCGGGGCACCCTTTTTGACCATTCGACCTAGTGCATATTCGAAATCCATAGTGACCATTCCAAACTAGGACAGGTTGCTTACCCGATCATAGGTTGTTTGAAACCGCTGCGTGCGTAGTGAAACCCTAGCTCCTGACAAAATAGGACAGAGAAACCCTACCCCAACATAGGGGTGTTTTGGCTCTCACTTATCTGTTATGTGCTGTTAGAGTGCGTCTCTACAGGGAAATGCATGTATCAGCTTATGAGTTTGGGCATCAGGCCTGCGGGCATCAGTCAGTGTTTGAGAATCAGTTATCTGCGGGTATCAGAGATTCAGTTTTCGAGGACGGTGATTCAGGGATAATGATCAGTGTTTGAGGACAGGGTGTATTCAGCTTATCGACCGTGTGTTGTTATGCCCAACTGTGTGTTGTGCATTTATTTTAAGCTGTTATGCTGTTCATTTATCTGGTTGTTTATTTCCTTATTGCTTTATTTATCTTTCTGCAGGACAGTTTTTAGCACAATTGCTTCTGACCCAGTAGATATTCCCCAAGCACTTTGGACAAGAGGTCATCGGCTCAATCAATCTGAGGATCTGGTTGACGGACAGCCAGTGTTCCATTCTCTACCCCCCGTTGTTAGGAGAAGGCCGAGAAGGCGCAGTGTGTCTGAGCAGAGGTTACCAGAGCAGTGGTCTACCCTAGCAGTGAACAGTCAGGTTGAGGTTTCAGTTTCCGCCATAGAAATACACATACCAGTCAGTCAGCAAGACCAACAGAATATGGCCGGGATAGAAGAAATGATGCGCCAAATGCAGGAGAGCATGAGACAAATGCAGGAGGACATTGTCCGCCAAGCGGAGTTCTCTAAACAGCAGGCCACAATCATGGCCCAGCAGGCTGAACTCATCACTAGACTCCAGCAGCAAGTCGGAGCATCAGCCTCGCGTCCAGTTTCTCCTCCACCAGGGGTCCCGCTACCCGAGCAGTCACCAGCCGCCCAAAATGTCCTGCCAAACACCCAGAACACCTTGCCGAATGTCCAGAACGTCCAGGAGGACACAGGCCTTCCAACGGGGACGGCTCCGCTCCCACTTCCGCCTCAACTGTCCAAAGCACCTACACCCATCAACCACCCGAACTCTCCCTTCGAGTTCGAAATAGACCCCACAGCACTGAAATTGAGCAAGCTCGAGAAGCTTTTTAAGAAATCCCAAGGGGTAAAGGCTATTTCGGATATCGAGGACGGATATACCGATGTGGCCGTGACATTGCCAGATAGATTCAAGATGCCACAGATCGATCGCTTCGACGGATCCGGGGATCCCATGGTCCACCTCCGGCTATTCTCAGATATACTATGGCCAATGGGCCTCACCAGACCCCAGAAGCTTTTGCTATTTGGCTGAACCCTGTCGGGTGTGGCCGCTATCTGGTATGCGAAGTTGGAGGACGATGTCAAGAGAAGTTGGGATGAAATGGCCGAGGCCTTTGTTGCGCAATACTCTTACAACACCCAGATCGAGATTACAACTCGTGATCTCGAAACAACAAGGCAAGAGCCCAAAGAGAGTTTCTCGGATTTTGTGACCCGATGGAGGGCAAAGGCCTCGATGATGACTTTAAGGCCCACCGACAAGGACCAGATCAGAATGATTGTGCGCAATCTCCAACCAAAACTGATGCAAAAGATGATTGTACTTCCCTTTCTCACCTTTTCTGATCTGCACGAGATGGAGGTACAAATTGAGGATGCAATGAAGCAGGGTCTAATCGACCAAGACAGGGAGCAGCCCCGGAGAACCTTTAACCGCAATAGCAATGCAGGCCCGAGTGGCGTTGCTACTACAAGAACTTCGGAGGTCAGCATGGTCGCCACCATTTCCCCTCCCCTTCCAAGGCCCATGGCAGCCACACCCTTCTTCGGTGCATCCGGAAGCAATACCCAGACCACTAAATACCAACCCAGAGGCCAAAGAACCTTCACCCCATTGTACATGCCTTTGCCCAAGGCTCTAGGGGTCTTAATCAGAAAGGGGCATCTAAAACCCCTGGAGCTGAGGCCATTACCAAATCCACTTCCCCCCTCTCACAACCCAGCCAAGTACTGTGCATATCACCAGCAGCACGGTCATGATACCGACCAATGTTTCAGGCTGCGTCACGAGATTCAAGACCTTGTTGACAAAAATGTGATTCTGCCTCCAGAGAGACCTAACGTCACGACCAATCCACTCCCTACACACAACCAAGCTCCACCTCCCAAAAGAGTCAATTTTATCCAGACCGGGGTCGTGTCTTACGATCCTAGTGTCTATATCACCCCATCCCACCTACCTAAGCCGGAGGTGCTCCTTCCCGACTGCACCGACTCTTTGTGCATGTTGGACATCTCCACAACCCAATCTGAGCCAATGGTGGTGACCCCCGAAGATGGGACAAGGCAGGTTTAAGAGGAAAGTGCAATTGTTGAGTCTGGGATTGAGCAGTCTGGGAATTTTACTGGAGAAGCCTACGATCCAAGTGAGTACATCCTGTCAGTGGGCCAGTCTAAGCTGAGTGTAGGGTTGCCAGAAAGAGCAGAACTGTGTGTGATCCAGGGGGACAGATTTGAACAGGGAACGGATGATCTGACGGCTGTAGAAGAGGGCCTTGCCAACCTCCAGTTCTTCAGTGACCAAGAATCAGGGGATGCGGCAGTCAACTGGTTTGAATATGAGGCGTCAGCAGAAGCTACCGGATGGTTGGATGATCAACTGGACGTTGTAGAATTTCAACCAGAACAGGGCCCGACAGGGGCAAGGGTATCAGTGGTGGCCGGAAGGGCCGAAAGTCAGAGTATATTGCCGGAGAGTGCCGGTACAAAGAATTTCGCTAAGGACAGAAGCATTATGAATGCAGGGAAAGTTGAACAACAAACTGCACTGACGCAGGTAGAACAACAGGGTTCTGAGAGAACTGGGAAAGCCAAAATCCATGAGGGGATCGAAAGTGCTATGGGCACGAGAACAGAGGATGCTGTGAGCATGCAGGCTGAAAGTGCTGTGAGTACAAACATGCCCGAGCCAGACAGGTGCCTTTTGAATGCCAACGGAATGTGGTGGGAAGACGACGATTTATGTCTTGCCCACACAGACGAGGATTGGGGAAGCAATCAACCAGATGACACCTGGTACCTCGATGAGGTTGATCACATGACAAGAAGCGGGCGGTACTTCAAGCCCCCGCACCTAGACCAACCCGAGGCATCTGGGAAAGACAAGGAAGCCGAGAAACAGAGGGAGAAGCAGATTGAGGAGGAAGCTGTATTGAAGCAGCTAAAGAAGATACAAGCAGACATCTCCATCTTGGGACTGCTTATGGCGTCACGAGTGCACAGGCAGGCTGTCTTATCTGCCATGGATAAGGCTAAACTCTCTATAGATACCACACCAGAGCAGCTGGTCGGATTGGTCTTTCCGGGAGGAGGTTCCTCGACGATAACCTTTTCAGACAAAGAACTGCCGCCTGAGGGCGCAAATCATAACAAACCCCTCTACATCTTTGTGGAATGTAGGGACAAATGGGTGCCGGTTGTTCTTGTTGACACGGGATCCGCCATTAATGTATGCCCGTCAAGAACGGCATATGCAATCGGGTTAAAGCCCGCGGACTTCGTGCCGACTACTCAAGTGATCAGAGCCTATGATAACACCAGCAGGGAGGTGATGGGGACTGTCAAAATTCAGACCCAGGTTGGTCCAGGACAACACAACATTGAATTCCATGTTTTGGACGTTCCTGCGACCTTTAATCTACTCTTGGGGCGGCCGTGGTTGCACCAAGTGAAGGCAGTCTCTTCCACTTTACATCAGATGCTGAAGTACCCTCACGGGAAGGGGGTAGCCATTGTTTTCGAGAATTCATCAATCCATCCACCTCCAGAGGTATCTACACCAGTCCTAGAAATCGAGCACGGCACGGAGGATATGTTCTTATCAGGGTTTACCTTAGCTGAGGCTAGGGTAGTGCAGAACATCATGGCTGTTAATGAGGGAGTGTACGTCAGCGCTTAATCTGTATACCTCATGAACAAGCTACAACACATTCCTGGGATGGGATTGGGAAGGAGCGGCCGGAAGGGCGTCGCAACATTGGCCGAGGTGCCACACAATCCTCATACCTTTGGCTTGGGTTATCTGCCCACCAAAGAGGATTGGATGCGAAAGGGGAAGGAAATGGCAGGAAGAGCCAAAGCGAAGAAGGCGGGGAAGCCTTTTGACTTAATGCACAGGCCCATTCAGGGTACCCTGAACGGACGCTTCGTCCGGGAGGGGGAGAACTTTCCGTTTTGTGGCTTCCCCGAACCGTGGCTGAACGCGGAGAAGAAGCACGTACCAGGCTTCGAGATTTTCTTCGACCTGCAATTATCTGAGGATGACGTTGCCGAAGAGCAGACAGACCCATCAGATGAGGTTGAGCAGTGTAAAGCAGGGGATTCCGAGGGCGCTGAAATTGAAATGGGGGTAGCATTGGCATGTCTACTTTCAGATCCTCCGATCGACCATAAGTGCTTGGGGGATAACTTCTCGGTTTCCATGATTGGGGATGAAACGGCTGCGAGCCTACCGGCAACTATTTTGGATGCATCTATCGCACCCTCTCTCACTTGGCGATACGAGGAGGGGTTTTTATCCAGCAGCACCGGGTCAGGTGGTGAGCCGGAATCTGATTCCACCGAATCTTGTAAGTCGGAATCAGGTTCCAGCTCGACTAAGTCTGAGTCTGGTAATCCTGGGGATGATAACCCGGATGCCACAGTCTTGTCCAGGTCGTCTTTTTCTTTCTCATTTGAGTCTGTTGTAACCGAGAATTCAGACGATTTGGATATGCTTAATGAGAATCAAGTAACTGTGGTTTCTGAGTACTTTTCTGTGCCCCTGATTTATTGCATTAATTCAGACTTTCAAAACTTTGATAAAAACAACGAGGACGAAATTCCTCTGGTTTTGCAACGTTTAATTGAGTAGGAACAGGAGAGATTTGTCAAACCCTTAATGGATGAAATCACTACCGTGAATATTGGTACTGAGGAAGACCCGCGACTGGTCCAGATCGGGTCCACGTTGTCTTCGGAGGAACGCGAGCGCTTAGTCGCTTTATTAAAAGATTTCAAAGATGTTTTTGCGTGGTCCTACAAAGACATGCCTGGAATCGATCCTGAGATTGTACAGCATCGGATCCCTCTTGACCCCGAGGCCTGACCCGTCAAACAGAAACTCAGGAGGATCCGCCCGGATTGGGCTCTCAAGATTAAGGAAGAGGTCACCAAGCAAATCGACGCAGGCTTCCTGCTGGTATCTGAATACCCGACTTGGTTGGCCAACATTGTTCCGGTGCCGAAGAAGGACGGCAGGATCCGAGTATGCGTGGATTTCAGGGATTTGAACAGAGCTAGTCCGAAGGACGACTTTCCCTTGCCGCATATTGATGAGTTGGTAGATTTCACAGCGAGGCATGCTTTGCTTTCTTTTATGGATGGCTTCTCAGGGTACAATCAGATAGTGATGGCACCAGAAGACCGAGAAAAGACTGCTTTCACCACCCCGTGGGGGACATACTGCTACAGAGTAATGCCGTTTGGATTAAAGAATGCTGGAGCTACTTATCAACGGGCTGCGACCACAATACTACATGACATGATCCACAAAGAAGTTGAGGTGTACGTGGACGACATGATTGTCAAGTCCAAAGAAAGAGAGGGCCACTACACTGCCTTGCAAAAGTTTTTTCAAAGGATCAGGGAATTCCGGTTGCGGCTAAATCCTCAAAAATGTACATTCGGTGTTACAGCGGGAAAAATGCTGGGATTCCTGATTACACAAAGAGGCATCGAAGTCGACCCTTCCAAAATCAAGGCCATCTTAGAAATGCCACCACCAAGGACTGAAAAGGAGGTGCGAGGCTTTCTGGGTAAAGTGCAATTCATAAGACGGTTTATCTCAAAATTAACCTTGACTTGTGAACCACTTTTTGGCCTTCTGAAGAAAGGCAAGAAGTTCCAATGGGACGGCCGATGCCAAGCTGCATTTGAACAGATCAAGGAATACTTACAGAACCTGCCCGTGTTGTCACCGCCAAAGCCGGGGAGACCGTTGATATTGTACCTCTCAGTGACTAAGACCACAATAGGTTGTATGCTCGCACAAGAATCTGAAGACAAAGTGGAGAGAGCCATCTACTATCTGAGCAAGAAAATGCTAGAGTATGAGACTCGCTACACACCGTTAGAGAAGGCTTGCTTAGCTTTGGTATGGGCAACCAGGAAGCTGCGGCACTACCTGTTAGCTCACTCCGTAATGTTGGTTTCACGACTCGATCCCATCAAATATCTTTTCGAGAAACCGGCACTTACGGGTAGGCTAGCTCGTTGGTTGCTGTTGCTTTCCGAATTTGATTTGAAATATGTGACGCGCAAGTCAGTCAAAGGAAGAGTAGTAGCAGAGTTCCTTGCCGACCATCCAGTGGAAGGGGGTGAAGCAATTGAGTACTTATTCCCAGATGAGGCCATTTTGCACATTGACGATGAAACTTGGACGATGTACTTTGACGGAGCGTCAAATCAATACGGGTATGGGATAGGAGTGTTGCTGATAGCACCCGACAAATCCCGTATCCCTCTAGCCTTCAAACTCCGATTCAAAGTATCGAACAATGAAGCTGAATATGAGGCATGCATTGCCGGTTTGGAAACAGCCTTGGAACTAGGGGCAAGACGGTTGGACGGCATCGGGGACTCGAACCTTGTTGTGTCTCAAGCAAAAGGAGACTGGAAAGTCAAAGAAGAAAAGATGATGATGTATCACCAAGCCTTGGATTTGTTAATTCCTCGGTTTGAGAAGCTAAACTTTGCTCATCTACTAAGAGAGAACAACAGGTTCGCAGATTCTTTAGCAACTCTATCTTCCATGATAGACATCCCATTCGGAGTCCGGATGCGTCCAGTCATCATTGACCAGAAATTTGCGCCAGCTTATGAGTCGATTGCTGCTATAGATGAGGTTCAGGACGAAAACCCCTGGTACTACGACATTTGGAATTTCTTAGAGAAGGAAACATATCCGCCAGGGGTAAACGCCAAGGATAAAAGGGCAATCAGAAGAATGGCCGTTCAGTTCATCATCTGTGGGGGTAAGCTGTATAAGAGAGGTCATCTGGGAATGCATAAGCTGTGTGTCGATGCCGAAGAGTCGAAGCGTCCAATGGAAGCCATCCATGGAGGGGAATGCGGTGCGCACATGAATGGACTAATGCTAGCACGGAAGATCCTCAGGCAGGGTTACTACTGGTCCACCATGGAGGAGGATTGTATCAGTTTTGTTCGGCGATGCCATAAATGCCAGATCCATGCAAATCGCATGAATATCCCGCCGTCAAAGCTGTACAACATGACTTCGCCATGGCCATTTTCAGTCTGGGGAATTGATGTGATCGGGGCTGTCACTCCGAAGGGGTCAAATGGGCATGAATTCATCCTGGTCGCGATAGATTATTTTACAAAGTGGGTTGAGGCCCAATCTTATGCGGTGTTGAAGGCTTCACATGTTGCGAAGTTTATCAAAAACAACATCATCTGTCGCTACGGGGTCCCAAACGAGATAATTTCAGATAACGGTTCCCACTTCAAGAAGGAAGTGATTGACTTGTTGGAAAAATACAACGTGGCTTTTCATAAGTCATCCACATACCGGCCGCAAACCAATGGAGCGGTTGAGGCTGCCAACAAGAATATCAAGCACATATTGCAGAAGATGGTGGAAACCTACCGGGACTGGCCAGATAAGCTGCCGTTTGCTCTGTGGGGCTACCGAACTTCAATCAGAACTTCTACTGGGGCGACTCCGTATTCATTGGTTTATGGGATGGAGGCTGTTCTACTTATTGAGATTGAGGTTCCGTCATTGCGAGTATTGGCTGAGTGTCAAATAGCTGAAGCAGATTGGCAGCAGAGTAGGTTTGAGGAACTCATGCTCTTCGATGAGAGAAGACTGAAAGCACTGTACCATGTCCAAGGTTATCAACGCAGAATTGCCCGGGCTTTTAACAAGAAAGTTAAGTCCAGGAATTTAAAAGAAGGAGATTTGGTGCTCAAAGACAACCGAGCTTCCATCCACGACCCAAGGGGCAAGTTCAGACCCAATTGGACGGGTCCCTACATCATCAAGTCAATCTGGTCAGGTGGAGCTGTGGTTCTGATGGATCTAGATGGCTTAGAGTTCTCCCAACCAATCAACATGGACAAGTTGAAGAAATATTACCCTTGAAAGGCTCGCTAGGCCGAAAACCCGAAAGGGCGACCTAGGCAAAACTCAGAGCACAAAAATTTGAAATTATAAAAACTGAGCTCGCAAGGTTGAAAACCCGCAAAGGGCGGCCTTGGCAAAAGTTAGAGCGTAAAAGGAGAGTGGAAATACTTGAGTGAACCTAAGCCTGAACTACGTAAGGCTTGATTCCCATCTTTGGGATACGTAGGCAACTTCATCCTGAAGTTCAGCCATAAACATTTTCCCCGATCAACTTCGTCCATTTGATCACCTCAGTCATCTTTGTCCATCAGCATTCATCATGATCTCTGGTACAGTGCTTCTCAGACTAGGGGCAACTTTCCGTTGCTGTGCAGTGCCGCGGTACTATGTAGACTAGGGGCAACTTTCCAGTTGCAGGGGTCCGGGGTTGTGTACCTCAGCGACAGATCTCAGGCGTGTCCAGTTCTGATCCATATCGAAAATAGTTTTGAAAAGTTTTAATAAAAGTTGACTTTGTTCAAATTAATCTTTTTACAACTAAGACCATTTTTGGACCAAAGCGGAAAATTTTCAGTACCCACAACCTTCAATTTCATTGATTTCAAAACAGAGTTCTCCTGCTCTTGCATACAAATTGAAGTTGCTTTTTTATTACATTCATAAAGAAAACTTGAAAGTACTAATAAAGCAATAAATCTGGGGCACGGATAAGTTAGGTGTCCCTATGCCCCCTCCCAGAGCTGGTAGAAGCCTCCGATGCCAAGCTGGGCCCAATCTGTGCTTCTTCATTAAGCCAATCCCAGCACTCGTCAGACAAAGTGCAACTGAAAGTGGGAGCGGGAGCCAGGAGCTCTCTAGTCCTCCATGTGGTGGCATACCGTGCAAACTGTGCGCCTCGGACCGGGAATGCAGCCGGATACTCTATCCCCTCTGGCGGGCAAGTCTGATCATGACCAAACTGGCGTTGGAATCGGAACGGAAAGTAGAACACACAGTGGGTCAGACCAATCAACTGGATCCCGATCAGCCGGGACATGCTATAGCTCATCGCCGGGAGATTGAGCCAAGGACAGCGCCAAGCAATGCGATCTGCAGACAAATTGCACATCCAGTCAAACCACCACCTCTCATCAAGTGCATCGACTAGGCGTTGACGAAAGAAGTAGCCGCGAGCTGAATAGGCGGGGCAAGAGTCCACAACCTGCAATTTATCCATCAACCATACCTAGGGAGGGATGAAAAATGAGAGAATAAAGAATAGAGAGATGTACGATGAGAGAAAAGTGAGAAAAGGGTTTTGTGAGAAAAACCGAGCCTGAGGGCCGAGTGACGTAAGCAATATATATGTGAGATTGGGTGGGGAACATTACCTGCAGTAGTAGTGGACTCCCCGTAAATCTGGTCGTCTCCCGGCGATAGAAAGCATCCAAGCCCATCAGCGTTTCGGCCAATGTCATGGCATTACAGCTTTTTCCTTCTTTCAAGCCTTGAGCAACTTCAATCAGACGAATGCTAGATCCACCAAAGCCTGGAGTGAGCAAAAAGTGAGATAGCATACACAAGCAAAGGGCGTGTTGCCGAAAACCTTGCCAATAATGGTTGCCGCGATCACCGGCATCAGAAAAGTGATGGATCAAGCCGAGGATGTCCAGTTCCCCGTTGCAGATCAGAGACCGAGAGTCGTGCATGGTGAGCCCACATATCTACCCTAAAGCTTGGACATGGCCGAAGCGAAACTGAGGCAAAATCTGCTCACAACGTTCAGATTCCATCAAAACTTGAAAATCTTCGAAAGTTGGACATACCTCTTGCCCGCCGAAGCTGAAAACATGCGTTACTGGGTTCCAAAATCTCGCTGCGGCATGGAGGAAGGGGAAGTGCAGCGGAGTGCGGCTCAACGTGAATAGTGCATTCAAGCCGAAACCTCGGAAATTTAACTTTTCCGAGCCATCTAAAGAAGACATCCAAACTGTGAGATTTTCGGTGAGAAATGCCTCCATTTAAAACTAAGATGAAATGAATGAGCCCCGAAGTTGAGACTTTTAAAGAGGATAGGGCACTATTCGGGGGACACGTGTCAAAAATTTGGCGGTTGCTGAGCTAAGTGGCCGGCCGGCCACCTTTTCTAGCAGGCTGGCCACCTCTCTCCCCTCAGATACAAAAAGTTGGCCGGCCAACTCCCAAAAGTGGCCGGCCATGCTGCAAAGTGTGCTATTGGTCCTGTTTTACCCTCCAGAAGAAAGTTCCAAGCATTTCCATGCACCGGGTGTGTCGAAGGCCTCCATTTCCCTCTGTTTCGGATGCGTTCCGTTGCCCAGATCATCCGAAATACACTTTGTTTTGTTTTGCTTATCGAGTTGTCGTTTTGCTTATCGAGTTGTCGTTTTGTTTGTCGAAATGTTTTGTTTATCGAGTTGTAAGTTTTTGTCGAGCTGTTGTGTTTCGTGTTTTGAGTTATTGCTCTTTGTTTAAACAATTTTGTTGAGTCTCGTTTATCGAATTGTCGACTTTGTTGTGTTTTGCTTGTCGAGTTGTAAACCTGCTAAGATTCTGTTATTTCTTAGTGAGTCAAGTTGTTTAAGTTTGTTGCGTCGGTTCATTACCTGACTTGGTAAGTACATAGTGCACATTTCCATTCAAATCTCATTTTTGTGCAAAATAATGCAATACGATGCTGAAAGCATAAAATACAACACCTTTTCAAAAAGCTGTTTCATCCCATCATGCTTCCTTTGTTACAACATTTTACAAACGAGGGTGCAAGTTTTACAGAAAGTAAAACTGCCCAATAATGTACAATGTGCTACAACTACTAGCAAAAAGGTAAATAAAACAGGGAACCGCGGTATCAATGCTCTCAAGAGCAGGAATAAGAGGCCCTCTTCATCCTCTTCTGCGAAATAGCCTCTGCACCACCACCATCCGAGTCAGAGCTACCATCCCCGGGATCCCCCTCAGCCTCACCTCCACTCCCGGAACCGGAACCGGGACCGGAACCCTCGTCTCTGTCAGCAGATGTCTTTGACTGACGATCTGCAGCCTCCTCCTCCTCATCCTCACCGGGCTCCTCCTCTATAATGTGTGCTCTGCGTCTGCGAGACGACCCCCCTCCCCGGGCTCCTCAAAAAGGCCTGGATGGCCTAGCTCCTCGAAAAGGCCTGGACGGCCCAGCTCCTCGAAAAGGCCCAGATGGTCCACCTTCCTGAGAAGGCCTAGGTGGCCCGGCCTGCGGCTGAGCATATATCGGAGGCATCTGAAAATAAAGAGTTCAATTTGAATACATCAGCTCAAACATGTATATTAGATGCAGATACAAGAAGATTACACGAAGTGGGGGCATGTAGATACAATATGTAAGTGGGGTGTGTGTCAGATGTGCTCTAACACAAACAACCTATCAGTATAGTAGAATGTTCAAGATCAGCATGTCATCGGAAATATGATAAATGCAAGAAAACTAAACAGTACCTGGACACCCATAATGGCCAACTGTGCCTCCCTCCGCAGGACCAATCCCTCGAGTGCGGCCATCATCCCCAGCATCTTATCCACGTACTCGACAGGAGGCTGTAGATACAAACGCAAAACTATCAGTAAAGGAATGAATGTCCAAGTATCCGACTGATGAATCAAAGCTGTATCGCATACCGGTGGTGAATCAGGATCTCTGACGTATCTATGGTCAGGAAGGGGAGGCTATATTGGGATCGGGTAGGGAGTCCTGAATCGCCATCCCGTCAACCCGATCAGCATGTCTGGCCACCCAGCATAATGATGAGTCGGAGGAATTGGGGGAACCAATCCACCCCCACCTCTAGATGTACCAGCCCTGCTGGTGGAAGGGGCGTCTGCAGCCCGAGCCTGGGCCCGGGCCCGGGCCCGGCTCGAAGATGGCATACTAGCAGGCCTCATCACCGGAGCACGGACTCCCGTCAATGGAGGCATCAAGTAGGTGTGACGGTAGGTCGTGTAATCCCCCTCCACAAGATGTAGTAAAGCATCAGTACCCAGCATGGCACTAGCAACATCCCGGGAAGGGAGCCTATCAGCGATCCGCATATCGAGCGGGGGTGCTGAGGGAGGGTCCTGAGAAGTGTAGCCCCATACCTGACGCAGGAAGCGGTCCCCCAAAAACCAGGCCCTACCAACTGGCCCCTCGAACAAGATCCTATATCGGGAGGCGCCCCATGCCCCGACGAACTGAAATCGGAGATCTTCCCCTAAAGGCGCCCAGGGCTGCCATGTGATCTGCGGATAATCGATGCATAAACCAATCAGAAATCGGGAATGTGCAAGGTAACTCAAGAATGGAAACAGAAAGAACCGAGAGTTCTGAAATAGCTCCGTCGACCGCACCGTATCAAAGTACTGCCGCAGATAAAGGAGAGACTCTCGAGGTCTAGGCCGATGCTGACCCTCGAATACGAGTAAATACGGGGTCATGAGGGGCCCCTCCACCACCAACTCTGGGGCTAATGTCGGGAAGTACACATAGACCCATAACTGCGGAAAACAGTGCAAAATGTAAATACAAAATGCTGAGGGCAAAGTGCAAGATACAGAGTGTAAAGTGCGCCATGTGTGCAATGTGCAAGTAATGAAGAGCAGAAATGTAAATCAAGAGGGCAGAAAGTACCTCCCAGGCTCTCCAATAGTCGCCAAGTAAGTCCCTCCGTCCGCGGGAGGTCACGCTCATGTAGCAATAAAGGGTAGCCAAGCCGGCGCCACCCCAGTCATACCGGCTGACCTGTGATAGGTCCACCAAAGCACTCAGCAGATAAAGCCCGACAGTGTTCCCCCTATCGGCAAACAAAGTGGTCCCGAAGAGGAACATTAGAAAGCCGCGGGCATACTGTGCTGCCTCCTCAAGAGTCCCAGGCTCCATCTCCACCCTCCGGAAATGGGAAGAGAACCAGGTGTATCGGACTCTGCCCGAAGATCTATCAACAGGCGGGCGAGCCCCCAATAAATATATCCAAGCGGCCTCCCACTGGCCCATGTCCTCGTCGTAAGGGATGGCCCAACCTCCCACGTCAAGGTCGGTTAACACGGCAAAGTCAAAAGGGGTCATAGTCAGGTCCCCCGTGGCAGAGAAATGGAAGGAGTTGGTGGTGTCCCACCATCTCTCCACCAAGGCGCCCATCAACGTCCTCCTGGCAGGACAACGAGATAGTCTAGTACAGAAGGGCCCAAACCCTGCCAAGTCAACCAAATCCCGGACAGCCTCCGGGAGCTCGGCATACCAGTCTCTCGCCGCGGTAGAGCCATATCCCCGCACAGTGCGAGAAGTCACCTGCATTCAGAATGAATACATGTTTTAGCATTTTAGAATAAAATGAATAAGCTGCGTGCAAATGAAATGAATAAGCCGCGTACAAATGAAATGAATAAGCTGCGTGCAAACGAAATGTATGAGCTGTGTGCAAAATCAAATCAGATACAGAATTCGGGCTGTGTGTTCAGAAAATTAGAGTTTGGGTTACGTGTTCAATTCTCAATCAGCATGTGCTGCGTGTTCACTTCAACAATGGGCTGTGTGTTCAGAAAATTAGAGTTTGGGCTGCGTGTTTTACTCTCAATCAGTGTGTGCTGCGTGTTCACCTTCAATCTGGGCTGTGTGTTCAGAAAACTTAGAGTTTGGGCTGCGTGTTCTACTCTCAATCAGTGTGTGTTGTGTGTTCACCTCAACAACGGGCTGTGTGTTCAGAAAATTAGAGTTTGGGCTGCGTGTTCAATTCTCAATCAGTCTGTGCTGCGTGTTCACCTCAACAATGGGCTGTGTGTTCAGAAAATTAGAGTTTGGGCTGCGTGTTCTACTCTCAATCAGTGTGTGCTGCGTGTTCACCTTCAATTCGGGCTGTGTGTTCAGAAGATTCGAGGTTTGGGCTGCGCGTTCAATTCTCAACGAGTGTGTGCTGTGTGTTCACCTCAACAATGGGCTGTGTGCTTGGAATTAGAAGTTTGGGCTGCGTGTTCTACTCTCAATCAGTGTGTGCTGCGTGTTCACCTTCAATTCGGGCTGCGTGTTCAGAAAATTAGAGTTTGGGCTGCGTGTTCTATTCTCAACCAGTGTGTGCTGCGTGTTCACCTTCAATCCGGGCTGTGTGTTCAGAAAACTTAGAGTTTGGGCTGCGTGCTCTACTCTCAATCAATGTGTGCTGCGTGTTCACCTTCAATTCGGGCTGCGTGTTCAGAAAATTAGAGTTTGGGCTGCGTGTTCTATTCCCAACCAGTGTGTGCCGGGTGTTCACAATCAATTTACGGGCTGCGTGTTCAGAAATTCAAAGTGATTGAACTGTGTATTCGGAATGCAAACAGAATGCGGTGTTATAGACTAAACATTCTAAACAAACTGTGTACTCGAATGAACAGATAAACATAGCGAAAGCACGAAATGCACGAAAAATGCAGAATATATTGCAGAAAATGTAAAAGAGGAGTAAATACCTCTCATGCCTCATGGGAAAGGTGAGACTCTGGCTCTCGCAAAAGTAGATCCTCGAGCGCTCGATCATCAAAATCAGTGAAATGGTAGAAAATCGCCCGCGGGAGGATGTGCTCCTGAGGATGATACCTCGCGGGATCAAAGGGTCGAACTCTCGGGGGTAAAGCCATAATGTCAGGATCATCCCCGGCGCTCGGAGGACCTCCACCGTAAAGGAAATGACCAGCCATTTCAGAAAATCTGCGAAAAGGAGCAAAAATGAGCAAAAATGAGCCAAAATTGAAAAAAGTCAACAAAAGTCAACTCTCGGGAAATGAAAAAGTCAACAAAAGTCAACTCCCGAGAAAATCTTCCAAATGTTGAGACAAACTCACCACAAGTGGCGAAAATGAGAAAAGAAGCACCGAAATTAAAATTTAATCGGTTCAAAGTGCTTAAAACTGAAAGATTTCGCGAAAACAACTTGCGTGGGACGTTGGAAAACGCGTATAGAGCACAGATCTGAGAGGGAAAATGCCCTAGGAAGGTAGAGGAGGCAATTTCGGAGTTGGAGAATGGATTTAAAGAAAGGAGAGCAAAAGTACAAAATTGCCCCGGATTTGGCCTAGGTGGCCGGCCGGCCACCTTTTCTGGCAGGCCGGCCACCTCTCTCCATCAAAACTGGCCGATGGCCTCCCCTTGGAAAGAAAACTGGCCGGTGGTGTTCCCAAGGTGCCCACCAAGCTCTCTGCAAATTTTGAGGAGGATTGGAGTCCCCGGGACCTGAAAAAGTACAAGAGAAGTGCACTTTCCGTCGCGAAATCGCTCCGCCGGAACTTCAACTTCAACTTTCGATAAGTGTCTCATCATTACTCGTCAAAAGAAAAGTGTATCCTTCTTTTGAACGTGTTATGACCCCTCCGGGAGGTGAACCGGAGGCCGCGATCAAGTCGCCCTCGCTGAAACGCGCACTTCCTTGCTCGTTGTTTTATGACAAACGTGCATTCTAGTTTACACTTGTGCTGCACTGTTGTGCACATAACTTGCATTCTCGTGCATATACTTACACTATTATGCACATCTCCTTGACATCGTCATGCCTTCTTGCTTAAACTTGTGTTGTCACGCACGTTGCTTCTCGCATTACGATGCACTCACCCATCGACACCGTGTTTGTCTGCACTTGATATCACATCGAACATATATTGCTAACCATGTTGTACTTGTCGAGTTTCTTTCTTTTACAGGCACAATATTGTATGTACGGTTCATTCGAAGCTGGTGCGACCAGACGAATCGCGCAGGTACCGTATCTTCTCCGTGTGAGGCGCGACGAGAATTGAATAAGTTCTCTGCATTCTTAACTGCATGAAATGTAGTTGTTACTTTGCATTCTTGCTTAAAACTGTCGCATCTATTTGCGAATACTTGCTTCATTACAGCTTGCTGCATTTGCATGATCATTAAGTTACATCTGGCTTTGTGCATATCGCTTTGCATTTTGCCCCCCCTGCCTGCGAGCATGCCTGCGGGCACATCTTGATTTATCATGTATGTTTGTCTAAGTCTTCAGGCCTTGTCAAAAATGGGTCGTCTCTGGGCTTTGACATTCACTCCCGTCACTTGTGACTTTCGAGTTCTGTCAAAGAGGGGAAACTGTAGACACCCCATTTTTGACCGACCTTAAGACTCGGACGTCACCGATTGAGCGCTTGGTGATGTTGCATGACGTGCCCGTTCAGAGGTTTCAGAGTCTCGGCTGCGAGCCTTGTCTCCAGACTTTCGGACTCTTTCGTGCCTTGCCTCGGTTTACGAACCAGGCTCTGTTTTCTCTGTTTTCTCTTCTCGAAGGGAGGGAGAGGTCTCGTAGATCATCTTTCAGTGGCCATAGGCTACGTTTCGTGGTCGTAGGCCATTTTTCCCATTTCGGAACCCGGTTCCCGGTTTTCGGAGCCGTCGGTCGTGTGCCTCGGTTCGGGACCGCTTAACCACCTCCGTTTGCTCCGGTTTTTGGCACATACCTTATTTCCCCCCTTTTTAGGGACACTGTGGCTCGAGAGACCAACTTCGTGGTCAAACGCCACCTCCGGTGCTTAACAGTCAGTTTTCGGGGCCCCGGGCTGCGCGTTTTGGCCCCCGAACCTTCATTTTGCATCGGTTTTGGTTCATTTTTGGTGGGGACCTCTATTTCATTGTTAGGAAGGTCGTAGAAAGGTGGGAGGCCAGTAATTGTTCTGACAACCAGTTTTATTCCTTCATCGCCCTCCGTCGCCCGTTTTTCTCACTAGAAAGCCAATGTTGACCACCATTGGGCCACTTTTTCTAGCCCAAAACCACATATTTGTGTTGTACACACCTGGGAGGCCACCAATATGATATGGCCGGCCAGTAATTGCTTCTAACCCTTTTGAACCCCTCTAAAAAATGGGTTTTTCTCTCTCCTGGTTCACTTCTTCCAGTTTTTGACCACATAGTTGTGTTGTGCACACATGGGAGGCCACTAATTTGAGGTGGCCGGCCAGCAATCTTCATTGAACCTTTTGACCCTTGGCCGGACGGCCATGGGAGAGGCCGGCCGGCCACCTAAACCCTAGAAAACCGGCCGGCCATGATCCTCTCTCCAGGTACTTTACAAAAATGCCCTCTGTTTCCCCCCAGATTTTGTATCTGGGGGGCTAACCTTTTGGGGGGAAATTTGAATTTCATTTCCCCCCCTTTTCCCCCACTCTTTTGCCTATATAACCAGGCCCTCCAGCTCCCTTTTGGAAGGTTAGAAAAGTTTGGTTTAAGTCCCCTACATTGTATCTCTCTCTCTCTACACTCCAACCCTCAAAACCTCTCAAATCCTACACCCATTCTACTCCATCTCCAAGCCAACCAATCCACACTCCATTCTAGTAGCTTGGAGGCTCTTTTCAGAGGCTAGGAGCACTACTTCTCAGGCCAAGAGTTGTTGGTTCATTGGTCTACAAGGGTGAGTCCCTATTCTCCCTCTTTTGTGCTTTATTTTGTTCTATATGTAAGCCATACTTGCTTACATTTTCGGGCTCTGACCCTCACTGAAAATAGTCATGTTTTGAGGTCTTTTTCATGTTTGATTAAGGGTTCTTCCCTGTTTGAGGCTTCATACTACCACTTGCCTCTTTAGCTCTCATTTATGTCTCTTTCTTGCATAGTATTTTAGGCCTACTTTTAAACTGTTTTGAGCTTGGTCATAAACTGCAAAGAGGCTTTTTTTGAGCCCTTCTTCAACATTGTTGAAGGGCTCTTCATTGTTTGAGGCTTCCATCTGTCACTTGCCTCTTTATCTCTCTTTTGGCCCGATTTTTGCATGCTTTTTTAGCTCCTTGTGCTTGTATTTTTGGGCTCTGGTCCGAACTGTAAATAGTCATATTTTGACTCACTCTTGATGTTTGATCAAGGGTCTTTCACTGTTTGAGGCTTCTTTTTTGCTCTGTGTTAAAGCTCTCTTTTATGCCTTATTTTGTATAGCATTTTAAGCTTTCTTGTACACTGTTTTGGGCTTGGTCATAAACTGTAAAATATCATGTTTTGGGCCCCTCTTAAACATTGTTGAAGGGTCCTCCTCTGTGTGAGGCCAGCAGCCATCACTTGCTTCTTTGTCCCTCTTTTGGCCTTTTTCTTGCATAATATTTTAGGTCTGCTTGTGTTTATTTTCGTGGCTTGACGTAAACTGTAAAGTGCTTCATTTTGAGCCTCCCTTCAACTTTGTTGAAGGGCTCTTTGCCATTTAGGGCCAGCAGCTGTTACCTGCTTCTTTACCTCTCTTTCGAGGCCATTTTTTCATGTTAGCTTAGCCCTACTTGTGTTCACCTTTTGGCCTTGCTTAAAACTGGAAATATGCTTGTTTTGGGACTGTCTTGATTCTGTATTCATACTTCATGTTCAAATAATGCATGCTTTGTATAGCTATAAGTCATTCCATGCGCCTAGTTTCGAGTTTCGAGTCTCGTTTCATGCATCGGGTGCCATGTTTCCATGTTTCGGGGCTGTTTTGCATCACATTTTGGTACTGAAATTTGCATGCTAGTATGCCATATTCCATGCCTTGCCATGCTTTGGTAGAGTGGCATTCGTGCCTTAGGGTCGGTCCTCGGTTCGCGTGCACGTGTGCACGCATCTCGAGTGTCTCATATTCATCTAATGGCCTCTTATGTGAGTGTGGCTGAGGCCAACTTGTGTTAGTGTAAGTCCATTTATGCATTGTGTATGCCATTTCATTTCATAGCGTTGTGTATGCTAGGTTGTATGTTAGCGCATTGTGTATGCCATGTTATCTCGTGCATCGTGTATGCCATTTCATTGCATTGTGCATGTTAGGTTGTATCTTAGTTGCATTCATGCATATCATGCATATCGCATTGTGTTTGGGGTAGGAGTTAGTCCGAGCACGGGAAACGAGGTACGTTTCGTACTTCGAGTGACGGAACGAGTCTCAATTCCGCAGTCGCCGACACTCCGGATTACCCATGATGGAGTTTAGGCTTTGTCGTGTTTTCATTTGCATTCATTCCATATTGAGTTGTGCAATTCAACTCCTCGACCATCATGCATCGAGATGCGTGATTGGTGGCACGAGGATCGAGGTATGCATACATATGTGAAAATACATTGCCATGCCCCTTTCCTGCTCTCTGTTGCAGCAAATCAAGAATCAGCAACCTTTCAGAGTTTGGCGCGCTTTCCAAGAATGATTGCAAAATAGAGGCTAATTGGGGCATCCCAGTGGATTTCCGCGCAAGGCAGCCCAAACATACATCATTCATCAGAGTTGAGGCAGTCCCTGGCTTGCATGCCAATTTAATGCTTTCCTAGTTAAATTTGTTATTTAATTTGGGTTTTGTACAATATTTGGACTGTATTATTTATTTGGACTGTACTATTTATTTGGGACTGTATATTATTTTATTTGGACCCTCTGAGCGAGGGCAATGTTGTAATAAGTGTGCGTGTGTGTGATGTATGTCTTCCAACCCCACATCTTTCTCCTTTTTATTTACCAGCTTATGATGGTTAGATTAGGGCATGTTTCAATTAGCATACAGTATGATAGCATGTTTGCACTCATTCATCTGTTTTGCATGCACCGGGCTCGGCGCATCATACTAACTGCATTGTATTTCAATTCCAAGTTGAATACTTGTTAGCTATAGCATTCCATATGCCATGTTTAGAATAGCCGAGCCTATCGTAGTTGCATTATTGCATGTGTTGCATTAGGCATTTCTGTATAATTAGGATCATGCATGGATTTCTAATTAGCTTCTGTTTTGGCTTGGAGTACTCGGTAAGTTTTATGCTTTAGCATCCTTGCATGCGTGTGAGTGACTGCCATGATAGCATGCTTACCATGAGGCTATGTGCTTATGTGATATAACTGCCTGAATGCCTGTGGGTGAAGGTTGGGTTATTTGGATTGGAACAATTCGTTAAAATGTGTGTTTTAAAGCCCACTAGATAGTGGCAAAATCATGTTTTCTAAGCCCACCCGAGGGTGGCAAATCCATGTCTTAGCCTACTTGCGAGTAGGACCATCAAACCATTTTCAAATAAACAAACATGAAATGTTTTGTTCCAATTCAAGCGATCCAGTCTATACTTGTATGCTGTGCGCATCACATAGTAAATCTAGGCTAATAACCGGAATAAGAACACATAATGTTTTCAAAACTCGATATCATGGTTAGTAGAGGCCGATCTTTGATCGGACGAGCGGGGGTGCTCACGAAGTGACCTTCCCCAATCGTACCCAAGTTCCCGAGCCGAGGCAACTTTGGTGATGACGGACACGTGGCCTTAGGCAACGAGTCAGGGTTTCCTAAATTTCCCAAAATAAAATATTTAGGTGGCGACTCTGTATCTGGCAAAGCAGTCCATGTTTGGCACTTCTTTCAAAAAATCTGTTTTCTCAAAACGATTTGTCGGATTTGGACTCTTTGGTTCAAGATTAAGAACCGTGACAAAAACCGAGTCCGAGCTGTAGTGAGGTCCCCTGCAGGCTTGTTACAGTTTCTGGCGACTCTGCTGGGGATTTAGAGAACTTGACTCCAACTCATGATATCTTGTTTTGTTTACACTTATGTGTTTCTTTGCATTGCATTTGCATTGGTGCGCCTAGGACACCGTGTTTGCCATCTGCTATTCCTGAACGGTTTGCCGGAGGCTTGTCTTGTCAAGGCATGACCATAAGGCTGACCGGTTGTGGGCTCTGCCAGTATGGGAACACAAACCCCGGTTTTACCGGGGCACCCTTTTTGACCATTCGACCTAGTGCATATTCGAAATCCATAGTGACCATTCCAAACTAGGACAGGTTGCTTACCCGATCATAGGTTGTTTGAAACCGTTGCGTGCGTAGTGAAACCCTAGCTCCTGACAAAATAGGACAGGGAAACCCTACCCCAACATAGGGGTGTTTTGGCTCTCACTTATCTGTTATGTGCTTTTAGAGTGCGTCTCTACAGGGAAATGCATGTATCAGCTTATGAGTTTGGGCATCAGGCCTGCGGGCATCAGTTAGTGTTTGAGAATCAGTTATCTGCGGGTATCAGAGATTCAGTTTTCGAGGACGGTGATTCAGGGATAATGATCAGTGTTTGAGGACAGGGTGTATTCAGCTTATCGACCGTGTGTTGTTATGCCCAACTGTGTGTTGTGCATTTATTTTAAGCTGTTATGCTGTTCATTTATCCGGTTGTTTATTTCCTTATTGCTTTATTTATCTTTCTGCAGGACAGTTTTTAGCACAATTGCTTCTGACCCAGTAGATATTCCCCAAGCACTTTGGACAAGAGGTCATCGGCTCAATCAATCTGAGGATCTGGTTGACGGACAGCCAGTGTTCCATTCTCTACCCCCCGTTGTTAGGAGAAGGCCGAGAAGGCGCAGTGTGTCTGAGCAGAGGTTACCAGAGCAGTGGTCTACCCTAGCAGTGAACAGTCAGGTTGAGGTTTCAGTTTCCGCCATAGAAATACACATACCAGTTAGTCAGCAAGACCAACAGAATATGGCCGGGATAGAAGAAATGATGCGCCAAATGCAGGAGAGCATGAGACAAATGCAGGAGGACGTTGTCCGCCAAGCGGAGTTCTCTAAACAGCAGGCCACAATCATGGCCCAGCAGGCTGAACTCATCACTAGACTCCAGCAGCAAGCCGGAACATCAGCCTCGCATCCAGTTTCTCCTCCACCAGGGGTCCCGCTACCCGAGCAGTCACCAGTCGCCCAAAATGTCCTGCCAAACACCCAGAACACCTTGCCGAATGTCCAGAACGTCCAGGAGGACACAGGCCTTCCAACGAGGACGGCTCCGCTCCCACTTCCGCCTCAACTGTCCAAAGCACCTACACCCATCAACCACCCGAACTCTCCCTTCGAGTTCGAAATAGACCCCACAGCACTGAAATTGAGCAAGCTCGAGAAGCTTTTTAAGAAATCCCAAGGGGTAAAGGCTATTTCGGATATCGAGGACGAATATACCGATGTGGCCGTGACATTGCCAGATAGATTCAAGATGCCACAGATCGATCGCTTCGACGGATCCGGGGATCCCATGGTCCACCTCCGGCTATTCTCAGATATACTATGGCCAATGGGCCTCACCAGACCCCAGAAGCTTTCGCTATTTGGCTGAACCTTGTCGGGTGTGGCCGCTATCTGGTATGCGAAGTTAGAGGACGATGTCAAGAGAAGTTGGGATGAAATGGCCGAGGCCTTTGTTGCGCAATACTCTTACAACACCCAGATCGAGATTACAACTCGTGATCTCGAAACAACAAGGCAAGAGCCCAAAGAGAGTTTCTCGGATTTTGTGACCCGATGGAGGGCAAAGGCCTCGATGATGACTTTAAGGCCCATCGACAAGGACCAGATCAGAATGATTGTGCGCAATCTCCAACCAAAACTGATGCAAAAGATGATTGTACTCCCCTTTCTCACCTTTTCTGATCTGCACGAGATGGAGGTACAAATTGAGGATGCAATGAAGCAGGGTCTAATCGACCAAGACAGGGAGCAGCCCCGGAGAACCTTTAACCGCAATAGCAATGCAGGCTCGAGTGGCGCTGCTACTACAAGAACTTCGGAGGTCAGCATGGTCGCCACCATTTCCCCTCCCCTTCCAAGGCCCATGGCAGCCACACCCTTCTTCGGTGCATCCGGAAGCAATACCCAGACCACTAAATACCAACCCAGAGGCCAAAGAACCTTCACCCCATTGTACATGCCTTTGCCCAAGGCTCTAGGGGTCTTAATCAGAAAGGGGCATCTAAAACCCCTGGAGCTGAGGCCATTACCAAATCCACTTCCCCCCTCTCACAACCCAGCCAAGTACTGTGCATATCACCAGCAGCACGGTCATGATACCGACCAATGTTTCAGGCTGCGTCACGAGATTCAAGACCTTGTTGACAAAAATGTGATTCTGCCTCCAGAGAGACCTAACGTCACGACCAATCCACTCCCTACACACAACCAAGCTCCACCTCCCAAAAGAGTCAATTTTATCCAGACCGGGGTCGTGTCTTACGATCTTAGTGTCTATATCACCCCATCCCACCTACCTAAGCCGGAGGTGCTCCTTCCCGACTGCACCGACTCTTTGTGCATGTTGGACATCTCCACAACCCAATTTGAGCCAATGGTGGTGACCCTCGAAGATGGGACAGGGCAGGTTTAAGAGGAAAGTGCAATTGTTGAGTCTGGGATTGAGCAGTCTGGGAATTTTACTGGAGAAGCCTACGATCCAAGTGAGTACATCCTGTCAGTGGGCCAGTCTAAGCTGAGTGTAGGGTTGCCAGAAAGAGCAGAACTGTGTGTGATCCAGGGGGACAGATTTGAACAGGGAACGGATGATCTGACGGCTGTAGAAGAGGGCCTTGCCAACCTCCAGTTCTTCAGTGACCAAGAATCAGGGGATACGGCAGTCAACTGGTTTGAATATGAGGAGTCAGCAGAAGCTACCGGATGGTTGGATGATCAACCGGACGTTGTAGAATTTTAACCAGAACAGGGCCCGACAGGGGCAAGGGTATCAGTGGTGGCCGGAAGGGCCGAAAGTCAGAGTATATTGCCGGAGAGCGCCGGTACAAAGAATTTCGCTAAGGACAGAAGCATTGTGAATGCAGGGAAAGTTGAACAACAAACTGCACTGACGCAGGTAGAACAACAGGGTTCTGAGAGAACTGGGAAAGCCAAAATCCATGAGGGTATCGAAAGTGCTGTGGGCACGAGAACAGAGGATGCTGTGAGCATGCAGGCTGAAAGTGCTGTGAGTACAAACATGCCCGAGCCAGACAGGTGCCTTTTGAATGCCAACGGAATGTGGTGGGAAGACGACGATTTATGTCTTGCCCACACAGACGAGGATTGGGGAAGCAATCAACCAGATGACACCTGGTACCTCGATGAGGTTGATCACATGACAAGAAGCGGGCGGTACTTCAAGCCCCCGCACCTAGACCAACCCGAGGCGTCTGGGAAAGACAAGGAAGCCGAGAAACAGAGGGAGAAGCAGATTGAGGAGGAAGCTGTATTGAAGCAGCTAAAGAAGATACAAGCAGACATCTCCATCTTGGGACTGCTTATGGCGTCACGAGTGCACAGGCAGGCTGTCCTATCTGCCATGGATAAGGCTAAACTCTCTATAGATACCATACCAGAGCAGCTGGTTGGATTGGTCTTTCCGGGAGGAGGTTCCTCGACGATAACCTTTTCAGACAAAGAACTGCCGCCTGAGGGTGTAAATCATAACAAACCCCTCTACATCTCTGTGGAATGTAGAGACAAATGGGTGCCGGTTGTTCTTGTTGACACGGGATCCGCCATTAATGTATGCCCGTCAAGAACGGCATATGCAATCGGGTTAAAGCCCGCGGACTTCGTGCCGACTACTCAAGTGATCAGAGCCTATGATAACACCAGCAGGGAGGTGATGGGGACTGTCAAAATTCAGACCCAGGTTGGTCCAGGACAACACAACATTGAATTCCATGTTTTGGACGTTCCTGCGACCTTTAATCTACTCTTGGGGCGGCCGTGGTTGCACCAAGTGAAGGCAGTCTCTTCCACTTTATATCAGATGCTGAAGTACCCTCACGGGAAGGGGGTAGCCATTGTTTTCGGGAATTCATCAATCCATCCACCTCCAGAGGTATCTACACCAGTCCTAGAAATCGAGCACGGCACGGAGGATATGTTCTTATCAGGGTTTACCTTAGCTGAGGCTAGGGTAGTGCAGAACATCATGGCTGTTAATGAGGGAGTGTACGTCAGCGCTTAATCTGTATACCTCATGAACAAGCTACAACACATTCCTGGGATGGGATTGGGAAGGAGTGGCCGGAAGGGCGTTGCAACATTGGCCGAGGTGCCACACAACCCTCATACCTTTGGCTTGGGTTATCTGCCCACCAAAGAGGATTGGATGCGAAAGGGGAAGGAAATGGCAGGAAGAGCCAAAGCGAAGAAGGCGGGGAAGCCTTTTGACTTAATGCACAGGCCCATTCAGGGTACCCTGAACGGACGCTTCGTCCGGGAGGGGGAGAACTTTCCGTTTTGTGGCTTCCCCGAACCGTGGCTGAACGCGGAGAAGAAGCGCGTACCAGGCTTCGAGATTTTCTTCGACCTGCAATTATCCGAGGATGACGTTGCCGAAGAGCAGACAGACCCATCAGCTGAGGTTGAGCAGTGTAAAGCAGGGGATTCCGAGGGCGCTGAAATTGAAATGGGGGTAGCATTGGCATGTCTACTTTCAGATCCTCCGATCGACCATAAGTGCTTGGGGGATAACTTCTCGGTTTCCATGATTGGGGATGAAACGGCTGCGAGCCTACCGGCAACTATTTTGGATGCATCTATCGCACCCTCTCTCACTTGGCGATACGAGGAGGGGTTTTTATCCAGCAGCACCGGGTCAGGTGGTGAGCCGGAATCTGATTCCACCGAATCTTGTAAGTCGGAATCAGGTTCCAGCTCGACTAAGTCTGAGTCTGTTAATCCTGGGGATGATAACCCGGATGCCACAGTCTTGTCCAGGTCGTCTTTTTCTTTCTCATTTGAGTCTGTTGTAACCGAGAATTCAGACGATTTGGATATGCTTAATGAGAATCAAGTAACTGTGGTTTCTGAGTACTTTTCTGTGCCCCTGATTTATTGCATTAATTCAGACTTTCAAAACTTTGATAAAAACAACGAGGACGAAATTCCTCTGGTTTTGCAACGTTTAATTGAGCAGGAACAGGAGAGATTTGTCAAACCCTTAATGGATGAAATCACTACCGTGAATATTGGTACTGAGGAAGACCCGCGGCTGGTCCAGATCGGGTCCACGTTGTCTTCGGAGGAACGCGAGCGCTTAGTCGCTTTATTAAAAGATTTCAAAGATGCTTTCGCGTGGTCCTACGAAGACATGCCTGGAATCGATCCTGAGATTGTACAGCATCAAATCCCTCTTGACCCCGAGGCCTGACCCGTCAAACAGAAACTCAGGAGGATCCGCCCGGATTGGGCTCTCAAGATTAAGGAAGAGGTCACCAAGCAAATCGACGCAGGCTTCCTGCTGGTATCTGAATACCCGACTTGGTTGGCCAACATTGTTCCGGTGCCGAAGAAGGACGGCAGGATCCGAGTATGCGTGGATTTCAGGGATTTGAACAGAGCTAGTCCGAAGGACGACTTTCCCTTGCCGCATATTGATGAGTTGGTAGATTTCACAGCGAGGCATGCTTTGCTTTCTTTTATGGATGGCTTCTCAGGGTACAATCAGATAGTGATGGCACCAGAAGACCGAGAAAAGACTGCTTTCACCACCCCGTGGGGGACATACTGCTACAGAGTAATGCCGTTTGGATTAAAGAATGCTGGAGCTACTTATCAACGGGCTGCGACCACAATACTACATGACATGATCCACAAAGAAGTTGAGGTGTACGTGGACGACATGATTGTCAAGTCCAAAGAAAGAGAGGGCCACTACACTGCCTTGCAAAAGTTTTTTCAAAGGATCAGGGAATTCCGGTTGCGGCTAAATCCTCAAAAATGTACATTCGGTGTTACAGCGGGAAAAATGCTGGGATTCCTGATTACACAAAGAGGCATCGAAGTCGACCCTTCCAAAATCAAGGCCATCTTAGAAATGCCACCACCAAGGACTGAAAAGGAGGTGCGAGGCTTTCTGGGTAAAGTGCAATTCATAAGACGGTTTATCTCAAAATTAACCTTGACTTGTGAACCACTTTTTGGCCTTCTGAAGAAAGGCAAGAAGTTCCAATGGGACGGCCGATGCCAAGCTGCATTTGAACAGATCAAGGAATACTTACAGAACCTGCCCGTGTTGTCACCGCCAAAGCCGGGGAGACCATTGATATTGTACCTCTCAGTGACTAAGACCACAATAGGTTGTATGCTCGCACAAGAATCTGAAGACAAAGTGGAGAGAGCCATCTACTATCTGAGCAAGAAAATGCTAGAGTATGAGACTCGCTACACACCGTTAGAGAAGGCTTGCTTAGCTTTGGTATGGGCAACCAGGAAGCTGCGGCACTACCTGTTAGCTCACTCCGTAATGTTGGTTTCACGACTCGATCCCATCAAATATCTTTTCGAGAAACCGGCACTTACGGGTAGGCTAGCTCGTTGGTTGCTGTTGCTTTCTGAATTTGATTTGAAATATGTGACGCGCAAGTCAGTCAAAGGAAGAGTAGTAGCAGAGTTCCTTGCCGACCATCCAGTGGAAGGGGGTGAAGCAATTGAGTACTTATTCCCAGATGAGGCCATTTTGCACATTGACGATGAAACTTGGACGATGTACTTTGACGGAGCGTCAAATCAATACGGGTATGGGATAGGAGTGTTGCTGATAGCACCCGACAAATCCCGTATCCCTCTAGCCTTCAAACTCCGATTCAAAGTATCGAACAATGAAGCTGAATATGAGGCATGCATTGCCGGTTTGGAAGCAGCCTTGGAACTAGGGGCAAGACGGTTGGACGTCATCGGGGACTCGAACCTTGTTGTGTCTCAAGCAAAAGGAGACTGGAAAGTCAAAGAAGAAAAGATGATGATGTATCACCAAGCCTTGGATTTGTTAATTCCTCGGTTTGAGAAGCTAAACTTTGCTCATCTACTAAGAGAGAACAATAGGTTCGCAGATTCTTTAGTAACTCTATCTTCCATGATAGACATCCCATTCGGAGTCCGGATGCGTCCAGTCATCATTGACCAGAAATTTGCGCCAGCTTATGAGTCGATTGCTGCTATAGATGAGGTTCAGGACGAAAACCCCTGGTACTACGACATTTGGAATTTCTTAGAGAAGGAAACATATCCGCCAGGGGTAAACGCCAAGGATAAAAGGGCAATCAGAAGAATGGCCGTTCAGTTCATCATCTGTGGGGGTAAGCTGTATAAGAGAGGTCATCTGGGAATGCATAAGCTGTGTGTCGATGCCGAAGAGTCGAAGCGTCCAATGGAAGCCATCCATGGAGGGGAATGCGGTGCGCACATGAATGGACTAATGCTAGCACGGAAGATCCTCAGGCAGGGTTACTACTGGTCCACCATGGAGGAGGATTGTATCAGTTTTGTTCGGCGATGCCATAAATGCCAGATCCATGCAAATCGCATGAATATCCCGCCGTCGAAGCTGTACAACATGACTTCGCCATTGCCATTTTCAGTCTGGGGAATTGATGTGATCGGGGCTGTCACTCCGAAGGGGTCAAATGGGCATGAATTCATCCTGGTCGCGATAGATTATTTTACAAAGTGGGTTGAGGCCCAATCTTATGCGGTGTTGAAGGCTTCACATGTTGCGAAGTTTATCAAAAACAACATCATCTGTCGCTACGGGGTCCCAAACGAGATAATTTCAGATAACGGTTCCCACTTCAAGAAGGAAGTGATTGACTTGTTGGAAAAATACAACGTGGCTTTTCATAAGTCATCCACATACCGGCCGCAAACCAATGGAGCGGTTGAGGCTGCCAACAAGAATATCAAGCACATATTGCAGAAGATGGTGGAAACCTACCGGGACTGGCCAGATAAGCTGCCGTTTGCTCTGTGGGGCTACCGAACTTCAATCGGAACTTCTACTGGGGCGACTCCGTATTCATTGGTTTATGGGATGGAGGCTGTTCTACCTATTGAGATTGAGGTTCCGTCATTGCGAGTATTGGCTGAGTGTCAAATAGCTGAAGCAGATTGGCAGCAGAGTAGGTTTGAGGAACTCATGCTCTTCAATGAGAGAAGACTGAAAGCACTGTACCATGTCCAAGGTTATCAACGCAGAATTGCCCGGGCTTTTAACAAGAAAGTTAAGTCCAGGAATTTAAAAGAAGGAGATTTGGTGCTCAAAGACAACCGAGCTTCCATCCACGACCCAAGGGGCAAGTTCAGACCCAATTGGACGGGTCCCTACATCATCAAGTCAATCTGGTCAGGTGGAGCTGTGGTTCTGATGGATCTAGATGGCTTAGAGTTCTCCCAACCAATCAACATGGACAAGTTGAAGAAATATTACCCTTGAAAGGCTCGCTAGGCCGAAAACCCGAAAGGGCGACCTAGGCAAAACTCAGAGCACAATAATTTGAAATTATAAAAACTGAGCTCGCAAGGTTAAAAATCCGCAAAGGGCGGCCTTGGCAAAAGTTAGAGCGTAAAAGGAGAGTGGAAATACTCGAGTGAACCTAAGCCTGAACTACGTAAGGCTTGATTCCCATCTTTGGGATACGTAGGCAACTTCATCCTGAAGTTCAGCCATAAACATTTTCCCCGATCAACTTCGTCCATTTGATCACCTCAGTCATCTTTGTCCATCAGCATTCATCATGATCTCTGGTACAGTGCTTCTCAGACTAGGGGCAACTTTCTGTTGCTGTGCAGTGCCGCGGTACTATGTAGACTAGGGGCAACTTTCCAGTTGCAGGGGTCCGGGGTTGTGCACCTCAGCGACAGATCTCAGGCGTGTCCAGTTCTGATCCATATCGAAAATAGTTTTGAAAAGTTTTAATAAAAGTTGACTTTGTTCAAATTAATCTTTTTACAACTAAGACCATTTTTGGACCAAAGCGAAAAATTTTCAGTACCCACAACCTTCAATTTCATTGATTTCAAAACAGAGTTCTCCTGCTCTTGCATACAAATTGAAGTTGCTTTTTTATTACATTCATAAAGAAAAACTTGAAAGTACTAATAAAGCAATAAATCTGGGGCACGGATAAGTCAGGTGTCCCTACGCCCCCTCCCAGAGCTGGTAGAAGCCTCCGATGCCAAGCTGGGCCCAATCTGTGCTTCTTCATTAAGCCAATCCCAGCACTCGTCAGACAAAGTGCAACTGAAAGTGGGAGCGGGAGCCAGGAGCTCTCTAGTCCTCTATGTGGTGGCATACCGTGCAAACTGTGCGCCTCGGACCGGGAATGCAGCCGGATACTCTATCCCCTCTGGCGGGCAAGTCTGATCATGACCAAACTGGCGTTGGAATCGGAACGGAAAGTAGAACACACAGTGGGTCAGACCAATCAACTGGATCCCGATCAGCCGGGACATGCTATAGCTCATCGCCGGGAGATTGAGCTAAGGACAGCGCCAAGCAATGCGATCTGCAGACAAATTGCACATCCAGTCAAACCACCACCTCTCATCAAGTGCATCGACTAGGCGTTGACGAAAGAAGTAGCCGCGAGCTGAATAGGCGGGGCAAGAGTCCACAACCTGCAATTTATCCATCAACCATACCTAGGGAGGGATGAAAAATGAGAGAATAAAGAATAGAGAGATGTACGATGAGAGAAAAGTGAGAAAAGGGTTTTGTGAGAAAAATCGAGCCTGAGGGCCGAGTGACGTAAGCAATATATATGTGAGATTGGGTGGGGAACATTACCTGCAGCAGTAGTGGACTCCCCGCAAATCTGGTCGTCTCCCGGCGATAGAAAGCATCCAAGCCCATCAGCGTTTCGGCCAATGTCATGGCAATACAGCTTTTTCCTTCTTTCAAGCCTTGAGCAACTTCAATCAGACGAATGCTAGATCCACCAAAGCCTGGAGTGAGCAAAAAGTGAGATAGCATACACAAGCAAAGGGCGTGTTGCCGAAAACCTTGCCAATAATGGTTGCCGCGATCACCGGCATCAGAAAAGCGATGGATCAAGCCGAGGATGTCCAGTTCCCCGTTGCAGATCAGAGACCGAGAGTCGTGCAAGGTGAGCCCACATATCTGCCCTAAAGCTTGGACATGGCCGAAGCGAAACTGAGGCAAAATCTGTTCACAACGTTCAGATTCCATCAAAACTTGAAAATCTTCGAAAGTTGGACATACCTCTTGCCCGCCGAAGCTGAAAACATGCGTTACCGGGTTCCAAAATCTCGCTGCGGCATGGAGGAAGGGGAAGTGCAGCGGAGTGCGGCTCAACGTGAATAGTGCATTCAAGCCGAAACCCCAGAAATTTAACTTTTCCGAGCCATCTAAAGAAGACATCCAAACTGTGAGATTTTCGGTGAGAAATGCCTCCATTTAAAACTAAGATGAAATGAATGAGCCCCGAAGTTGAGACTTTTAAAGAGGATAGGGCACTATTCGGGGGACACGTGTCAAAAATTTGGCGATTGCTGAGCTAAGTGGCCGGCCGGCCACCTTTTCTAGCAGGCTGGCCACCTCTCTCCCCTCAGATACAAAAAGCTGGCTGGCCAACTCCCAAAAGTGGCCGGCCATGCTGCAAAGTGTGCTATTGGTCCTGTTTTACCCTCCAGAAGAAAGTTCCAAGCATTTCCATGCACCGGGTGTGTCGAAGGCCTCCATTTCCCTCTGTTTCGGATGCGTTCCGTTGCCCAGATCGTCCGAAATACACTTTGTTTTGTTTTGCTTATCGAGTTGTCGTTTTGCTTATCGAGTTGTTGTTTTGTTTGTCGAAATGTTTTGTTTATTGAGTTGTAAGTTTTTGTCGAGCTGTTGTGTTTTGTGTTTTGAGTTATTACTCTTTGTTTAAACAATTTTGTTGAGTCTCGTTTATCGAATTGTCGACTTTGTTGTGTTTTGCTTGTCGAGTTGTAAACCTGCTAAGATTCTGTTATTTCTTAGTGAGTCAAGTTGTTTAAGTTTGTTGCGTCGGTTCATTACCTGACTTGGTAAGTACATAGTGCACATTTCCATTCAAATCTCATTTTTGTGCAAAATAATGCAATACGATGCTGAAAGCATAAAATACAACACCTTTTCAAAAAGCTGTTTCATCCCATCATGCTTCCTTTGTTACAAGATTTTACAAACGAGGGTGCAAGTTTTACAGAAAATAAAACTGCCCAATAATGTACAATGTGCTACAATTACTAGCAAAAAGGTAAATAAAACAGGGAACCGCGGTATCAATGCTCTCAAGAGCAGGAATAAGAGGCCTTCTTCATCCTCTTCTGCGAAACAGCCTCTGCACCACCACCATTCGAGTCAGAGCTACCATCCCCGGGATCCCCCTTAGCCTCACCTCCACTCCCGGAACCGGAACCGGGACCGGAACCCTCGTCTCTGTCAGCAGATGTCTCTAACTGACGATCTGCAGCCTCCTCCTCGTCATCCTCACCGGGCTCCTCCTCTATAATGTGTGCTCTGCGTCTGCGAGACGACCCCCCTCCCCTGGCTCCTCGAAAAGGCCTGGATGGCCCAGCTCCTCGAAAAGGCCTGGACGGCCCAGCTCCTCGAAAAGGCCCAGATGGTCCACCTCCCTGAGAAGGCCTAGGTGGCCCGGCCTGCGGCTGAGCATATACCGGAGGCATCTGAAAATAAAGAGTTCAATTTGAATACATCAGCTCAAACATGTATATTAGATGCAGATACAAGAAGATTACACGAAGTGGGGGCATGTAGATACAATATGTAAGTGGGGTGTGTGTCAGATGTGCTCTAACACAAACAACCTATCAGTACAGTAGAATGTTCAAGATCAGCATGTCATCGGAAATATGATAAATGCAAGAAAACTAAACAGTACCTGGACACCCATAATGGCCAACTGTGCCTCCCTCCGCAGGACCAATCCCTCGAGTGCGGCCATTATCCCCAGCATCTTATCCACGTACTCGACAGGAGGCTGTAGATACAAACGCAAAACTATCAGTAAAGGAATGAATGTCCAAGTATCCGACTGATGAATCAAAGCTGTATCGCATACCGGTGGTGAATCAGGATCTCTGACGTATCTATGGTCAGGAAGGGGAGGCTCTATCGGGATCGGGTAGGGAGTCCCGAATCGCCATCCCGTCAACTCGATCGGCATGTCTGGCCACCCAGCATAATGATGAGTCGGAGGAATTGGGGGAACCAATCCACCCCCACCTCTAGATGTACCAGCCCTGCTGGTGGAAGGGGCGTCTGCAGCCCGAGCCCGGCTCGAAGATGGCATACTAGCAGGCCTCATCACCGGAGCACGGACTCCCGTCAATGGAGGCATCAAGTAGGTGTGACGGTAGGTCGTGTAATCCCCCTCCACAAGATGTAGTAAAGCATCAGTACCCAGCATGGCACTAGCAACATCCCGGGAAGGGAGCCTATCAGCGATCCGCATATCGAGCGGGGGTGCTGAGGGAGGGTCCTGAGAAGTGTAGCCCCATACCTGACGCAGGAAGCGGTCCCCCAAAAACCAGGCCCTACCAACTGGCCCCTCGAACAAGATCCTATATCGGGAGGCGCCCCATGCCCCGACGAACTGAAATCGGAGATCTTCCCTTAAAGGCGCCCAGGGCTGCCATGTGATCTGCGGATAATCGATGCATAAACCAATCAGAAATCGGGAATGTGCAAGGTAACTCAAGAATGGAAACAGAAAGAACCGAGAGTTCTGAAATAGCTCCGTCGACCGCACCGTATCAAAGTACTGCCGGAGATAAAGGAGAGACTCTCGAGGTCTAGGCCGATGCTGACCCTCGAATACGAGTGAATACGGGGTCATGAGGGGCCCCTCCACCACCAACTCTGGGGCTAATGTCGGGAAGTACACATAGACCCATAACTGCGGAAAACAGTGCAAAATGTAAATACAAAATGCTGAGGGCAAAGTGCAAGATACAGAGTGTAAAGTGCGCCATGTGTGCAATGTGCAAGTAACGAAGAGCAGAAATGTAAATCAAGAGGGCAGAAAGTACCTCCCAGGCTCTCCAATAGTCGCCAAGTAAGTCCCCCCGTCCGCGGGAGGTCACGCTCATGTAGCAATAAAGGGTAGCCAAGCCGGCGCCACCCCAGTCATACCGGCTGACCTGTGATAGGTCCACCAAAGCACTCAGCAGATAAAGCCCGACAGTGTTCCCCCTATCGGCAAACAAAGTGGTTCCGAAGAGGAACATCAGAAAGCTGCGGGCATACTGTGCTGCCTCCTCAAGAGTCCCAGGCTCCATCTCCACCCTCCGGAAATGGGAAGAGAACCAGGTGTATCGGACTCTGCCCGAAGATCTATCAACAGGCGGGCGAGCCCCCAATAAATATATCCAAGCGGCCTCCCACTGGCCCATGTCCTCGTCGTAAGGGATGGCCCAACCTCCCACGTCAAGGTCGGTTACCACGGCAAAGTCAAAAGGGGTCATAGTCAGGTCCCCCGTGGCAGAGAAATGGAAGGAGTTGGTGGTGTCCCACCATCTCTCCACCAAGGCGCCCATCAACGTCCTCCTGGCAGGACAACGAGATAGTCCAGTACAGAAGGGCCCAAACCCTGCCAAGTCAACCAAATCCCGGACAGCCTCCGGGAGCTCGGCATACCAGTCTCTCGCCGCGGTAGAGCCATATCCCCGCACAGTGCGAGAAGTCACCTGCATTCAGAATGAATACATGTTTTAGCATTTTAGAATAAAATGAATAAGCTGCGTGCAAATGAAATGAATAAGCCACGTACAAATGAAATGAATAAGCTGCGTGCAAACGAAATGTATGAGCTGTGTGCAAAATCAAATCAGATACAGAATTCGGGCTGTGTGTTCAGAAAATTAGAGTTTGGGTTGCGTGTTCAATTCTCAATCAGCATGTGCTGCGTGTTCACTTCAACAATGGGCTGTGTGTTCAGAAAATTAGAGTTTGGGCTGCGTGTTTTACTCTCAATCAGCGTGTGCTGCGTGTTCACCTTCAATCCGGGCTGTGTGTTCAGAAACTTAGAGTTTGGGCTGCGTGTTCTACTCTTAATCAGTGTGTGCTGCGTGTTCACCTCAACAACGGGCTGCGTGTTCAGAAAATTAGAGTTTGGGCTGCGTGTTCAATTCTCAATCAGTCTGTGCTGCGTGTTCACCTCAACAATGGGCTGTGTGTTCAGAAAATTAGAGTTTGGGCTGCGTGTTCTACTCTCAATCAGTGTGTGCTGCGTGTTCACCTTCAATCCGGGCTGTGTGTTCAGAAAACTTAGAGTTTGGGCTGCGTGTTCTACTCTCAATCAGTGTGTGCTGCGTGTTCACCTTCAATTCGGGCTGTGTGTTCAGAAGATTCGAGGTTTGGGCTGCGCGTTCAATTCTCAACGAGTGTGTGCTGTGTGTTCACCTCAACAATGGGCTGTGTGCTTGGAATTAGAAGTTTGGGCTGCGTGTTCTACTCTCAATCAGTGTGTGCTGCGTGTTCACCTTCAATTCGGGCTGCGTGTTCAGAAAATTAGAGTTTGGGCTGCGTGTTCTATTCTCAACCAGTGTGTGCTGCGTGTTCACCTTCAATCCGGGCTGTGTGTTCAGAAAACTTAGAGTTTGGGCTGCGTGTTCTACTCTCAATCAATGTGTGCTGCGTGTTCACCTTCAATTCGGGCTGCGTGTTCAGAAAATTAGAGTTTGGGCTGCGTGTTCTATTCCCAACCAGTGTGTGCCGGGTGTTCACAATCAATTTACGGGCTGCGTGTTCAGAAATTCAAAGTGATTGAACTGTGTATTCGGAATGCAAACAGAATGCGGTGTTATAGACTAAACATTCTAAACAAACTGTGTACTCGAATGAACAGATAAACATAGCGAAAGCACGAAATGCACGAAAAATGCAGAATATATTGCAGAAAATGTAAAAGAGGAGTAAATACCTCTCATGCCTCATGGGAAAGGTGAGACTCTGGCTCTCGCAAAAGTAGATCCTCGAGCGCTCGATCGTCAAAATCAGTGAAATGGTAGAAAATCGCCCGCGGGAGGATGTGCTCCTGAGGATGATACCTCGCGGGATCAAAGGGTCGAACTCTCGGGGGTAAAGCCATAATGTCAGGATCATCCCCGGCGCTCGGAGGACCTCCACCGTAAAGGAAATGACCAGCCATTTCAGAAAATCTGCGAAAAGGAGCAAAAATGAGCAAATATGAGCCAAAATTGAAAAAAGTCAACAAAAGTCAACTCTCGGGAAATGAAAAAGTCAACAAAAGTCAACTCCCGAGAAAATCTTCCAAATGTTGAGACAAACTCACCTCAAGTGGCGAAAATGAGAAAAGAAGCACCGAAATTAAAATTTAATCGGTTCAAAGTGCTTAAAACTGAAAGATTTCGCGAAAACAACTTGCGTGGGACGTTGGAAAACGCGTATAGAGCACAGATTTGAGAGGGAAAATGCTCTAGGAAGGTAGAGGAGGCAATTTCGGAGTTGGAGAATGGATTTAAAGAAAGGAGAGCAAAAGTACAAAATTGCCCCGGATTTGGCCTAGGTGGCCGGCAGGCCACCTTTTCTGGCAGGCCGGCCACCTCTCTCCATCAAAACTGGCCGATGGCCTCCCCTTGGAAAGAAAACTGGCCGGTGGTGTTCCCAAGGTGCCCACCAAGCTCTCTGCAAATTTTGAGGAGGATTGGAGTCCCCGGGACCTGAAAAAGTACAAGAGAAGTGCACTTTCCGTCGCGAAATCGCTCCGCCGGAACTTCAACTTCAACTTTCGATGCGTGTCTCATCATTACTCGTCAAAAGCAAAGTGTATCCTTCTTTTGAACGTGTTATGACCCCTCCGGGAGGTGAACCGGAGGCCGCGATCAAGTCACCCTCGCCGAAACGCGCACTTCCTTGCTCGTTGTTTTGTGACAAACGTGCATTCTAGTTTACACTTGTGCTGCACTGTTGTGCACATAACTTGCATTCTCGTGCATATACTTACACTATTATGTACATCTCCTTGACATCGTCATGCCTTCTTGCTTAAACTTGCGTTGTCACGCACGTTGCTTCTCGCATTACGATGCACTCACCCATCGACACCGTGTTTGTCTGCACTTGATATCACATCGAACATATATTGCTAACCATGTTGTACTTGTCGAGTTTCTTTCTTTTACAGGCACAATATTGTATGTACGGTTCATTCGAAGCTGGTGCGACCAGACGAATCGCGCAGGTACCGTATCTTCTCCGTGTGAGGCGCGACGAGAATTGAATAAGTTCTCTGCATTCTTAACTGCATGAAATGAGTTGTTGCTTTGCATTCTTGCTTAAAATTGTTGCATCTATTTGCGAATACTTGCTTCATTACAGCTTGCTGCATTTGCATGATCATTAAGTTACATCTGGCTTTGTGCATATCGCTTTGCATTTTGCCCCCCCTGCCTGCGAGCATGGCTGCGGGCACATCTTGATTTATCGTGTATGTTTGTCTAAGTCTTCAGGCCTTGTCAAAAATGGGTCGTCTCTGGGCTTTGACATTCACTCCCGTCACTTGTGACTTTCGAGTTCTGTCAAAGAGGGGCAACTGTAGACACCCCATTTTTGACCAACCTTAAGACTTGGACGTCACCGATTGAGCGCTTGGTGATGTTGCATGACGTGCCCGTTCAGAGGTTTCAGAGTCTCGGCTGCGAGCCTTGTCTCCAGACTTTCGAACTCTTTCGTGCCTTGCCTCGATTTACGAACCAGGCTCTGTTTTCTCTGTTTTCTCTTCTCGAAGGGAGGGAGAGGTCTCGTAGATCATCTCTTAGTGGCCATAGGCTACGTTTCGTGGTCGTAGGCCATTTTTCCCATTTCGGAGCCCGGTTCCCGGTTTTCGGAGCCGTCGGCCGTGTGCCTCGGTTCGGGACCGCTTAACCACCTCCGTTTGCTCCGGTTTTTGGCACATACCTTATTTTCCCCCTTTTTAGGGACACTGTGGCTCGAGAGACCAACTTCGTGGTCAAACGCCACCTCCGGTGCTTAACAGTCAGTTTTCGGGGCCCCGGGCTGCGCGTTTTGGCCCCCGAACCTTCATTTTGCATCGGTTTTGGTTCATTTTTGGTGGGGACCTCTATTTCATTGTTAGGAAGGTCGTAGAAGGGTGGGAGGCCAGTCATTGTTCTGACAACCAGTTTTATTCCTTCATCGCCCTCCGTCGCCCGTTTTTCTCACTGGAAAGCCAATGTTGACCACCCTTGGGCCACTTTTTCTAGCCCAAAACCACATATTTGTGTTGTACACACCTGGGAGGCCACCAATATGATATGGCCAGCCAGTAATTGCTTCTAACCCTTTTGAACCCCTCTAAAAAATGGGTTTTTCTCTCTCCTGGTTCACTTCTTCCAGTTTTTGACCACATAGTTGTGTTGTGCACACATGGGAGGCCACTAATTTGAGGTGGCCGGCCAGCAATCTTCATTGAACCTTTTGACCCTTGGCCGGACGGCCATGGGAGAGGCCGGCCAGCCACCTAAACCCTAGAAAACCGGCCGGCCATGATCCTCTCTCCAGGTACTTTACAAAAATGCCCTCTGTTTCCCCCCAGATTTTGTATCCGGGGGGCTAACCTTTTGGGGGGAAATTTGAATTTCATTTCCCCCCCTTTTCCCCCACTCTTTTGCCTATATAACCAGGCCCTCCAGCTCCCTTTTGGAAGGTTAGAAAAGTTTGGTTTAAGTCCCCTACATTGTATCTCTCTCTCTCTACACTCCAACCCTCAAAACCTCTCAAATCCTACACCCATTCTACTCCATCTCCAAGCCAACCAATCCACACTCCATTCTAGCAGCTTGGAGGCTCTTTTTAGAGGCTAGGAGCATTACTTCTCAGGCCAAGAGTTGTTGGTTCATTGGTCTACAAGGGTGAGTCCCTATTCTCCCTCATTTGTGCTTTATTTTGTTCTATATCTAAGCCATACTTGCTTACATTTTCGGGCTCTGACCCTAACTGAAAATAGTCATGTTTTGAGGTCTTTTTCATGTTTGATTAAGGGTTCTTCCCTGTTTGAGGCTTCATACTACCACTTGCCTCTTTAGCTCTCATTTATGTCTCTTTCTTGCATAGTATTTTAGGCCTACTTTTAAACTGTTTTGAGCTTGGTCATAAACTGAAAAGAGGCTTGTTTTGAGCCCTTCTTCAACATTGTTGAAGGGCTCTTCATTGTTTGAGGCTTCCATCTGTCACTTGCCTCTTTATCTCTCTTTTGGCCCTATTTTTGCATGCTTTTTTAGCTCCTTGTGCTTGTATTTTTGGGCTCTGGTCCGAACTGTAAATAGTCATATTTTGACTCACTCTTGATGTTTGATCAAGGGTCTTTCACTGTTTGAGGCTTCTTTTTTGCTCTGTGTTAAAGCTCTCTTTTATGCCTTATTTTGTATAGCATTTTAAGCTTTCTTGTACACTGTTTTGGGCTTGGTCATAAACTGTAAAATATCATGTTTTGGGCCCCTCTTAAACATTGTTGAAGGGTCCTCCTCTGTGTGAGGCCAGCAGCCATCACTTGCTTCTTTGTCCCTCTTTTGGCCTTTTTCTTGCATAATATTTTAGGTCTGCTTGTGTTTATTTTCGTGGCTTGACGTAAACTGTAAAGTGCTTCATTTTGAGCCCCCCTTCAACTTTGTTGAAGGGCTCTTTGCCATTTAGGAGCAGCTGTTACCTGCTTCTTTACCTCTCTTTCGAGGCCATTTTTGCATGTTAGCTTAGCCCTACTTGTGTTCACCTTTTGGCCTTGCTTAAAACTGGAAATATGCTTGTTTTGGGACTTTCTTGATTCTGTATTCATACTTCATATTCAAATAATGCATTATTTGTATAGCTATAAGTCATTCCATGCGCCTAGTTTCGAGTTTCGAGTCTCGTTTCATGCATCGGGTGCCATGTTTCCATGTTTCGGGGCTGTTTTGCATCACATTTTGGTACTGAAATTTGCATGCTAGTATGCCATATTCCATGCCTTGCCATGCTTTGGTAGAGTGGCATTCGTGCCTTAGGGTCGGTCCTCAGTTCGCGTGCACGTGTGCACGCATCTCGAGTGTCTCATATTCATCTAATGGCCTCTTATGTGAGTGTGGCTGAGGCCAACTTGTGTTAGTGTAAGTCCATTTATGCATTGTGTATGCCATTTCATTTCATAACGTTGTGTATGCTAGGTTGTATGTTAGCGCATTGTGTATGCCATGTTATCTCGTGCATCGTGTATGCCATTTCATTGCATTGTGCATGTTAGGTTGTATCTTAGTTGCATTCATGCATATCATGCATATCGCATTGTGTTTGGGGTAGGAGTTAGCCCGAGCACGGGAAACGAGGTACGTTTCGTACTTCGAGTGACGGAACGAGTCTCAATTCCGCAGTCGCCGACACTCCGGATTACCCATGATGGAGTTTAGGCTTTGTTGTGTTTTCATTTGCATTCATTCCATATTGAGTTGTGCAATTCAACTCCTCGGCCATCATGCATCGAGATGCGTGATTGGTGGCACGAGGATCGAGGTATGCATACATATGTGAAAATACATTGCCATGCCCCTTTCCTGCTCTCTGTTGCAGCAAATCAAGAATCAGCAACCTTTCAGAGTTTGGCGCGCTTTCCAAGAATGATTGCAAAACAGAGGCTAATTGGGGCATCCCAGTGGATTTCCGCACAAGGCAGCCCAAACATACATCATTCATCAGAGTTGAGGCAGTCCCTGGCTTGCATGCCAATTTAATGCTTTCCTAGTTAAATTTGTTATTTAATTTGGGTTTTGTACAATATTTGGACTGTATTATTTATTTGGACTGTACTATTTATTTGGGACTGTATATTATTTTATTTGGACCCTCCGAGCGAGGGCAATGTTGTAATAAGTGTGCGTGTGTGTGATGTATGTCTTCCAACCCCACATCTTTCTCTCTTTTATTTACCAGCTTATGATGGTTAGATTAGGGGATGTTTCAATTAGCATACAGTATGATAGCATGTTTGCACTCATTCATCTGTTTTGCATGCACCGGGCTCGGCGCATCATACTAACTGCATTGTATTTCAATTCCAAGTTGAATACTTGTTAGCTATAGCATTCCATATGCCATGTTTAGAATAGCCGAGCTTATCGTAGTTGCATTATTGCATGTGTTGCATTAGGCATTTCTGTATAATTAGGATCATGCATGGATTTCTAATTAGCTTCTGTTTTGGCTTGGAGTACTCGGTAAGTTTTATGCTTTAGCATCCTTGCATGCGTGTGAGTGACTGCCATGATAGCATGCTTACCATGAGGCTATGTGCTTATGTGATATAACTGTCTGAATGCCTGTGGGTGAAGGTTGGGTTATTTGGATTGGAACAATTCGTTAAAATGTGTGTTTTAAAGCCCACTAGATAGTGGCAAAATCATGTTTTCTAAGCCCACCTGAGGGTGGCAAATCCATGTCTTAGCCTACTTGCGAGTAGCACCATCAAACCATTTTCAAATAAACAAACATGAAATGTTTTGTTCCAATTCAGGCGATCCAGTCTATACTTGTATGCTGTGCGCATCACATAGTAAATCTAGGCTAATAACCGGAATAAGAACACATAATGTTTTCAAAACTCGATATCATGGTTAGTAGAGGCCGATCTTTGATCGGGCGAGCGGGGGTGCTCACGAAGTGACCTTCCCCAATCGTACCCAAGTTCCCGAACCGAGGCAACTTTGGTGATGACGGACACGTGGCCTTAGGCAACGAGTCAGGGTTTCCTAAATTTCCCAAAATAAAATATTTGGGTGGCGACTCTGTATCTGGCAAAGCAGTCCATGTTTGGCACTTATTTCAAAAAATCTGTTTTCTCAAAACGATTTGCCGGATTTGGACTCTTTGGTTCAAGATTAAGAACCATGACAAAAACCGAGTCCGAGCTGTAGCAAGGTCCCCCGCGGGCTTGTTACAGCTGGTAGCTCTCCAACTCGAGGTTCATCGCCTTTACCTAGCTCCAACCCTTCTTCACTTGACTCATTAGTGGCTAGGACCATGGAGACTGCTAAAGATGCCCCATCTATTTCTCCTATCCCCATGCAGTCCTCTATGCCTTCCACCACAACTCTTTCTGCGCCTCTCATGTCTATGGATGAGGTTGATGTCTTCGAAGCCAGACTAGCTAGTCTCTTTGACATACCCTCTACCTCTCCAACATTCAATGCTGAAGCTGAGCCATTAGTCTTGGCTGACTCTTTGTTGGAAATTCTCGAGAGTTCTTCTTCTTCCAGCAGTAAGCCTTCTGCACCTTCAATAGACCTGGACACATGTCTGGAACTGCTAATTTCCTTTTCGAGGATTCCCTTCGAGGCTCTACAGAGGCCTATAATCAGAAATGGGTTCCTCCAGTGCTGCAGACTTGCTGAGCAGTCAGGCATGGATGTTTCAAGCCATTTATCTCAGGCAACAGCTACTGTCGATTTTTACATCAGCATTTGCCAAGCCGCCAAGGCTGAGGATGAGAAATTGGCCGGTGACCAAAGTTTTGTTTCCCAAGTACATACCGAAGTATCAACGCTTAAGGAACAACACTCCTCTGCCTCCCACTTTCGAGTCCAGCTGCTGGAGAGGAAAGCTCAACTTGAAGAAGAGCTAGCTGCAGTAAATCGAGCCTTAGTCCGAATTGATACCAAATTGCAAATCACCAACCAAGGACTGGCTGATCGAAAAGAAGACATGGCTGCAGCTATTCAACTAGTTTCCTCACTTAGCAATAGGAAATCTATTGTACAAAAACAATTAAGACATTGTAATGAATTTTGGGCCAATTTGTGGCAAAATGTACTTAATTCTTTATGAAAGCACAAATTTTTGTCTATTATTTGAGCAGTCTTGTGTTCTTGTACTTACTGTTTATTCTATCCCTTGTGTTTCCCAAATGGTTGGAAAGTAAGGCTTTAAATATCTGCCATTAATCTTTTTGGGATGCACATAACCATTCAAATTTCTCAAATGGTATGCTCCAAAAGGCAGAACTCTATGAATTTGATATGGTCCTTTCCAATTAGGTGACCATTTGCCAAACTTATGGCTTTTAGTTCCTATTGGGAGTATTGTTTTCCATACCAAATCACCTTCATCAAAGCCAAGGTGTTTGACTTTCTTATTGTAATTTTTGGCTGCTTTCTTCTTTTGGAAAAGAATGCTATTTAATGCCAAAATTCTAGCCTCATCTATGCCTTCTAACTCCAAGCACATACTTTGATGGTACTACTCAGAATCTAACTGATCTTGGCATCTTACCCTCAAAGATTTAACATTAATCTCCACAGGTAATACTGCATCATGCCCATATACTAAGGCATAAGGAGTGACTCCTGTGCTTGACCTTGGGGAAGTTCTATAAGCCCACAAAACATCCAACAACAGGTTATGCCAATCCCTAGGATTATCTTCCACAACCTTTTGTATTCCTTTTTTCAAGGATTTTATTGGATGATTCAGCTTGACCATTAGCTTGTGCATAATAGGGTGTGGAATTAACGAGGCTAATTCCAAATTCTGCCACAAAAGACTTCACCATTTTCCCATCGAATACAGTCCCATTGTCCACAGTTATGGTTTGTGGGATGCCAAATCTATGGATCAAATCTTTGATGAATCCAATGACTTCTATCTGGTCTACAGCCTTGTATGGTTTGGCTTCGACCCACTTAGTGAAGTAATCAGTGGCCACTAGAATGAAACAATGATGCTTCGAAGAAGGTGGGTGTATTTTTCCCATCATATCCATGGCCCATCCTCTAAAAGGCCAATGCTTCACTACTGCATGTAGGTCAGTTATGGACACATGCCTTATTGTGCCATGCTTTTGACATGCCTGGCAACCCTTTGCATATTGTATGCAGTCTTTAAGGATAGTTGGCCAATAGTAGGAATGCCTTCGAAGCAGCCATCTCATCTTTACACCAGGCTGATGAGCACCACAGATGCCTTCATGAACCTCAGCCATAGCTGTTAATGCTTCTTTTGGACCTAAACATTCTAGCAACAAACCATCTCCCCCCCTTTTGTAGAGAGCATTACCATATATCATGTATCACATGGACTGCAATTTAATTCTCCTGCTGGCCTTCGAAGATGGACCAGCCAAGTACTACATTATTGGATGTCTCCAATCTTGTTCTTGTAAGTCATTATGATTGACTTCCAAGACCATATTCCTTTTATTCAAAGGTGGTATCAATTTCTGATATGTTGTTTGGCTTATGTCCCTTTGGGCATTATCCCTTCTCTTGAAGTTCGAAACTTTCTGAGCCACATCATTAGCTCTATTATTCAAGAATCTTGGAACATGAGTTACATTTGCTATTTGAAATTGAGAAAGCAGATGTAACGCAACAACATAATATGGCAAAATACTTATGCTTTGACACTTGAAAATCCCTTTCACTTGGTTAACCACCAATTGAGAGTCTCCAAATATGTCAACTGCATGTACTTGTAATCCAATAAGGATTTCTAGTCCCACTATTAAGGCTTCATATTCAGCCTGGTTATTGGAACAGCTAGCTTCATCCACTCTGAAACCATGTGTGGTTTCTACCCCTTGTGGAGATTTAATTACAATACTAATTTCAATTAAGCCATTGGCTTTCGATCCATCAAACCACATCTGCCATGGCTCAACACTAGCCATGCCAAGTTCCATTATCTCTTGACCCTCTGTTTGAGATGGATGGTCTGCCAAAAAATTGGCCAGAACTTGCCCTTTTACTGCCCTTTGAGGGACATATTCTAAATGAAATTCTGATAAAGCTAGTATCCACTTGCCAATTCTTCCCCTCAACATAGGTCTAGATAACATGTACTTAACCAAATCTGTGGTTGCAATCACCAAGACAGTTGTAGGTAAAATATAATATCTTAATTTCATTGCAGCAAAATACAAAGCAAGACACAGCTTTTCTACAGCTGAATATTTACATTCACAAGAATTTAAAAACCTACTAAGGTAATAAACAGCTTGCTCCTTGCCTTCTTCATTGTCTTGGGCCAAGAAAGCTCCCAATGAATCTTCTGCTGCAGCTATGTATAACTTCAAGGGCCTATTACCCTTTAGTGGCATCAGCACTGGAGGGTTGGCCAAGTAGGCTTTGATACCTTCGAAAGCAATTTGATGCTTTGCTGTCCACACAAATTCCTCTTCATCTTTCAGCCTTAACAAGGAAGAAAATACTTTAGTTTTCCCTGTAGTGTTAGAAATGAACCTTCGAAGAAAGTTAACCTGTCCAAGGAACCTTTGTAATTCTTTCTTACTTGATGGAGGCCTGACTTCGATGATGGCTTTGGCTTTATTTTGATCAATCTGTATTCCTTTCTTGTGCACCACATAACCTAAGAAGTTTCCAGATGATACACCAAAAGCACATTTAAGAGGATTGAGTTTTAACTTGAACTTCCTCATTCTTTCAAAAGCTGCTTCTAAATGAAACAGATGTTCCTCCATGGACTGGGATTTCACTACAATGTCATCAATATAACACTCTAAATACCCTCCAATGAGGTCATGAAAGATAGTGTTCATAGCTCTCTGATATGTAGCTCCAGCATTCTTCAGGCCAAATGGCATTTTAACCCATTCGAAGGTGCCAATATTTCCAGGACATCTGAATACTGTCTTGTGGATGTCCTCCTTTGCAATGCAGATTTGGTTATAACCAGAGTGTCTATCCATCATTGATAAAACTTGATGCCCTACTGAACTGTCTACCAACAGATCCACTATAGGCATAGGGTACTCATCTTTTGGAGTTGCTAGATTTAAGTTTCTGAAGTCAATGCATACCCTCATTTTACCATTCTTCTTGACTACAGGCACAATATTAGATAGCCATTCAACATACCTGGCTGTCCTAATAAAGCCTGCCTTGAGTAGTCTAAGAATCTCTTCCTTGACTTTCTGAATTACTTCTGGACTCATTCTTCTTGATTTCTGCTTGTATGGCTTGAAATTAGGCTTCATAGGGAGCCTATGTTCCACTAATGACCTATCCAATCCTGGTAGTTCATTATAAGACCATGCAAAGCAATCTTTATATTTCTTTAGAACAACCAATAACTGGTTCCTGTCCAGATTATTCAAACAAGCACTTATATAGGTGGGCTATTGCATAGAACCTTCCCCTAAATTTACTTCTTCTAAGGGGTCTTGTATCTGAGAACTTATTGAAGCTTCTTGCTTGGTTTCTTCTAGCTTCGAAGCAACCTTCTCGCCTTGTAGTGCTCCCAGGTTCTTTAGTTCAACATCTTTGCCCTCCTCCTCGTAGACAAAGTCTGTCCATAAGGCATCCTCTTCCTGTATTTCCTGGACTTTTGTTTCAATGTCCAATGCACAGTATTTGCCAAGGGTCAAAATTCTGACCCGTTGCTGCTCCTGTTCACAGCCAATTATCATGGCTTCTCTCTCTTGCTCCTGTACTTTCTGGACTATTGATTTTACATCCAATGTTGAAAACTTAATTAGAGCCAAAGACTTGGCTTCTTGTTCTTCACCTTTTTGCCTACAACCAGGCGTCATTGTCATCCTTAACGACGATCTCTTCATCAGCACTCTCTTGGACTAAGTGCTTCAGGTGTGTCACTTCCTCATCAGCCGTCACTTCGGCTGAGCCATCAGATTTCCTCAGTATACTGAGTGGGGTGACCTCCTCAATATACAGTTTGGCCTCTGCAAAGTCTGCACAGGCTATGAAGGGTCGAGGATCTGCATCAATCTCCTCTGTCTCTCCATTGCCCAAAGCCATCATGATTTTCTGATGCAAAGAGGAAGGCACACATTTGTTAGTGTGGATCCAATCTCTCCCAAGTAAAGCATTGTACTTAGCATTACTGTCAATTACGAAGAATGCTGTTATGCAGTCCCTGGTTCCCACACTCAGGTTAATGGGTAGAATCTCCTGAGCCATCTGTTTGTCTCCAGCAAAGCCAGCAATGGTTGTGCTGGTTGGGATCAACCTGGGATTCTTTTTCCCTAATTTCTTCAAAGAAGATTTCGGTAGTAAATTCACTGCTGCCCCATTGTCTATCAGGACTCGGTTCAGTTGTACCCCATCGAAGAAAGCCTTGATGTACAAAGGCTTGACATGTTGTGTCATAGAATTCGAGGGATACTCAAAAAGATACGAGAGGTTAATGCTCACCTCTTCTTCACTCTCGTACTCAGTTTCCATTGGGGTAACCATCCCGGAATTATCTTGTACCATACTCACTTGTGAGTCTTCACTAGAGACAGGGATAGGATCCATGTCTTGGTTGTCTTGGTCCTCATCTCCAGCCTGGAACTCATGAGGCAGTATGTGTACCATATTGACTGATACTGGGGGAAATGAGCCAAACTGGATGGCTGGCTGTGCCTGTTTCCCCTCTTGGCTACCTTGCTCAGTTACTTCAAAGCATCCTGCATGCTGTATTCTGGCATTTCACTGCTAATAGGTTCCTTCGAATGGTTTTCCTCGACTGGTTTTCCAGCCAAAAATGTTTGCTCAGCCATGAAGGCTTCGAACATTTCTTCTTCCACCATTTCTTTCTTCTGGCTTATGCCAATCTCTTCTTCTGTTTCGCTACCACTCTCCATCAGAGCCTTCTCCAACCCTGCTAAGCTAGCCTTCTCTCTGGCTTTTAGTTCAGAATGAACCTTGGCCAACTGTTCTCTGCTGCAAACCACTTTGTTCTGTGGAATTGGCTTTGGAGCCTGGTCTGACTTTGGATTCTTCTTTCCTTCTGCCTTGACCAGTGAAGAACTCTCTCCACTTTCTTTCAGATCTTGCTGGTACTGAGTGTACCTGCGCTGAATCTTTCTCCTTTGTGATCTTGAAATGACTGGGACCATATCTGGTTCCTTTGTCTTTGGGTGTTTAAGCAATACCCAATTGTTCGGAGCCACCAAAGGAGGCTTGACCATCCTGCCTTGGTTTCCAACATCCCTTTGGACAGGCACTTCCCTAGGCTTGTTCTGCATTACAAACCAATCTAGAACCCCAGGTACCCAAGAACTTGCTGACTCAGATGTTGAACTGCTTTTTTCAACCTTCGAAGCCATCTTCGAAGCTGGCTGTGAAGGTAAGTGCTTGGCTCTGACCTCATGTTTTGAGCCTGATTCAGACCTTTGATGAAGGTAGCCACTTTCTGTCCTGCGTGAGGCTGGTCTAAGAGGCCAATCCCTGGCTTTGATCCCATGAAATGAGCCTCTTTCCAGTCTTCTTTCAGAATGACTGCTCTCCATTCTGTAATCGTTAGGTGGCCTAGATTCATGTAAGGGCCTCTTGCCTTTAGCATGCATTCTGTCTATTGCAGGCTCAACCATTGGTGGTCGCTGCCTATCACTAGCCGGATACGGCCTTTTGTTGTAAGCGTTGGTTGATTTAGGACGTCTCTGAACATCCCTGTAGTATTGCTTCCCATCAATTAGAAGCCCCTTCAACCATTTATAACTCAGTTTGCACCTGGGACACATCCTCTGCATTACGGCTGCTTCCAAGGAATCATCATCCAGTGCCTCTTCATCAGAGTGTTCCTTCTGGTGTGAGAAACTTTGTCCAATAGCTGGTGGGTTTCTAGTGTCCTTCTTGGTAGTTGTCTGGTTGGCAATATGCATCTGCACATTGACCTCTTCCAACTCCTGTAGAGATAGATTCTGGAAGTTTGGTACGACCACATTAGTTGTGCTTTCTCCAACTTCCGGAAACGGATTACTGTCGATCCCCATGGCCTTTTCTGTTTTGGCTGGGAATTTCAAACTTCCTTTCCGAATTTGTTCTTGGATCCTGTCTCGAAAAACAATGTAGTTTTTAGTCGAGTGAGACCAAGAGTTATGCCATTTACAATATACTTTTCCCTTAAGTTCATCTGGAGATGGCAGTTTTACTCCTTTAGGTAACTTAAGGAAGTTGGCCGCAAGCAAATGATCAAAAATGTCATCTGCTTTTGTTAAATCGAAAGAGTACTTTCTGTGAAAGTCTTTCTTTTTAAACTGCTGGTTAATTGTTGTATCCTTATGCACTAATGCCTCACAGATCACAGGTTCTTTGCCCACAATCTCTGCTGCATCGATCTCATAATTAGGATCTCTATAATATGTCTTGTACGATGCATTATTTCGATCTTGTTCCTCCTCTAGTAATCCTTCATATCGAGACACCTTATAGGTTAGTTCGACCAAATCTCTGAATTCGGTTGAGTCAAACTTCTTTCGAAGCCTGAATTCTAAGCCATTTTGAGCCAATCTTACGAATTCTGGCTCTGGCAAGATGACTCTACATTTATTTCGAGCCCTTTTAAATCTGGCAATAAATTGAGTAGCCTTTTCTTCAGGCCTTTGACTCAATCTAGCCAAGTCTGCCATGGAAACCTCTGGCTCTGATTGGAAGAATTGGGCATGAAATGCCTCTTCCATTTGTTGCCAATTTTGAATGGAGCCAGGTGTAAGGTTAATGTACCACACAAATGCTCCCCCAGTTAGAGAATTTGGAATAATCTCAGTTTCATATAGTCATGATTAGTAAATTCACCGCATTGAGCAGCAAATCTAGCAATATGCTCTACTGTTGATTGATTTCCACTCCCATAGAAAAGGGTAAAATCTGGTATCCTGAAACCCCTTGGGTATTCATGTACCCTATCCACCCACTCTGGGTATGGCTTTCTGTATACAGGAGTCTAGACCCCCCGAGCCATCGGTCCATACATCTCCCTAACAATATCAACAATTTGGTCCCTAGGGACCATATTTTGTGCCTGCTGAACCACTACTGGAGGAACAAACACAGGGTTTGGTGGACAAACTTGTGCTTGTGGTGCTCTTGGTCCGTAAGGTGGTGCATTTGGGACTGGTTGTCCCTGTGGTGCAGGTTGCTGTTGGGGGTATGGGTAACCCCTTTGAGCCTGACCCGCGAAGGGACCTGCGAAGGGTACTGGAACAGGTGTTGTGTCTCTGCCATTTGCAGGAAAACCCTCCAACCCCCCGGGTATAAATTCGAATAAAGGATTATTATATCCCCTAGTGCCAGGTATGGCTTCGAACATGGGCTTTGTAACCATTCTCACGCCAGTTTCTTGTACTTGACCAGATCCACCAACTTGTGTGGTTTCATTGTTGAGTACTGAGGCATTTTGGCCTGCTATAGGCCTCGAAATGGGTTCATACCAAGACTGAGGTGATGGTCTTTCATAATTCTGATTACTAGTTTGACCATTAGAATGTCCATTAACTTGCATAGGCTGTTTATCTCTAGCCAATCTTTGCTGAGAGACATCTAAAAGTTCCTCTGTGTGTCTTGTATTCGTTGGTTGGTGGTTATTCATTCGATCCAAAAATGATGTTGCCCACCTTTCCATTGTGTTCATTAATTATTGTCCCATGGCATCTACTAGGCCATCCCATGGATTTGTTGGCTGAGTGGATGGAACAGCGGATGGTCGAATTCCTTGGTTTCGTCCAATATTATGAACATGTGGTTCTTGTCCAGAAGTACTGGTCTGTTCGACCATAGGTTCTGATAACATGGGAGTTTCCACAGGATGTGTTACCACATTATCCTCTGGATTAGGTATTTCTACCTCTCCTTCTACGCCTTCTTCCAAGCGTTCATTTTCTCCTTGTCGTCTTCGTCTAGCCATTTTAATTAGTCCCATTGGGCGTGCCAAAAATATATGTTGGCTTTTTGGCTTTTCGAGGGTTATATTTGTAAATGCGAGCATGCCAGCAAGGATCAATCAGTCCTTACAGAAATTATAATTGCCAACCAATTATCAGGCGATCGTGTTTTAGTTCTTTTAGCCTCAATGAAGAGGACTTTTACTGGTGGCTTGACTTAGGAGAAATTAAGCAAAATAACAGGTAAATGACGAACAATCGAAGTATTTCATTAAAATGAAAACTTACAATGAGCCAAACTCAGCCTCGTAGAGGTTTACATCAGCAATCTACTTGAAACTACTCCTATGAATGAAGTGCAGTGCAGGAATTTAAAGTGCAGGAATGTAAAGAATAGGTATTTAAAGTGCAGGAAATGTAAAGACTGGAAATGTAAAACTGGAAAAGAAAATATGAAGTAAATGACTGGTTTCTTAGATCTGAGTCTGGGGGGTTTTTCTGGGGACCTCCTTGCTATTTATACTCCTCAAGGATGACCATCGAACTGCACTTCAAACCATCGAACTGCTCCTCCATGATCGCTAATCATGCTGCCTTAGAAGTAGTTCCACTACGCCATTTCTTGCAGTTGAACTTCCCCCTTGTATTTGAATTTGAATATGAGTAACCGTTGAAGCCACGTCACTTTGTATCTCTTTACTGATCCAGTGCTACTCAGACACGTGAGAACCAATTTTCACTGCCACGTGTACGATTAGGATCGAAGACTCGAGTAGTCTCCCTATATTACCCTTGCTTTGCCACGTGTCGAACTGTAATTGGCTTTTGCAAAGTATGTAGCCAACAGTAGAGCTCATCGATTATTTTATCTCTGCAAAAAAAAAATCATATTGATCGGATATCGATAATCCCTCAATCAGTTTGTATTTTTGTCAATGATAAATATGATTTTTAAAAAAAATCGTTAACAAAAATGTGTGTTGATCAAGTACCTATCGATATTTGATCAATGTGATTTTTTGTAAGGATGAAGTACTTGATGAGCTCTACATATTGACGATTTGGATCATTGAAATGGGCCCCGTAGTGGGCCCTGTGGGCCCAACAGTATTGTCCAATCCACAAAATGGACTAGAGAAAAGCCTTGCCGTAAAAAATCTCATTTCCTTTTCTTCTCTCTTCAAAACAACCTGATCAACCCAAAATCCAAATATTATATATATATATATTATTAGTCATTTGATGATATTAAAGTAATTTATACTGTTAGATCATATTGAATATCTATTATATACACAAGTAATATAACACAAAATTTTATATTTTTCTTTTGTCACTTAGAAATTGTAAAGACTATCGTATTGGTACATTGGTTCTTAAAGTCTTATCCTTTTCAGACAACTCGGGCAATTCAAATCTAACTCGGGTTGGGTCTGAGCAGACAACCTCAAATTGCAATTTGAGCTTGGAAGGGTCTGGATAGCTTTTTGTACAACTTGGACTAGACTTGGACAATCTCTCCACATATCCGAGTTCAACCCCTAATTAATGAGTGAAAATTCAATTTAACAGTGATACCAATGATGTACATAAGGGTAAGAATTTGCAATACGACACGATAACAGGACTTGAACCGTACATGAACTCAGTGAGTTAGGGTTGACTATTTCCTAACACGAACATGTATGTGATATGACCCAATAAAACAAATATTAAACAGGTTGGATTATTGTCAAATCTGTATAAAACGAAATTGACACAGATAACCCCTATAATAATGAAGAATTAGTTATACATTTTAATATTATTTTCACTAAAGAATATCATGACATTTTTTAATTTTTTATGTAATTACATCCAATTTATTTAAAAAAATGTAAAATATGATTTTAAGTTTAATATAAGTTTTCTTTTTACTTTTAATTGAACTTATTTTTTTGTCTATTATTTGAGTTAATCTAGTAATATATATATAATATTTATAAATTAAGAAAATAAAATTAAGTCGAAATCAAATATTTTTATAAATAATTTCATTTAATAGACATTTGTTTCATTAAATTTAGCTTATGAAGAAATTTTTAGAACTTTTTTATATATTTGATATTTTTAGTTAATAGTAAATTTTTTTGACATAACACGTTAACAGGACATATATTGGATACGAATAAAAAATAACACGATACGATAACACGAAATAATAAATAGATTGAATTAGTGTCAAGATAATTCTCACACAAATCCAAAATGACTCGATACAAACACGACTTACCACAACATGACGGGCATCTCTAAATGTACAGGATCAACAACTATCTTTCCACGTATACCTAAAAGGTAAAAAGCAAGAGCTGATTGGTGGTTATATCAATAACAGGACTTGTTATCACAGTTGTATTGATTTTTTCCCCTAATTTGAAAGCAGCGGAATTTCGTACCAAAGCTTCGTTTGTGGGCCGCCTCACTTTCAAAAGAAGAAAAAGGTTCTGCTTTGCGGGTGCTGTGAGCTAAAACAGCCAGACACAACTACAGTTAAAAAAAGACAAATTATATTAGTGATCTTTGTATTTTGCTCCTTATATTATTTTGACTCTTATATTTTTAATTAGCATAATTTTGAGATTTAGTTAGAATTTTGTGTCAATTTAGTTCAATTGATAATGCCATTAGTGTTTTTGATTGAAAATAACCACTGGTTGAGGTCAACTTGAGGTTAGTAAATTTATAATTTTACTCTAAAAGATATAACACATGCCACTTATATGCAGATTTTTTTTATTAAAAATGCAAAGAGTTGCAATCAATTGAACCAAATTAAAACAAAATCAAAAATTCAGGGTTAAAATTGAGCCAATTAAAATTATATAGACCAAAATGACATAAAGACTAAAATATAGGGACTACTGTCGCAATTTGCCAAAAAAAAAATGCGCACTTACATATGCCATTCTTGTTAAACAAAATTATTTACTTATAAGTTTTAGTTATCAATATTCTTAAAATATCCTCTCTTTACATTTTTCATCCCAATTATTATTAATAGCATAACTTTACTCCAGCCCAACTATCACCTCCTGTCATTGTCTCTGACCACCGACAAGCTATCTGTTGTTGCCATCTCCAATCGTCGGAGACCACCTCCAGTTCAGCTTGCTTGTTTTCATTTTTCAGAAAACGTTTTTCAGAAAATTCTACTCTCTTATTTTCCGTATTTTTTTGTTTTTACTGAATTTTTTTAATATTTTAAGCAATTTTTTTACTTTTTAGGTGTACCTAAAAAGTAAAAAAATTGTAAAAAAAATCTTTTAAAAATTCACTAAATACAAAAAATACAAAAAAATTACAAGAATTCAATATATTTTTTGTATTTTTATGTATTTATTAATTTTTTAAAATATTTTTTCACAAATTTTTTACTTTTTAGATACATCTAACTAAGGTGCATATAAAAAAGTAAAAAAAAAATGTTTAAAATTTAAAAAATATTCACTAAAAACAAAAGAATGCGAAAACCAAAAAACTTAGTTTTCAAAAAACTTAATCTAGAAAACTCAAATGTTTTCCGGTGACATTTTTTCACAATTCTCTGGTCATTTTTCAAGAAAAAATAACGTCATCTTCAATTCACAGTTATTCAACCATAATTAGTAGTATCATCACAATCACACATTCACAAAGCCTTAGACCGGGGCAAAATGGAAATAGAAAATAGAAGCATGAATATCTATTAATGTGTGTACACTCCACTCGATCACCAAATTAAACAATAAGATAATATTTTTAGTTTCAAATTAAGCACTGTGGTTAGAAATTTAAACAAGTTGTGTTAGAGATGATTAATTAATGTGGAATTAATATTTACACTTTCCAGATTAGTGAATTTAAATAGATAACTCAATTGTTTATACATCTGCTCTTACAAGCTCAACAACTTGGAGACTATTGTCACAACTTCTAAGTTTAACATTATCATGAACCACAATAATCAAACACCAAATTACGGTCACAAAAATTTATATATAGATTAAAAAAACATACATTCATCATATACAAAATAGAGCTAGATGTGCTCTTGATAAAAAAAAGACTTCAAAAGAGTTTGAGAGAAATACAAAAATAAACATATAAAAAGCAAAAAGACATAGAAGTTGTGTATACAAATTAATAGCAGAGAATTCAACAAATATATTGGTAAGTTTATTAATTATAATCAGTGATAATAAGTGATGAATTTATTCAGGTTGGTTCTTTCAATTTTTATACACAATAGATCTAGTTCACAGAGAGACTCTATCTCACTAATAGGAACTCAAGCGATCATGTCATGGCCACTTCTCGACGTTGACGAGGGTTATGATATTAGATCGACATTGGAGTAGTAGATCAGCGTTGAAATTGGCCAGATCTAAAGTCGCTAGTAAAGATTGGTATTGAAGAGAACGGATTACTGATGGAGAATGAGGATGGTGGCAACGATGGTCGATGGAGAGAAACAATGGTACCCACATGATGTTTCTTGACTCTTTATTATTGTTGTTGGAATCCTTTAATTGATACTAGGGCATTGATTGATGTGTCATCGTAACGGTTAAGTAGATTTGATCAAAAATCTTGATTTGGATACTCATTCCTTGTATAGTCTTCATTCTTTCAACTCTTTCTCTCCCCACACTTTGAATTTTTTTGTGAGGCTACAACCATTGGATAGCTTATTGTCTGGACTTCATTTTAGACACTTGATTTGCCCAAAACAGTGTTCGGATGGGAGAAACGTTTGTTTGAAATTTGACTGCTTGGGCAATCAACACAGTTCGCTGAAGCGCAACTTTGGTTGCTCAAGCGGTGTCACACCTAGATTTTTTTTTTTTTGGTCCATTTTATTCAAGATGAATCAGGACTTTATGCGACAAAAAGAATATGATCCAATAGCTGAAACTCAAACTATAGGATTTTTTTTAAAAAAAATTGGAGTCGCCACCTAACATAAAATTCAGGTGTATTAGGTCACCTAAAACTGTTGAAATTCGCAATCTTATTTTGGAAAACATGTTTTATAAAAATTTGAATTTTGATAATGACTAACCAAAACGCATGTTTGTGTAATAAGAATGCAGTACGATGCATCTATCATACGATGTGCGGATGAGATTGAGCTAATAGATACCTCTACGAGGTATGATGGATTTTATTGATGGATACGACCAAAGTTTTTTTTTTTTTTTTTTAATGAGAAGGTCACATGTTTATGCAATATGATGCATTCCAATTGTGCCAAATTATATAACATACCAATACGGTGGAATATTATACTATATGCTAGTCCATGATGTAGAATTTATTACCATAATCTTCATCTGTTCTTGTTTAGTAAAAATTCTATCTCATGATTGATGGAGCAATTTTGAGAAGACTGGCGTTTCTTGACTCAAGAGAATAGTCTTCCATTACTTGTCTGCACAATTGCTGCTCACCGACTTTATTACGCATAGTAACATTTGACTGAATCTAAATTTATTGGGCTAGGAAATTCTTTCCCATCCATCTCAGTTAATATGAGAGTGTCGCCAGAGAAACTTTTTTAACCATAAAGGAACCTGGGTAATTAGGAGCAAACTTGCCATGAGCTTTTTCTTAAATTGGTAAAATCCTTTTAAGAACTAATTCTCTGTCTTGAAATTCTCGTGAGATTTGACTTTCTTGGCAAAGTATTTGGAAACCCGACGTTGATAGCATTGAGAATGATAGATTGTGGCCATTCTTTTCTCGTCGAGGAGACTGAGTTGTTCATAACTAATCAGCTTCCTCTAATTGGGTCTCCATCAGGATTCTAAGCGAAGGAATTTCAATTTCTACCGGCAAGACGGCCTCATATCCATACACCAAAGAATAAGGTATTGCCCCAATTGATATGCGAATAGTAGTTTGATAAGCCATGAGTGTGAAAGGAAGCTTTTCATGCTAATCTTTGTATGTATTCGTCATTTTTCTGAGGATTCTTTTGACATTCTTGTTTGCAGCCTCGACCGCTCCATTCATTTGAGGTTGATATGTCACTGAGTTGCGATAGGTGATCTTGAATTGACTGCACAATTTTTCCATCATATTACTATTGAGATTTTTGGCATTGTCGATGATGATTGATTCAAGAAGGCCGTGTCGACATATTATATTGTGCTTGATGAACCGTGTTACCACCTTCTCTGTGACATGAGAATAGGATGCCGCTTCGATCCACTTTGTAAAATAGTCAACAACGACTAAAATGAAGCGATACCCATTTGATACTTTTGGAGTAATTGGACCGATGACGTCCACACCCCACATAGAGAAAGGCCAAGGAGACGACATAACTTGTAAGTCTTTAGGGGGTGCTGCACATCATCATTTCGTGGTTTCCCTCCTTGATTGGTTAAAATCTCACTCAGCAAATATTTAACATAAATTTGTGCCGAAAGGTTTTTGGGCGTTCCAGATCCAACGGTGAATTTCTTTTTTGCAAATTCCTTAGACTTGGGGGAAAATGGGGTATCAACAAGCGGTCTTTAGGTCTAGGTAGCCCTAAGTTTCTGAAACTTAAGATATTGCGAGCCTTGATTCTTCACTTGAGCGCACATTTGGTCGCTCAAGCAGTCTACTCATCAATGATCTGAGTTACTGCAAGCTTGAATTTTTCGCTCAAGCGTAACTTTGGTCGCTTGAGCAGTCTGTTCTGCAGAAGTCTAAGATCTTGCAAACCTTCATTCACTGCTCAAGTTCAATTTTGGTCACTTTTGCGGTCTGTTCAAATTCAGCGCGTAAAAACTGTTTTTTTAGTTAGATTTGTGGGCTAAAAACCTACTTTTTGCACCCATATTATATGTAGACCCGCACACTCTCTTTCTTCACTTTTTTAATTTTATCTGCCTCTGCTCTCTTTCTTAGAGCTCTGTCCCTTCTTTCTTTAAAATCTTTACCCAAACTCTACAAAACCTTCGATCCACCATAGTTAGAGTTAGAGTTTCTTACTCCTTTCATATGGAATATAGAGTGCATCGAGAGCTTCATTTTGATTGGGACTGATCGCGATTTTGACACGTTCAACTTTTGAGACTTTCCTTCTCATTTTCTCTATTTGAGGTAGGGATTTTATTATTTATATATAATTGCCTTACCATGGTTATGTGGTAGTTTGTAGATATAACTTTTGAAATTTATGGAGGTTTTGATATATATATATATATATGTATATGGTATAATACTAGGGCTTGTCCTTTTTTGGTTTAACTTAGAGATATCTCTCTAAAATTGATAAATGAGGTTTGAATTTCAAAATTTGATGTTTAAATTGGCAAAGCCCTAAATTTGCACAAACCCTAGAATGTTGAATACTCAAGAAATGATTGTGCAATTGGGAAATTGATGGTTTTTCTTGGGAATTATTAACCCTCTTGAACTATTGAGTATTGTTGAGAACTATATTAAAGTATTGGAATTATTGTTTCAGTTATGCTCTCGTATTGCCATTTGTGGAATACTTTCGATGGAAGATTGCATTATTGTGCGAAGTCAGGTGTCCAATTGCCCTTCTGGAAAATAGTCAAAGAATGTAGATTTTTGGTAGTTCTGTATAGACTACTTGCAGACACATGCCTAGGAATTTCCAAGGTATTATTTACAGATTAATAACTAGTCTTTTGAAATGAATAGAACTCGGAATATTTTGGAAGGATTTGCATTGGCGCATTCATGAGAAATGAAGACGTTTTGACATGAAATGGTATCACTTGCATTCGTGATCATACACACGTTAATCTCATATACATTGGTAATATTGTCTCTAGTGCAATGTTTTGAAACCCGGACCGGTGAGCGAACCGGAAATGTGATCGGATGGACGGGTCACCGGTTCAACCGTCAGGTCGAAGCGGTCGAACCGTGTCGTCATAATTACGTCATAAATATATTTAAAATATATATATATTAAAAATATAAATGTAAAAATGAAAAAAAAAATTATGTTATTTGTCCTCTACATATATATTAACATTCAAATTCTTATAATTTGTAATTTATTATATTCTTTTAATTCTTATAATTTATAATTTATTATACTTCCATTGAAAACGTTTTTTATATTCTTTTAATTTTTTTTATTATGTCTTATTATTGAAAATTAAATTAGGAAATATTTATAATTTATTATAATAGTGGCAGCCTGTATGAATATCTGTGAGTCACGTCAATCAATTCCAAATCTAAACACTCCAATTTATAAATATCTGTGAACTCTCAGCTATCTCAGTTATTATTATTAAAATTAAAGTAGGAATAGAAGGGGGTAAAGAAAGAGAAAAAAAAAAAGAAGGGTTTTAGAGAAGATGGCCCTTGACGAAAACACTTCGTTCAGAGAAAAAAAAAACCAAAGAAACAGGGGTCTCTCTGATCTGATCTGATATGATATATATATATATATAAAACCAGCGGGAAAACAGAAAAATAGAAGAGCAACAAAAGAGGAAGAGAAGGGGGAAAGAAAGAGAATACCAAAGAAAAAAAGCAGTAGCAGAGGTTTGATCTTCTGAAACTTCCGTTCACCACCAGAATTTCGCACAGAGAGGCTGATATTTCAGGCCAAAATCAACCCGGCCGGTTCCTCAAAACCAGTCCGGGTCACTGGGTTTTCCGGTTGAACCGGCGGGCCATCCGGTTCTGGCGTTTAAGAACGGTTTTGAGCATGCTCCGGGTTTGCTGGGCTATCCGGACCGGAACCAGGCCCGGTTCCCGGTTCGACCGGTCCGACCGGCCGGTCCGGTCCGGGTTTGAAAACCTTGCTCTAGTGGGTATTAGTGCTGGACCCTTCATGGAAAATCATTTTCAGGTACTGATAAGATACCTCCACCTCGTTGAAGGCTTGTGATTGGCATTTTGGAGCAAGAAGGCTCTTTACTATTGTTGTTATCTTTGTATAGGTTTTGAGCTTAATTGTATGGGTAGAAACCACTCTTTTTGTAATAATGTTCTACTCCTTGAAAGATGTAAGCCCTTAGGGCATTTTATTTGAGATATGACTTGTTTTGTAATAGTATCACATGATATAGATTCAAGCTTAGATGTTATGAATGTGTAATGCATGTGATTTATTTTGTATGTCTCACTTGACGAAATGAAGAAGTTGAAAAAGAGATTTACTTTCATTATGAATATCAAAGAATATTGAGTATTATGTTGGTTTCGATATGTATGAATTGAATGGATAACTAATAAAGGAATGAAAGTGGATTTAAATAATGTTGGTCGGATCTATAGAAATTGGGGCTGCGGAGCTGTGGGCTATTTGGAGTGGGCTGCAATTGGCTTGGGCTGCAATATATCTTCCTTCTCTGGTCAATTCTGAGATTTTTCTTCTTTCTTCTAGAGTCAAAAAGATTCAAGGCTGTTGTCATTCGAATTGATAGTTATGGAGGTGATGCTCTTGCATATGATTTATAAGTGCTGCAGTGTTATTTCTTTTTAGTAAGTTTAAATTGTGAATATACCATATGATGCTTGTTCCAATAAGAGGGTTTGGAAATTAATTAACTCATCTATGAGAATGCTTATTACTTGGAGTAATGATTTAGGGTATTTCAGTGTGTTGGCTTGGAAATATTCCATGGGCTATATCAAGCCCACTCTTGAATCCCTATCATTAGACCTATATCAAGCATGTTTTAATATTGTTCACTACATCTAGGATACACAAACAAGAACATAACCAACTTTGTAGTTGATACAAAATAAATAAATAAATAATTACAAGAAATTTAGTGTGGATGGCTGGAGTTGAGTGAGAGCTGAAGTGGCCTTAGGAGGAGAGGGAGAGTGAGAGTGGTAGTAATAGAAATCTTGAGATGGTGAACCAGAACCCACAAGCTAGAAGGAGGCTTGCTTGCTTTGGGATGAAGGAAAAGGCTCACAATTTGTGGAGGGGTAGGGCCAATCGATGCCCAGATTTTTGGAGAGAAACTAAACATTGTATTATTTCATAATAATCATAACAAGGAGATTGATAAATAAATAAAACCCTAATAACACCCCAAAGACTAAACTACCTTCAAGCTAAATAAATAAAAGACAATCGCAACACCCCCTCAAAGTCATGATGTAAGTTGAGGAAGCATCAAGAGTTTATCAAGGATAAAACAAAGACATAGAATAGTGTGGGATTTTGTGAAAAAATCAGCCAACTGCGTAGTGGAGGAGACAACAGCACGACAAACTCCGAAGTTGAAGATGATTGACACACATAATGGCACTAAGGCTATGTTTGGGAACATGAGTTTTTAGTCAAAAAATCAAAAGGTAAATACAAAAATCAACCTATTCTCTCTACTTTTTTTGCAAGTTCTTTCGTAAAGAGTCCAAAAGTTACGAAAAAAGTCAATTCCAAATGAACCCTAAATATCATGACCCAAACCCGCCCCTATAAGTTTGGCGTCGTAACCGACCACTAATCCGTAGATTACCTACGGCCTCAAAGACAAAATTTCAAAATTATTTAATTTTATCGGGGCCTGAAGCGGAAGCAAAACAAAAATGATGATGTCCATCGAGCTGTGCGTACATGATCAATTGTAGTAATTAAAACATTCTTAACACACTTTCATATATACATGTACGAAGACATATTTTATATCATATCTCACACACTACGTGAAGGACTTCTAACCAAGTACAAAGATTATCCCAAGCTTGACAAAACAAAACAGAACAAAGCCTCCACATATAGGCACTCTTAGGTGGCTTGACAAAGAGGCGGACACCTGGGCAAACTCTAATGTTGATCCTCCAATTGCTCACCTACACCTACATATATATAAATAAAGAGTGAGCTAACGCCCAATGAATAATACCAAAGTAAAGAAGTTATATGAATGAAATTCTTAATTAAGTAATTCATATTTATGCATAACACATGTAAATCCAAATCAAAACGACTTCAAGTTCAATCTATTATGTTCAAGGTGTATCAGAGGGACAAAACGACCTCGGGTCTAAAATACTCATTCATACAGAACGACCTCAGGTCCAAAATACTTGTCCAATGATATTACAGAATGGCCACGGGCCCAATTATAATACAGAACGACCTTAGGTCTATCATTTCCATATTCATATTTATGAGCATATTTATACTGAATGACCTCAGGTCCATTATTTCCATATTCATATCTATGTGCATATTTATACTAAACAACCTCAGGTCCATCATTTCCATATTCATATCTATGCACATATTTATACTCATGATCATGATCGCATTCGTATTAGGATAGCCTTAGGCCATTTCGTGTCCTTAACACACATATTAGATAGCCTTGGGCCCATTTCTTATCAAACATATCCTTTGTCGAATATACAGAACGGCCTTTAGGCCCATTTCATATTCATTCAGAACGACCTTTGGTCCATGTAATCAAATGATTTTGTAGTACTATTCAATTTCATTACAGAGTCTAGCACAATCAGACGAATAAAATGCTCATTCATAATTCGAATTCACAAATCCAGAAAACTTACACGAGTAGTATTTAAAAATAGCATATATGAACATATATTTAGTATTACTCACAGTGTTCAGATGATTGGTTCGCTCTTGTAGTTGATCCTACACAATTCATAATACACATAGAAATCGGGTCATAATACAATTTATTCTGTTCTTAACTTGTGTAATCCTCTTAGGCTTCTTTTCTACTCTTTTAATTTATTTATAATGTTCAATGTATGCCTATGAGTGCTTAGAAATAAAAGAGAACCGAAATCGGGACATAAAACAGCTTTTCAAACTTTTCTGAAACAGGGTTCCTCGCTCGAGTGCAACATTGGCCGCTCGAGCGGACCTCTTGGTCTGCAAAAATACTGGTTGCTTGCATTCTACGCTCGAGCGGCAACTTCTCCGCTCGAGCGATGAAGCCGATTTATGGTTTTTCTAGAATGTTGTTTGTGCTTCAAAACATAACTTTAAATGACACAACTTACATGTTTTGTCCTATATTTCAACCAAACAACTTCTAATGTGATATAATGCCAATTCCAGAAGATTTGAAGCTCAAATCTCCAAGGATTCATCATACAAGTCCAAATTATTTCAAATTCATTTCCATAACTTCATAACTCATGCACATCAATTCTACATTTCATGAATTGTGCATGCATGTAAAATGTAGACTCTAATTTCATCTCAAATGGTGGAAATGACACGCAAATTCATGAGATTCAATAAATTTATGTATGTGTGGGGATATATTTTTTGAGTACCAACACGTGGCAAGGTGACGCCGACGTATTGGCCGAGATGCCACGTGTCCTGGTCATTATGCCGAGGTCATCCCGGTTAGGCCGAGGTTATATCCGAAGATATCGGAATCCGAGATAAATGGATAAGGGACAAGAGTCCTAGAATGAAGAGGGAACTCAACCTGGATATGGGACAAGAGTCCTAGATTGGGAGAAGACTTTAGTTTGGGTAAAGATAAACTCTTAGGGAGTTTATCCTAATCCCACTGGGAGTCCCAGATTAGCAGTAATCCTGAGTCCATTAGAGTTAGGCTCTCATTGGGACTAGGATTGAGTTGGCTATAAATAAGAGGCACCCCCATGGGTCTAAGGTATGTTTTTTATGCTCAAGCTTGTGAGTTGAATAGATGATTGATTATCTTTGAGAGATATTGAGTACTGACTTGATCGTCGGAGTACCCCCGGGTGGAAGAACCATCGCCGGAGCCTTCTCTTTCTGTTGCAGGTCAGCAAGGTGCCATCTATTCTGCCAGTGTTCTACAGCTGAATTACTAAGCGGGCAGTGTGGTCAGAAAATCACACACACAGTATGCATGTGTGATTTGGTGCCAAATTCTCCATGTTTCAAAAATCATCTTTATTTACTTTATGAAACATAACTTGAAGCTATAAAGGCCCTTCCAAAAATATTTGCATGTATAAAATTTAATTCAAAATCAAACTAATTTTTGATTCTCAAATATAAATTATAATTTATTTTCATATTTGTCCAAATTTAAATTTAATTCATGTTCTTCATATCAAGCCCAATTCCAAACTCAGAAATTCTAAAACATAAATTGAACTTTCAAAATATAATCTCAAAACTTGGGTTCATACATGGCTTGTTTAAAAACACACAAACTCTTAATTAATCAAGAAAATATGATCAATTTTAGATCATTTTCATCAAAACTCCTTTAATTTAAAAATTGAACAAATTTGTTCATAAACTCATAATTTTCCAAAACTTAGTTCTTGTTCCATCAAAACATGAAGTCAATTCATAGAAATCTTTCTTGCATGTACAATGAGAGTATCAAAATTGAAGAATTTGTTCATGCATGTAGAGGTTAGACTCAAACTTATGTAAGACTAGAAAAATCAAACTCAACATAATTAATTCTCAATTTAACTTCCATAAATTTGAACCTAATTCCATTTCCTCATCATCTGGCTCATTTTCTTCTTTACTTACATGAAATTGAACCCAATTACCTCTTAACTTCAGCTTCTAGATGATTTATCTACATGATTTGAGCTTTAATTCCTTACCTAGAGTTCTTGACTGATGAGTTTCTTGATGAATTTCCCTTTCCTTTCTTTAAGCCCCTGCTTCCTTGAGTTCAATTCCTTCTCTCTTCTTGACACAGAATTTTCCAGCAACTCCTTTTTTCTTCTCCAACAGCCAAATAACTTGAGTATTCTTACTCTCTCCCTCTCTCGGTTTACTCCAGCCGAAGGTAATGAATAGGCATCAAGACTTCCATCCTATCTTGACTTCACTCTTTCTAACTCTCTCTCTAACACTCTCTCATGTTTCTTTTCCAGCACAATACAAATAAAATGACCCTCCTCTTGCCTCAGCAAAACAATTGAACACAAAGCACATCTAACTCTTGAAGATGCAACACGTGTACCCAAGGCTTCACCACAAACATATACATGTACCAGTAATAATTCAAACTCTCACAAAACATCACCCAAACAACCCTCACTCACTTGTGAATGGTCTTAAAAAAAAAAATAAAATAAAATAAAATAAAAGATACAATACAAACATATCATTGACCCACATCACTGTGAAGGTGGTGGGGTCTCCCCAAAAGTGGTCCAAAACATTTTCCTACATGTTCACCCATCTTTTCTCTTTTAATTAAATGAGTAGAATTACTTGAACTCTTAATTACACATGAACTTAATTAATCACCTCTTAATTTTAATTAATCTTGATTAATCATAACTAATCACAAGTGCAACATAATTTAATTAGTCCAATTGACTTCAATTAATGCCCAATTAATTATAATTAAATTTATCAATCTAAATTAGATTTTTAATCAAACTCCCAAGGGATTCTAAATATCAAAACAAACTTATTACCATCATCAATTTCGGTTTCTCGAATCATTAAGGCCTTTAATTTCATATCAAACTCAAAATCTTCGTCAATAAATTGCATATTCAAATTGGACACCTCATAATTAAATTTAATTCATAATAATTTCAATTCTCAATCCTCATAACTTAATTAACTCCAATTCGGACCCAATTAATCAAATCTCAAAGTGTGTTTCGTTTGAGTTTTTTGAATTAAGTTTTTTGAAAACTAAGTTCTTTGGTTTTCGTGTTTTTTTGTTTTTAGTGAATATTTTTAAAATTTTAAACATTTTTTTACTTTTTTAGATACACCTTACTTAGATGTATCTAAAAAGTAAAAAATTTGTGAAAAAATATTTTTAAAAATTAATAAATACATAAAAATACAAAAAAATGTACTGAATTCTCGTATTTTTTTTTATATTTTTGGTATTTAGTGAATTTTTAAAAGGTTTTTTTCAAAATTTTTTTACTTTTTAGGTATACGTATGTTAGGCATGTTTAAAAATTTTAAAAATTGCTCAAAATATTAAAAAAATTCAGTAAAAACAAAAAAACGCGGAAAATAAAAAAGTAAAATTTTCTGAAAAGTGTTTTTGAAAAATGATAACCAAGCATAGTTTTACTAAACTGAATCGAATATTTAATTAAACTCCCATACGGTCCGATACTCGAAATTAAAATAATTCAATTCACCAAATTATACTCTCTTGGGCCATTTAGGCTTTCAATTTCGAATTCCAAAATAAATCCTAATTAAAATCAAATACGAATCAGACTCCAATATTGTTAATCAATTCCGTAATTAAATTAGAATAATAATTAATTAAAATCCAAATCACCTTGATTAATTAAATGTAAAATTACATACATAATGAAGTTGGCTTAATCTAAGGTTTATGCTAATTAAGCTCAATTAATTCATTACAAATTGTAATTTTTCCAAATTTACCATAGGCTTTAAAAATCGTGCTAAACATAGATGTAAAGTCGGTTTTGGTTTCTGGCGCCTCTAAGGCCATAAATTCTCAGTTCAAAGTCCCAATTGCAATAGATTTTTTTTTTTTCTACACAATAGATATAAATTCATAATCATATAATAACTCACATCATTAAACATATAAATTCATATTAAACACATAATAACATGTGTAATTAAATATATTACGGGTCGGGTTATCACACTAAATCTCAACATGTTCAGCGTGCTCAGGAAAAACAGAGTTGTGTGTCATCATCATCTTCATCTTATGTGAAGAACCCCTCCCTGTATCTGACATTGATAGCTCACTAAAGGCTGATCTTCCATTTTTGTTCCTTTTTCCGAATAGTCCTATTTTAGTAGCTTTGAAATGATTTTTTTGGTGTAAACTTCCATTAAATCCACTTCTTGAGAGCCTGAAATCAAAACCAAAGGTTAACTAAGTGCATATGTAATCAATATTTTTCCCTAATCCACTGAAGTTAAAGACTCGATTGAGCATTCTATTGATGGGGTTGCATACACTGCAGTCTAATCTTTGGTTGAAATAACCGGCCCACTAATGGCGTCAGACTGTCAGTTAACAGTTGCAGTGCCTTTCATAATCTGTGTGAACTTCCATGGACTAATTTCACTTCTTAGGTTCTTGAAATCCAAACCAAAGTTGAAAAGTTGAAACTTGAAAGTAAATCCAGTTATACATGCTAGTAAATAATGTAATTAACTCAATATGTTCCACCCAATATTTGAAAGGTTATCGTTTTTTATGGCCTTCAATACAATGCAGATTGTTGTTTGAATAACTAAACTTTTTGCTCAAAAGAACTTGCAAGTGGCCTATATTCCTTTTGCAGTCAACTTTCAGAATCATTTTCCATTTATCTCCAGTTGAAGTAAATTTTTCGAAAAAGAAATAGATAAAGTAGGTTACCAATTAAGAGGAGGTTCACATTCATGCTGCTTTTGAGAGAGGCAGAGCCTTATGTGCTCTGATTGTTTGAAATGACGTTCACAAACTTAATCAGTGTGTTTAGTTTGAGTTTTTTTTATTAAGCATTTTAAAAATTGAGTTTTTTAGTTTTCGTATTTTTTTGTTTTTAGTGAATATTTTTAAATTTTTAAAATTTTAAATATTTTTTTATATTTTTTTAGATACACCTTACTTAGATGTATCTAAAAAGTAAAAAAATTGTGAAAAAATATTTTAAAAAATTAAAAAATACATAAAAATATTAAAAAATGTACTGAATTCTCATTTTTTTGTATTTTTGGTATTTAGTGAATTTTTAAAAGATTTTTTTCACAAATTTTTTACTTTTTAAGTATATTTATGTTAGCTATGTCTAAAAAGAAAAAAAAAATTTGCTTAAAATATTAAAAAAATTCAGTAAAAACAAAAAAATGCGAAAAACAAAAAAGTAGAATTTTCTGAAAAGTATTTTTTGAAAAACCTAACCAAGCTCATGTTATTCTGAGTATCTCTTAGCACATTAGATATCACATTCTTATGCTGAAGAATGCGAAAGAAATGATTATTCGGTTCTTCATTTTTTAATAATATTTTGCAAATATCTTGCATACACAATATTGACATTAAAAGTGAGGTACAACATGCCGAAAGAAACATCAAAACAATAAGAGCTGTAAATAAAAGATTTTTTAATAAAAGATATTTGGTTTCACGACAAGGTGAAGTTTACTGAGCTAATTGGAATTTCAAACATAGTTCTTTCTTATGTTTAGTATAATTAATGTATGTTTATATCTCCATTCCAGGATTAATATTTTGTTCCTCATAGCATAGAGGTAAAATAGAAAGGAAAGAAAAAGAAATTGACTGATTGGCCTTGATGTTTATCTGATACAGAATGTGGAGGGAAATTAGACTCCTTGCTGCCTCAAAGCCTGTCAACACCGTCTAGTTCACAAAGTAGACTGGAGACAAAGCTGACTCTTACTAAATTATTTTTTCAAATTATTTTTTTAATTAATGGATGCAATTTAATCTTCCAATGTAACTTTAGTAATAGATGCAGTTTAAACATTTAGTGATTAAATTGAAACATTTTTTTGTATTGAGGATTAAATTGACACAATTTGAATATTGACAATTAAGCTCAAATACTTTTATACATGGATTCGAGATTGAATTGATATTATTTTAAACATTAAAGACTAAAATGATATAAAGTATAATGATATAAAACTCATACTTTGGAGACTAAATATAATTTACTCATAAAATTATGATACCTTCTACAAAGATCTTCATAAAATATTCTATTTGAATAATATAAAAAGGGTAAATTACACTTTGCCCCTTTTATGTTTAGTCACTTTTTCACTTTGGCCCTTAAAGTTTGTTTTTTTCTCATTTTAGCCCTTCATGTTTTAAGTTTTTCTCAGTTTACTCATAAAACAAATTTCAATTAAAAATTAGACAGAAAATGATACATGAATAGTCACGTGACATTAAAATTATTTATTATATATAATCTACACCTCTAATACAAACTCAAACGTAAGATTAAAATGTATAGACCTTGTCTAGTACTTTATCTTTGTAAAAAATTACGTTGATCGGATATCGATAACTATTTGATCGGATCATATTTCTGTCAACAGTAAATATAATTTTCAAAATAAATTATTGACAAAAATCTGATCCAATTAAGTAACTATCAATATCCGATCAACATAATTTTTTACAGAGCTAAAGTACTCGACGAGTTCTACACATTGAACGGTTCAAATTGTTGAAAAAGGGCTTGTGGTGGGCTCTACGGACCCAACAGTACGGTCCAATTCACAAAGTGGACTAGAGAAAAACCTGACCCTTACTAAATTATTTTCTCACTTTTTTTTTTTAAATTATTAATGGACACAGTTTAATCTTCCAATCTAACTCTAGTAATAGATGCAGTTTAAACATTTAGTGATTAAATTGAAACATTTTTTTGTATTGAGGATCGAATTGACAAAATTTGAATATTGACAATCAAACTAAAATACTTTTATACATTGGATAGGAGATCGAATTGATATAATTTAAAAATTAAAGACTAAAATGATATAAAGGCCTCGTTTGGCATGGGCTTATTTTAACCTAAAAGTTAAAAAATTACTAAAAAAATCAAAATGCCTAGAATTTATACCAAAAAGTCAAATATTTCATTTTCTCTCTGCTTTTTGCACATTTTTTCGTAAAAAATTAAAAATTTATTCCAAGCATATTAGTTTTTTTTTTATCTTATATTTTAGCCAAAAAGTCAAAAAATTACTAAAATAGCATGTTGCCGAGGCGTTTGTATAATGATATAAAGCTCATACTTTGGAGACTAAAATATAATTTACTCATAAAGTTATGATACCTTCTACAAAGATCGTCATAAAATATTCTATTTGAATAATATAAAAAGGGTAAATTACACTTTGCCCCTTTTATGTTTAGTCACTTTTTCACTTTGGCCCTTAAAGTTTGTTTTTTCTCATTTTGGCCCTTCATGTTTCCAGTTTTTTCCAGTTTACGCATAAAACAAATTTCAATTAAAAATTAGATAGAAAATGATACATGAATAGTCACGTGACATTAAAATTATTTATTATATATAACCCGCACCTTTAATACAAACTCAAATCCCAATATAATAATTTTTTTTTTTTTATGTTATGTGATATTTATCATGCCATTTTCTATCTAATTTCAAACAAAAAATAGTTTTAGGAATAAACTGGAAAAAAAAAACATGAAATATAAAGGGCCAAAGTGGGAAAAAATAAATTTTAAGGACCAAAGTGAGAAAGTGGCCAAACTTAAAAAGAACAAAGTATAATTTACTCATACAATAATGCTTAGGAGCACTAATTAGTGCTATCACTAATGATGTGACAGTGGGTCCTACCCACTGCCACATCATTTGTTGTGCCTTGTTTTTTTCTTTTTTTTTTTTTTTTTTTTTCCTCTTTTCCACCTCATTAGTGGTGGGTTAGAGATACCAAATTAGTGGTATGTAGCATTGTTGTTTACTCATATAGAAAACTTTCACTAAAAATCTTATTAAAAGTACAGAAGATTAAATAGATTTGATTGTGAAAAATATAGTAACACTTGGATATCTAATGATATTTGAACACGTATATTTCATTACGGGATGTGTGTTTGAAAGGATTAGAGGGGGGATTGGACACAATGCCCATTAGATTATGGAGTCTATTGTTTGGTTGCAAATTCATAGGCCAGATTAGAAGTCCGGTTAGACTATCAATCCTACATATGTGAGACTATTGTATCCTCGGGGGATGTGTGATAGAATTTGTGGGATAACTATTCCATGGGATTAAATGGTAAAATGAGATATTTGCCCTTCAAGTATTTGATTTAATTATATATTATATTTAATAAAATTAAATAAAATTTAACTGTCTCAATTTAAAAATAAAAATATTTTATTTTAATTAATTTTTATTGATGTTTTATTTATTTAATTTTTTTTAAAATAAATTTTTATAGATTTTTTATTTTAAAATTTTATTGGTATTTTATTTAATTTTTATTGATGTTTTATTTAATTATTATTATTTTTTAAATTAAATTTATTTAAAATGTTATTTTAAAAATAACACAAATTTTTATTGATATTTTATTTATTTAATTTAAAAAAAATTAAATTTTGTTAATTTTTAAAAAAATAAAATAAAATTTTATTTAATCTAGCCCAAAAAAATTAAAATATTAAAGACATGTTTAATATTGCTATTTAGTAAACAATTTAAAAGAGCAAAATTGTCTTTTGAACATTTATCCTTCTTCATAATATCTCAAACAAATATAGGATTCAATGGATTAATTTTTTTCCTTACATCTAATCTCAAAACATAGGATTCAATGCATTGCAGTCACCCTTATCCAGTTCGTCCAAATAAGAGTTTTAGTAAGAGTTTTCATACCTATAACAATTTTTTTTTTAATCTTTCGCTTTCTCAATCCACGTATAATAGTTTACTCTTCTATAATTTTATAAAATTCTACCTCAAGCTTCACCCAATTATTGATTCAAATCAAATTTTGAAAGAAAAATAACTTACTACACATGAGCAAATCATTGAATCATTACAACATGGATGTCAGAACAACACAAAAGTACAAACAACCTCATGTTTTTTCAAATTTTAATTGAAATATAAAACACACTAAACCCTTCAAATTTTAATTGAAATATTGAACACACTAAACCCCAGCCATTTTTCCTTACTAGAGTACTTTTTCCAAAGTAAGGTGGTTTTTACCAATTGTAATTTGATCTATGTGTGATTATCCTCTATGGTTTGTGGATTGAACGGTGAAATATGTTCTTGGACATAAGGGAACTACATGCTCATTTGTCAAGAGGTAAATTACAATGGATTCAATCTGATGCTCACGAAAAAATACTTCAAGATAAAACCGGAGCTTAGAATACTTCACTGTACATGACTTGCTCTGGTAAAGGGGTGAACTAGGTAGCTGCTTTCCTTGTTCCCCAATTTTTGTATCATCCTTACAAACTACACACATAGTGCAGTGTTGTCATCCACAAACACCAATGGAAGATTTTCAACAACAATTTCTGAAGTAGGTAGCCTTCCCACCAAGGCAATTTCATTCTCTGCAAATTGTTCAAAAAAAACCTTCCGTACTCTACTATGTGAGTGTACATACTCAGATTCTTACAGATACTAGATAAAACGCGCGCGCGCGTGTGTTGGGGGGGGGGGGGGGGGGGGGGGGGGGGGGGGGTTCTCGTTCATGCTTATTAGTGTGGTGTATATGAGAATGAGTAGCAAGGAGACAGCATAAACAGACCAGTTGGTGCATGCGAGGACTGCTGTTGTAGGGAATTAAATAGCAATGCAGAATGCTGTGGCAGCAAAGAAGATAGCAAGTCACTATAAAGCTTGGGCTGTGATAGGTAACTCACTACAAAGAGGGAGGCAAAGGCTAGTGAGAATGCAAGGAAAAAAAGAAATTGGAGGAAGTTGAGAGTAGTCAGGTTTGAATAAATTGGATGGCTATTTTGACAGATGAAGTTAAGCAAAATGCTATCATTTGCTTAGGCCAATTGAGATGATGTTAAACAACAACCAAAGAAATTGGTTGACACTGCTGCTCCATCACTGCAGTCTTTAGGGCTTGCGAAACCAAAGAGATTTTTTTCTTGTTTTGATAGCATTCATTTATTGAATATGCCCCATCAAAAAACCAAACCAAATCAAAGCTAAGTTTTATGTCCCATTCAAGTGTGGTTGGCTACACGAATCATTTTTCTATAAATGATTTTATGCTTAGTTAAATAAGTAAATTCATACGAAACACATAATATGTCAATATGTCACATACTCTTCCACTTTAACCAATATATTTCGATCCTATGAATCATACCACCTCCAACCTCATCATGCTTATTAATAATGGAACTTAAGTAACAAAAATGTTCATTACTTGTTTTCCATCACCAAATTGCATTAATAATATTGCTTTTGGGATCAAATGCACATTTCTTGTGAACGGTCGATGCGATCTCTTAGTTTCCACAATTTATCGTTCAGTGAATCGAAGAGGAAAAGTAAACAATTGAATTTCAGATTCTAGATCCTGAAAATTTTGCAAATGGGAGTTCCTGTGCAATTCAATCATGTGCTAGCCCTTACACATTCACTATCAATGAGCATAATCAAAAAGATGAAACTATACTAATAATTGATGGAAGTAATTCCAATAAACAAAACATTTTTACAAACAGTATAAAACTCCCAAATCCTATCCATGTAAGTTTAAGTACTACTAGTCCTGCATTAACAGCGGCCACAAACGTATATAAATATTATATGTGACCAAAAGCAGCTAATAATAATCAAAAATATCCATCAAAAAGCAACCTGAATGACAATCTGTGCTACAGGATTAGCATTAGGGGTTCACAGTGGTGGGGGGCAATTGCAGATGGAAATGGCAAGCAATGAAAGAGCATATACCATCCAGGAAATGAGCTTGAGGCAGAGAGGGAAAGAGACGGTGATGGCCACAAAGAAAGCGGTAACTCCACAGAGTAGTCCAGCGTGCTCAAGCAAGCGGCCTGGTTTTGGGTAGTTGGCAACGATGTATTTAGCAACAACGAGAAAAGCCAGTGCAAACACCATTAAGAGACACAGCAATTGGAAGGTTATAGGGTAGTGTTTACGAGTCTGGACGGATCGGAAGGCGATTTCAAAAGCTGCTGTCAAGCAAAACGCTACAACTAGCTTTGGCAATTCTAGTTCTTGTGGCTGAGCATTGCGTGGAAGTACTGGTTCAGGCGGAGCATCATCAAGACGAGGAGGAGGAGGAGCTTGGGCCACTGATTTAGAAAGCTCGGCGGTGGTGGCAGCGGCTGCATCAAAATGATCGAGAATTTGAATCATTGATTCAGAAGGCGGCGGAACTTGGGTCCCCAAGAGTTCTTGGGTCGTGTTGGAGGCCGGAAAACCACCCAAGTCCGTTGACCCAGGTGGAATTACTGGCTCAGGCGGGACATCAAGACGAGGAGGAGGGTAAGGATAAGCATACTTTGGATCATTCATCTCTGCAACACAAACCCAAAACAAGAAAAACAAACCCAAAAACAATATGAAGACAGAAAGATCAGAGAAACAGAGAGAGATGTGCTTCGGTGGTCTCACCTTCAAACTTGCAGTTGGTTAAACAGAGGAGCTAGCTTATATACCAAAAACAAAGGGATATTTACATGGAGTCCTAATAAGTAAATTTTATTGTTTAATAGGATTTATGGGAAAAATTTATTATAAAAAAATTTTATCGATAATTTATAAATATTATGACAAAAAAGGTTACTAATTGTCAAATTTTAACGACGCATGTAAAAAATTGTCACAAAAAAATTATTTTTAATTACAATTTTATGAAGATTTATTTTGAATAGGACTTGATGAGAATTAAGTGTAACTATTAGGACCTATTGATAATTTATTCAAAACAAAAGGCAGTAGTCGGTTAAATTCAACATGCCTTGAATAGAATATGTTCTTTATTTTTTTCTTACAATTGAAGGATTTGGAGGGAATTAGAAAAGAAATAAGGGGATATGTATTTTTTTTTTATTTGTTTGGATAACTTAAATAGAGAAAAATTGGGAGAAATAAAGATTTCTCTTATAATCCTCATTTTTAATCTTCTTGAAAATGAAAAAGATTGGGAGAGAAAAGAAATTAATATTCTTATATTGTTATAATATTAATTTTATCCTTGTAAAAATAAAAGAAATAAAATAATTAACAAAATATAAAAATATTATTTTGATAATATAACGTTATTCTTATATTTTCGGTGTCAAATAGAATATTTTCTTTTCTTTTCTTTTCTTTTCTTTACGAAAGTAAATGGCCAGAAATAGACTGCCATTGCACAAGCTAAAAGTAAACAATAATGCTTGAAACTACTAATTAGAACTACCATTAATGATGTGACAGTAGATCCTACCTACTGTCACAGTCACAGTGTGTGTTACTTTTTTCCTTTTTTTTTTTTTTTTATATTTCACTTCACTAGTGATAGATTTAGAGATCATTATTTAGATCTCTAAATCATTTCTGAAAAATAAATGTCAAATGTGTTGCCAAAGCTGAAAGTAAATGGCCCGGAAATGGGATGCCAATGTCAGATGTGTTGCCAAAGCTAAACATAAATGGCCCAGAAATGTGCTGCCAAAAATGATCGGGACCCCACCGGGGTGACCGCATGTGTGTGTGTGGGGTGGTGGGGTTGGGAGGGAGTGGGGTCTTAATCAGGTCTCTTGACCTAAAAAGGCAAGTAGTCGGTATCCACTTTTTCTATAGAAAATGGGAGTTCAAAACAACCAACTACAAGTTTGAGCAAGAAAAAGAAACCCATAAGAAACCCATTTTTTTAGAAAGGTGAAAAAGAAACCCATTTTTATAGAAAGGTGAAAAAGAAACCCATTTTTATAGAAAAAGTGGATACAGACTATTTGCTTCTTGAAGAAAAGAACATATTCTATTCAAGACACGTTGAACTCCCTCCGGTTGTGAGAATGTCGGAAATGAGTCCGTTTGAAACAGTTGTTCAACTCCCTCCAGTTGTGGCGGTGCCGCCGCCTGAATCTGCTCTTCATGTTCCTCTGCCGCCGCCGCTGCCTGAAGCAGTAGTTCAAGTTCCCCATCCTCTTGATGCCGCCGCTGCCACCACCGCCGAGCCTTCTAAATCAGTAGCCCAAGCTCCTCCTCCTCCTTGTCTTGATGCCCCGCCTGAACCAGTAATTCCACGCAATGCTCAGCTACAAGAACTAGAATTGCCAGAGCTAGTTGTAGCGTTCTGCTTGACAGCAGCTTTTGAAATGTCAAGTCTCTTAGTTGACATTTGGTATTTTGTCCCTGTTTGGTTTCTCCCTCTTTGTTTTGTTGTTTACTTCTCCTTCTGTTTGGTTCTCTGTTTGGTTCTCCACGTGCAAGACGGGGTTGCACTTGAGAGAGGCTGTTAGATAGCTTGATGTACTGTTGGGCCCATTTCCTAATAGCTTAAGCTTTTGAGAAAATTGGTAACTTAACTCTAGTGGTGGTAAAAATTGGTAACTTAACTCAAGCAGATGCTAATTTTTATTTCGAATCAGCTTGAGGATGGTTGGACTTTGGCAATGCATTTTTCCATGAGTTAAATGGTGGATCATCAATCTTACATGACAATGTGAGGTTAGTTGGCTTTTTCTAACATAAATTCTTCAACTAATTAAGGCGTAGTGATGGCTAAAGGAAATTGTTTGCTAGTGAAGATCCAGTCATCCTCTGATCAGCTGCTATTATGTAGCTTGGGTATTTTTTTTATTAACATTAACGGTTAGGGGTGAACTGCTGATATGTACCTTGGGTATTTTTTATATTAACATCAACAGTTAGGGGTGAAGCATGGAACATTTCATTTTGCATGACGACTTGGTAATTTGAAATATACTTGTATAATCATATTACTGTACAAGGGATGTTTATCTTGGACTTATGAATAGGGATTTTCTGGACCAAACAACTCTTTGGCTCAATTGATTTGTACCCGAAGTTGACATCCTCTTACTTTCCTACTTTTGTTTCACATCCGAGTCTTTCCCACAAACCGTATTGTCCAACAAGATGAGGGATTTTAACTTTGTTAATTAAAATTTCTTTTCTATGGTAGAAATGTGATTCTCGAACAATTAAGAGCTGCCAAGGTAGTGAAACGGCACATGAATAAATCATCTTCTTAGAGGGAACAAGGTTTGACAAACCAAGACATTGATTATGGATGTTCTAATGAAATTCAGCAGTGACATTGAAGTTTATTTTGTTACATTCTGTTTTGTTTCTGAAGTGACAAAAGTTGAAGTTTTCCTGAAGTAGTCACTCAAGAATAATGTGGAGCACTCCCCAGTTGCACAAGTGACCTCTACATACTGGAGAGCTGTCCATAAGCTACTCCAGATCCAGAACACCATTTCGGAGTCCCAGAAGCACCAGGTAATTTTTCTACTCTTCAATTTTCATTTTCTTTTGCTTTTTCTTTTTTGGCTGCTCTGTCTCAAATATTCTTCCCTAGCTTTCCCACTAGACCTTCTGCTGCGTAAACCCTAAAGACTGCAGTGATGGAGCAGCAGTGTCAACCAATTTCTTTGGTTGTTGCTCAACATCATCTTAATTGGCCTAAGCAAATGATAGCATTTTGCTTAACTTCATCTGTCAAAATAGCCATCCAATTTATTCAAACCTGACTAGTCTAACTTCCTCCAATTTTTGTTTTCCCTTGCATTCTCACTAGCCTTTGCCTCCCTCTTTGCAGCGAGTTATCTATCACAAACGAAACATACACACACGCATTTTATCCAGTATCTGTAAGAATATGAGTATGTACACACACAGCAGAGTATGGAAGGTTTTGTTTGAGCAATTTGCAGAGAATGAAAATGCCTTGGTGGGAAGGCTACCTACTTCAGAAATTGTTGTTGAAAATCTTCCATTGGTGCTTGTGGATGACAACAATGCTCTTTGTGTGGTTTGTAAGGATGATACAAAAATTGGGGAACAAGGAAAGCAGCTACCTAGTTCACTCCTTTACCAAAGAGCATGTCATGTGCAGTGAAGTATTCTAAGCTCAGGTTTTATCTTGAAGTTTTTTCATGATCATCCGATTGTATCCATTGTAGATAATGATGTTGAATAGTCTTATTATGAAAATCACTTATATTTTCATCATTGTAGATAATTATGTTTTGCACATTGTGTAATTTACCTCCTGACAAATGAGCATATAATTTTCTTATGTCCAAGAACGTATTTCACTGTTCAATCCACAAACCATAAAGGATAATCACACATAGATCAAATTACAAAGGGTAAATTCCACCTTACTTTGGAAAAAAATACTCTAGTAAGGAAAAATGGCTAGGGTTTAGTGTGTTTAATATGTCAATTAAAATTTGAAGGGTTTGGTGTGTTTTATATTTCAATTAAAATTTGAATAAACATGAGGTTGTTTGTACTTTTGTGTTGTTCTGACATCCATGTTGTAATGGTTCATTGATTTGCTCGTGTAGTAAGTTATTTTTCATTCAAAAATTGATTTGAATCAATAATTGGGTGAAGATTGAGGTATAATTTTATGAAATTATAGAAGAATAAACTATTATAGGTGGATTGAGAAAGTGAAAGATTAAAAAAATATTAAATGTATGAAAACTCTTAAATGAAATATATGTGTTCAAATATCATTAAATGTCCAAGTATTATTATATTTTTCACAATCAAATCTATTTAATCTTTTGTACTTTCAATAAGATTTTTAGTGAGAGTTTCTATATAGCTAAATTATATTTTGTCCCCTTTAAGTTTGACTACTTTTTTATTTTTATTTTGGCTCTTAAAGTTTATTTTTTTTCCCTTTACGTTTCATTTTTTTGTTAGTTTACTCTTAAAACTAATTTTTGTTTGAAATTAAACAGAAAATGTCACAATAATTGTCACATTACATAAAAAAATATATATTATTATATTGGGATTTGAGTTTGTATTAGAGGTGCGGGTTATATATAATAAATAATTTTAATGCCACGTGACTATTCATGTATCCTTTTCTGTCTAATTTTTAATTGAAATTTGTTTTACGAGTAAACTGGGAAAATTTGAAACATGAAGGGTCAAAGTAAGAAAAAACAAATTTTAAAGGTCAAAGTGAAAAAGTGACTAAACATAAAAGGGACAAAATATAATTTATCCTTTTAATTTTATTCAAATAAAATATTTTATGAAGATCTTTGTAGAAGGTATCATAATTTTATGAGTAAATTATATTTTAGTCTTCAAAGTATGAGCTTTATATCATGAGTGATGCTATTAGCATTTCATGAATTATTTTGGATTTCCTATTTCTTTGGACCCCCACATATAAATTTTGAAACCCTCAAAATTTCTTTTTCCCCCCCAAATAATACCAAAAGTATCATTGTGAAAATATTCCACCCATTGAATGCACACCTCTCACACCCACACACCCCAAAAAAACCCATCTTCTAGAAAACCTTAACAAAACCCATCAAGAAGAAGAAGAGCTAATATGATTACTGTCTCTGCTGCCTCATCCACTATTGTCATAGTTGGTATGCTCTCTCTCTCTCTCTATATATATATACATAATTTCTTAGTTTTCTCATAATAATTTCTTCTTTTATAGGAAAAAAAATATAATAATTTGTTTGGTTGGTTTTGTTGGTAGATATTATAAAATTGTGAGTTCAGCAGAGAACTACGCAACAATAATATTATCAAAGCTACGCGATGAAGGAATAACTTTTGAATTTGATAATGGATTTGGGCTACTTCTGATAACTTCTGCAAGTGTTAAAATTTTTTATCATTCAATGTGTTAAAAAATTTCCATGTTCGGGCTTGCATTCCCGAACATTACTTATTTGTTCGGGAATTTGTTCAGGAATGCCTTCCCGAACAAATAAGTAATGTTGGCATTCCTGAACAAATAAGTAATGTTCGGGCCTGAATTCCATAACTTTAAAAAATGAAAACTTCCGCAAACATTAGCAATTTTGATCGTTCAATGTGTTAAGAAAATTTTTCATGTTCGAACATGCATTCCCAAACAAAGAATAAATGTTCGGTTATTGGTTTCTAAACAAATAAACAATGTTCAGGCCCGTGTTCCCGAATTTCGATCATATGTTCGAGAATTCAATCCCAAAAAAATGACAAACATATTTTATTATTTTTGCCATTTTTTTTCGAGAAGCTTACCCTTACAAGGTTAATCTCCTCTAAACTAAAAATAACATCAAAACCATGAACCTCCTCTAAGATTTTATTGTTGTACTCCTCTCGTCTTATGAAGTTATGGTTACCAGAAAAATTTCTACTCATTGTCATTGTCGAAAAAATGTAGGTAGTTAAATGGTTGCCATTGTTACTGCCGAAATATTGCCACCAAAGAATTTTCAAAGTTTTAAGGATGGGTAGGTTTTGAATGTGGGATTTGGAGAAGATGGATGGGTGGTGACGGAGGTGAGTGCTCTCATAAACCCTAATTCATGATGTAGTGTGTGTGTAGGTTTAATTGTGAGATAGAGTGTCCCAAAATTAATGATGTCCTTCTTAGTAATTTTATTTGAGGTTATTATTGTAATAAAAAAAAGTTAAAAATTAAGGGGTCTAAAATAATTTATACAGTGCTAATAGCAGCACTCTTATATCATTTGTCTTTAACGTTTAAATTATGTCAATTCGATCCCCAATCCAATGTATAAAAGTATTTTAGCTTGATGGTCAATATTTAAATTGTATTAATTTAATCCTCAATATAAAAAAGTGTTTCAATTTAATCACCAAATGTTTAAACTGCATCCATTACTACAATTAGATTGGAAGATTAAATTACATCCATTAATTAAAAAAATTGAAAAAATAACTTAGTAATATATAACCACCCTCAGCTTAAAATGTTTTGCTAACCATGTAGGATTAATTCAATTTATCACTCACTGTTCAACATCATAAAGTAATATTAAATGAAAACTCTTCCCTAAGTTATTTATTTCTTCCTATTTTAGAGTAATTTTTCTTTTATTGGTGTTGGGATGGGAGGTATGCGGTGCTAAATTATTGCCAAGTTCAGTATAGTTTGATATTTGTAAAAAATCTACTACAGATTAACAATAAACAAATAACATGTAGCTCTCTCACAAAAAGTGATAATGAAAAAAGAGAAATAAGGTGCAAATTTATAGTTACATTTTCAGTAAGCAGACAAGTGGCTCATCTCTTATACATTTTTACCAAAAAAAAAAAACTGAAATTGAGACGATGGATAGACAGATATAATAGGTCAGAGGGAACTCAAGTAGTCTTTAATCAAAGTGAAGAGAGGACTGGAATTTGAAACACCATCCAGTTTCTGAAACATGATTCCGTCCATCCGAGCTTGAATTTCATCAAAAGATGCCAAGTCTTGCAGTAACTCTTGCAATGTCCTATCCACCCCAATCACAGTGTTACCAATGCCAACTAAGATTTCCGGCAGGGTTGGCGACGGCCTTGATAGCTCAACAAGAGTAACCTTAACATTCAGGATACCTATTAGAATCAAGCCTCAATAGCCGTAAAAGAAATTGAATCAACAAACTAGCAACTTTAATGTTATACATGTAAAAGAAATTGAATGGACAAACTATCAGCTTCAATGTTATACATGTAAGTATATCATGTGTACACCATTAGTCCATACAGAATTCCCTGAAATAGAGATCATAATGTAAAGGAATATTGCGATATTCTCTTTAGGGTAAATGAAACATTATAAATTTTCACTAGACTTCAGAATGAATTCAATATTTCACGAAAACACCCATTTTTATTAAAACCTGTAGAAGGGTAAACTAAAAGGAGTTGATTAACCGACCTCTCTACCCAGGGGTATATTAGCCTTCTGCTTTGCTATAGCAATAGCACGAGAAAACCCACCAATAGCATCAACTAAACCTCGTGAAACTGCTTCTTTACCAGTCCATACTCTCCCCTGTGCCACCTCCTCCATCTTATCTACCTGCAACATAAAGATTGGACAGTGATGAAGCGATTGAAAGAGTACTGCACTCCATTAGTATACATTAATTGACTACCATACAGTCATTGATCTTGAATATGCCGCCTTGTCTCTAAACTGTTTGTATGCATTCTGAGCAGACTTGGCAAAGAGTTCTGCTTCATCTGGTCTACAAGACAAATTTGATTATTATTCACAAATCACAAATAGTCAAACCATATTAAGTCCTGTTTGGTGCAGCTTATGGAGCTGCTTATAGCTTTTTTTATTTTGAAAATTTGTGCCAGTGTGTTGGTTTGGCCGCTTCTAAGGCAAATATAGCTGAAATAAGCTAAAAATAGCTGTTAATTGGAAAGAAGGGGAAGGGGTGCTTTTAGTTTTTGCTTTGTGATTAGAAGTTGTCATTTTACAAGAAGTAGCACCAAACAGGCCCTAAAACAAAAGCCTACAGGAAAATACCACAGTGAGGGTTATCTATAGTCGAGAAATTAGGGGATTGAATTGACCTTGAAGACACCATTGTGGACACATAAATAATACTCCATCCGTCCCAAAATAATAGTCCTTTTTGGGGAATCCAACTTTTTTTGGTAGTACAATTATTGAACTTTAAAAAAATTAATTTTCCAAAATTACCCTTTGATAGTACATTTTTTGAGGAATATCAATTGTCATCATTGTACTTTTTGTGTGGTTAATGAATTTAAAAGAAGGACAAAACAAGAAATTCATATTATTTTAGTTCTTGATTTTTTGAAAAGGGACTAATATTTTGAGACAATGAAAAATGGAATAAGGGACTAATATTTTGGGACGAAGGGCGTAGCAAAAATAAACCTTAGTAGCAGGAATCGTTCAACTGGCTCACGATTCTTCCTCAAAATCGCGATTCTGCGCTTCTGACTCAGATTCGTAGAAGAATCGCGAGTTTGATGAAAGAGAAACGCGAGTTTGATGAAAGAGAAACGCAAACCTGATCGCGGATCTGTCTTCTTCTCTTCCTCTCGATCGATCTGTCCCTCCCTCTTCTCTCGATCTCGATCTCATGACTCGGCTTCTCTATATCTCCCTCGATCTCGTCTCCTCTCTCCCTCGATCTCGTCTCGACCTCTTCTCTCTCGATCGATCGCGTCTCGTCCTCTTCTCTCTCGATCGATCGCCTCCTCCTCCTCTTCTCTCTCTGTCTCGCCTCTCGCCTCTGTAGCCTCTCCCCTCTCGTTTTTGTTTTGTTTTTTTTTTTATTTTTATTTTATTTTATTCTGTCTGAGTATAATATAAATATTAAATATTATAATATAAATATTAAATGTATTTATAATTATTCTAATATATTTTCTATTTATTTATTTACCTTTATAAATATAAATAAATGTAATGGGTTATATATATAAAGTTAATATTAATTTTTATATCCACAAAATAAATAGATTTTAATTCTAAGTAAAAATAAAAAATAAAATATAATTTATTACAATTTATGATAGTTATAATATATTTCAAATATTAATTGGAGAAAAAAAATTATATCTCACAATATTTTTATATATATATTATTTAAAAATTATATATAAATTAAAAATATTATCAATAAAAATAATATATAAGATAAAAAATAAAAAGTATATTTAAATAAAACATAAATGTTGTTTATTAAATAAAATATAATAAATTTTATTAAAAAATAATGACTGGTGTTCTAAAAACTATCACTCCACTACTTTTATTTGTTATTCATTTTTAAAAAAATATTTTTTATGTTGTATTTAATAAATTAAATATTACATAAAAATAAAAATTTCTAACATATATATGTTAATTAATTTTTTTTTAAAAAATGTTTATGTAGATAAATTAAAAATATTTTAATAAAAATAATATATAAACGCTCCCAAATTACGACTCCTTTACATGGCCACGCTTCTCCGCTCCCGCTCCCGCTCCCGCCCCCGCTCCCGCTCCCGCTTCGTGCAACTAAGAAATAAACCCACAATACAAAATTTTAATGTAATATTTCGATAAGGATGTGGGATCGTTGCATCAAGTCGATGCTTCCCTTTTTCGTTTTCAAAAAATACAAGCATCTGTATCCTTAGCAAATCAATCAGGCATCTTACCTGAATGGTCGATGTTCAGCTACAGTAAGCTTTGCAAATCTTCCTCTTGATAAGATCTCTTTATTGAAGCCAATCTTTTCATATAGTTTTCCTAAATTAAACTTCCCTACAAGCACAAATATCAAAACATCAATAGCTATAATCTAGATCACCTAAATAGGCTTCCTTCATCGAAAGAAAAATTAGCCCACACAATGTCTCTCACAACTAGCACACTAGTAACTATATGGCTACATATAAAATTGTGTAGTTCTCTTTTCTGATTATTTTGTGAAGATATGGGAAGAACGACGGCCATGTGATGATGCACCAGATAGAACATAACTAGATCCGCAGCATTGACTGTATTCATAACTATAATCAAAGGCCTCCAAACAGTAATTATAATTTTATCTGCCATGTTGACTAGGCATAAAATTTGGAGTCAAGCCTCTCAGTCAGCTGCTCATTCTGTCATCGATAGGTAAACAAGGGCAATTAAAGAACAGGATAAGGTTTGATTGAGTATCAGTTTGTTTTGGAAACATTTTATGTTCTCCGAACAGATGTCAACAAAAAAATGTCACCCTTTCAGGAATTGCTGAATATCAACTAAAGGCATCCATCCTATTAATTGTTATTGATTAACGATTGAGTTCTGGTTCTAATGTCTAAAACCTTTTGGAATAAATGTTTCTCCTTGAGAAGCATTAACAATATCAAAGAAACCATAAGAATGTGAATTGCTAGGTTCACCTGTCACAACACCGATTGATCCTGTTAATGTAAGATCCTCTGCAACTATAACCCCTGCAGCCATTGCCATAGAGTATCCTCCACTAGCCACCACATCAGCCATCGATGCAATGACAGGCTTTGAGGCAGCAAGGAGTCTAATTTCCCTCCACATTCTGCATAAGATAAAAATCAAGGACAATCAGTCAATTTCTTTTTCTTTCCTTTTTATTTTACCTCTCTGCTATATGAGGAACAGAATATTAATCCAGGAATGGAGATATAAACATACGTTAATTATACTAAACATAAGAAAGAACTATGTCTGAAATTCCAATTAGCTGAGTAAACTTCACCTTCTTGTGAAACCAAATATCTTCTATGAAAAAATCTTTTGTTTACAGATCTTATTGTTTTGATGTTTCTTTCGACATGTTGTATCTTTCACTTTTAATGTCAATATTGTGTATGCAAGATATTTGCAAAATATTATTAAAAAATGCAGAACCGAATAATCATTTCTTTCACATTCTTCAGCACAAGAATGTGATATCTAATGCACTGAGAGACACTAAGAATAACATTATTAAGTTTTTGAACGTCATTTCAAACAATCAGAGCACATTAGGCTCTGCCTCTCTCAAAAGCAGCATGAATGTGAACCTCCTCCTAATGGGTAACCTACTTTATCTATTCCTTTTTCAAAAAATCTACTTCAACTGAAGAGATAAATGGAAACTGACTCTGAAAGTTGACTGCAAAAGGAATATGGCACTAGGCCACTAGCAAGTTCATTTGAGCCAAGAGTTTATTCAAACAACAGTCTGCAACGTATTGAAGGCCTGTAAAAAAGATAACCTTTTACATATTGGGTGGAACATATTGACTTAATTACATTATTTACTAGCATGTATAACTGGATTTACTTTCATGTTTCAACTTTTCAACTTTGGTTTGGATTTCAAGCACCCAAGAAGTGAAATTAGTCCATGGAAGTTCACACAGATTATGAAAGGCACGGCAACTGTTTTTTTTTTTTTTTTTCTTCTTAGAAAGGCACTGCAGCTGTTAACTGACAGTCTGACACCATTAGTTGGCCGGTTATTTCAACCAAAGATCAGACTGTAGTGTTCCCATCAATAGAATGCTCAATTGAGTATTTAACTTCAGTGGCTTAGGGAAAAATATTGATTACATATGCACTTAATTTCACCAGTTAACCTTTGGTTTTGATTTCAGGCTCTCAAGAAGTGGAATTCGTAGAAGTTTACACCAAAATAATCATTTCACAGCTACTAAAATAGGACTATTCGGCAAAAGGAACAACAATGGAAGTTCAGCCTTTAGTGAGCTATCAATGGCAGATACAGGGAGGGGTTCTTTACATAAGATGAAGATGATAATGACACACAACTCTGTTTTTCATGAGCACACCAATCATGTTGAGATTGTTTGGAATTGACTTTTTTAGAGACATGCAAAAAAAAGTAGAAAGAATGGGTTGATTTTTTGTATTTACTTTTTGGTTTTTTGCTAAAAACTCATGTCCCAAACATAGCCTTACTGCCACCATTATGTGTGTCAATCATCTTCAACTTCGGACTTTGTCTTGCCTCTTGTCTCCTCCACTATGCAGTTGGCTGATTTTTTCACAAAATCCCACTCTGTTCTGTGTCTTTGTTTTATCCTTGACAAACTCTTGATGCTTCCTCAAGTCGCATCATGACTTTGAGGGGGGTGTTACAATTGTCTTTTATTTATTTAGCTTGAAAGTAGTTTAGTCTTTGGGGGTGTTATCAAGGTTTTATTAGGGTTTTATTTATTTATCAATCTCCTTATAATGTGCCTATTTGGCAGAAATTATTTACAGCTTATTTCAGCTTTCAGCTTAATTTAAGCTATTTTGATGTGTTTGGTTTAGCTTATAGCTTATAGCTTTGTGGAAGTCAGAAATCAACTTATTCTTTGAGTGGGGCAGGAGATGCTTTAAGAATAAGCTGGAAATCAGCTTAAGCTGAAAGTTATAAGCTATAAGCTGTTTAGACATAAGCTATAAGCACTTTCCCACAACTCTACCAAACAGGGCCAATATTTGATTATTATGGAATAATCTGCTGTTTAGTTTTCTCTCCAAAAATTTGGTCATCACTTAGCCTTACCCCTCCACAAATTGTGAGCCTTTTCCTTCATCTCCAAGCAAGCAAGCCTCCTAGCTTGTGGGTTCTGGTTCTCCGTCTCAAGATTTCTATTACTACCACTCTCACTCTCACTCTCCTCCTAAGGCCACTTCAGCTCTCACCCAGCTTTCTTTGGTGGTCAGCACCAACCCAAAGTCTACCATACTTCTCAGAAAACAACCAGCCTACTCAACTCCAGCCATCCACACTGAATTTCTTGTAATTTTTTATTAATTTTTTTTTTATCAACAACGTTGGTTATGTTCTTATTTGTGTATCCTAGATGTAGTTAACAATATTAAAACATGCTTGATATAGCTCTAATGATGGGATTCATAACCCATGGAATATTTCCAAGCCAAAGCACTGAAATGCCCTAAATCATTACCCCAAGTAATAAGCATTCTCATAGATGCATTAATTAACAAACCCTCTGTTTGCAACAAGCATCATATGGTATATTCACAATTTAAACTTACTGTAAAGAAATAACACAGCAGCACTTACAAATCAGACGCAAGAGCATCACCTCCAGGACTATCAATTCGAATGACAACAGCCTTGAATCTTTTTGACTCTAGAAGAAGAAGAGAAAGCTCAGCATTGACCAGAGAAGGAAGATATATTAACGACGAGTTAACAAAAAAAACTGCAAGGGAGAGAAACAAAAGATGAAAAAGAAAACTACGTATACAGCCAGAAACTAAAATAAAAAATGAAGAATGGAATACAAGATTTCAATTACGTTGCAATTCCTCATTAATCAACACAAGCATATGCCATGTAAGCTTTGTGTTCCTACATGGGGCACACATATAAGCCTCATAGAGCATCTTCAAATTTTATTTATTTAATAATTATTATTATTATTATTTTGCATATCTACATATCAATATATACCAGGTATTTCAAATTATGTACATTAATTCAGTTGATTATTCTCTAACTTTTGCTTTCCTTTTTTCTCAGCTAGCAGTAAAACATATAGACAAAGCCATAAGAGTTCTTCAAATTACAAATCCACTTCTTCATTTAAACGTACTCAATTAAAAAGGGTTATTTTTCTTCCCACAGCTCCCTTGGGGCCATGGATAATTAGAGTATTGTTCTTTGAGATCTAATATGACTAGGATCCAGCATCAGAGCAGCCATTTTTGTAACTACAATTTATCTTTTAAATTCAAGTTTATTCATGTTTAGGATTTGAAACAACTCACTTTGTATTTCTTTCTCCTTATTTGTCAGAGCAAACCAACCCCCTATCCCATTTAGTACGTCTCAAGGTCTTCAAAACAGTTTACTGCATTTGATGCGCCAATGACATGATGACCTATCCTCTGCAAAACACCATGCTACCATACATTTTTTTACACCTTCCTTAGTCCACCACGTCTTCCTCATTACCAACACTAATTTGTCATTACATTTTATTGTTGTGGTTTCTGAAGCATTTCTAAATCATCCATCAATAAATTGAAACGTATTTTCGATTTGACTAGAATTTTGACTTTTAAAACTCATCTAAAACAGATAGAAAGAATATAGAATGACCCAATACACAACTTCACTTATATATGACTCATGGATGCCCTTACCTTCCATGTCAAGAAAATTTTGAAATTATCAAAATACTCTTTAACCTATAATACTTGATAAATCATATCGAAAGCTAACCATATCCATACTAACTTAAAAATAAGCATAAACAGTGACAACCAATACCAAAATGTGATTAAGAAAAGTTCCAAGTGGGTCCATCTTGAAACCAACCAATTTCCAAACATCCTTGCTGCTTTAATTTTACAATTTATAGATGATCTTACAGTTTGCATCATGTTGTAAACTTTACAATTTGTAAAGGAAAGTAAAAGCCAAAAACAAAAAAAAAAGAAAAAAGAAAAGAAGGGAAATAGAAGGGTCTACATGAACTATTAACTATGCCATCAATTTTACATGCTTTTTTTTTCCTTTTTTCTTTCGGTTGTTTCTGAAGGATGTCTTTTTAAAAGATTAAAATAGCAAGAAACGAGATTTCCTTCAGACAGATTAATCAAAAAAATGCAGATCCAATATCTAAATCATACCTCTTGCCCTACGAATCTTCTCAATGAATTGCTCACCAACAATACCCGAACTAGGAACATTGAGACCCCGTGCACGACTAATTCTTCCTGAGGCTCTGATTACGGCTATTAGGTCCTTACCACCTGATAAACCAACAGTCCATTTCCTAACCATAGAGTATTTCCTGTAATCAAAATGATAGGATTTCTCATAAAGTAAAGATCAGCATACCTTGCATTATGCAGACAAGTTACATCAGTTTAATAACAGCAAAAGAGAGTAACTTGACTGAAGCTTTAATATTAAGTTAAGCACATTACAGTCGGTTTTAACATCAGGACTTCAAAATTTGCCCAAGATGAGTCAAGGACGGTTACTAACTTACTACTATAAAAAGGAAAGAGAGAGAGAGAGAGAGAGAGAGCATTTACATACAGGGAGAAGCACAAGCCAAATAAATATTCATTCATTCATTGAGTTATAGAAACATAACCTAAGCAATTATATAGCTGTAAGTAGACTTTTTAGCAAAAAATGAATGATGGAAATGGAAAACTAGAAAAAATTTATGCTTTTGGAATATTATTTAGTGTGTTTGGATTCATTTTTCTGAATTAAGTTTTTTGAAAATTGAGTTTTTTATTTTTCGTGAATATTTTTAAAATTTTAAGCATTTTTTTTACTTTTTTAGATGCACCTTACTTATATGTATCTAAAAAGTAAAATATTTGCGAAAAAATATTTTAAAAAATTAATAAATACACAAAAATATGAAAACTATACTGAATTTTCGTATATATATATTGTATTTTTGGTATTTAGTGAATTTTTGAAAGATTTTTTCACAAAAAGTATACTTTTTAAGTATATTTATGTTGGCTATGTCTAAAAATTTTAAAAATTGCTTAAAATATTAAAAAAATTCAGTAAAAACAAAAAAATACGGAAAACAAAAAAGTAGAATTTTCTAAAAAGTGTTTTAAAAAAACTGAAAACAAACAGAGTGATTATTATTATTATTTTTTATGCTCTTGGACTTAAAATTGTAGTTATGCTCCAAACTTTGAACTACAAATGCATTGACGTGAGGAGTATGTTTTAGAAATGCTGTAAAAATCATGGGGACTGACAGATTTCTAGAAGATTTAAAATCGTATAGTTTCCAGAATTCCAATTGAACAACATGAATTGCAAATTCTGAAAAGACACCTGAACTTTGCAAGTTAAAATGCATTTGATGCAGGATCATTGCATTAAGAAACCTTAAAAATCATAGGAAGGTAGATTTCTTGAATTTTGGCAATGAAGACTAAATGAAACATCCATCTAAATTAACTATATCATCTGATGGAAACGAGATGAATGGGAATAGTATGTCTAAACAGAAGATAATAAGTTAAGAGTTAAAGAAAACAGTCATCTCAAGCAGATAAATGACCTGCATGCAGGATAACCTAAGTAGCGTATGAGAGAAAGAGAGGTGGTAGTGGGGCCAGTGGTAGAGAATAAAGTAATTAATAATTACCTGTAATCAACCATTGGAAGATTCTTATCATTCTGAATTCCTAATCTCTCTTTTAGTTTCGACATAATCTGTACAGACCACATATTAAAGTTATCTAGAATTGACTAGGTCAATCAAGAAATTACATTTTATAGTGAACATACATTCTTCCCTTCATCGATGGTCACAATTACATTCATAACTATAATTGTAACTAAGAAAACACCAATGGTTATACAAGCTAAAAATTAAATAGTTTGACATGTATAGATGTACTCTGATCAAATAAATACTTGAGGCTGAAAGGTATTTTAAACCGAAGTTTCATGCCAAACAGTACATGAAATAGAAAGGATCGCAATTGATACAGAGCCAAGATCTAAGTAGCAAACATGTGACACAACGCCGACGCATCGATTTTCAAAAAATGCAAAACACGACACGCTTGGGACACGTTAAAGTTTTATGTTTTTATAAATTTATTATATGTCATATATATAAATAAATTATTCAAAGATAATAAAAAAAATATAATACAACATATTTTTTAAATTAAAAAGCCATATATTTCATATATTAAATATCTATCATTTACATAGTAATTATATTCTAAACAACGCAAAACAATTATATAAAATTGTATTACACATAATGTATTCATCGTATAAATGTTTCAAAACAAAATTTAGGATGTATAGGTTGTGTTATAAAGTATGGAGAACATTGTTATAATAAAGGGATTCATCATATAGGATGTTTGGAGGGTTCAAGAAGTGTTGCCGAAGTGTCTGTGAAGTGTTGCTGAAGTGTCCAATGTTATAAATTTGATTTTTTAATTAAGACGCATTGAAGAAGAGTCAAACACACTTTTAGCAGTGTCCAAAGAGTGTAATGTCAGACACGACACGTTTCCTCTATATGAGTGTCCTTGCTTCTTAGGTCAAGATCATATTCTCTCTTTTATACTCAATGCCTTACGTAGAACCCACCTTTTCTCAAGCCTAAAATTGATTAGACACCCTTCCCATCCATGCCGAAATCAAAATCAATTTCATCCTTCATAGTGGATGCCAATAGCCATATGATCTAAAGGCCCTAATATCTTTATTACAGAAACAAAAACAACCCATAAAAATTAAAAATTAAAAAAAGAGCAGCAGGAACCAAACCCAAAAAAAAATTAAAAAAAAATGACGGACAATTCTTGATCACTTATCAACTCCATATTTGACCAGAATAACCACCAAGGCAACATGTTTAACAGTGGGGATCAGAAGATGAATCCATTACACCAGCAGTAAACTCATCTAAACCAATCAATGTTTTAATCCCATATATAATTCTGAACAAGAAATGTATTAACAATTACAGGACCCACCACTGATAGAAGTGTTGTCTCACTCCATGGATGTCTAAATTTAACGAACAGTGACAGTGTATAAGCCTTTTATATGACTATAATACATTAATATTTAGTAAAAACTTTGAAACTGATTTTCGTACCTCATCATCATACTTTATATTTGTAATCCAACCATCTTCTTTCAGCCTTTCTACTTGGTAAACTCCTTCATTGATGAAGTTTTCAATGTCTTCTCTTTTTTTCCCTGTATGAGAATTCCAGGAACCTGTAATTAAGCATGAAACTTGCAAGGGACAATATTTCATTTTGTTTCCATTGAAGACACAAAGCAAAGCACTAGTGGGAAACCAAAATTATAGTCTTTCGACCAAAACAACGCTATAAAAAATTCCAAATCAATTGAGTTGTTTTAACACTAACTAGGAAATCCAACGAGATCCATTTCTATTTGCCTCTTTTTGTTAAAAGAAAATATTTAATAACAAAGAAAAAATCTTAAATTTATTAGAAAATCTAATGAAGTAGAAAGGAGAAGATGAAAAGAGATGAATAGGAAACAAACATGATTAAGTCACTTGTAGATGCCTTTTTTCTAAACATTATAGTTGTTCCTTTTTTTCCATCCCTACTATTTACTAGAATCTTACATTTCTTATATTTCCTCATACGATACAGAAACTCCCTTCCCAATTAACCCATTAAGCCTTTTGTTTATGAGCTTCTAATATTAATTGACCTTTATTGAAACTCATTCGTAATCTAGTTAAAAGATTTAAAAATTAACCTTGTTTGCCCAAGGGATTTCCCACACAATTTATACCCTTTGACCTTTCTTTAGTATATTTATTATTAATATTGTTATTTGGTTATTTTTAATAGTTTTGTAAACTTTATACAAGCTCAATAATAAAATAATTTGATATGTTTGGGGTCTAAACATCACACTACATAAAGTGTACTAGTGTATAACTTGGAAGTAAATTCAATGCGAAAGTTTTGAGTTACGTTTCCAAACATTTCCCTATGTTGTCAAACAAATTTATCAATTTGATTCCATTTCCAAGCTAAACGTAACAACACAATGAAACGAAATTCGATCATTTGACACTTGAGGATCATGTCAAACCACAAACTACTGAGTACCTTTGGTAAGAGAAATATTATCCAACCAATTCCCATAGATGTTATCAAGCAACGAAGTCAACATCTCACAATTTTCTTCAGACATATTTTTGCGCGTTAGTTGATCTCCAACACTTCTATATTTTCCAACTTTTTGCGCTTGCGGATCAATGCCTACTTTCTCAAGAACACCTGCAAAACAATTTTTGATGCCACTCCGCTGCAGTTAAAAAGGAACCATGAGCCACAAGTAAAGCAAAGTTCATAGACCCTCTACACAAAGGGGAGAGAGAATTTTAGAAAGACATCATTACACATAAATTATGGTCACTAAAGGAGACGAATAGATAGAAGTAGAGCTAAGTTATTTCATTTCCTATTTACCATCAAATTAACCATGACAAGTCCACTCCCCACCTATTTTAAACAACAAAACAATTTAAATAGACCCAAAGCCGTTAATTTTCTTATGATTTAAAATATGAGTCAAGAAAAAAAAATTGTCCTACACTACGGTTATGTTACACATTCTTGCAGAAATCACCACCCCTATACTTAAAAATGTGCTTTGTGCCTCCAACCAACTTTAAGTGGCACAATAGTTTGAATACATCCAAAATCTTTTATTATCCTCTTGCTCAAGTTTATAACCAACTTAAGTTCCTCAAGATAATAGCAAGAGCCAATCATTTCTAAGCTGTCATTCTCTTTTGTGATGACAGAAAGGATTTGATGACTTTCCCATGGTAAGGTCTCAATCAAAAGAATTTTCTTTTCAACATCTGATTCTTCTTTCAAAATGTTATCATGGAACATTCGTAATTGGCAAAATTTTCATTTTGATTTTTGTAAATATTCAGGTTACACTTGAATAAACAGCTTCTTTATTTCACCATTATGCAACACTTGTTACTGTCTTAATAATAATAAAATAAAATAAACAACTCTGAAAGGCTAACAATTGAGAAAACTAGCCGCACATAACACAAAAAGGAACTCGAGACAAAAAAATTGCAGGTACAAAAAACTTTGCCACCAACTATAAGGATTGACAATATGAAGAACTTGAAAAGTGCTGTCACGATTGAATTTGAGATTATCAAACGATAATAATAGCGGCAGCCAGTTAACTGTGTAAAACTTGATGTACTTTACACATCACTGAGATGTGAGGGATGAAGAAAGAGAAGCAATAATTTTGCTAAAATCACTTGAACATATAGCAGAAATTAGTGTGGATGGCCAACTGGTACCTGGTAACAAATTTTAAAAGCTGCAGTACAACTCAAATACGAAATTCCCATACTGTAATAGGAAAGAGAGAAGAAAAAAAAAAAGAAATTACAATTTGGTTGCACTAGTAACATTAAAGCTTTTTGATGAATAGTCACACTGGATGCACTTTATCTTTACGCACCTCAGATGGACCACATGATCTGTCCCGTGTTTCAGTAATACACATATATTCATAATGAAAATGGTCAAAAGCAACCATGTTGTGAAATATAGTAATACCATAAAAGAAGTCCATATAAGTAATCATTCAGTATGAATTACTGATATCATTATCTTCATGACAGGAAGTAGCCACATCAATGTGTGTCTGTGTATACACTAAACAACATTGGATTTGCAGCAAATTGTTGCTGGATCCCATCCCACACACACCATACAGACAGAAAGGATGCTAGATTAGGTGGACATCTCATATTTGTGCAATGCAATTTAAACTGGTGGCAGAACAACGATAATCAATTTACCTCCAAGGAATGATGCTTGAACTGTCAAACCATACAAAGAAAAATAAGCACTCGGAGGGCAATACAGCTCTTCACAAGCACAGGCAAGATAATACTCTTTCTCTCTACATGCAGGGGCATAGCCCACAATGAATTTACCTACAAAATATCAATAAACGATTTAGTCAAGGATCCAATACGAGAAATTGGTTGTAGGAATTTTTCTTTCAGATCACGCTAGAAACTATAAAGTTTATGACTGAGATATTTGTAAAACACCAAATAGCACTGAAAGACAATACTAGATACAACGTTTTCTTTTTCGCCAATCAAATATATATATATATATGACAGAGCAAGCCCCAACATAGTCCGATGCACATGCACTGAGAGAGCAATCCCCAAAATATAGACACAGCATGGACAGGCCATATATGTTTAAAGGTCTATACAAATAATTGCACAATGTAGAAGAAGAGGCAGACTAATTTATTTAGAATATTCCATTGCATACACTACTACTAGTAGTCTCATGCTATATCATATTATGTATTGTCTTTGTAATTAAACTATAAAATAAAAATCCTACCTGATTTCTTGAAATCCAACATATGCCTCCGAATTTCTTGAACTTTACCCCACCCGCAATTCAAGGGTTCAATGTGGAGATAGATACCAGAGATGCGAGCATCATATGCTGCTTTTGTGAAGTTTTCACAAATTTGAGGTAGTGATAGTCCAGCATAGACACGGCTGTCTAGCTGATCAGATATCTGAAAATTTAAAAAGGAATTTTCAACTCCACCACTAAATAAAGCATCAATATGTAAAAAATGATATGCAAAAGAAAAAAATATTCCCTCAGTCCCATTTTGTATGGCATGGCAATGGTGCAACTTATTTGAGTTACTTATAACTTTTTTATTATAGAAGTTGACTAAGAAGTGCTCTTGATTTCTACTTTTACGCCCCGTTTGTTAGGGCAAAAAACATTTTTAAATGGAAACATTTTCTACGAAGAACTTTTTTCAAAAAATATTTTCTGAAGAAAACATTTTTCTATGTTTGGCGGCGACAGCGGCAGCGGTGGCGGCGGTGGTGGTGAAACGAAGGTGAAGGTGGAGGTGCAGGTGGTGGCATGGTGATGGGGTAACGGTCGCAGTGGCCGTGGTGATGGTGATGTGGTGGTTGAGGTGAGAGTGGTGGTGGGAGTGTGGTGACTCTGAGAATATATTAGGGATTTGGACGCAGATCTGATACCATGTAAGATTTCTGAATGAATCTCTATATTCAATTTTGTTATCGTAATACAAGAATACATTGGTTTATATAACAATCTAACCCTAGAATGACAAAAGGAAATACGACTTATTTCAATATACAAAATATATATATTACCATATATACATAAAACCACTAATATATTCTCATATTGGTAAAAATTTAGTTTGGAAAATATTTTTCAACATTTTATATCCATATAGGCTTGTTTTCGGTTGACTATGAAAAATATTTTCTATGGACTTTCATTTTTCATCGTACAAAACACAAAAAAATACAAAAATATTTTTCATAAAATATTTTTTGCCCAAACAAACAGAACGTAAGATGCCCAAACAAACGGAACCTTAGATTATCAACTTTTAATCTAAAATAAGTTGCACCACATTAATTTTTTGAAAACATCCAATCCAAAACCCATTAGGAATAGATGGAAGAGCCTCTCTACTATATTAACCAACCTTGGGCGGCGTCTACTTTCAACGTAGGACAAGTTCTCTTCACACACCCCTCACGTGTGACCCTTACTCGCACATGTGACCCTCTACTTTCAAGAATTTTTTAATTTTAGCTGAGAGTTTAGTTGGATTCTATTTTTAGTTTTTAGTACATATATGCCAAATCATATGTGGCACATCAACAATCAAATTGGACCTCAAGTTTTTACTAGACCCCATGTGTGAAACATGTTGAGTCGGCGTACCCTGATAAGTACTGTTCACTCAATCCTACTGTTCACTCAAGCATTGGGTCCAATGGATTATGGGGGGTTTGGGGGCTCCCCCAAGGGGGGTTTATCCCTAGCCGAAATTTTTGGATACTTTCGTAATTCCCATGTTGCTTCCGTATAACTCTAATTCTATACTTATAAATAGACGAGGGGCACCTCTTTTAGGTTAAGAGAGAGTTGTGTTTTTCTGATCATAATGAAAACGCAGCAGCCGTGAACGTAACCCTATTCTGAGGTGAACCACGTAAATCCTTGTATTCTTGTGTGTGTGATTTGTTTGATTCATTTTTTCTTTCTGATTTGTTATTTCGTGTCTCACCAATCTTAATTAGGGAGGGTCAATTCCTAACAAAACATGACATAGACTTGGCAAATGTTGAGGGCATGTCTAACATGCTCCTTTAGGTCATGCCAAAAATAATTATGACACTTTTTTTGAAATAAAACAATATTTTAATAATAAAATAATAAAATTTGGCATATAAGTTGGAGAGTTTCACGAGAATTTTATTTGACATGCCAAAATTTCGAATATAGTTTGGAGATACTCTTTCCCTTTTATTTCAGAATCAAAACCAATGTGGATCATACTAGCACAACTCATATGCAACTCCAAATACAAGAATCAGCATGAAAGAATAAAAAAAAATGCGTCTGAATTAGCTTAACACAATACGACAATTGATTCAAACTATCTTTAATTCATCTCACAAAATGGGAGGAAAAAAAAAAAAGTAAAGCAAACCTGGCCACGCAATTTCATGGTAAGAACAGTGCCGTAGGGAATGCGCTCTCATGGAAATGCAACAAGCATCCGAAGCTTCACCCCAAACTTCTTCCACGCACCGAACTCCTTGAATTCAAACTCACCGCTCGGATACTCTTCATCGGAACTCCTCGAGCTTCCAGACTTAGCACAGCCAGTAGAGGACTTGAATTCATTCTCTTTCTCATCCTTCTTTGTCTCGGAAGACGAAACGAAAGCTCGAATCGAGAGATTTACATGGCGGTATGGATTGGGAAGAGATTGGAGAGGAGGTTGGGAAAAGCTTCGGCGGAGGAGGGAGGTGAAGTGAGAAGCGCGTAAAAGCTTCGACATGGTTTCTCTTCTCTGTGTCCCTGTTCTTTGCTTTCTCTCTCTCTCTCTCTGTGTGTAAGTGAAAAGTGAGGTGAGATGTGATGCGATCATGAGAGAGAAAGTGAGAGAGGGAGTAATGGGGCATTTCCCTAAATAAGCTTAAATAGTAAGGAAATTTCTAAACTAAGCCTATTTTTCAAAGAATTCCTAAAATAGGCTAACTCGCGGTTCACAATCGCGAGTTCAACACTTTTCCTCCAGAGTTGTAAAATCTTGAACTCGCTGTTACAAAGTGCGAGTTTACTTAAGAACTCGCGGTTACAAACTGCGAGTTTAATTAAATTTTTTTTCCTTTCATTCCAAGCACGAGTTTAATTAATTTCATCGCAAAAAAAATTTGTTCTGAACTCGCGTTTTAGAACCATGATTTCATTTTGTTTTGAAGTCGCTGTTTGTAACCGCGATTTCATCAAAAAAAAAATTTCTTCTGAACTCGCTGTTTGTAACCGCGAGTTTAAGTGAAATTTTTTTTCTTCTGAACTCGCTTTTTGGAACAGCGAGTTCATCACAAATTTTTTTTCTTCTGAACTCGCTTTTTCTAACCGCGAGTTTAAGTGAAATTTTATTTTTAACATAAATTTTTTTGTTTTACTTTGTTTTAAGTGAAAATTTGTTTTTTTTTTTTCTCTGTTGTCATTATTTTGGTGATAATGTATTTCAGAATAAATTTTTAGGTTAAAATTATTTTACTAAAACCGTTCTCATGTATTATTTTGTCTTTTATTTTGGGTTAGAATGTGTAATGCAGCATTTTTTTTTTTGTTTGACTAAAGTAAATTTATTTTGTTGTTCTTGTGTTTGTTTTGGGTTAGAAAGTAATAATATAATTCATAAATTTCTTTTCGCTTTACTAAAGCCATTTTCATGTGAAGTTTTTTATTTTTTATTTCTTTTCTATTGTATTTGTTTTAGGTTAGAATGTGTTATTTAGAAATTTGTTTTGGCTTTACTAAAGCCGTTTTCATGTAAATAATAATTTTTTTTTCTGTTGTCTTTGTTTTGGGTTAGAAGGTGATAATGTAATTCATAAATTTATTTTCGCTTTACTAAAGCCATTTTCATGTGAAGTTTTTTATTTTTTATTTCTTTTCTGTTGTATTTGTTTTAGGTTAGAATGTGTTATTTAGAAATTTGTTTTGGCTTTACTAAAGCCGTTTTCATGTAAATAATAATTTTTTTTTCTGTTATCTTTGTTTTGGGTTAGAAGGTGATAATGTAATTCATAAATCTGTTTTCGCTTTACTAAAGCCATTTTCATGTAAAGTTTTTTAATTTTTATTGTTTCTGTTGTCTTTGTTTTGGGTTAGAATGTGTTATTCAGAAATTTGTTTTGGCTTTACTAAAGCCGTATTCATTTAAATAATTTTTTTTTTCTGTTGTCTTTGTTTTAGGTTAGAAGGTGATAATGTAATTCATAAAACCTTGAAGAAAAAACACATAAGTAGTACAGACATAAGTAGTACAGACATAAGTCTCGGATAAGAATACATTGTGGACACCATGAACTGAACACACAATACGTAGATAAACATAAAAGTTAGACAGACAAATATTAGGCAGACAATATGACAAACTCATTACGGAAACACTTACTCTAACACAGACATTACATATGAATGCATGACCTAATATTGCCAAAGTGTAGACATTAACACCTAATTCGCGCTTAAATCGGTAGGTGGCTCAGAGTCTGAACAATCCGAAAGCTCAGCGTCAGAGACAAGCTGAGGATCCTCCATGATAGCCTTGATAGCCGCATCATTTGGTTCTGTTTTGTTCTTCTGGGCATCCTTCTTAACTATGAGTAGCTGCATATCGCGGGCCAACCTACGACCCATTTGAGAAATCTCACGTTGTAGTCTTTGACATAGTCGATCAACATTATCAGGATCTTCTTTTTGGATCTCAACAGAACGTGCTTTTGGCACCTTCAGTCGTCTTTCCCGACATAACCTTTCATTTTGCACTCGCTCTATAAATAGTGCGGGCCACTTCAGAAGTCTAGCATTTGCATAACCATATCCTGTTTGATTCTCTGATGGATCCTCCACCAAACCACATGGATCTCGATAGTACTTGGGCATGACAAAATGTCGCTTCCCAAACCTATCATGATAAGCACAAGAGGCATCTAACAAAGGAAATGGTGTTTCATCTTCAGCATCGCCACTTCCACTCCCCCCTCCTCGTCGTGAACTTTCACCCCTTTGCAAGTTCGTACCACCTCTGCGATTCCCACCACTCCCTCCCATGAACCATGTAGCCATGCTAATTTTGTAAAGCAAATAAATGATAATTTCGTAGGGCGAAATGAGTTGTAAGGTTGTGTCTTCACCTTTACTCGTTTATATAGTTGGTTATGAACGACTTTAGAAAGATGACTCTGCATAACAATCCCACATAAATGAACAATGTATGAGTTGTCAGTACATTGAAAAAACAGAGAAAAGAAAATACTCTGTACGAAGTCACGTGACTTTCTGAATTCACAGTTGCCATGTGACTTTCTGAATTGAGAATCTTACATATATATTAATAAGAAATGAGTTGTCATTGTAAAAAAAAAAATCGAGTAACAAAATTGAGAAAACCAAAGTCTGTGCACCAAGTCACATGACTTGACAATCCAGCTGCATATACCGACAAAATAAGGGCATGCTCACTGTAAAGTAAATCAGTGAATTCACTGTTGCCATGTGACTTTATGAATTGAGATTCCCATATATATCAAAATGGTGTTGAGTTGTCATTGTAATAAAAAAATTGAGTAATAAATCGAGAAAACCAAAGTCTGTGCACGAAGTCACATGTCTTGACAATCCAACTGCATATACCGACAAAATAAGGGCATGCTCACTGACGGTAAATCAGTGAATTCACTGTTGCCATGTGACTTTCTGAATTGAGATTCCCGTATATATCAAAATGGTGTTGAGTTGTCATTGTAATAAAAAAATTGAGTAATAAATCGAGAAAACCAAAGTCTGTGCACGAAGTCACATGTCTTGACAATCCAGCTGCATATACCGACAAAATAAGGGCATGCTCACTGACGGTAAATCAGTGAATTCACTGTTGCCATGTGACTTTCTGAATTGAGATTCCCATATATATCAAAATGGTGTTGAGTTGTCATTGTAATAAAAAAATTGAGTAATAAATCGAGAAAACCAAAGTCTGTGCACGAAGTCACATGTCTTGACAATCCAGCTGCATATACCGACAAAATAAGGGCATGCTCACTGTAAGGTAAATCAGTGAATTCACTGTTGCCATGTGACTTTCTGAATTGAGATTCTCATATATATCAAAATGGTGTTGAGTTGTCATTGTAATAAAAAAATCGAGCAACAAATCGAGAAAACCAAAGTCTGTGCACCAAGTCACATGTGTTGACAATCCATTTGCATATACCGACAAAATAAGGGCATGCTCACTGACGGTAAATCAGTGAATTCACTGTTGCCATGTGACTTTCTGAATTGAGATTCCCACATATATCAAATTGGTGTTGAGTTGTCATTATAATTAAAAAATTTAGCAAAAAATTGAGAAAACCAAAGTCTGTGCACCAAGTCACATGACTTGACAATCCAGCTGCATATACCAACAAAATAAGGGCATGCTCACTGTAAGGTAAATCAGTGAATTCACTGTTGCCATGTGACTTTCTGAATTGAGATTCCCGTATATATCAAAATGGTGTTGAGTTGTCATTGTAATAAAAAAATTGAGTAATAAATCGAGAAAACCAAAGTCTGTGCACGAAGTCACATGTCTTGACAATCCATCTGCATATACCGACAAAATAAGGGCATGCTCACTGACGGTAAATCAGTGAATTCACTGTTGCCATGTGACTTTCTGAATTGAGATTCCCATATATATCAAAATGGTGTTGAGTTGTCATTGTAATAAAAAAATTGAGTAATAAATCGAGAAAACCAAAGTCTGTGCACGAAGTCACATGTCTTGACAATCCAGCTGCATATACCGACAAAATAAGGGCATGCTCACTGTAAGGTAAATCAGTGAATTCACTGTTGCCATGTGACTTTCTGAATTGAGAATTCCACATACTTGGTGTTGAGGTAAATCTGTTTGTGTATAATTAATTGTAAATAGTGATTTTGATAAGCAAATCAAGTAAAACCAATGGGGTTTTAAATTTAGTTCCCCAACTGGACCAACCACTTGGCTTTGAGCTTGTTTGTCTAGCCCCCATTCCTTCTTGCTCCCCAAGTTTAGTTATCTGTCAACCCCCCATTCCTTAACAGAGTCATCATTTTGACTGGACTTCCAGGAATTGGAAGGCGACCCTTTTCTTCTTTCCCGATGGAGATTGAAATTCTTTATGTACAAGATCCCTATTTCACAAGCCGCAGTTAAGGGAAGCTTTTCACCGAGCTACCTGTTCTGTTTTATGTGTTGTTCAACGCAGTTGTTCGTTTGTATGAACTTTATTTAGTTCCCCAACTGGACCAACCATTGGCTTTGAGCTTGTTTGTCCAGCCCCCCCAAGTTTAGTTATCTGTCAACCCCCCATTCGTTAACAGAGTCATCATTTTGACCGGACTTCTAGGAATTGGAAGGCGATCCTTTCTTCTTTCCCGATGGAGATTGAAATTCTTTACGTACATGATCCCTATTTCACGAGCCCCAGTTAAGGGAAGCTTTTCACCGAGCTACCTGTTCTGTTTTATGTGTTTTAAGTATTCACATAATTCAACATACATTAATCCATTTGTTAATCCAGAACATTCCTTAACTCATTGCAATTCAATAAAGAAAGTCATGAACTACTAAATGTGCAGTTATAAATGTAGTTATTTCATAAACTTGAAGTTCATAAAACAAATACTTGAAATACATCCGTACGTTAGATGAACAACAACATTGTGTCACACTCATGTAACGAAGATATGAGACAACATACAAACATATATGAAAGATAAAGGTGTTTGATTTCTCATTCCTCATCTGACATGTAGTAGTCAGAGAGATATTTTTCATTGTTTAAGACATTATTTCGCTCAATCATTTTCAAATCTCTGTTGCTTGCTTCTGCCATTTCGGTGGCTAACTGAAGCATGAAATGTCGATATCTCCGCATCAACATTCTGTTGTTCTCCTTCTTAATTCTGGTAACTGCTTTTTCATAGTCACTCACATTTCGTCTAGCCATGGTCAATGAACGACGATGAGGTACCGGTGCCCCAAAGTTACGTAGATCATTAAACAATCCTGCTTGCTCCGTTACCCTGAACGCCCACTCTGCTCGGATACCAGCATAATAATCCTTCGGACTCGAGTACTTTTCGCTCTTGTAGTCATAAGTAAATGGAGGTAGCAGCCATACTTTCGGATTTCTTTGCTGGCGTGAACTTCCTGCACCTCTTGAAGACATTGTTCATAAAATAAACAAACAAATAATAATAGTAATTGTAGATATATTACTATTGTTATGACTTGAACAAACATCATACTGGGGGTGTTGCTATTTATAGACATCATACTGAGGGTTAACTAGAGATGATCTAGTGACGATAACGCATGCTGGGGCACTGTCGAACAAGTGATACCCGTGATATTATTTTTTTGCTTTTCATTTCATGCAATACTGAGTACCCGTGACTTTGTGTACCTTTGATGTAGTCACGGACGTGTTTCTCACATAAAATCATAATTGTAGGCCAAATGATGACAATGCAATCCCTTCATATTGGAGCAGTGAGTTGTCAAATAAAACAACATGCAGTGAGTTGTCATATCGCTACATGAAACTATTTTTTCATACTTAATTTTTCCATACAGTAAGTAGTCACTTGGAATTGACGAATTCAGTACAAAGTGGTGTTTTTAAAAAATTATAAATTAAATACTTAAATTTTCTTTGTTTTAAAGTAATATTCTTCATCTCATTTTCTCCTCTTTGCATTTTTTGCTTTTTTCGGTAAATTACACTTTACTTCTTTAGTCCATCACATAATTGTTTATCAACACTATTGCCATGTGATCGTATTGATGTGACTTACATGAATTCTGAAATGTGATACCAAAAAAAAAAAACATTTACTTGCGCTGCAGAAAGTCACATGCATCACGAAATGTGAGGAAAAAAGTGACCAATTATATAAGCATGGCAAAGTCAGACAGTCACATGCATTACTGCATCACTGCATAAAGTGGCATGCATCACTGCATCACTGCACAAAGTCAGATGCATCACTGCATCGCTGCACAAAGTGACATAGCATCTGAGGAAAAAACAAAGCATCCAAATTATTACACCGGTTCAAGTAATTGGTGAGCATCACTGACAAATATTGGACGTATCACTGCGTCGAGCTACAATTTATTATCGTACCATACCTACTGTGCCCTTGTGAATTATGCAATCCATTAAAATTTTGAGGGGGTGTCATAACAAAGTAACAACTAATTAATAAATATGTCAATACACGTAAAAAGTAAAGAAATTTCTGCAACACATTTCAAAAAAATTAAAAATATTTTAAAGATTTTTAAATTGTAATTTCACATTTATTTTTTAAAAAAAATTTCATGCACAGAAATTTGACTAATTCAGACGTTTAGTCGGTTAATCAGCTTGGTTTTTATTTTATTATTTTTTTTAGGTTTTTACTTTTTGTTTTGGAATAACAATAAATAATGCAATTCATAAAAGTCGAAGTGACAACTCCTATTAAGTTGATGGATAGTTGTTCAGGTCATAAAAGTTGACGTGACAACTCTGATGCATAGTTCTTTACAACATACAACTACCATGTGTTTATATGGTATAAATATCGCATCATACCACAACAAAAGTTTTACAGCTATTTCGAGCAATATCATCATGAAATATACGGTGGTTGATCTATATTCAGCAATGGGTCGCTATTGGGTTGCAGATGGAGATGAATTTGAATACCCAATGAATCCAAATTTGCGTTACTCACGTGCCACCGTCAATACCATGAGAGCTGAGTGGGAATTTCGCAAAACTCGAGCAAACGTTCTCGTTGAGCTATGTCGTGAAGTTAATCTTAAATTTCCTCGTCGGTTAGCCATGCGTATGCCAACTGACACTCCCCAGTTGTTGCAAAGGGCATTGCATCGTATCCGCGACGAGGTTAATCGCATGACCCAACGTTTGCAAAGGTCCAGACTAATGAAGACCGCAAATGAGCGTGCCGAAGATGGGTTAATGGATGATGCACACCAGTACTACGCCTGGAGCATGGATGTTATGTATGAATCTGATATTGAGATGTCAGATGATGATGATAATGAATGAAATTGTTTGGATGAACGCCCAAACCATTTATGTAATGCATGCAATTTGTAATGCTTATCCACCACTTATCAATGAAGGGAGATATTTCCATTGTTTTCGAATAGTTCTTGTCATTCTACATTTGCTTTCTCTCCGTTATTGTTATTTTGAAGAACGCTACTTGAACTACACTTTCATTATTTCATGCATTATTGATGTGGAATATAATAATGATACTTAATGAAGTACATGTTCATATAACAAGTAGTTCAAATACTTGTTTGGTTATCATTGGTTTGTACATGAAAAGAAGACAATGAATGCAATCATTCAGAAAAGTGAAAGAAAAGGGAAAACAAAATTATGTGCGTGTTTAGATATTTATTTTGTTTCCTTTTTTTTTTCGTTTTCATTTTTATGGAAATCAGTAAGATACATTTACATCATCTGTACAAGTCTGGTAAACAAAATTGTAAGAACAACAAAATTGTAAAATTATATTTTCCGAATAAATAAGTAAGATACATTTACATCATCTGTACAAGTTTGGTATACAAAAATTATAACAAAAAATATAAATAAAATAAACTATACACTCCACATCACATCCCGCTAATGCCCTAACCTGCCCCCAGTCCCACAACCCCGACCGTGGACCTCCCTCATCGGTCTCCTGCGGTAGACTCTCTGAATATCTGGCTCCCCCAATCGGAAATGCGTATCCTGTGGAGCCTGTGACTGTGACCCCCCCTCTACTGCATGTGCTGCCCCTGATCCTGTCTGTGGCAGAAGATCGGATACTGCTGTGAGCTGTGAAACTCCAGCATCTAGTGCAACTGTATCACGATCTGCAGCTGGAGCTCGACCTCTGCCTCTGCCCGCACCCCGACCTCTGCCGCGACGTCCGCCACGACGAACACCTCGACCTCTCCCGCGCCCTCTGGGAGGGGGCTCAATATGGCCCTCAGCATCAACGTGGGAGATGCCAGTGAGAACTGCATCATGTGTACTCATGGTCGCGGTGGAACTGTCTGGTGGTGGTAACTGGGTGGGTGGGGTAAGAACGTCATGCATGTATGGGGGCGGTGTCCAATCAGGGTCAGGCATATAAGGTATGCCAGTATGCTCCGTATGAAGTACGCCGAGAGAATCTGCAGATATCAATGGGGTAGTATGTGGTGGGGTGACTGATGTCGAAGGAGCTGATGTCGCAGGCGCTGAAGTGGAAGGCGCTGACGTGGACGGCGCTGATGTGTCTGGAGCAGCTGCTGAAGTGTGTACACCGTAGTGGCCGAAATGCAAACGATCTCCCCGATGGGCAAGCTGGAACGCCTGGTACAATAACTCCCGGATCTCTGCAACGGCCTCCAAGGCATGCTGTCCGTCACGTCTCAAATGGGCGTCCTCAGCCAAGTGAAACACCCTCCCAGCTCCAGCCACCTGAACAGACATGCAGACGTATTATTAGGCTACAGTTGACTGAAAGTAAAGCAAGTATGATTTTAATAATTATCTGACACATAATATGATACTCACCAATGCCTCAAGATAAGGCCCAACTCCCTGATATCCAGACTCAGACACGTGGCTCGGATTCCCGACTAGTAGGTGTGTATGTCGCCGATACCATAACATGTAAGGGTCGGAAGAGGGGAGCACCTCATCGCTGTAGTCAGCCTGTACAATACTGTCCCGGCGGCTATCCCACAACTGTATATATGGCATATAAAACAGATGCCAGTCAGTGCCAGCTCGGCCACGCCTATCAGTGACGTGCAACTGCCACTCAGTGTCGAACCGATCCGGCACGGACTGCACCTGACCAAACTGTCGGAGGACACGATGGGGGAGATGCCACTCAACCACATCAAAACAAATAAGTGGCACTCTCGCCATCCATATCTCTTGACCCAGTCGGCAGTAATCGGGGAGCGTATCGAGGACCCCAGCATAAGGCTGCCAGATAAACTACAATGACGACAAATAAATTAAATTTTGCTCGTGAACTCAAAACACATACACTGAAGAAGACAACTAAAACGCAATCAAAAAATTTCATACCTCTCCCTCAATCATCCGGTCCAGCTGGTCTCTATAAACTACCACTACGTGGGTCGAGACGACCTCGTGGCCCATGTCAACCCTCCACCGGCTACCTCGCGGTCCGGTGGGCATCTGCATGTCCCCCTCACCTATAGTAAGCTCGCCAGGACCAACCTGTTGCCGCCTAGACGGGGCAATGCGAATCAATCTCTCCCATGCCCAAATCTGCAATAGTTTGAACACAATTACAATACTGATATATGATATACAATATGAATTGACATGTAATAAAATTGTTACTAACCTGTAGCAACACAAGTGGTCCTCCAATCTCCCTCGTACCCACCTGCGCTGCTCGACATAGCATCCTATACAACCATGCCAGAGCCGCGCTACCCCAGCTGTACTGCCCAATCTCCTCAATGTCTCTCAGCAATGGCAAGTACATCAGCTTGACCAGGTTCTGTGACTTATCAAGGAGAAGTACCCCCCCAATAAGCCACAGAATATATGCTCGGGTATGCTGATGTACCAACTCATCTGGAGCATGCTCTGGAAGATGAGCAAAGTGCTCTGCCAACCACCTAACCCGCACTCTACCTGCCTGTAAATCTGCTGGTGTCGGTGCTACTCCCAATAGCTCAGCACATAAGGCTATCCACTGCTCCGTCGCGAAAGATGGGTCAACTCCAGTAACTGCTCGGCCATCAATCCGAAGACCATATAGGACAGATACATCCCGCAACGTGACTGTGGCCTCCCCGATCGGGAAATGGAATGTATGAGTCTTTGTGCGCCACCTCTCGACCAGAGCAGTGATGAGTGCGTGGTCCAGTCGAATGTACCCGATACGATACACACCATAGAATCCTGCGCGTAATAGATACTGCAAGACTCTATGGTCCAACGGATGGTCCCACAATCCACCATCTGCCCGACGGCATGTCAACACTGTGCGTGCCTCATCCTGCACAAAAGAATTATCAGTTTAAATACTAACATTATCCCGAAATATACAACAAAATGCAAGGTATTTTAATTGTAGGCGTAAAGTCCAACAAACGTTATTGCATACCGGACGATCCCACATACTGTCAGCCCGATGTGCCTGTCTGAACAGTGGAACCTCCTCAGGTACATGTGCCATGAAGCCTGTACAACTGAAATATTAGATCATCCATATCAAAATCTCATTTAATCATAATATAATAACAGAAAAAACTGTAATTATTGATTTTGTACTTAACGATGTAAAATACAATAAAGTAAATGTTATGGGTCCGAGAAAAGATAAATTTATGTGCCACTTACACGAAGGCATTTCGAAATTAATGATTACATTTATGGCATATTTGACAAAACTTAAATATTGATTTTGTAATTTATAAAATTTTAATTTATAATAGGTTAATTTTTTATAATAGGTTAATTTTTTTAATAGGTTAATTTTTTTAAATTCAAATTTTGTAATTTTTTTAATTTATATAGCATTCGATATTAACTATATTCGAAAATATGAAATTTTGAAATGATAAAAGAACTACGTGATTAAATATAGAAGCTTGTAATACACATTTCGAATCAAGTAGACGGTGAAAAACTAGTAAACATTTTCAAAAAATTATACAAGTTTGCATAAATTATACACATTTTAAATTTTGCATTACACATTTTTCAATCAAGTACACATTTTCTAATACACATTCAAAATAGATAGGTAAAGAAAGAATTGAAAAAAACATAATTAAATGATCCATTACAAATGAAGAATTTGAAAATGATATATTACAACATGTAAGTATTACAGTCTTCATCGACCAAGTCGCGCCGGACATGTTCGCCTGTCATGACCTGTCTGGTGGCACTCACTGCAACGAGCTGTCAAACGCCTGTCTGATATATCCATCTCATTCGGAATACGAGCCATAGATGTACGACCCCGTTTTACTTCTCGCAGACGAAGGTCATTAGGTAATAAGGTCTACTGCGGATCATCCCAATAATCTTGATGCGGTATTGGATTGAATTTAGTTTCCCAAACTCTCATGTATACAGGAAGCCTATATACTGGATCAACGTACTGGAATGGATTGTCACCGCATTCAGACATTACAGCAAGCATATGGGAACATGGATAGTGTCTTATCTCATATTTTCCACAACTGCACGTGGGTTGATTCATCCGCACAACCTGTCTATTGCGACCTCGTCCACGGCGAAAAGATGTTTGCACCTCAAATACACGGCGGGGCCTATAAGACAATATTGATACAAACTAATGAAGTTCATGTTTTTAGGTGTAATTAACTTAACAACATAATAATAATAATTTGTTCACATTACAAACTAACCTGTCATACGATATCAACGTGAAACTATTTCCCCTTGCGATACCCTCCTCCATAGTTCTTTGCATCTCTCTAGGGTATTGGAACTCATTGCGTACATCAGTTTCAGCTTGGGCTCCCATCTCGTCAAAATATTTGACGAGTCGTTGAAATGTAAATTCAACCATAGTTGAAATAGGTAAGTTCCTTGCACCTTTCAAGACGCTATTGAAGCACTCTGCATCATTACTGGTCAATACCCCCCAGCGATATCCACCGTCATATGCAAGGGCCCAATCCTCAGGATTCATCTTGCGGACCCAAATGATGGCTTCTTGGTTAATAGTCTGTATCTGATCTAAGTAAGCATTACACTTTCGTCGTTGATCAGCACTCCCTGCTTTCCACAGAAGTTGTTTGAGCTCCTTATTTCTGAACTGTGTGTTAAAGTTACTGCAAACATGTCGAAGGCAGTGCCGATGATATCCAACAAATTGGAGGGAAGGATTCAGCCAATGCCGCCTCACAGCAGCTAAAATACTCTCAGCTCGATCAGATATCAAAGTCACTCCCTGTCGGTCCATGACAATATGTTCCTTGATATTTTGAATGAAGAACGACCAAGACTCCAAACTCTCCCTGTCGACAACAGCGAATGCAAGCGGTAATATTTTGCTATTGGCAGTGACAATCGTTGCTACCAGTAACACACCAGTGTATTTACCGTATAAGAATGTACCATCTATAGTTATCACAGGCCTACAATATCTAAAGCCATCGATGACGGGTTTGAAAGACCAGAAAACAAAGTGGAAGACGGGCATACTGGTTGTATGCCCGGTATATCTGTGCTTCCATGTCACGATGGTGCCAGGATTAGATGTCTGTAATGCATGCATGAATTTAGGCAACTGTCTATATGATTCATCCCAATCACCGAATACCATTTTAATTGCCTTTGCCCTTGCATGCCACGCCTTCTTGTATGATATACTATAGTTCATGGTCTTTTTTATATCTTCGATGACATTCTTAATTGGCATATCAGGTTCATTCTGCATACAACAATCAAATATGAGTTGGATTATCTGGATGTGAACACTATAAACAAACAAATATGTATATATATGTAAACATTTATTTTTTATACTAACCGCAACTTGTCCCAAAATATGAGAAGCAATGTAACTGGAGCTAATATTAGTGTGGTCCCTGTTCATTCGTGGGTATAAACAATGGTGAGGACCCCTGTACTGCTTAATTTCAAAAAGACCATGTTTCCTACTAAGAGATGCCGCAACCACCAACTGCAGTCGTGCTTGCAAGCAGACACCCACAGGTCTCGCTTGGAGGTTACGACCTTATACTCTCGATTATTTGTTGCATGGTACAATTTCACAGCATGTAGAAGTTGCTTCTTATCAACAAAAACCATTCCTCTGTCCAACTCTGGATTTTCAGCGCTCCAGATCCGGTTACGGGGAACGACATCACGGGTACTAATGTCAAAATCACCACCCATGTGAATGTTGTCATAGAAAGGGATTTCAACTCTAGGTGGAATGGGGGCATTTTCAAGGTCAACAGGAGCCTGGGCATCATATTCTTCATCATCATCATCATCTGATCCGCCTACTACATTTTCTTCATCACACATTTCATTGTCATCATCGTTTAGGGCGACATCAGGACCGTACATGTCACTGTCAGCAAACTGCACCTCGTTCACTGTTTCAGCCATATTACCAGCAACTTCAACCGGAGTGGTATGATGGCTGCATGTGGGCACATCTTGTGTGTTATTGTCAAATTCATAACCATATCCACCATGTGAACTTGATTCTACACCATGGCCCTGAAATGACTGTTGTGTGTAGCCCAGTGGATAACATTGATCTGAGTCATACATAGGAGACTGAAACGCTGTTGTGTCAATCCCATGCGTCAGTAATGTAGTGAACGGACAAGAATCCATCTGTGTCATGTTCGGGATATTCTGTACAATCTGTTTCTCAATGTAGACTTCCAAACAATTTGGCGCTTGAAAATTTGCACCGATACTTAATACGGTGTTCAACGCCTCATCGTCATTGATCGGTAATATCTTATATTTACTGTGTTGTTGCCACTGGCGATAAGGATATCTACATTTGAAGGTTAATCGGACACTTTCCCCGTAACTTGCCACCTTTGACGTAAACATCTCCTCTAAATTGCTAAGCGTGGTGCCAATTTGCACCGCATATATCCCTTTCGGCTCAGCATCATATGATACGCCTTCATCGGGATCCCGAATTATGTTTCCCCCCCAGTAGAAAATAATTGGAACAGTGTCCATATACTTGCTTCAATTAAGACAAAAAACATTAAAATAGCAACAATGTACTTATATCTCCTTGTACTTGTAAAATAATTATATGAAATTCTACTCATTCAATTACAATTACTTGTGACGCAAAAACTTTATTTAAGTAATCATCAATTATAAGCCAACAATCATTATTGATTTTTTAATTAAGATATGAGCTAAAATAATGATAATGCTTTAGATTTTTTAGCTTTTTAAGAAAAACATCTTACAACACATACAAAATTAACATCATGCTCTTCTGTTATGCTTTTTACATTACTTATTATGATTAAGATCATGCTATTCTGCACATTAAATATAATTCCGCTAAGTTTTAGGTTTAAAAACCCTAAAAATCTTTTATTAATTTTGGTTTATTTTTGTATAAATTATAAAAAAATGATTACAAATTATAAAGTAACAACATTTGTAATCATTAAATAAATATAATTGATGTAAATTGATTTAGGTGATTGATAAATTATAAATCTAAGTAATTTACATAAACTTATAAGTGTAAGTTGTTAATCTTGTTACTTTGAGTGTAGGTAAAGTTATGAGTGTAGGATGACTCATTTGAATAAACATAAATCAAAATATGTTATGAGTGTAGGATGACTTAAAAAGTTATGAGTGTAGGATGACTTAAAGTTATGAGTGTAGGATGACTTAAAAAGTTATAACTTAATTGAATAAACATAATCCAGGCGCATAAAGAATAAGTCAATTGAATTTCGCTCAAGTGGATAAAAATTATCGAGAATGACTCATTTTATAAATCAATTTTTTTTTTCATTTTTACAATTTTTTATTTTTTATCGAGAATGACTCATTTCATTTATTTTTTATTTTTTCATTTTATAAATCAAAAATTTTCATTTGAGTGTAAGATGAGTCAAAAAATTTCAAAAATTATCGAGAAGGACTCATTTTTTCAAACATAATTCCTAAATAATTTTTTTGTTTTTTTTATATCAAATGTTTTCATAATAGCATTTTCCATGACGACTTCAAATTTTTTGCTTTAGATTAGCTAGTGTAGATCTAGAATGTGCTCTGTAATGTTTGATTTTTGAAATCCAAACAGACGGCGAAATATATATATATGTATATATAAATATATGTTGGGTTTCAATTCTTTGCTAAAAATTCAAACAAGTGTATATGTATATATATAAAAATATATGTATTTATATAAACATACATTTGGTAAACAAATTGTTTCCATGTTTATATATTTGTATGTATATATATCTGTTAGAAGAAAAAAAAAAATTCTTCCCATGTTTGAATGTGTGTATAGAAATACATATATCTATTAAACAAATTTACAAATTAATTTAATTGGATTTTATTTTCTTTGCTAGAAATCAAAATACATTTTCATGGGTTTCAATTCTTTGCTGAAAATTCAAACAAGTGTATATGTATATACATAAAAATATATGTACATATACAAACATACTTCTGATAAACAAATTGTTCCCATGTTTATATATTTCTATATATATACATATATCTGTCAATATATTTGTATGGATATATATCTGTTAGAAGAAAAACAAAATTCTTCCCATGTTTTACTGTGTGTATATATATATTTGTTAAACAAATTTAGAAATTAATTTAATTGGATTTTATTTTCTTTGCTACAAATCAAAATATGTTTTCATGTGTTTATATACATGTATCTGTTCTGTGGCTGCTCTTTGTTAGAACTGTGGTTGTTCTTTTTTACATGAAAACATAATTAAGTATCTGTTCATATGTAATAAAGTTCTTCTTTACATAAAGTTCCCATGTGGTTTCAAAAAATGTTTTCATGTGTTTAAACAAACTTCCCTGTGATTTTCTTTAGATAAAGGTCTTCTTTAGATAAATTACACAAACGACGTACAGGTTTCCTCCCCTGTGGTTTTCTCAATAAGAAAACCAGAGGGCATTGTAAAAATTTCAGCATATATCTTTGATGACATCAGCAATTTCTGTTACTTTTGTGAACGGAAGTCAAAAAATAGGGAATCTGTACAATGTCAGGTAAAGTATGGGAGGTTTTTGTAATTATTAAAACCACAGAGGAGGTTCTTGTATTTGTCAAAAATCTGAAGGGAGGTGAGTGTAATATACCCTCATAAAAAAATATATATCAACAGATTCAATATACTTCAAAAGTTTCAGCCAAGCATTGTGAGGAGAAATCAACCAATATACTTCAAAAGTTTATAATCCATCCAACAAAACATATCTAAATGTCCAAAAATATTCAAAAATAATCCAACCCAATCATTCAAACAAAATACTAGTGTTTGATTACAGATTACTATTCAATGAGTCTATCTCCATCATATATCTCCAAAAGGAGGGGGAAAAAAAGAAGAAGAAATCATAAACATGTAAAAATAAAATATAGAGTTAGGATTTTTTTTTTTTTCATGCTAAATAAACTCAAGAAATATTTTATTTTTTTTTTCCATTTTCCTAACTTCCCATCACTTTCATCCTAACCAAACTTAGCCTAAGTAAGTAAAATGAAATTCTAATGTTTATATTCGACCTCTAATGTTTATATCAATTTTTTTGTGAATCACTTCTAAAAAGTCATTAATTTATATCAAATTTATAAAAGGGAATGTCATGAAATTTAAGGAGGAAAAACTCGAAAATGAAATTCAATCGTAAATGGGGCATGAAATTCAAGTAAACTATAATTTTACTTAGTCAAACCAATTTTACTTATCGTAGGGGCATGTGACATCAATTTTACAAACCGATTAGATTTGAATTCTTTTTTTTTTTTTTTGGGTCAACATTCTAAGTAGTTAGATTTTTAATTTGTCAATAAAATTTTAGTGTACTACTTAAAGGGTCACCCATAGAAAATATTAACAATCACAATCACTCTTTAAAAAAAATTTAGTAAGAAAACGAAATATCTGACTTTTCTATTTTGCCATATCCCTATCTCCAAAATATATATATATATATATATTTGTTCCTGGCTAAAATAATGAGAAAATTTCCATCACAAATGTTGTTCCTTACTTTTCAATTTCTTATTCTTACTTAACAAATTGAAATTTCGAACAAAATTATATTGGTTACTTTATTAATTTTAATTTATTACTACTCCGCATCACCTAATTAATAATAATTTTTACAGCCAAATTAACGTTTCTCTTTCTTATGTAATTAATTAACAGCATTACAATTATTGTAAATATTTAGCTGCATAGGACAAAGGTAATTTATTGGAATGACAATAAAAGAGAATGGCATGATTATTCCTTAAATGTTTATTTTGATTCAAAAGAAACGAAAATATGTTTTGATTATTCGTTCAATTTGTTTTCATTCAAAATTTGTTTTCATACAAGAAAATTATTATTATTACAGATAATTAAACACATTCAACATTCAACAAATATGTTTTGATTCAAATTCAAAAAATTCAACAAATTCAACATTCACAAACTACCTATACTTAAAATATGTTTTCATTCACAAATTCAACATTCAACAAATTCAACATTCAACAAATATAATTAAAATTCAACATTCACATTCAACATTCACATTCACATTCAACAAATTACCTATACTTAAAATTTCACAAATATAAACCATAACCCTAATTTATTCACAAACATAAACCCTAACCCTAACCCCACATTCATGAACCCTAACCCTAATTTATTCAAAAATATAAATCCTAACCCTAACCCCCACATACATGAACCCTATCCCTAATTTATTCACATTTTCACAAACACAAATATATTAACAAATATAAACTCTAATGCTAATTTATTCGCAGTAAAGTAGATGATAGAAGGCATACCAACGAGAGAGACAGTACAGAGGGAGCTCGAGAGAGAGACAGAGCAGTGAGCTCGAGAGAGAGACAGAGCAGGTCGAGAGAGCTCGAGAGAGAGAGCACAGAGAGAGAGCTCGAGAGAGAGAACACACAGAGGAGTAAGAGCGAGAGAGATAGAGAAATCGTGAATACAAAACACGGGGCTGGGGGGATTATATACATGTTTTAAAATCGTGGTTTCTAACCACGATTTCACTTAAGGAGAACAAATTTCACTTAAACTCGCGGTTACAAACAGCGAGTTCAGAAGAAAATTTTTTTTTGATGAAATCGCGGTTACAAACAGCGACTTCAAAACAAAATGAAATCGTGGTTCTGAAACGCGAGTTCAGAACAAATTTTTTTTGCGATGAAATTAATTAAACTCGTGCTTGGAATGAAAGGAAAAAAAATTTAATTAAACTCGCGGTTTGTAACCGCGAGTTCTTAAGTAAACTCGCACTTTGTAACAGCGAGTTCAAGATTTTACAACTCCGGGGGAAAAGTGTTGAACTCGTGATTGTGAACCGCGAGTTAGCCTATTTTGGGAATTCTTTGAAAAATAGGCTTAGTTTGGGAATTCCCTTACTATTTAGGCTTATTTAGGGAAATGGCCCGGAGTAATGCAGGATCATGAACAAAAATATCATCAAAATCATCCGTACACATATAATAAAATATCATATATAATTACACATACAATAAAATATTATATACTAATTAAATACTAATTACACATATAATAAAATATCAAATACTAATTAAACAATGAAAAGTCTTTCCAATGTATTTTATGATTTTTTTTTATGACTTCAAAGAAAAATGTTACACTTTCAAATTTTTTACAAAATAAATTACATGCATCAATTAATATATTAATTAGTGTATTAATATTAATTATAAAATTATTATTTATTTCATTCATTAATCACATTATAAATTTCAAACAAATTTTACATTACGTCATATTATTAATTAATATACTAATTATTATATCAATTGATATGATACACTAATTATTATATCAAACTTATAGCATTATTCTTTATTTAGACATTACACTTATAGCATTATTCTTTATTTAGACATTACATTATAGGAAGCTGATGACGGGCCTAAACTTTAAGTCCACGTAAGTCATGGTGACATGGTGATGTGTCATTATGTCGGGTCACCATGTGACAGTTGTTTTAAAAGAAAAGAGTTTTTTTTTTTTTTTTTTTTTTTAATTTTAGTCACAAAAGATAAAATAAATTATTTTAGTCGCAATAAATAAAATATCACATCTAATTCATAATTATTACACTATTCTTTCACAAAAAAAACCAAAAAGTCATTTCCAAACAAAACTTTTTAACCCAGACTAAAATAGTCAAAAAAATCAAAAAGCTAAAAAGCCAACCCACTTCCCAAGCGGAGGCAAAGCATCTCAAGAGCTCTACACAATAATAAAACTGTTTGGTTTGAATTTTTAAAATTTATTTTTTAAAAAATTAAAATTTTTATATTTTATTTTTATTAAAAAAAATAATATTTTAATTAAAATTTAAAATTTTTAGATATATTTAATATAAATATATTTAAAAAGTATAATATTTATGAAAAAAATTAAAAAATTCACTAAATATCAAAATTATAAAAAAAAAAAGAGACTTTATTATATTTTTCATATTTTTATATATTTATTAATTTTTTTCAAATATATTTTTACAAATAATTTGCTTTTTAGATACATCTAAGTAAAGTACATCTAAAAAAGTAAAAAAATTGTTTAAAATTTTAAAAATATTCACTAAAAATAAAAAAAATATAAAGAATAAAAAATTCAATTTCTAAAAAATTGAATTTAAAAAATTGAAACCAAACACACTAAATACTTTTCTAACGTAACAGCTATAAAACATAAAAATAAATAAAAAATTACATAAAAAATTATAAAGTTTGATCTTTTTGAGAAATTAAATTCTAAACTTTTAATTCTTTCAAATAAAATCCTACATTTTAAAATTGGTATCAAGTTGACACATCCATCAAACTCTATTAACTTATTCAACAGGGGAAACAAAAAAAAATCAAATTACACTCGTAACATTTCTTTCACTATTCAAAATGATGTAAACTCGAGTTTGATCACACCAGATTACCTCCCTACTTTATCAACCATATAGCATGTCAGAGTCGTATATATTATAAACCCACCATATACCTTAACACATTCAAACACACCCCTTGCCCTAGCCATTCAACAGCACCTCTCTTTCCTGTTAGAACGTTACTCAACTTCCGCCGTATTTGCCATCTCTCTCTTCTTCTACACATGCCTCACCAATTGACAAACATTTGCCTCCCCAAATGATGTGCAGTGGAGGGTCGTTAGAAAAGAAAAGGATATGGCGTGGTTGGGGAAAAGGAAGGATATGGTGGGGATGGCCAGGAATGGAGGGAAGAAAGAGGTGGCACAGGGGCAGCAATGGTGATGCCGGTAGTGTTCGAAAAGAAAAGGAAAGAACCAAAAAGTGTATTGACAAATTTATCCTTGCCATGATGGATAAAAAGATTGGATTATCTAGGGATTATCACGGGACGGGTTTGTTATTTCCTGCCTTTGCTTGTGCTTTTAAATCCTACCCCAATCTCGTGCCGTCCTGTCTCGCTTCAACCCTGCTACAGGGTCGTCTCTGGCCTAAGGCCAGTAAGGCTTGGGCCTTAGGCCCCAAAATTTTGGCTCAAAAATAGGGTCTCCAAATTTGATAAAATATTATAAGCTCAATGTTTTTATTTATTTATTTATTTATTTTTGGATCAATTTAAAGGGTCCCAAAATATTTTATTGGGTCCATATATGGTTTAGTCCATATTTATTTATTAGTGTAGTTTGGTCCATATTTATTTATAAGTGTAGTTTGGCCCATATTTATTAAAATGAAAAAATATATATATAAAAAAAAAAGTGTTTGGGCCCAAGAAAAATAATACATACAATATATGGGCCCTAATTTTATTTTATTTTTACCTTCTTTATCTATTAGATTTTAATGGAATAAATAATTTTGCCCAAATTTTTTTTACCTAAGCCTTTATCAGTTTTAATTGAATAATTTTTTCCTAATTTTTTTTGTCCTAATTTTGTTTCATTAAATTGTTTTGTTTATAATTTTAATGATTATATGTACAAGTCAATTTTTTTGTGGCTATAAACAAATAAAAAAGTTATAACTTATTGTTTTATCCATGAATTTTTATTTTTTATTTTTAATGTAAGAGGGGCCCCCATTATCAAAATTCGCCTTAGGCCACCTAAATCTCAGGGCCGGCCCTGCCCTGCTACGGGTGGAATTTTTCAACCCCATCCTCATCTCCGCAGATTCCCGCGAACACCTAACCACATTTCAAATAGTCAAAAAAATTGTAAACCATTTAAATTTTTAACACACTAAATAATTTCTCTTATTTCTATATATATAAATAATGAAACTTTCAAAATTATTATTTTATTTGTATTTAAACAGAATCACAGACTTTTAATACTCATTTCTTATATCTAATTATATTATTATATACATATATATTATTTATTATATTGGGTCGGATTTGGGTCGGGGAAGGCGATCCCGCCCCCACCCTGCCCTGTTGCAGGTGATTAAAATATAATTCACCCAGCGCCCTACATAAGTATCGGATCGAGTAAAATCCGCCCCATTCGGGTGGGTATAAGCAATTCCCCGTAGATCGGACACAAATGGCCATCTCTAAGACTATCTTTTTCCTATTAGATAAATTAATAGAGTAAGTTGATGAGTTAAATTGATACCAATTTTAAAATGTAGGGTTTTATTTGAAACAATTAAAAGTTCAAGGTTTGATTTGTTAAGAGAGTTAAACTCTAGAGTTTTTTTATATAATTTTTCCAAAACTAAGGTGATATGTCTACAAATATTTACCAATTCATGGAAAGTTTTCTAAAAAAAAGTACCAATTCATGGAAATATTTATAAGTTTAATTATTAAAATTGAAAATTGTTTTCATCTATTTGTAATTTTTTTCATCTACTTGTAATTCTTAAAAGTACCAATTCATGATACTTTTCTATAATAAAAAAAGAAAAAAAATGATATGTTTACAAAATATTTACCAATTCATGGAAATATTTATAAGTTTAATTATTAAAATTGATAAAAATTTTCGTCTATTTGTAATTTTTTTTTTGAAATTTACTTTAAAGTGCAATTTTTCCGACTATATTCGGCCATTGATTTGGTGTACATTTTTCTTTTATCTTTTCTTTTCTTTTCTTTTGTGTGTGTAAAAATATACTCCAAATATCATTGGGTCCGAGTTGAGTGTTTGTACACATCAAAATTTTATTCTATTGTATATGGCATAATAAATAATAAACACGAATTTGATCACATGATATATTTATTATAAAATATATTTTCCCTTATAATTAACAACTTGAATGGTTCAATTTGGATTAACGGAATCTTTTAAATATTTTGTTTAAGGAAATGAAATTAATTTTATGTTACGATCCTTTTTTTTTTTTTTTTTTTTGATTAGTAAATGAGAAATTTGCTTAAGCTTTTAAGAATTTTATAATAAAAAGTTATAGAATTTTATCTGGACAATAAATAGAAAGAGATGTCCCCTCTGAATGCTTCCTTGATTTTTATAATAAAATGTGTATTACTTAGTAACGTATCTTTCGATATTTAAATAATTAGTTAAAAAATTTAAAAGTATTTAAATATAATATTAGTCTGATCTTTATTTATGTATCAAAAGAACTTAAACAAATGATACCTTAAAAATTCATTTATAAACTAATATTTTGATCAATCTTATGCAATCAATCTTGATTCCATCAGTTTTTCTTATAACCATAGGTTGGCAATTCTAAACTATGCTTTGTTTTATTTTATTCTAATATTTTGGTTGGAGATAATTGTTAAGAACAACTTTTTATTTTTTATTTTTTATACATAATACATATATAAACATTATAGAGTTTGTTTAACACATAAGAGAAGAGGTATTGCGTTCTAACCCAGCTAAGTGAGCAGCCCTTCAAGTACTCACCCACTGGACTAGGAGTCTTCTTGTTCAATTATTAAGACAACTTGAAGCCCAAACAAAATATGGCCCAGACGGTGTCCACTTTGGTCCAGTTTTTCTGAATGAAAATCAATCCCCAAAAAAAAAAAAATCTATTTACAATATTTTTCTTTGTACAGCTTTTTTGACCATCCAAATGATGGCTTATTTGGTAAATATTTTTAGGAGATTTTTATTTTTTATTTTTTTAGGATAAAAATACCATCAAAAAAATTGATTTGTTTGGTAAATGCTAAAAGTGTTGTTTTTTTGTTAGTGGTAAAGTTCAGGTGGGATTTAGAATTTTGTTTTGTCTAAAATGAGCTTTTTTTTATAAAAAAAAAAAAAAAATTTATTTTACTTCATAGATCCTTCTAGACTACCTGAAAAGTTGAAAATTTTAGTAAAAATTGCACTAAATAAAAAATTTGTTAAAAAACAATGCTTTTAACACTTACCAAACAAGATAGGTTTTGTTAAAAAATTTGTATTTTTCATGTCTGTCACCTAAATAAACCGTAACCAAATAAATATATGGTGTCTGGGAAGTTGGGTTTGGAATTTTATTTTGATTTTTTTCACTAAAAGACGAACTTTTTGCAAAACCAAAAAAAACACATCCAAACAAAATATCACATCCAATTCCATAATCATTTCATTTTTTCTTTCACAAACATTACATTCAACCACAAAAAAAGCCAACTATTTTCCAAAACACAAAAAAAAATTTCTTCAATAATATCTCACAACTAAAAAAGCCTACATAAATACTCACTTCCCAAACATCTATATATATATATATTTATAGCTTAAATGGTCAAAAATCGACATTTTAGCAAAAAACCAAACAGGGATTTGAAGAAGTTTGGTTCCTCCAAAATGTCAATTTCCTGACTTATGTCCTTTCCTCTCTTTATAGGAGAATTTGTGTCAATCAATTGTGTTTGGTGTCTTTGTTATGTGATTTGTATGATTATTGAATTCAATGTCCACATTGTATTGCCACTTTCTTACATAATAATTGAATGTTGAGACTGATGTAAATTTCATAATGTTTATTTGGAAAAGACAAATGCATCTTATAATTACAGAAAAAAATAACATAATTTTAGATTTTTTGAATCCTAACTAACCAGACACAAAAAGGTCATAAATACAAAAACTCATAACTAAATATTTCAAAATAATATCATAATTAAAGAAGAAAATTGACTATAACCAAAGAAGTGTATAATAGAATTCTCTTACTTCATAAACTTTCCCTATTAATTGACACCAAAAAAAATAAAAATAAATAACATAATACAATAGTTAGATACGTCTATTTCTTCATATTTCGACTATTATGAAGCTTCTTCTTTGCTACAGCTGTTGTTAGAGACTTGAACGGTGAATATACAAATATCACAACTTTAAAGTTAGTTTTATTATCACCATGAATCTAAAATAATGATTTGTCTCAATTAGAGGACTGGTGTACCTTGCAATTGCCATCACATTTTTAACTATACTTTCGTTTTGTAGTTGATGCCAGCAAAACCTAGTACAATTTATTTTTGGATGTATTGGTACCTTCCATTATTCTTGAAATTGATTGTGGGTGACTCAATTTTTTGAGCCACTTCTTTATAAGAAGATTCCATGAGGTTAATTATCTGGTTATTGATATTGTTTTACCCTGAAAATTGTTGATCACAAGAATTGTTTTCCATAATGCAAAAAGGATTATTGTGTTTGTTCACAATTTCATCTTATAAGGGTTGTGTTTGATTTGCGCAGAGGGAGGGTGGGATGAGACTAAATAATTTCGGGATAAATTTATCTAGCATTTGGTTCAAATTATTTGATGTGGGATAATTTGTTTTGGGAAACGTATGTGGGATTATTTTGTCTTGAAAGTGGGTCAATATATTATGATATAACACTTTCATCACAAAATAACTAGAATGACCTCCCTAAAAGGTTATTTGGAGATAATTTATCCTGCCTAAATCTAATCAAAGAAAAGCTTTATTGTTATTAGTATTGACACATACAATGAGACTTATATTTTTATTCTTGTTTGATCAATTAATCGACTCAATTGCCTAAGAGTTATGGACAATATGCATAGCAAAAAGAATAACAATATTATGATGATCAAATTTCTCTTACCACATTATTTTCAATACTTGCCTTGGTTTAACTATTTATATATGTTTCCAATACAATATGGCAAATCATATGAAAAATAAAAATATAATTATTATAACATTATTTCAAAATGAATGTTAATTTTTTGTACTTTGATGAGACTGATTAGAGTATGATTCTTTTTATTTTCTCTTCTCTTCTTTTTTTCCTTCGGGTCATTCTATGGTCTATGCAAATTAGGACAAAACTTAATGTAAATCATCTAACATTCCAATCAACAAATTCTAATTTGTCCTATAACTTTCAAAAAAAAATAAAATAGTGGACTAGCCTTGCATGACGTGGTTGATGGGTAGAGTCATTCTCATGAAAGGTGACTTGGTTGTCCATGGTAGTTTGTGACAAGCTATGCCCCCTAACTAAATGAAAAATGATAGTTTGAAGGACAAAAAAAAGAATAATATGAACACATCATCACATGCCTCAACTAGTGTTGTGTCCAGTGACCAATTGCTTGGGAGACCAAGTTAGGTCCCATATGGATGGCTCCATCCATCCACTGCCCTTTTCAGATCCCCCTTTGATACCCAATAAAACACACATGAAAAGTCACTTTCTATACACTCATTGGTTTGCACAATTATACAACTCTATTGTATAAAGTATGTTTGATTGGGAGATTTGAGAATAGACATAGAAAGGAAAATGAAAAAAATAAGTAAAATGTGAATATAATATATACATTTCATCTAGTTTCACACACATTTTCCTTTTCTCTTTTCAAATCTCTCCCTAAATCTTCTAACCAAATACAGCGTAAGGTCACATATATATCCTATTTTCAGAGTTAAATCATGAGCGTAATTACTTACTACCACTCTCTATATGAAACAAATTGTAGCAGTACATGTTTGTATTAAGTGCCCAATTGATATTTTGAATTTTGGGCACTTGAGCAAAAACTTAACCAGCGCTAACCAAATCTTTATTATTAGAGAGAATTAAAACTAAATAATTTTTAATTTTTAATTTTTAATTTTTTTACTTTAGTTTCTTACTACTAGACACACACAGTGAAACCCATTATTTTATGTCTAGTATTAAGAAAATCAAGTAAAAATTTGTTTATGTGGAACATTTTTCATTTAAGCTCTTGAGAGTGATAAATTGTTCAAAAATAAGTCTCCATACAAAGAATTAAATTATAAAAAAAAAAAATTAAGAATATTTAAGTTAATTCAATGGGCTCATTATAAGGAAAGTGTAATTTCATATTTTTAATATTAAATACAACCTGTACTTACATTTGTGAACATAGCGTAGTGTAGGACCAACTGTAAATTTGTTTATTTTCAATAGAAATGTCCACGATCACCGTGCCAACTAAGAAACAACAATTAGAATGTCACTAATATTATAAATTCAAAATATTTACTTAATATTATCATTTCACATTCTAGATTTTTTCTATACATGACCCCACAAAATACCATTTCAATTTTCACCACACAATTATCTCCTGAATAAAGATCTAGTTGATTTTGTATGGGTAGTAGAATTTCTGTTAGAATGTTTTTAAACAATGAACTTTTTGAGGAGGTTTTTTTTTTTTAGATCGGGAGTTCTCAGTACATGTAAGGTTGATTAGGCTTACCGTATTTGTTTAAGGGAAAATTCTCCCCGTATGCAACTTATTATAAAAATGTGTAACTTAATTATAAAATTTCGTAATATTAATTACAAGATGAGTAATATCGTTACAAATTGGCGTAACAAAAATATCGTAATCAAGCCATAAATTTTTGCAATATTTTTTGTGGCTAATGTTGTAAAAGTTTGTGGCTTGATTACTGTTAGGTTTTTGTAATTGACAATCCCATTTGACAAAACTCTTTTCAGTTGTAATTTTATTTATTTATTTATTTTTTTGTTTCAATGCGGCTATGAGTGTTTAGATACGAATCTACCTCAAATTGTGCCTTGCAAAGAAGTTTGTGATTTTAATCCTTTCATGTTTGCCACTTTACTGACTATGTACCGGGATCGAGCTACCCGATTATCACGCGAGGGTCTAGGAGGCAGCGCCTAGGTGGGGTCGAGGGGCAGCACCCTTGAAGCAAAAAGTAAAAATACAATCGAAGTTGTTTGACTGCTCGAGCGGTCATTTGTATGCTTGAGCGAAGAAAATGATCATTTAATACTTTTGCAAAGTGTCTGAACTACTGGGAAAAAAGTTTTACCGCTCGAGCGGTGAAAGTTGTGCTCGAGCAGTTAGTCTATATGTTTCGCACCACTTTTAGTCACACCGCTCGAGCGGTCTTCGCGATCCAGTTTACAATAAAGTATGTTGTTTGCTCGTTTTAGGATTTATGCCGTCCAAATTTTTAAAGAGGAAGAAAAACAATGTTTTAAATTGTTGTGTCGATTTGTCTTTGATTGTTTGATTGGGATTATTATTTATTGTCTAAAAATTAAAACATAATGACAAATCAATATCTCAGAGAATTTTAGATTTTTCAATTACGACATTTTTACTGTGCCAATTTATAGCGAGATTATCTATTTTATAATTGATATTATGAAATTTTGTGACACCACACAAGTTTGGGATAGGTTACATATGGTATGGAACATTTATGGGATGAATTTTACAAATTATTTGTCTCCTCCTACAATACAAGGATCCACACAATTAATATTAAAATTTATCGGGTATCAAATATCATTTTCATGTTTGTTTTTCAGAAAAAATAGATCTTTCATATGGGGATACACCTGTAATTTTCATATCATTGAGGTATAATTGTATTTAAAAATATATATATTACTATTCAAATTAAAAAATTAGACTATTTTTTAAAATTCAATGATATGACATTCTATTAAAATATCTAAATCAACTTTCTCTCTTATTTATTTTCTAATTATCAATCAATTATTTTCTTTATACATCATTAGGTCTAGAAAGTGAACTTATATATCATTTTTCTAAATTAAAAAAAAAAAAGTGATTTAAAACCATGATTATGACATTATCTTATTAGCTGTCATAAAAATGGGCTTGGTTAGTCCATTTTTTGTACTTTGATACACTATATTAGACGACTTATTATCGGATGTGCAATATATTAAGTATTGTGCTTTCCTAACCAAAAAAAAAAAAAAAAAAAAAACAGTTATCGATATTCATCATCTTGATTTTTTTGCATAAAAATATTTTATTCAACGAATTCTAAAAAGATGAACAGTTCGGATTATTAAAGTCGGTCCTATAATAGGTCCACCAAGCCCAAACTGTTCTTTCAAGTTGAATGGCCAACATGAGAAAATCCAAACTCCAAACGATTTATAATTATAATATCAACCGCGATTCGTAGCTCGAATTTACCCAGCCCCGAATGGCTCGAGGTGCCAAAACGACGTCGTTTTGGCACCTTTTTTTTTTTTTCTTTTCTTTTTTTCCTCCTTCCTTCCCCTCTCTTCCTTCCTCTTCTTCCTCTGTTCTGAAGATGATGCCCACTGATCTCTTCATCTATCTAAAAAACAGTAACGAATCTGTTTACTGTTTTTTTACGAATTATCAAAGAAAAGATTCGGAAGAACAGATTCGTCAAAAAAAAAAAAAAAAAAACAAAGAAAAGAACAGAGTAGGGAGAGGAGAAGAATAGAGCATCATCATTAACAAAAACTCTTCATCAACACAGCATCTCATCAGCAACAACAACAACACAACATCTCATCAGCAACAACAACAACACAGCATCTCATTAACAACAACATCCATCATCAACAACAAAATCAAAATCAAAATCAAAATCAAAACAAAATCAAAATCAAAACCAAACCCCAAATCAACCCACTGAATCAAAAAAATCATCCGCCCATGGCGGTGGGTTGGGTTTGAGTGGTTCGCGATCTCCGTCCATGGCGGGTTGTGGTGATCTCCGTCCATGGCCCCCTCTCTTTGTTTTCTTCTCCCCTCTTCCTCCTCTTTTTCTCTTGCTTCTCTCTTTCTCTGAAATCAGTTTCAGCTTGAGATGGAAGGAAGAAAAGAAAAAAAAAAGAAAAAAGAAGGAGAGAAATTCGGGCCATTTTCGAGCCACGATATTCGAGCTACCGCTTTTTTCTCTTATAATATTAGAGAACTATGGATGGGCATAGGAAAACAAAACAATTTCTTCACAACACACTAAATAAATAAATAAAACATAATATTACTAAAAATGTAAATTTAAGTTGTCTAAATCTGAATATTGGGAACCAGAAGTAACAAACTGAAAATTTTAGAACCAAAACAAAACAAAACGTTCAAAAAATAGTAGAATTGTGAAATTAAGTGTCAAAAGGATGGAATTCACCCAAAATCCATTGTAGACATGGCAAAGTGGTGAGAATTGGGCCATTTTGGATCGGATAAAACATAATCCTGCAAATTAGTATGTGAAAAATTCCCGAAAGTTTGAAATCAACCCAAGCCTTCAATCTCAAGTTTAACTTGGATAGATATTCATCTACACTACACAAGTGGGATGGAAACTCAGTGGAGCCCAGAAGGTAGTGCCATGTGCAGCCCTTGTTCATCATCACATGTATGCCAAGAACATGCCCAACCAACACATTGTTAAAAACCACCCAGTTGGGATATGTATATAAGCTGAAATCAAAGTAATCTCTATATGGAAGAGTGGAAAGCAATAGTTGATGAGGATTGAGGACCACCACCACCACCACCACCCATGTTTGAGCCACGTTTTTTTGTTCTTCTTCTTATGTGTTATCTGGACAGACAGGCTGTCTAGAAATGCCATGCCCTTTGTCTAATAGTAGCTTCCTGTTTATGAAACACACAAGGCAATGTTCTTGCACATTCCATATGTATATGCTTGTCAGTGCTAGCAAGTTTGTTGGCATTTTCATCTGGCTTTAATTGATCTAGGGTATAGTTTTGGTCACATCACCTCTCACATTTTTTACCCACAAAAAGATAAAATACACTAAAAAAGTTAAAAAAATAACTTTTTACCAACTTTTCAAAGCACTTCATGTAGAGTTTCTTCATTATCAAAGTTTAGTCTTCCAGGTGTGTGTAGTGTGCCCTTTATTAAATAATTTTGAATAGTTTGTCTGCTTGGTATGTTGTCATTTTCTGTTTTCATTTCTGGATGAGACTTGTTTGGCGAATTGTTTTTGGAAACTGCTTTGGGGAAGAGTTTAAAAAAAATGAAAATAACTCATCTTTTTAGAAACTCAAATAAGTTATTTTTTATTTTTGAAAAATTGTTTTCTTATAAAAATGAAAACGGTGGTTATTTTTTGATCTTCTTACGATCATACTTTTCACCCTTAAATTTTTATCCGACTTTTATTTTAATCCCTTGTCTTTTAATTGTAAAAATTAAGTTATTAGATTTTAACTTGTGTTTTAATGTGATTCTCACATCACTTGTGGTTAAAATTTTGGATAGAAAGTGCTCACATGAGAACCATGTGAGCACATTTTAAGGGTATTGAAGAAAAGGGTAATTTTATTTACACACCACCAATGCTCTTAGTACATACCATTTCTCTAAAGTTTTTTATTACATTTTTATCCTTTCAATCAATTACATTTTTAACCTTCACACTGATTTATCAATCCACACCACACCGCCAACCCTAACCCTAACCCTAATTGCCGCCGCCGCTCGTAGCCCATCATCGTCGCCTCCTCCTTCACCACTGCCAGCCTCTGCCTCCATTGCCACCAACAGCCACTATCACAACCAACTCACTTCCCACCATCTATCCCTTACTCTTTCTCCCTCACCACTGCTCCCGTGCCATCGCGATCCATCAACAGCCACCAACCCAGTTGCCCAACCGTGCCTTTGCAATCCATCGTGATCCAGAAATCGATTACAATCCAACACGAGTTGCAAATGAAGAAAAAGAGAAACAGAGAGCCACAAAGAAGAAGAGAGAGAGAGAGAGAAGAGATAAAGAAACGGAAAGAAGAAGAAGATGAAAGAATAGAAAGGTTAGGGTTTGTGGCGGTGGTAGATCTAGATCTAGGGTTATGATTTTGGGAGAAGAATAAGAAGAAGAGGAAGAGTAGGAAGAGGAGGAGGAGAGAAAGGAGTGATGATGCAGCAACGATGGGTAGTAGGTGGATGGCCAGAGATGATGCCAACGGCGATAGATTGAAATCTGGATAGGGAGAGTGTTGCGATGAGAAGGTAAGGAAGAGAGAGATGTAGCGTCGGCAATGGGCAAAGGTTAGGGTTTGGGATAGAGAGTTGAAGAGTAGTTGAAGATGAGGGTAATTTAGGATTTTTAGAAAATTGATGGTGTGAAGTGAGAAGAAATCAAACAATTGAAAATCTATGTGGTGTGTATTGAGAAAATGGTGTGCACTGAGAGTATTGGTAGTGTATAAATAGAATCACTCTAAAGAAAAATATTTGTATGACAAACATTGTTTGCCCTTCAACTTTCGCTTACTTTTTTTTTTTATTATTTTTTTACAGGATGCTCAAATTTCACTTTTTTCTCTCTTATGTTTCAAATTTCAAACAGTGGGATGATGGAGAATCAAATTGAAACACGAATTAAAATCTAATGATTTAATTGTTGTAATTAGAAGATGATGAACTAAAATGAAATTTGGAAAAAGTTGAATGGAATGTAATTACCCTTATTTTGTTTCCAAATAATGAAAAATACAAATTGGCCAAGTTTCTGTGAAATCATTGTGTGATGACTATACAAACATAATTTTGTACATAATTTCTAACAAATGGCTATTGTTTGCACTTTTTTATTGAGTAAATTAAAGGGTAAACTATCAATAGGTCCTAATAGTTGGACTTAATTCTCATAAAGTCCTATTGAAAATAAATCTTGGTAAAATTGTCACTAAAAATAATTTTTTCGTGACAATTTTTTATATATGTCGTTAAAAATTGACAATTAGTGACTTTTTTTTGGTCATGATTTTTATAAATTGTCGCTAAAATTTACAATTAGTGACGTTTTTTTATGACAAACTTTTTCCATAGGACCTATTAGACAATAAGTCTACTTATTAGGACTTACACGTAAGTATCCCTAAATTAAACTTATTTCTCTTGAGGTTTGCATAACATGTAGCAAATCCCACAAATTTTATATAATTATATTAGATTTTATTAAAGTTTTAATTTACATAATACTTAGCCTCCACCAGTAATTTATTAGTCATATAAATAAAAATAAAAATAGTTGATATTATCTTCTCTTTTATACTTAAATAGATATTTTCCTTTATTATTCTTATGTGTCTACATCATGTACATTAATTTCAATCCAATTTGTTTATACTAAAAGAGAAGTCAATGTAATTATACTAAAATTGCTGGACTTATTATATTTTTTCAAATTTCAAAAATAAAAATCAGTATAATTTATTTATTTTTAAATAAAAAAATCACTATCATATCATTTTGGAGGGGAGATTTTGTAACAACCCAAAAATTTAACTTGTCCCTTAAATTTTATATTAGTATTATTTAATTATAGACGAGAAAAACTTTAAATGTTTAATTAAATATTTTGTAAGAGTAAAATAAAATAAAGTATAATTTATTGTAAAAAAAAAAAAAAAAAAAAAATTTACTTAAACTTATCCATTTGAGGCTAAGCTTGAGTTTAGGGCATAATAATGGCAAGCCGACGTGGCGTGACTACGTGTCACTCAAAACTTGCTGAGCAAGTAGTGTACCCTGCTGGTATATAAGGAGGGGTGATGCTATGGATAGAACATGAGAAACAAACTGAGAAGGGGGAAGAAAATACTGGAAGTATAGAAAGCCTTTGATAGTGGAAAGAAAGAGTGATGTATTAAAGTTAAGGTGAGTTATATTATACATTGAGTCACCATAATATATTTTATATATGTTTTGACTTACCATAATTTATTTTACGTAAATTATGTTTTATATATTATATTAGCATTTTTAATTATGTTATTTATTTTATGAACCTTATTTTATATATTAAGGAAAACCCATGGATATAACTGTTTATTAAAATGTGTTTTGAGTAATTATTTTATAAGTACCACCACGGAGGTCTTATGCATTGGGGGACTTAAATAACCATTGGCCTTCTGATTAATCACTTTGTGACCCTCTGTCTGTCATGGATCCACTGACACTTTGATTTCTAGTGTGGAGCAAAATGCTGTACGGAGCTAAGTGCTACACTATGGTGGGAGCCACCTCTAGAGTTCGTACGAGCCACCTCTTGAGTCCATACATCTGTTCTGTTCCGTTCTATACCGTTCTGTACCGTGGTTATGATTATTTTATTTATATGATTTTTGTATTATATGTCAAATGATCTTCGTATTATATACTCTGTATTTTAATATCAAGTTTTGTTTAGCCAATAATTATCCATGGCGAATTTTATGCCCTTATGCTCTTAATATAATATTTCTCACTCTGCCATGGGCTTATAGCTGTTTACCAATTTTCAGGAAACAACGCAATTCAGAAATAGCTTTTGGAAACTCTTAGACGCGGGGCTGCAGAATAGACACACACAACACTTCTATGATATTTTTATAAGTAAATATCGGCCTTTTTGGTCAATAAATTTTGTAATAAAAATAGAAACTCCAATGATTATTTTGGTATCCTCACTTAAATATTATTTCCGCTCGCATTTATTAATTTGTTCAAGAATTGGCTAGAGATAACTTCAGTTACTGGCCATCACGATACTTAACCCTTGGGTACGGGGAGCGGGTCGTGATAAATGGTATGAGAGCAATGGTTTATAAAAACAAATAAATAAATCATCATTGGAGCATAGAACACACGCACATTTAAGAAGTAGGATAGCGGGTAATTGGTACCTAATATTATATTTTGTTAGTCGATTTAATTATATTATAATTTTATTTATATATTTATATATATATATATATTTTGTGCATAATTTGTGAAGGATATTATATATAATTTATGTTTGTTATAGCAAAAGAAGGAAAAGAAACAGAGGGTGTCGGGTTCAAGCACCCACCAAAATTATAGTATAATTAAATACATAAAATTTCCAGTTCAGTATTCAAAAAAAAAAAAAAAAATTCATTTCGACTTTTTAAAAGTAGGTTCAAATTATAAAGATACTAATTTTGAAACTATTTTTCGCCAGTGGAAAGTTCATGTATAAAAGTGTGGGAGCTGAATATCGGTAGATGCAGAATAGCCGAATAATCACTTAGAAAATCAGGATATATATTATATTTGGCTCCGTCCTGTATGATCCCAAAGCCGAATAGACTAATCGGCCATAGAACCAGTTGAACAAAAAGCCGAGTGTGAATTGGCATACGACAAAAGGGGTCGAACGAACAATCACGCGATGGATTAAGAGTGGGTCCGTCCTTGGGGCCCAAAAGCGAATATAAATAGAGGAACATCAACCAAATAAATGTATGTGAGAACAAGAGACCTGTACTAACTTGTCCGTTGGAGTGCTAATTCTGGCACCCCTGACCGGAGTGTTAATCCCTTTTTTAGGTGGCGATCAGAGGATCAGGGACGACTTTTAGGATTCTAGAGTATTTCCAAACCTACTTTTCCACAATTGGCGCTGTTTGTGGGAATACTCAAGCTTATTCATGGCGATCGTCATAGAAGATCCTCCGATAGTCGCTAACGAAACTACACCAAGAGACGACCTCGTTCCAAGAAACATGCTGGGATCGAAGAATATCGCCGCGTGACGTGCCTTGAACTTTGATTCAGTAGCTCGGACCTCACCCTCAACTTCAATGCATGAGACAATGCAGACGATTATAGATCATGTAACGCCCAAAAAAAATAAACCCATAATACATAATATTAACATGCGGAATTATAAGGAAATAAAGTATCTTATTTCATTCATCAGAGTACCATGAACTAAAAACATCATAATAAATGCCCTATGGGCTTACATCTTGCCAAGCCAACACTTGGACACAAATCCATGAGTTCTAACTCAAAAACAAGTAAAGCCCTAGGCTTGAAAGTTTACAAGTTATTCAAATAAGACAAATAAAATAAAGCAAGTCTTCGAGTCCAAATCCTCACAAGCTAAGTCCTTGGAGGTAGTGAACCACCTGAACCTGAAAATGAAGTTCCCATATAGGGTGAGCCACAGCCCAGTAGAAAAATACTAAACCAAGCATAAGAATTAACTAAAGCATTAGCATCCGATATGTGGTTAACACAAGATAATCAATTCCCAGTTTCATGACACTAATGTCTACGTTGTCTATGACGCATTGTCTATGACACGACACACTTTCCATTTATACAGATATGGCTCAGAACCTGGCCAAACAACTCAACAAAGATAACAAACCAAGTTAAACCTTTCTTATAACAAGATAAACACACATGCTGGTGTTATGACAGTCTCAATCAAATCCACTTCCATACTTCCCAACTGATACACATGGTGGTGATGTATCATATCAACAACAAATAGCAATATTGCTATTATCAATAAGCACACGTATGAGTGATGCTACTGGAGTCCATCCCCTATCTCCTCCCAACAAATCCGGTTTAGAGGTACATCCCCTATCTTCCCCTAAACCGTGGAGTTCATCCCCTATCTTCTCCGAACAACATGCATATGCAATGAAACACACAATTGCCATATACAACACATAATCAATACAAGTAATGTTCTGTATTAATTCAACAGTCACATAAGTGACTTAATTCCAGTTATACCTAAGCCACATGCAAGGTCTACAACAATCACGACTATCCTCCACCGATAGCCCAAAGCAGTTATTTCTAAACAAGAAATAAATAAACAATGAATGTAAAAACAACATTCTCATAGGTAAGCATTCAAACTACCCAACTATATCATTAATCTCATAATTTTCCCAACTCCATGAATTAAACTCAATTCCACATTTTTCCCTTAAATCAATTATACAAATTAATCTAAGCCAAAACCCTAAGGTTCCTCCCAAAATTTACCAAACTACCCCCACATACCAAAATACCAACACTTAGGATTAAAACGTATAAATGGAGTAGGAAATCCCTACCTCGAAGCAAGAACCCAAAAAGAAGAAGACGAAGATGATAGCCCAGACTCCAAAGTGCTCCAAATCAACAACCGTTCAGATTGGGAGGAAGCCCTCGACTCACTCTACCTTTTTAATAAAGGAACTAGGTTTGATACTCACTCTAAATAGATGAAACCTAGGAGAGAAGATGAGTTGGGAGAGAGAGAACTCGTAACCTAGGGTTTCATAAACTGAAAGAGGCTGAAAAACTGTTTTAAAACACGCTGCTGCGCATTTAAACTCGACAGGCCCGCTCGAGCGCACAAAACACCGCTTGAGCGTAAAGAACAAAAACAAGGTCCGCTCGAGCGCAATTATAACCGCTCGAGCGTAGATTCTCCCATTCCAGAACCCACGCGAAGAACACACAACCCGCTCGAGCGTCAACAATACCGCTCGAGCTCAACCAGCTCGAGCGTAGATATCACACCTGCAGAAGTTTTGCAGGGTTCACAAATACTGGAAGTGTGCAATCTCCGCTCGAGCGCAAGAAGGTCCGCTCGAGCGGAAAGGCCGAAACTTCAAAAATCTGGGGTTTGATCCCAGACTCAAACCACCCACTCGAAACAAGTCTAACACACCCTAAGACTCAAACAATGACGTTAAAGGATGACAACAACAATAATATGACAACAGAATCCACGGAACATAAGTCCAGATACAATAATCCAATGGGAAAAGACCGGGGTCGCTATAACCTCCCCCCCTTAAAAGAATTTCGTCCCCGAAATTAAGCATAAGTTTTCAAAAGCAAGATTTCTCAATTCCCAAAGATAGTATAAAACAATAAACAATAACTTGACCCCATCCCGGTCACTTCATCTCTTATCAAGAGGCATCTCACAATATGTATGAATCAACATATATTCAACTTGCATCAATATTATGCATTATTCCTTTCAATGTTAACAATTTCCATATCATATTCAATCTCATGATATAAACAACACATTCCATGTATAAATGTTATATTCCACTTCCAAGAAAGGCAAGTTCAAAATGCTAACATTAAATCCAAAACATTCTCAATGTTTTTCAACTTAAGACATATATAAAATTCTCAAGTTCAACAATATTATAAAATCTAAATACAAGATTACAAATCCACAAACAAGTCCGGATATTTCCCGCGAACTTCCAACTCACGTTCCCAAGTGGCCTCCTCCACTCCGTGATGCTTCCACAAAACCTTTACTAAAGGGATGGTCTTGCCACGCAGGACTTGATCCCGCCTATCCAAGACTCGAATCGGTCTCTCCTCATACGAAATATCCTCGTCAACAACTAAGTCGGTCCAATCCAACACATGTGATGGATCCGGCTCATACTTCCGAAGCATACTAACATGAAACACGTCATGAACTCCGGACAACTGCGGTGGCAAAGCTAAACGATAGGCAGCCTCACCAATTCTCTCAAGGATCTCAAAAGGACCAATAAATCGAGGGGACAACTTCCCGCTCTTCCCAAACCTCATCAAACCTCGCCTAGGTGATATTTTCAGAAAGACATGATCACCTACCTCAAACACCAAAGGTCTCCTCCTACGGTCGGCATAAGATTTCTGACGACTCTGGGCTGTAAGAAGCCTCTTACGGATAAGCTCAACCTTCTCCGTCGTTTCCCTCACTAACTCCGGACCCAACAAAGGTGCATCACCCACCTCGGCCCAACAAACTGGAGACCTACACGGTCGGCCATACAAGGCCTCAAACGGTGCCATACCGATACTAGCCTGAAAACTGTTGTTGTAGGCAAACTCCACTAAAGGCAAGTGTCTCTCCCACGACCCACTAAAGTCGAGAACACAACCCCGAAGCATATCCTCAAGGATCTGAATAGTACGCTCGGACTGCCCGTCAGTCTGAGGATGATAAGCCGTGCTAAATGTCAACTTGGTGCCTAAAGCACTCTGCAAACTCTGCCATAACCTGGCAGTGAAACGAGGATCTCTATCTGAGACGATCGTCACTGGGACCCCGTGCAACCTCACTATGTCCCGAATGTACAAATCGGCAAGATGATCTACTGAATCTCTAACGCGCATAGGAATGAAGTGCGCCGACTTAGTCAACCGGTCTACAACCACCCAAATAGCATCACTACCCCGCTGAGTTCTCGGAAGACCCACAACGAAGTCCATAGTGACATGCTCCCACTTCCACTCGGCAATAGGCAAGGGTTGCAACAAACCCGCAGGCCTCTGATGCTCGGCCTTCACTTGCTGACAAGTAAGGCACTTAGACACGAAAGCTGCCACATCTCTCTTCATACCTCGCCACCAAAATTGGCGACCCAAATCCCGATACATTTTAGTGCCACCCGGATGCACCGCAAGGCGCGAATGATGAAACTCTCGAAGTACCTCCTCTCGGCAAGACTCCGGCACAAACAAACGGTCTCGGTATCTCACACTCAGATCGGGATACACCGTCAAACCCTTCTCAACCTTCCCACTGGAAATCTTTTCTCGGAGTGATTCTACCTCAAGATCACCCCTCTGAGCCTCTAACACTCGAGTCACAAGTGTAGGCTGCGCAACAACAGAAAACAAGGCCGCAGCCTCAACGGATTCACCCAAAAGCAAATCATACTCCCCAAGTGCACCCAACATCCCCCACTCTCGGATGGCTATACTAGCTATGTCACCAACAGATTTCCTGCTAAGGGCATCGGCCACAACATTGGCCTTCCCCGGATGATAGTGCAACTCGAAGTCATAATCCTCAATAAATTCCATCCACCTCCTCTGCCTCAAATTCAAGTCTTTCTGTGTAAACAGATATTTCAGACTCTTATGATCGGAGAATACCTCAAATTTCTCACCATACAGATAATGCCTCCAAATCTTCAAGGCAAAAATCACAGCTGCTAATTCTAAATCATGCGTAGGGTAATTCTTCTCATGAATTTTCAACTGACGTGAGCCATAGGCAACCACTTTCCCCTCTTGCATCAACACACAACCCAGACCCTCTCGTGAGGCGTCACAATAGACTGCATAACCCAACCCTCTCTCCGGAATAATCAAGACCGGAGCGGTGGTCAATCTAACCTTCAGCTCCTGAAACGACTTTTCACAAGTCTCACTCCAAACAAAATTGACTCCCTTCCGAGTCAGTCTAGTCAAAGGTGAAGCTAACCTGGAGAAATCTTTCACAAACCGACGGTAATACCCAGCTAATCCCAGAAAACTGCGAATCTCAAACACACTCTTAGGTTGTGCCCAATCTTACACTGCCTGTGTCTTGGACGTATCAACAGACACTCCTTCCCCAGAAACTACATGGCCTAAGAACTTCACCTCTTTTAGCCAGAACTCACACTTCCCAAACTTAGCATAAAGCTTATGGGCTCTAAGTAACTCAAGCACCACTCTCAAGTGTTCCTCGTGCTCCTCCTCTGAAGATGAGTAGATAAGAATGTCGTCCACAAAGACGACCACAAAACGATCTAAGAATTCCCGGAAGATCCGGTTCATCAAATCCATAAACACTGCCGGTGCATTGGTGAGCCCAAACGGCATCACCAGGAACTCATAGTGGCCATACCGCGTACGGAATGCCGTCTTCGGAATATCCTCCTCCCTGACTCTCAACTGGTGGTAACCCGATCTCAAGTCTATTTTAGAGAAACAACGGGAACCCTTCAACTGGTCAAACAGATCATCTATACGAGGCATAGGGTACTTATTCTTAACCGTAGCCCGATTCAATTTCCGATAATCGATACACAGTCTCAACGCACCACCTTTCTTCTTAGCAAAGAGGGCCGGTGCTCCCCACGGCGAAACACTAGGACGAATATAGCCCTTATCTAGCAACTCCTGGAGCTGAACTTTCAACTCAACTAACTCGGCTGGGGCAAAACGGTAAGGTGCCATAGAAATCGGCGCTGTGCCGGGTACTAGATCAATAGAGAACTCAACCTCTCGATGAGGTGGCAAACTAACAAGATCCTCGGGAAACACGTCCGAGTACTCACATACTACTCTCGGCAACACAGTCTGAGTCTCATCGCACTCACTACTCTCAAGGCTGGCAAGTAGACCACTCAACTCGCTCCGCCCTCGCGGATCATACCCCGGTGGTACCATACTACCAACCCGGTCCCCCAGAAAATGAAAACGTTCTCCGCTAACGGTACAACAAGTGACCCTCTGACGGTAGCAATCAATAAATGCCCGGTATGACGATAACCAGTCCATACCCAAAATAACATCGAAGCCCTTCATGGGCATAACCACAAAAGAAAAAGGAATTCTATGATCATCGACCTCTATATCACAACCCCTAACACCTTGTTTCAAGATCAATTCACCCCCAAGAGGTGACACTACACAAATAGGAGATGCTAACTGTGCCAACTCCAACTCCAAAATAGATGCAAATGTAGCAGACACAAAGGAATGAGATGCACCCGTATCAATCAAAACACTAGCAACTGAATTGCAAAACAAGAAGGTACCTCTCACAACCGACGGGGCCGATACAAGATCCTGCGCGGTAACAGCATACACGCGCCCAGACGACCTCTGATCAACCTGCTCACCCCTCGGAGCATAAGATTGCTGCACAGACTGGGACGATGAAGCCCCCTGATTGGCCCTCGAGGCCTGAACGGACTGAGTTGGCTGACTACTCTGAGTCTGCCTCAAACCCGATGCACCAGGTGTGCCACTCAACTGCGGGCAAAACCTCTTCAGGTGCCCCGGCTGACCGCACTGAAAACAAGAGAGTGGGCCTCTGCCCTGACTCTGGCTCTGAGATCGAGCCGAAGAAGATGCTGCTCTCTGAACTCCTCCCCTCTGAGGACAAACTGGAGACTTGTGACCCAGCTGGCCACACTTGAAACAGGTAATGTCTCCCTGACTGCCCTTCCCAGAACTAGCACTTGGCACTGGAAAAGTGGATCTAGAAAAACTACTCTGAGGCTGCTGAGGAGTGAAACCTCTCTGCCTCCTGCCATCACTCTGGCCATCCTGACTCCTCTTGGAGCCTTTCTGCTTTTCCCCCTCTTCCTGCATCATAATCTCAGTATGGGTTGCTGCATCAACCAGACGCCCAAAATCCCGAATCATAGACCCAACAACTCTCAGCATGAGGCCACGCCTCAACTTCTTCTCAAACTCAATGCAACGGCGTTCCTCAGTCGCCACCAACTCAGGTGCAAACCTGGACAAACTAGTGAATGCAGCCTCAAACTCGGCCACTGATAAACTGTTCTGCTCAAGATGGCGGAACTGATCTCTCAACTTCTCCTGAACAGCTGGAGACAAGTACTTCTCCTGAAAAGCATCAACAAAAGCCTTCCAGGTACCCCCAATACGACCCTTGGTGAACTTCCACCACTGACCCGCATCCCCCTTCAGCTGGAAAGATGCCAAGGTCACCTTCAGTGCCTCGTCTTCGATGCCTAGCATCTCAAACGTTTTCGTTGTCTGTTCGAGCCATTCGTCTGCCTTAAGCGGCTCGCTAGGATCACCTAAAAATTCGTCCGGGTGAGACCGGAAGAATTCCCTCTTCAGAAAAGAAGGTCCTGTATCTGCAGCAACAACAGCCTGGGCTGGATTCGCAGCCCTGAGAATGTCTACTGACGCCTGAAATGCCCCCGCTATCCCTTGGGCCAAAGCGCCCATAAACTGCTGTCCTACTGGCTCGGCCACATTGGCCTGGCCAACACCCTCCTGAACTGCCGGAATTTCCTCCGGTATAGGCACTTCCTGCCTGGCCTGCCTACCACGCCTACCACGACCTCATCCTCGTCCTGACATCCTAATAAAGGAAATAAAGACGTTAGCACTCTAAATAATGTGCCAAAATTATAACACTCACGTCCTAATACATTGGACAACAATAAATCACACCACGTAAGCACATAATCACATAAGCACCTACGAATTTCATTCCTGGATAATGATAGTCCCGAGGCGCCACTAAAGTTCCGGTTGGAAACAACATTGATCAAGTGCCTTTCCAACAAGACTTTCAGAGACTCAAGGGTCCAGTCAACATCCTAGAAACTACATTCCATACCCACATAGTCACATAAACATGTTATCACATAAGCATATAACATTACACTAAGTCTCTATCAAACGAGACGAACCCATTGTGATTCTAATCACTTCCCACGTACCCAAAGTATTCGAACCTGGTACGCTCTGATACCAAGTTGTAACGCCCAAAAAAAATAAACCCATAATACATAATATTAACATGCGGAATTATAAGGAAATAAAGTATCTTATTTCATTCATCAGAGTACCATGAACTAAAAACATCATAATAAATGCCCTATGGGCTTACATCTTGCCAAGCCAACACTTGGACACAAATCCATGAGTTCTAACTCAAAAACAAGTAAAGCCCTAGGCTTGAAAGTTTACAAGTTATTCAAATAAGACAAATAAAATAAAGCAAGTCTTCGAGTCCAAATCCTCACAAGCTAAGTCCTTGGAGGTAGTGAACCACCTGAACCTGAAAATGAAGTTCCCATATAGGGTGAGCCACAGCCTAGTAGAAAAATACTAAACCAAGCATAAGAATTAACTAAAGCATTAGCATCCGATATGTGGTTAACACAAGATAATCAATTCCCAATTTCATGACACTAATGTCTACGTTGTCTATGACGCATTGTCTATGACACGACACACTTTCCATTTATACAGATATGGCTCAGAACCTGGCCAAACAACTCAACAAAGATAACAAACCAAGTTAAACCTTTCTTATAACAAGATAAACACACATGCTGGTGTTATGACAGTCTCAATCAAATCCACTTCCATACTTCCCAACTGATACACATGGTGGTGATGTATCATATCAACAACAAATAGCAATATTGCTATTATCAATAAGCACACGTATGAGTGATGCTACTGGAGTCCATCCCCTATCTCCTCCCAACAAATCCGGTTTAGAGGTACATCCCCTATCTTCCCCTAAACCGTGGAGTTCATCCCCTATCTTCTACGAACAACATGCATATGCAATGAAACACACAATTGCCATATACAACACATAATCAATACAAGTAATGTTCTGTATTAATTCAACAGTCACATAAGTGACTTAATTCCAGTTATACCTAAGCCACATGCAAGGTCTACAACAATCACGACTATCCTCCACCGATAGCCCAAAGCAGTTATTTCTAAACAAGAAATAAATAAACAATGAATGTAAAAACAACATTCTCATAGGTAAGCATTCAAACTACCCAACTATATCATTAATCTCATAATTTTCCCAACTCCATGAATTAAACTCAATTCCACATTTTTCCCTTAAATCAATTATACAAATTAATCTAAGCCAAAACCCTAAGGTTCCTCCCAAAATTTACCAAACTACCCCCACATACCAAAATGCCAATACTTAGGATTAAAACGTATAAATGGAGTAGGAAATCCCTACCTCGAAGCAAGAACCCAAAAAGAAGAAGACGAAGATGATAGCCCAGACTCCAAAGTGCTCCAAATCAACAACCGTTCAGATTGGGAGGAAGCCCTCGACTCACTCTACCTTTTTAATAAAGGAACTAGGTTTGATACTCACTCTAAATAGATGAAACCTAGGAGAGAAGATGAGTTGGGAGAGAGAGAACTCGTAACCTAGGGTTTCATAAACTGAAAGAGGCTGAAAAACTGTTTTAAAACACGCTGCTGCGCATTTAAACTCGACAGGCCCGCTCGAGCGCACAAAACACCGCTCGAGCGTAAAGAACAAAAACAAGGTCCGCTCGAGCGCAATTATAACCGCTCGAGCGTAGATTCTCCCATTCCAGAACCCACGCGAAGAACACACAACCCGCTCGAGCGTCAACAATACCGCTCGAGCTCAACCAGCTCGAGCTCAGAAATCCAGCTCGAGCGTAGATATCACACCTGCAGAAGTTTTGCAGGGTTCACAAATACTGGAAGTGTGCAATCTCCGCTCGAGCGCAAGAAGGTCCGCTCGAGCGGAAAGGCCGAAACTTCAAAAATCTGGGGTTTGATCCCAGACTCAAACCACCCACTCGAAACAAGTCTAACACACCCTAAGACTCAAACAATGACGTTAAAGGATTACAACAACAATAATATGACAACAGAATCCACGGAACATAAGTCCAGATACAATAATCCAATGGGAAAAGACCGGGGTCGCTATAGATCAGGCAAAGCAAAATAAACAATGGCTGGAGAACATGATGGCTGAGAACGAGCGTCTGCGCTAGGATTTGGCCTTGGAGGTGGCGAAATCCCAACAAGCTGCATGCCAAGACTGGGTTCGACCTTCGGGAAAGAATGATGGTTGCCGACGTCGACTTCAGAAACGCAATAATGATAGTGATTCAGACTCACCATCCCTGGAGCCCAAAAAGAAAGGGCGCGTTGATGTATCCAGCTCATCTGAAGGAAGTCCATATGTACGGCATAGACGAGGGAAAAGTGATGATTCGGATGAAGAAGATAAACATGACCCATTCGTGCGACGAATTGCCAGGGCTGTGTTACCCAAAAAGTTCAAGGCATCGTCGTTCACCCTCTACGATGGAAAATCAGACCCCACTGATCACATTTATCATTACAAGCAAGCGATGACGCTCCATGTTGACAACGAAGCCCTCATGTGTCAAATATTTCCAAGCAGTCTAGGACCACTGGCCGTGAGGTGGTACTATAAACTAGAGCCGGCATCGATTAAGAGCTTCCACCAACTCCAAAAGTCATTCAGGGCAGATTCATCATTAATGAGGTCCAGTCGAAGCAAGCTGATTCTCTCTGGGCCATGCAAATTAAACCGAAAGAAACTCTTCGTGAATACTTGACCCGCTATTGGGAGTGCTTTAATTTGGTAGATGATGCATGCAATGATTACATGGCCATCATCGCCTTTAAGATGGGATTGCATCCTGATAGCCCCCTCCGTAGTTCATTAACCAGGCGTTCCCCCAAAACCGTTTGGGCATTAATGAAGAAGGTCGAAGAATACTATAAAGTGAAAGACGATGCCCTTCGAGTCAAAGCCGGATGTAAAGCTGTTGAGTCGGCCACGTCGGGAACTGTTCAACCGATTAGCGTCGTGCCATCAAGAAGCCCCGAGTGGTGGAATCTACCTAAACGAGACCAAAGACGTGACTCGTGCCAATTAAATGACCAATGTTCACATCGAGCTAATGAACAGTATAAAGTGGATAGCAGGCGCACAAGGCGTTAGGGCAAGAAATACTCGGAGCTGACAGAGCCGATCAGTAAGATTCTGTCAAAAGTACAACACCTTCCGTTCTTCAAGTGGCTGCCTAAGATGACGGGACCTCCCGATGTGAGAAGACAGGATACACGGTGTGAGTATCATAAAGATCATGGTCACGACACCGATAGTTGTTATGCATTAAAAGATCACTTTGAAGAATTCGTGCAAGACGGTCGTCTCACGCAACATGTTCGAAAGAACAATTCAATAAACACAGTAGCTCTACGGCCGGAGTCAGCTCCTCTTGGTGTAATTCATATGATATACAGCATACCGGTGTCACCCGAGGTGCATACAATACAGTTGCCATCTAGCCCCCATAGCCCAATGACGCCAGCGAAATGGCCCCACGACATTGGAAAGATCAGTTTCGATGACAGTGATTTAATTGGAGTGACGCACCCCCACATTGATCCCCTCGTCATCGAGCTACACGTAAACAGATTCACCATTGAGCGTGTTCTCATTGACCAGGGCAGCACTTCAGAAATAATGTATTACAAAACTTTCATCAAACTTGGTTTTACTGACTCGGACTTGTCTCCGGCTGATTACCCGGTATTCGGTTTCAATGCTAACCCGGAGTATCCTTTGGGTAAAATCACACTACCAATACGGGCCGGCACCAGATCAGTAGACGTAGAATTTCTGGTTGTCAAGCTTCCTTTGCCATATAATCTCATCATGGGCAGAACTTGGTCACATACGATGCAAGCCATGCCTAGCACCTACCACCAACTACTTTGTTTTCCGATTGAATACGGTATCGAACAAATTCGCTCTTAGAAATCGACGCAGGCATGCTATCTTCTAGCTGCAAAAAGACCAAGAGAATTGGAAGTGCATTCGATTGAGGCACCGGATAGGGAGAGCCTCGAAGACATTAGGAGGATCCCAAGTGAAAAGCCAACCGAAGCCCTGCATCGGGTCGAAAGTGACGGAAGTCTTGACAAGTTCTTCATGATCGGCACTTCCTTAGATAAAGTTGAAAGACAGGAGTTGGTATTTTTCTTACTCGGCAATATTGATGTATTTGCATGGTCCCCGTACGAGATGCCAGGAGTAGATCCATCAGTGGCCCAACACCACTTAAACGTTGATCCGAAATGTAAGCCAATTATTCAGAGAAGTCGGTGGTCAGCAGCAGAGCATACTTTAGCCGTTGTTGAAGAAGTAGATTGGTTACTTGACGCTGGGGCGGTTCGCAAAGTAATGTATCCCACATGGTTGTCCAATACTGTAGTTGTAAAGAAGAAGAATGGCTCTTGGCATATCTGTGTGGATTTCACAGACTTGAACAAAGCTTGTCCCAAGGACTATTTTCCCCTGCCCAGAATAGACCAACTCATAGATGCAATGGCACATCATCAACGCATGAGCTTCTTGGATGCCTATAGGGGCTATCATCAAATTGCCATACATTTGGAGGATCAAGAAAAAACCGTATTCCTCACCCCAAGAGGAACCTATTGCTACAAGGTCATGCTTTTTGGGTTGAAGAATACGGGGGCAACTTATCAAAGATTAGTGACTGCCATGTTCAACGTACAACTCGGCCGTACCATGGAAGTATACATCGACGATATGGTGGTCAAATCCAAGGAAAAGCACTCTCATCTAGCCGATTTGTCATAAACATTCGGCATCCTTCGAAAGTACAAGATGAAATTGAACGCTTCTAAGTGTGCATTCGGCATCGGATCCGGCAAATTCCTTGGCTACATCGTTAACCACCGCGGAATCGAAGCCAATTTGAGGCAAATCACGGCAATTCTAGAGCTTGGATCCCCTCAGCCAGTCAAAGAGGTTTAGAAGTTGATGGGAATGGCCGCCGCGTTCAACAGGTTTATCAATCGTTCCACGGATCGCTGACGACAATTCTTTTATACACTTCGGCAAGGCAGAGCATTTGATTGGACTCCCGAGTGCCAGGCCGCTTTGGACGGCTTGAAGTCTTATCTCCGATTAGTACCACTCTTGGCCACACTTGCGGCAGAAGATCCGCTCATTTTGTATCTGGCAATATCTAACCGGGCGGTTAGCGCCGTACTGTTAAGGGAAGAACTTAGGGAGCAGCGACCAGTTTATTATGTGAGCAAAGCTATGGCTAACGCCAAAACACGTTACCTTCCATTAGAAAAGCTTATCCTTGTTCTCGTCATGGCTGCAAGAAAACTGATGCACTACTTTTAGGGGCATACCATTGGGGTACCAACGGAGTATCCCCTCCGGTCAACGCTCCGTAGCGCGAAAATATCGGGGCGTGTTTCGAAATGGGCTCTTGAACTCGGCCAGTATGATATCCAGTTTCTACCTAGAACTTTCATCAAAGGGCAAGTGCTTGCTAACTTTGTAGCGAAATTCACAGGGTCCCTCACCGACTTTAAATCTGATCAAGTACAAACTAAACCCAACTGGAGAATGTATGTTGGCGACCTTTGGCAGATGTATTGCGACAGGTCATCCAACCAGCGTGGCAGTGGGCTTGCATAGTAATCATGACCCCCGAAGGGGCAATAATCGAACAGGCCGTCAAACTGGGCTTCGACGCATCGAACAATGAGGCCGAATACGAAGCACTGTTAACTGGCTTACGAAATGAACTTCACTTCAGTGCGCGGCGTCTGCTTATTTTCTGTGACTCAAAGCTAGTAATCAACCAATTGAAAGGGGAATATGCAGCCAAAAATGACCGCATGGCAGCCTATATAAAAAGGGCAAATTCTTTGCTCGCAAAATTTGATCACCATGAACTGAATCAAATAACCCGGGGATCAGAACATGCATGCAGACACCCTGACTTGTTTAGCCTCTGCCATCAACTCAGAAATTAAGCGGACAATCGAAGTAGGGTTCGTCCTAGAGCCGAGCATTGCCTCTTCAAAATCAGTTGAAGTCAACGTTATCGAACCGGGTCCAAGTTGGATGGACCCTATTATCGCATTCCTATCTTCAGAGTAGCTCCCGATGGATAAGAGAGAAGCACACAAACTGCGAACAAAGCCCTTCGATACTATTTGGATCTGCAGGGAAAACTCTACAAAAAATCTCTCTCTAGGCCGTACTTAGAATGTGTTCACCGGGATAAAGTCGAGGAACTTCTATCTGAAATACATGAAGGTAGTTGTGGTGCCCATTCGGGGCGGACGATCTCTGGCCCATCGAGCCGTAACGCAAGGGTATTATTGGCCGACCATGCGAATCGATACTGAGTGTTATGTCAAGAAATGTGAGCAGTGCCAGAAGTTTTTCCCCCTAACTCATCTGCCTGCGGAGGAGTTAAACTTAATCACTAGTCCTTGGCCGTTTGCTTAATGGGGGCTTGATATCATCGGGCCGTTACCACGGGCACCAGGCAACAGGCGATTCCTAATTGTTGCGACGGATTATTTCACAAAATGGGTCGAAGCGAAGGCATTAACACATATTCGAGATTTCGACGTTAAGCGTTTTGTATGGAAAAACATCATAACGAGATTCGGCATACCCCGAGCACTTGTTTCAGACAACGGTACCTAGTTTGACTGTGGCATGTATCAAGAGTTGTGCAACACTTATATTATCCGGCCCTACTTTTCCTCGTCGGCTTACCCCCAAAGCAATGGTCAAGCGGAGGCCACTAACAAGATTATTATGGATGGCATCAAGAAAAGGCTGGAGAAAGCTAAAGGCAGATGGGTTGAAGAGTTGCCCAGCGTACTGTGGGCTCATCGCACTACTCCAAGGCGATCCACAAGGGAAACGCCGTTTGCTCTATGCTTCGGAACCCAGGCAATCATCCCTCTGAAGATCGACCTTTTAACCTTGAAATCGAAGGTTTTTGACATGGGCCGAAATGACATGATGTTTGCCTTGGACTTGACTCTGATTGAAGAACACTGAGACCGTGCCTTTGTTTCCATGGTACGGTATTAGCAACAGGTCGCTAAATCGTATAATCAATGTGTTCAGCTACGCCGTTATACACCAGGAGAGTTGGTCCTCAAGAAAGTGCTTCCTGCTGCTAGGAATCCCGCTGACGGAAAATTGGATCCTAACTGGGACGGCCCCTACTAGATTGACTCAATCGCAGGAACAGGGGCATATCGGCTCCAAGACATGGATGGAAGAAGCTTACCGCGTCTATGGAATTCCACACACTTGCGTAAATTTTATCATTAAGTAAACTTGTACGACACGACAGCTTGTTTTGATTTTACGTGTATACATATTTCTTTTTTTTAATATAATGTTCTCTCTCTTGCCCAGTGAGTTCTGGTTGTGACAAAAAAACCTCTGAATTCAGAGCGCCCTTGTGACGCCCCAAATTTTTTTTTGAGACATCATAAGACTTTAAATAACAATAACTTGCTAGATAAAAATTTAACTACTAATTAGGAAATTTTAAATTCTTACATAGCCAAAGTCCAACAACAAAATAAAACTACAAGTTCACACACAACGTCACAACATAGTTAAATACTAATACAAGAAATAACATGATTTTATTTTGATAAAATCTTGACTCTAAGTTAGCCAAGGTTCGATATTAACAGCAGCTCCAATTTCAGCCTCAGTCCATTCTTCGACATAATCTGGCATGAAACGCCAGAGCAACAAAATATATGCCATGAGTTTTGCAACACAGTAAGAAAACATAACCAACCTACCATTCTTTTTGAGAAAAATTAATGAGATAAAAATATAATCGTACACATAAATTACAACCATTAAAATAATTCAAATAATTTTAATAACTTAGGTGACCCTTGAAATCTCACCAAAGAGGTTTAACTTACCAACCACTAAGTCATGGCCAAGGTTAATTTGGAACCCCCCCTTGGTCAAATATTCAAGAACTACCAAAGATGCCTACGCCCGGAGTTATATACCCAAGCCGTAACATCCGTGGTCTGCCCCAAGGGAACGGTCTGCCAGGGCTACATAACTTCCCTGCGTGCCACCCGCACATCCACCCTTATTCCAAAACCAAATACCGATAAGAGTTCAAATAATTCCTGTGCCATCTTAGGGTTTCGCGACACAATTTACTTAACAATTATTAAAAACCAAGGCTCGCCCTGAATACGCGGTATTTACCCTTTATCAGTAACTTTATATATACCATCAATCATTTCGGTTAATTTATATATTAAACACAAATTATTCAATTCTCAATCACCAATAATGTTATACCAACTAAAAAAAAACTCCCAACATAAAACATTATACATGTCACACAATGTACAATATTTAATAGACAATTAATTTAAGCCATGGTATGAACATAATAACTTAGATACAAGAAATAAACCATAATTATACACATGTACAAATTTTTGATTTACAAAATTAGACTAGTACAATATTAAATAAATCACAACACACCCATACATGGATTACTAATTTATAATAGTTGATGGATTAGACCCACACAATATTGAAGTGATGATTTTATCATGTCCAGAAAATTTCAGATTGTAAATTAGGTATTAAAAATTATGAATAAATTATTTACACAATTCTAAAATTCGTGCAATTGAACAGAATACTCAATAGGGATGTTTAGGTCACTTTTCAGAAAGAATTTCAGAAAAAGAAGGTGTAAATAATCCTGTAAAATTTCCAGCAGTTTTTATGACATAGATTCGTCACATTTCCTTACATTAATTCCATGATTAAATTTATAGATCAAATCCATAATCTAAAAATTTATCATGAAACTAGACTTCTCAAATTTCATCTCTTAGTTAGAAATTACCAGATTTGGCTTAGTATAGAATTTTAAATAAATTTTCAAATACATAGTAAAATCTATCTCACAGTTTCAGATTTAGTTAAAAATTTGTATAAATTTTTAGAAAGCTCAAAAATTGTTGCAAAAATTCCTGGATGAACTAGACGTCATTATAAACAACTTTGTAGAAGAAATAATCTCGAAATTTTGAGTATAAAATTGTCTAAAAATTCGGGCAACATTCTGGCAGATTCAAAATAGACTATTTTCAACACAGTTTCAGATTTAGTTAAAATTTTGTATAAATTCGTAAAAAGCTCAACAATTGTTGCCAAAATTCCTGGATGAACTAGACATCATTATCAACAACTTTGTAGAAGAAATCATCTCGAAATTTTGAGTATAAAATTGTCTAAAAATTCGGGTAAACATGCTGGCAGATTCAAAACAGATTATTCTCAACACAGTTTAGACAATTTATCATATGTATATAATCTGAAAATTTCAATTATATAAAAAAAAAAATGAGAGGATTGAGAGGGTTTTCTTACTTAATAGTAGGATTCAAATGGGTGATGAAGTGGTAGAAAAATTTTGCTTCCTTAACCTTCCCCTCTTCTTTTCCTTCTACTGAATCTCTCCTCACCCGTATATACTCCTTCTTTTGTTTGTATATGTCCATGAACTAAGTCTACCTATGATATATATAGGCAGATCTCTCTCTCTCTCTCTCTCTCTCTCTCTCTCTCTCTTCATGATGTTATTCCCTGCCATAAACTTCACTCTACCCAAAAGCCATCATTTGGTGGAATTCACCAAGCCAACATGCAAGTTAGCATGTGGCATACCCTTGCCACGAATCTGATTCTCCTATATATATATATATATTTTATGATTTATAACAATAATTATTGAACATCAATACCTTATTATTCTTAATAAGGTCTTTGCTAGTGATAGAATTGGGTTAATTTAAAACTAATTTTTTTTTTTCACTATTCTATATTTTAGGTAGGTTCTGAATAACATTAATTAATTAATTTAAATATGGGTTTTCATAGCCCTTCATGAATAACACATTTGGGCTGGATAAGCCTCCGAATTCGGAGCGCCCTTCGTGGCAATCACGATTAGCCAAACACAAAAAAGACTCCGAATTCGGAGCGCCCGTCGTGAATGACACGTTTAGGCTGAATAAGCCTTCGAATTCGGAGCGCCCGTCGTGAATGACACGTTTGAGCCGAATAAGCCTCCAAATTCGGAGCGCCCTTTGTGAATGATACATTTGGGCCGAATAAGCCTTCGAATTTGAAGCGCCCATCGTAAATGACATGTTTGGACCGAATAATCCTCCGAATTCATAGCTCCCTTCGTGGCAATCGCGATTGGCCAACACAAAAAAGCCTCCGAATTCGAAGCGCCCTTCGTGACAATCACAATTGGCAAACACAAAAAAGCTTCCGAATTCCAAGCGCCCTTTGTGAATGACACGTTTGGGCCGAATAAGCTTCCGAATTCGGAGCGCCCTTCATGGCAATCGGGATTGGCCAACATAAAAAAGCCTCCGAATTTGGAACGCCCTTCGTGAATGACACGTTTGGGCCAAATAATCCTCCGAATTCAGAGCTCCTTTCAGGATATTATGATTGACGTAAAGTAGTAGACATAACTTAATCTACAAGCATTGACCGAAATTACAAATAGACATTCAGAATAATATATTTTATTCAATAGATCATGAGTACTTGCTTTACATAAAAAATAAAATAAAAAAAAGAACAATGTACATCAAAAATTATTCGGCTTTGCCCTCGTCATCAATCTTCTCAGCTTCAAAAGCCTCAAACGAAAAAGTTTAACTCTGATATAAGGGTGACACCGGATCAACACTCACGGCCTGAAGAGCCTTGATCCATCCATGCTTAAATCACCGATTTTCGCATTGACAGACTTCCTCGGCTAGTTTTTCCTTCATCTTATCTATTCCAACTTTTCGGCCGTCATGGAAGCCTTTTTCATAGGACCTAGCCTTCGCAGATTCTATTGCGAATATACTGGCCATCTCTCGGTCAGCAATCGTGCGATCCAGAATTTGGCGATTTACTCGCTCCGCGACAATGGGATTCACTTGACTCACCGAATGAGTCTCAGAGGTGTTAGCTTTCTTTAGCTCATTTTCGGCCTTCTCCGCGTGGGCTTGCAAGCTCTGAATGCGAGCATCCATTTGCTCTATCTCTCTTCGTGTGACGAGAAGACGCATGCCGATTTCATAGGAGGTATACAAACCCTTCATTGCTCCATGAACGCCCTCCCGAAAAACTTCATAATCAGCCCGGCTGACCATGGACTGCTGAACTTCGGGCGGAAAAATCTGTCGAGCGAACTCGATTACTACATTTGGGTCGCGAATGATGGAATCCACTTCCGTTATCGGTTTGTTCCTAACAAAAATTGAAAAACCTCAACGGGCGTGGTGTCGCACTAGTTTCACCTCTCGAGCGAGGGGAGTTACCTCATTGCTCTTTTTCCTTTCTAGGTGACTTACTTCGATGACGTGGGGAATGTCACTTCTCACGCTCCCTCGACGTCCTACTCCCCGTGTAGGCTCGCCACCTCGATTCATCTCTGTGTCCAGTTCTACCAGTGTCCTACCTTCCCCTCTACTATTGAAGAATAGTCTTCTTGCCATCCACAGTTGTCCACACTGCTTTTTTCCTCTCCTAATTTGTTGGATTTGAAAGCAACAATGGCACCTCTGCGCACGCAGCCCCCACCCCATTTATTGATTACGGGGACAGCACTCCTGAGGCGATCTCATCAATGCTCGCATTCAAGGCCTTGCGCCGATAAGTTCATGTGCCCCAACCATTCCATGAACCACCAATATTCGGCGTTCCAGTTCGTTCATTAACTAGGGCAAGGGCAGATTCGTTAATCTTAGCGCCTAAAGATTTGTTAATCTAATCAACCAAATTTCAAGGCCTTGAGCCGATAAGTTCATGTGCCTCAGCCAATTCATGAACCACCAATATTCGGCGTTCCAGTTTATTCCTTAACTGGGGCAAGGGTAGATTCGTTAACCTTGGCGGCTCGGCTAAGGATTCGTTAATCTAATCGGCCAAATTTCAAGGCCTTGCGTCGATAAGTTCATGTGCCTCAGCCAATTCATGAACCACCGATATTCGGCATTCCAGTTCATTCCTTAACTGGGGCAAGGGCAGATTTGGCCAAATCTCAAGGCCTTGCGCTAATAATTTTATGTGCCTCAGTCAATTCATGAACCACCGGTATTCGGCGTGCCAGTTCATTCATTAACTGGGGTAAGGGCATATTCATTAATTTATTCGACTAAATTGAAAAGATACGTAGCTATCTAATTGGCAGCTATTTAATCGGATGTGTAATTTACTCATGAGCTTACATCCTACTAGATTGTTAACTAGCACATGTAACAGACAGAAAATCAAATGAAATTTTCATTAATAAATTGAGTATAGATAGTAGTCATTTTACACATGAAAATTACCCTACATTTAACTTCTAACCAAAGTAAATAAACAAAAATCTACTAACAAAAATCTACAAAAACTATGCATGGAAGATGCCTAACAAAAATCAAAATGTCACCCTAGTCAATCTTCAGGGTCAGACTCCAACGGCTCAACGTCCACCTGCTCGTATGGAATTAGCTGCGCCAATGTCACATTAGCAGCAATGAGGGCTTTGAGCCAGCCGTGTTTGAAGCCCCGATTCTCGAATTTTGGTACTTTGTCCACATAGTTCTCCAAGGCGGCATCTTTCCCAACTTGGAACGCTTTGGAAATCTCGGAGTCGGCTATTTCCTTTGCCTTCTTTGACTCTTCCAAATCGACTTCCAATTTGGCAATCACCTCCTTAGCTAACTTGAGCACGTCTTCGCTCGCGTTTGCCCTCTCTTGGCGGCCAACTTGAGCTGCTCAAAACTCTTTGCCTTTTCTGTCTTGGCGTCAGCTCTTGCCGCCTCCATGACTCTTCCAGTTTGAGAGGCCTCATTTTCAACTTCAATTTTTAGAAAGCCGATCTGTTCAATAGCATCATGCTGACGGCGGCCGATCTCGGCTATCCTGCCCGCTGTCTGCAAAACAAGGAATTACAGTTAAAATAATAATAATAATAATAAAAATAAAAAATATATAGGCGGAAGAGTGCAGATAAGGCTCAAGTCACGTACCAATATGGCCGATTGAGCGGCTAATGCTATTGACATCAAATCTGGCTCCGCCCGAAAAGTCGCTTTGTCAACCGGCAGGAAAATTGAGGAAGCCATGCTCAAGGCCACAACCAGATCTCTCAGAGCTGACGCATCGGACGCAATCAGCACATTCTTTATCCTTGGTTGGACGATGAACGATACAACCGAGTCCGACTCCTCTAAGTGCGGCCGTTTATCGGTAAGTATTTCCTCAGGGTCGACTTCGCGCTCCGACTCGGTATCCGGCGGAGAAAACTTAGCCACAGCAACAGGGGGAGGGTCAAATTGGTTAGTCTCGACCCTCCTCCGCACGGCCATCCGTTCGGCATTTTTCCTCCTGGCCAGCTGCGTGAGCGACTCCCCTGCCATGTTCTTAGGGTACACGCCGGGAAGGCCCCCTAAGTCGGTAAAAATATCTTCAAAGGAGACGTCCCCTCGGCCTGAAGTGGATGGAGGGTTGGATTGATTAAGGCCGACTTCTTCAAACACCAAGTTCATAGCCTCGTCAACTTCTTCGGCTTTCAAAGTGGATTGATTCGGCTGTTCGGTGACTTCTTCGGCTACTTGTTCTTCAGCCTGCTCCGAATCAGAAGCTTCCAAACCAATCTGCCTGAGGGTTTTGAAGTTGGGGAAGATAAGAGCCGTGAGCTACTGTTCGCACCTCAGAATCGGAATGCTGTCTGCGGCCAAAAAGGCTGCATAAGTCGGCTCGTATCTGAGAAGTATATGGGCCACCCTTCCTTGCTTCTGGAGGTTTAGACGGCCAAAGAACTGGAGTGCGGTTTTAATTTCTGCAAGCACAGCGTCGTCAGCCAAAACCAGAACTTTGTTCAAATCGTTGCCTACATAAATAAAACGATAAGTGCATGGAAGAAAAGCCGAGTAAATATATAGCAAATACATGTAAGAAACTATACGGCCACTTGGTTTGCCTTTTCATCTAGGCACAGGATCTAAGCGATCTTCGCCCTCGCCGAATTCTCAATTACCTCGGACAATGACCATGACATCATCAACTCGCTTGCTAGAGTTGGCAAGCATAGTCACCAAATGATGGTCGGTGTCCTTAGCCTAGAGAAAATAGCGCCTCTACCGGCCAGAAGATTTGGCCAAGGCATAGCAATGCCGAATGGTAGGGATACCAAGATTGATCCTAAGGTGTCGGTTCAACTCTACAATTCCCATTATGATTCGGTAAAAATTTAATTTAGGTTGGGAAGGGATTAGATCCCAGTGGCGAAGGACGACCTTTAAAAATAGGTAAAGGGGGAAACGGACTTCGCCTTCAGTAATTGATAAGAGAGGAAAGATGATTGTACTCTCATCAGTCCTCTCTATATCAAGTGTGCTCTCTGCCACGAGTGACAGGTGGACGTCGTCAGGAATGGCAAAATGGTGTCAAAAACCAGAAACTCGATCCGCAGAAAGAAGGGTTTTCAAATGTTTGGCCATCTTAGCCAGTTTAGGGAGTATACTAAACTAAAAACAAATAAGGAAATGGGATTTGAAATAGGGGAGAAAAGAACTTACAAGAAGTGGAGAAGACAATGAGAAACGGGAGGAAGTTGTAGAGGTTGCAAAATGTTGGTGTTATACTGAAAGGCGAATCAGAAATTTTGAGTATTCAAAAAACATACATTCGAAGGGACAAAGTTTTAAATCGCATTAAATGAAGGAAGCGTACGAAGGGGCGGGAAATTGTAATGATGACCAAAAAGCGTATGCGTTCTGACACTTACGTTGGACTGAGGTTTACTGCTGAATTTTATTTTTTGACTTTTCAAGTTTGAAACCAAACACGCCGACTAACTGGTGTTAGTAGAATGTTTGGGGGGCAATTGTGGGAGCTGAATATCGATAGATGCAGAATAGCCGAATAATCACTTAGAAAATCAAGATATATATTATATTCGGCTCCATCCTGGACGATCCCAAAGCCGAATAGACTAATCGGCTATAGAACCAATTGAACAAAAAGCCGAGTGTGAATTGGCATACAACAGAATGGGCCGAACGAACAATCACGCGATGGATTAAGAGTGGGCCCGACCTTCGGGCCCAAAAGCGAATATAAATAGAGGAACATCAACCAAAGAAGGGTATGTGAGAACAAACCCAAGAAACTTAAAACTCAAGCAAACAAGAGACCTATACTAACTTGTCCGTCAGAGTGCCAATTCCGACACCCCCGACCGGAGTGTTAATTCCTTTTTCAGGTGGTGATCAGAGGATCATGGACGACTTTCAGGATCCTAGAGTATTTCCAAACAAGTTCATCTCAAATTCCTTCAACTCCTACATATGATTCTGTCATTTCACTTCCAATCGCTTGTTTAATTGTATTCTCATTTTATTTTATTTTTTTATTTTTTTGGGAAACAAAACTAATGAAAAGTTTTTTAAGTCACCCATTATTTATCATTTTGGCCCAAAACAATTTTTGACAAATAAACAGTGAGTTATTTTTGGTAAAATTTTTTTTTGAGGTAATAATTTCTATCTGATTAATTATCAAATATATATTTATCAGAGTGCGCAACGGATAGCTTACACATATGCCAAATTTCGAGGACGAAATTTTTAAAAGGAGGAAAGATTGTAACAACCTAAAAATTTAAGTTGTCCCTTAAATTTTATATTAGTATTATTTAATTATAAATGAGAAAAACTTTAAATGTTTAATTAAATATTTTGTAAGAGTAAAATAAAATAAAGTATAATTTATTTACATCAGTGTCATTGTAAAAAAAAAAAAAAAAAACAATTACTTAAACTTATCCGTTTGAGGATAAGCTTGAGTTTAGGGCATAATAATGGCAAGCCGACGTCACGTGACTACGTGTCACTCAAAACTTGCTGAGCAAGTAGTGTACCCTGGTATATAAGGAGGGGTGATGCTATGGATAGAACATGAGAAACTAACAGAAAAGGGAGAAGAAAATACTAGAAGTATAGAAGGCCTTTGATAGTGGAAAGAAAGAGTGAGGTATTAAAGTTAAGGTAAGTTATATTATACATTGAGTCACCATAATATATTTTATGTATGTTTTGACTTATCATAATTTATTTTACGTAAATTGTGTTTTATATATTATATTAGCATTTTTAATTATATTATTTATTTTATGAACCTTATTTTATATATTAAGGAAAACCCATGGATATAACTGTTTATTAAAATGTGTTTTGAGTAATTATTTTATAAGTACTACCACGGAGGTCTCATGTCTTGGGGGACTTGAATAACCATTGGCCCTCTGAGTAATCACTTTGTGACCCTCTGTCTATCATGGATCCACCGACACTTTGATTTCTGGTGTGGAGCAAAATGCTGTACGGAGCTAAGTGCTACACTATGGTGGGAGCCACCTCTAGAGTTCGTACGAGCCACCTCTTAAGTCCATTCATCTATTCTGTTCCGTTCTGTACCGTGATTATGATTATTTTGTTCATATGATTTCTGTATTATATGTCAAATGATCTCCATATTATATACTCTGTATTTTAATGTCAAGCTCTGTTTAGCCAATAATTATCCATGGCGAATTTTATGCTCTTATGCTCTTAGTATAATATTTCTCACTTTGTCATGGGCTTATAACTGTTTACCAATTTTCAGGAAACAACTCAATTCAGAAATAGCTTTTGAAAAGTCTTAGACACGGGGCTGCAGAATAGACACACACAACACTTTTATGATATTTTTATATGTAAATATCGGCATTCTTTGTCAATAAATTTTGTAATAAAAATAGAAGCTTCGATGATTATTTTGGTATCCTCACTTAAATATTATTTCCGCTCTCATTTATTAATTTGTTCAAGAATTGGCCGGAGGTAACTTCAGTTACTAGCCATCACGATACTTAACCCTTGGGTAAGGGGAGCGGGTCGTGACAGATTTCTTGTGTTTGTGCATTAATTTTGTTTTTGTGATTCAACCTAGTTGGGCTCCAGATAAAAGTAATCTTTGGATTTAGGGGTTGTTTGGGGTGTCCTAAATAAGTGCACTTTTTGTCTTTTTGAAAAGTTGAGAAAAAGAATATAGATGTTTGGTTTAACTTTTTATCTTTTTACGAAAAAATGTGTAATAAAAAATTGTATAAATAAAGTGTATAGTGGAAGAAAGTGGAGTGCTTGTACGGCTGCCTTGCTACCCAGTCTTACACAGAAAATAATTGCCTCATTCGGGGCAAAGTGTTTGGACAGTGATGGTCAGTCCGTGGGGCCCACCATAGGTCTCATTTTAATAATCTGAACCGTTCAATATGTGCACCTCGTCGAGTATTATATGGCTGTAAAAAATCACGTTGATCAGATATCGATAGCTATATGATCGGATTAGTTTTTTTCAATAGTTAACTATCACACCATCCGTTTTGTTTATACAGAACTGATTTGATCATATAGTTAACGATATCTGATCAACATGATTTTTTACAAGGATATATCATTCTACAAGTTCTACATATTAACGGTTCGGATTATGAAAATGGAACCCTTAGTGGCCCCCCAAGGGTCCAACATTACCATCAAACTTTGTGACTTTACCTATATAATTTTTTTTTTTTGGGCCCAAAAAGTGTATAATGGCCTACAAGTCTCATAAGTACGGCTAACAGTATCTAAATGCACTTTTGTATTATAAAAATATATAAAATATTTTTTTAATATTTTTTATTTATAAATAATAATAATTTTTTTAGTTTTTGTGTGACTTTTTGAATTTTTAAATTATTTTGAACTCGTCAAACTGGTCTTTAATATTGTCTGATTTGGCTTCTACAAAGTTCCAATCCAACGACACAACAACAGTAAATGAACTGTATTAATTGAGGGTGCGGTTGTGGATTTTTTATTTTTTGTTCACATAAAATAGAAAATATTTTTTACAAAATAATTGTCTGATTTAAACAAATATTTTAAAAAATAAATTAAAATATAAATAAGTAAATATATTTAATGAGTTACTTAGAAGTAGTGGCCTTTGGAATTAATAAGTGTCATTGGAATTTGGAGGTCACTAGTGGCGGGAAATTTTATTTTAAAAACAAAATAAAATACATTTTTTATTTTTAAAAATTTTATAATTGAGTTCATTTTTATAAAGACAAAAACAATATATCAAACAAATTCTTGTTATTCAATTTTCAAAAAGCAAAAAAAAAAAAAAAAAATTATACTTTTTGCCTTCTATTTTTTATTTGAATTTCACTTTGATCCTCATATTCTAATTATAAAAATTAAATTCTTCAATTTCAACCTTTATTTTAATATTATCCTCCCATTACTTATCAGTAAAAAAAAATAATGTCGGCATGAGGCGAAGAGCACTAAGATTGTAGGATTTAAAAAGAAAAAAAGAAATTTGTAAGAAAAATTATACTTTTTATCTTTGACCTTCCACTCAAATTCTACATTGATTTTTTATGTTTCAACTTTTATTAAAATTTTAAACGATGTGTGGGAAGGATTATATTTAAATTCAAGTTGAAATCTAATAACATAATTATTATAATTAAAAAATAAGAGACCAAAGTAAAATTCAAATAAAAGTTAGAAAGTGAAAAATCTAATTAACCCTAGTATATTAGAATTGACACTCACTTAAGGTATTTCATGGTCTTAATAGCAAAAATTTAGTCTTTCAAATTTTTGATCCCTTATTTCAAGATACACTACAAGAAATTAAGATTTTAAAGACAAATTTTTAGGGACAAAAATAATTTGTTTGTAAAAATTATATTTTTAAGGATAAAATGAAAGAATTTTTTTTAAAATATACTTAATCATGTTATTACATTTTTTAGACAAATTTATTTGGTTGTAAAATAATCAATAACTTTTCCCTCCAATTTTAGTTGGTCCCAATAAACCCAAATCATATCCCTACAAATTTTAATTGCTCCTTAATAAACCCAAATCATATATTATTATACTAGCCTATCACCCGTGCTATGCACGAGATAATTATAGCTATTTATATTTGTTTTAGATTTTTTTTAATATATAAATTATGTTTTTAAAGATTTTTTATAAAAATAATTTAACAATCTTATCACTAACAATAGTGTATAGGAAAAGTTGAAAAGGATACTGCAGTAACTATACACATATTGTATCTATAATTATATGTATGAGGAGATTTTAAATACTGATTAGGGGATTTTGACCAAATCAATAAATGCAGGCATGTGGAAAGACATGTGGATTGAAAAAAGTGAATAAATGCTGATCAGAGGATTTTGACTAAATCAATAAATGCTGAGTTTTTTTATTTTTTTAATAAGAAATTTAGAAAATTCAGATTGGGATATTGAAACTCCCACAGGCCTTGGGGTTAAAAACCCCATTTTGTTTAATATATAGTATAGATTAGCCTATCACCCGTGCTATGTACGGGATAATTATAAATATTTATATTTGTTTTAAATTTTTTTAATATATAAATTATGTTTTTTAAGATTTTTTATAAAAATAATTTAACAATCTTATCACTAACCATAGTGTATAGGAGAAATTAAAAATGCCACTGCAGTAACTATGTACGGGCTATATCTATAATTATTTGTATGGGGGGATTTTAAATATTGATCAGGAATTTTGACCAAATCAATAAATACAGGCATGTGGATTGAAAAAAGTTAATAACTGCTGATCAGGGATTTTAACCAAATCAATAAATGCTGAGTTTTTTTTTTTTAAAAATTTTTTTAAAAGATTTTTTATAAAAATAATTTAACAATCTTACCACTAACCATAGTGTATAGGAGAAATTAAAAATGCTACTGCAGCAACTATGCACGAGCTATATCTATAATTATTTGTATGGGAGATTTTAAATGTTGATCAAGGATTTTGACCAAATCAATAAATGCAGTCATGTGGAAAGACATGTGGATTGAAAAAAGTTAATAAATGCTGATTAGGGATTTTGACCAAATCAATAAATACTGAGTTTTTTTTATTTATAAAAAATTTAAAAAATTCAGATTGGAATATTGAAACTACCACGGACCTTGGGGGTTAAAAACCCCTTTTTACTTAATATATAGTATAGATTTTATATATATTAATTTATGAACTCAATAATCGGGGACTGTCAAAAACCAAAACAAAAAAAAGGTTTCATCACTCACTCACTCTCTCCCTCCCTCTCTCTCTCCTTCTCTCTCAAATCCCTAATTTCATTTCATATATCTCTTCTCTACTAATTCATATATCTTTTCTCTACGGATTCAATATCTGGATTGATTCTCCGATTTCCCGGCGAATCTCCGGTAGCGATTTCGATCAGGTACGATATATTATCAACTTATTTGATAATCGACTATCTTTTTTATGAATCGCCTATATTTAATATATTTGACGTAGCAGCAGCCTCTTGGATGCTTTTAACATTCTGAGATTTGAGTGGAAAGTATCTTGGGGTTTCTATTTGCAAATTTAGATTCTCTCCATTACATGGTTTGTTGGAATTGAAGTGAATGGAGATCTCTCTATTTCAATGCATGATATATGGATGTAAAATTTGAAGTCAATTGTTTATAATTATTAGGGATATGTTTTTGTTTTTGTATTTGTTTTTTTTTTTTTTTTTTGAGAACTAATATAGATACGTGGATGTAGCAATCTACATTTGCTACACTTACAGACCATTGAAATCTCTTATTTCATTCATGTCATGATGAGGATCATATCCAATCTAGGCCTCAGTCCATCATAGATCATCCAACTGATGCTTTGTTAATGTGAAGCCATGATGGAGTGAGGGGAACAATTTCACATTCAGAGGGCAAATGGAATTTTGAGTGGTTGAATGTAGTACCCATAATCTGTTAACCTCTAGAATTATGGAACAATTTCACTTAAAGGTTAAACTCATTTCCTGCAAATTATGGGTAATAATTTATGTCAAATGCAATGTCAAGGTTAAACTTAGGATTTACGGTTCATTATTTCCAATTGGAGTAGACTACTTATGAGGTTACTGAAATCATGATGAAGGACTTTGAGATTTGCAATTTATTGTGTGATTGCATTTTTTCTGGTGATTGTGTTTTCCTGTACTGCTAGTTAGTTCTTTATTTATATTTGAGTATTGAAGCTTGTTAGCATGGATTTGCATTTTTCATGCATGCTCGCTCCTCTTTCAGGTACGGAGAGTTTAAAAATGATTGTGGTTTTTGTTACCCCACTTTGAAATTGGTTTTATGTTTGCCTTCTTGTTACAATGCCACCTGCTTACTGTTTTAGTCGCACTTTTTTTAATAATTATATGGAAATAATATTACTATATTGCTTATTTCAACTACCTGTGTTAATTCCCCTTATGCACACAAAGGCTTTTAATTTAGCTCTTTTTATTGCGTTATGAAATTTTATGGCAGTCACAACTTTTGGTTAAAAGGAACCAAGGGAATTGAGCTTGTAATTTATTCTTCTTTGTATTACTATTTATATGCTCTTCACATATTGTTGATTTATAGATGTATCTTCTTGGATTTAGCTCTCATAAAATGATAGTAATGGGATTGTAAAGCATTGTTATTTCTTGCTATAAAGGTATTCCTAGGTTGCCATTTATTGTGCTAAAAAAATGTGAGGCATATGGATGGTTCTTTTAATCTATATTTTGGGACGATGACAAATTCATGGGACACCCATATTAATGTATTATTAGCTTTATTTTGCTGATTCTATTTATGCCCCTTATACCCTATTTAGTTAAAGAATGAAGTCAAAGTCCCACCACCCACGTGATTCCTTGAACTTGGTACTTAGGTTCCCTTTGTGGCAATCATCGTCTATATAGATGGCTGGCATTATTTGTTTTGTGATCCCTTGTAGAGGCTGCTGGACAAACAAACTATGGTTAGGGCTTTCAATGTGAATCTATGTTTGTGAATGTGATGAAGCTTTGCTCAGGTTTCATATAGTTTGGGATTTGTCAGATTTACAAGATGGGGTTTTTAGATGCAGATTGAAGTGTGGCTTGTACTAATATTTTCAAACCCCCAAAAAACTCAGAAAATTCATTTTCATAACCTCTATTGTTGAACTGATTGAATTTCATTTCTTATCAAACCAATTTAGTTTTTTGTTTTACCCCTTTTTATTTCTTATTATAAACCAACTTGGTTTATTTTTATTTATTTTCTTTTTTTCTTGTGTTGATAAACGGTTTCATTTCTTATTAAATAAACGTAGTTCAATGCACATTTTCATACTAAATACAAGAAATCTGGCACTAGACATGAAACTGAAATATGACAAAAAAGATGAAAAGTGAAAACGGAGGATCACATTTGCAGCCCAGTAGAGCTAATTAACTTGGTCAACCCAAAAGTGATGGCCATGGCCATCCACCCTCCGAACACAACCCTAGCACAGGACCTCACAACATGAGTTAGATACATTTGTGGATATGAATCATGTAAGAATTTGCAATTCTGGTTAGATTTTCCATAGAAAAGAAGTAGAGGATAGTACTACATGGTTTGGGTGTTTGTGTAAGGAAGTAGGAAGTAGCTTTTTGAGTTGACCTTTGTATTCAGAAAAGCTGTGTATGAACAATTCGTAGAATCCCTATATTAATGCTTAATCTGATGTTTCTTTTGCTTTGATGATATGGTCTGATTTAATTCTAATTTGTTTGATTTGATTATATTTGTGTTATTTTGAAATGTAGATGCCAATTCGATTGATTGCATTGTTAAATTTATTTTGATTCACTTGTTTTATTAGAGTCGAAAATTGTAGCATCATATTTCCTATTTTTAGTATATCCTATTTTTTGAGGGTTTTTTTCTTTTTGTTTTCTTCTTTAGTTCTTTGGCACCATGGATAGGAGTAGGATGCAACTTCATAATAGAAGGTCACCTCAGCACATTGATGGGGTGAGAGAATTTATCTACGTCATAGAGGGTTGTCTTGCATACAATTTGACATAATCAAGAAGACAGTCCACTTTTGTCTATTGTCCTCCACTATTTTACTTTTTGGTCAGTAGGAACGGACCAACTTCTTCTTTATTACACCCCTAGCTTTTAATGAATTTGCTCGACTTGATCAACACTTTCTAACATTGGAATGACACACATGGTTTTCCACTTGCCTTTAGCAATTGCAAATTCAATTTTTGGGTAAAAGAAAGAAATAATTGTTCACTGCCATTATTTTTATTGCTTTTTTGGATAAGTTGTCACAAATGGTGGTTTGAGAAGCATCCAACACTAACCTCTAATATACTGTATGCCTCTTTTGATCTTTACTGAATGGCAAATTGTATTAGTCCCAACAGCTGAATTCTGTAGTACTATTTTTTAAGAACTATCATGTTGCTACTACATTGTGCCTATCCCATTATCTTCGTATTTGTCAGTTCAAAAGGGATTCAAGCAGCAGATCTTAAGATTTTGAGAGAAAAGCTAGAGCAAGAGGTAGTTTTTAAAGCACTTCTTGCTTTAATTTAAAATTTTCCATTTCATTTGTTTAAATATCTAGTTCAAGGACATTCCTTTTGCAACTTAACAATTTGAGGTCATTGGCGTGCAATAATTGGTAATAAGATTTTCTTGATATGGCACCAAATGGAATGGACAAAAGTATGACCTCTTTGAAATCTTAACTACTGAAACGACACGTAGAATTGTTATTGATGAAGGGGCGTAAGTAGTAGAAAATGCTCAATTGTCCTGTTGTGTGTGTATATATTGTACTCTATACCCATGTTTATAGGATTACAAATCCAGGGATTGATAGTTCCCGGATATAGAATTCAAAGGACTAATAGTCCCTTGTCATTGCATATCTAGCTTTTGTTTTGGCCTGGATTAATGCTTTGGATTTTCTATTAATAATCCTATCCTATATTTGGTTGACCCTAGTACATTACCTGATAAGCTAACAAAATCACAAATATATCTTTCCCCATTTATAAGATCTACGTTTTAATGAAACACGAATATATCTTTTTTGGATTTGACCAGACTAATGCTTTTTATTTGCTTTTGACCTTTATCTTCATGACAAGTGACCATGCAATCTCAGGTTAATGCCCAAATTAGCAATCCTATCCTATATTTGGTTGACCCTAGTACATTGCCTGATAAGCTAACAAAATCACAAATATATCTTTCCCCATTCATAAGATCTACGTTTTAATGAAACACGAATATATCTTTTTTGGATTTGACCAGACTAATGCTTTTTATTTGCTTTTGACCTTTATCTTCATGACAAGCGACCGTGCAATCTCAGGTTAATGCCCAAATTAACACTTTCTGCACTCGAGAAAAAGAAGCTCATAGGAAGAGTTTCTGTGGACTTAAATCTTTGGAATATTTTCTTCCCTTAGTAGCGTAAATGAATCTGATTTATATCAAAAGAAAAACAGTGAGTTTGAAGGAATGATGGGGTTTTTTGTTTTTTGGTAAGAAGAGTGGTTAAATGATTAATTGTTAGTAATTGCTTTTTTGTGCCTAACACTGGGTTTGATTTTAGTTTAATCTTTGTTAACTCTTGAATTGGTAATCTATTTGAGAGTTTGGCCTATTCTCTGCAGGTTCTAAAAGCTTGCGTCAATTTGAAGCATGGGAGCTCTCTGCCAAATTTTGAATGCCATTGCCATGAATCCCTTCAGAAGAAGATGCGATGAGTTGAGTTGTTTTGTTATGTAGGTAGATATAACTCCAATTATAATCCGTTCATTGAATAGTTGAATGTTACATACAATGCTTATGGCACTAGTCTTATAAATTAGAAATGATACTTTTGAAATCTTTGTGAGTTTATGATATACAATCAAGATATTATATACTAATGAATCAGAGCATGGTATTTGTTTGTTATTGAAATATCTTTTGATTAAGCCTTTTTGAATGTGATGGGCATTTTTTTTTTTTTTTTTTTTTTTTTTTTGTGTAGTTGAATTTTAATTTGGAGATGAACAAATGATCTGGTGATATGTTTGATATTTTTTGTTTGGTTGTTGAGAAATCAAGTAAGGAATATAAGTTTATGTTCAAACTAGTATTTTTAGAGTAATTATTACAAAATCAAAAAGCCAAAAAAAAAAAAATTATCAAACTTTTAGAGACCAATTTTAGTTGTCTCAAAAAAATTATAACCTTTACATACCACTTTCATTTGTCCCCAAAATTATAACTTTTAGAGACAACTTTCATTTGTCCCAAAAACTAAACTTTTATAGACCAATTTCTGTTGTCTCAAAAATTAATTTCATTTGTCCCAAAAACTAAACTTTTAGAGACCAATTTTTGTTGTCTCAAAAATTAATTTTGTTGCCCCGTAATAATTAGACTTTTAGAGACAAATTTTGGTTGTCTCAAAATCATAACTTTTTGCAACCACATATTTTTGTTTCTAAAAGTCTATTTATAGTAACAAATGCAAAATTGTCTCTAAAAGTCATTTTTTGACTTTTTCAGACGGGCCATTTGTGACAAACTTCGCGACGTAGAAAATTGGTTGGCTAAAGTTTTTCCCAACAAATATTACACTTTTAGGGACGGAATAAATTTGTCCCTAAAAAGCTGATTTCTTGTAGTGATACTTAGTAATAATTAGATCATAAGAATCTCAAAATATAATTCTATGACAGAGTGTTTTTAAAACATAGGGACAAAATAATTTAACTATAGAGGATCTCGCGTTAGTCTTGAATCTTGGTAGCCTAAGAATAAGTTATAAGTCTTATATCGTTTTTTTGGCTTTCTATTTCGTGCTTTCAAAAACAAAAATAATATAATGTTTGAAAACAATTTTTGTGATTCCTAAGAGAGTTTTGTTTTCAGAAAACAATTTTTGGAAAGCAGATAAACAAAAAACAAAAACAATGCCAAACAAGGAGCTTTTGAGCCACTTTTCTGCATCATTAGGAACTTGTGTTTAGAACTGTTGTTGTTGCTCTATATATTCAGTGTGATCTGCTACTGCAAGGGACAACATGTTGGTATATAATGAGATTGTTCTTTCATGTTACTATTCACACTTTGCTTCATGATTTTTTCCCTAAAGCAAGATGTTGCTTATGTATTCAACCCAAATAGTTGAAGTATATATCTCTATTCATAACTGGATTCAAGTTGCTCATACTCTTTTCAAGGCTATGCTGTGACATAATTTTGTTACCACACACATATATGTGAATGTGTCAATCGTTAGCTGTAGACACCCCATTTTTGACCGTCCTCAAGACTTGGACGTCACCTGTGGAACACTCGATGATCATCCATGTTTGTGTTCGTCTCGAGTTCCCGGAGGTCTCGGCTACGCGCATTGCCTCAGGATCTCCCGACTCGACTGTTTTGTGTCTGGTTTTGCACCAAACACTTGTGTTTTGCCTTGAAGGGGCAGGGAATGCCTTGTGAGGCATCCCCATACATCACCGGCCATGGCTAGAGGCCACCGGCCAGTATTTTCTGCCATCGGCAGTGTATATTGCCGGTCGGCACCTTTTGTTGCCGGTCGGCCTTAAATTTTGTCAAAATGACACTTTTGGCTGCCGACCACTGTTCATCTGCTTTTAGCAGATATTTTGTGCCAGCTGTGATAGCTGGCACCCACTCTGTCCCCCTCCATATGGAGGGATTTCCCTCTTGGATGGCTTGTTTTGTAAGCCTTACAAGAGGGAATTGCCTATAAGAGGAGCTCTCCTCCCTTGGCATTAGGGTTAGACAACTTTGTGAGAGGAGCTCTGGTTTTAGGTTTAGGGTTTCATACATATCCTATCGCTATATCTCTCTCTTGTGTGTGTATAAGTGTGTTTGTGTCTTACTATTGCACACAAACACATAGTGCTACACCTTTTCTTGGTTTCTTGGAGGACCAGAGGTTGTTCTTGGGTGGTTTTGAGCTTGAAGAACCAGCTGGAGCTCCATTGTTGAAGAGGTTCTACACGGGTAAGAAACTTGCTCCTTTTTACCCCATTCTTGCATACTATTTTTGCCTATCTTAGAACTGTTTTTGAGCTTAGTGTATAATATAAAAAAGTTCTGTTTTTAGGCCCTCTAAATAGTTGCTTAAGAGTGTTTTGTGGTTTGGAGGTGTTTGACCCCTCTTAGGCCTTGTAAGGCCCCATTTTGTGCTATTTTGAGTGAGCTCCGGGACTTTGGTGTTTGGGCCTCCTCACCACTGAAATCTTAAGGGATTTCAGTGGTGAGGATGGTGCTTTGAAGTCCCAAGAGGGAGAGGGTCACCCCCTCTCCTTGTTGTCCTTGAAAAGGACTATTTTTGCCTCTTGAGGGAGCACCTAGCTTAGGCTCATGTTGACCATGCCTTGGCTGTTATTTATGCTTATTTTGCCATGAAATAGCATTGTTGTATGTTGGTTTTGGTACACCATGCATGCTTAGCATACCTACCTTGTAATGCCATGGTTAGGCCTTAACATGCTTTGGGTTGTAAACCTTTGTTCTAGCATGCTTTAGGCTTAGCTTTGTGAAGCTTTTGTGCTTATTTCACCATGTTTAAGGTCTGTCCATAGTTGTTCGGGTCGATCTTGGCATGCTTAGTATGGCCCCTTTGCATTTTTGGTTTGTTAGCCTTAAGTGTGTGAATGTGTAGCATGCGTTGCTTGCATCATTTTAGTGGTTCGGAACCACTTAGCATGTCATTTCAGTCCATTTAACATGCCTGAATGTTTGCATTTGTCGTTCCTTTAAAGCCTCAAAGGGTTCATGTTTCATGCTCCATTAATATGCCATTGCATATGCCCTCATGTATAGTCTTCTTAGATGCCATCTAAGTAGCCTTTTGGCTTTGTTTTAGCATGCTAGAATTCTGTTCTTGATCACTTAAGTCTTGCCATGTGTGGTTGTACTAAGTGTAGTTCAATGCTTCATTAGCTTGCCTTGAGTGCTTGGACCATGTTGCATGCTTGGCTTGCCTTTGTTCATTTGGTTTGGCACCATTTTAGCATGATTTCAGAGCTTCCCATTGAATGCTAATTGTCCATGTTTGCATCTTCTTAAGTGTGCTTAGAAGTTGCTTCACTATGCTTAAGTCTTGAACCATGTATCTATGCATGCTTGTATGTACATTTGCCTTCATGTACTCAGCATTTTGGCCACTATTTTGGGCCTAATTAGAGCTGCCTAACTCATGTTTAAGTCCATCCTTTGCTCGTTTGCGTGCTTACCTTGCATGTTTGCTTGTATACTTGCATAAGTGTCTTGCATTGCCATGTTGCATCCTTAGCTCGTATGCCTAGGTTGCATTGCATCTTGCATGCATGCCTTGTCCCTTGATTTAGTGATAGGGATTGGGCCTTTGATTGTTTGTACGCATTACATTTGATATCAAAATGTGCATGTTTGGTTCTTGGGCCATCACGCATTGAAATGCGCGATTGGTGGTCCTAGAACCAAGAACCATGTCCCTTTGAGTCATAAACATGATAAGGGGCATAATTGGTGCATACATTGCTTGAATTGCATTGCCATGCAAAGCCCTGTCCTCTGTTGCTGTCCAACAGGTTCTGCAGGAACTTTTTGCCGATCGGCTACACAGAGTGCCGACCGGCAATCAATCTATGGCCGATGGATTCATTTTGTGCCAATGGACACCAAATCACAGCCGGTGATGATTACCTCCAGCCGGTGGCACTCCCCAACATCCAATGAGCACATCTTGAGATTTTGGCAGTCTTCAGTGGTGTATAGCAGGGAAAACAGAGGCAGCTTGTGCATGGCAGTGACTTTCCGGGCAGGACCGAGCATGCATTACATCAGACCCTCTTCCTGAGGCCTTTACTGTTTAAATTAGATTAATTAATTTGCTTAATTAATTTAGTGGTTTGTAATATTTAATTAGCTTGTCAGTTAATTAAATTGTAATATTCATTTGGTCCCTTCGAGCGAAGGCAAGTTTGTAATAAGTGTGGGTGCGTGTGTGCATGTCTTCCAATCCCCCACTTCTTTCTCTCCCTTTTACTTACTTGCTTTTGATGGTTAGTATTAGGACATGTTTAATTTAGCATACCTTATGCTATGCATGCGTGCATCCATACATTTGTCTTACATGCACCGGGCTCGGCGCATCACGCTAACTGCATTAGTATTTCAAATCTGAACTTGAATACGTGCATCAAATGATTGCATCTCACATGCCATTTTTAGGATTAGCCGAGCCTAACCTAACTGCATTTTGTATGTGATGCATTAGTCATTTCAGCATGAACTAGGATCACGCATGTTTGCTAACTAGTTTACTGTTTTGGCACGGAGTACGATGTAAGTATTTCTATGCTTTAGCATACCGCATGCGTGTGGATGTTGACATAACAGCATGCTTACCATGTGGCTAGATGCTTATGTGTTATAAACTGCTTGAATGCCTGTGGGTGAAGGTTGGATTGTTTGAGTTGGAATAACTCGTTGAAATCTGTGTTTTAGCCTACTTGCGGGTAGCAAATTCCAAAACGTTTTTCAAGACAAACGGATATGCAATGCTTATTTCCAAATTAGACAATCTAGTCTATACTTGTTTGCTGTGCGCATAACATAGTAATTCTAGGCTAAAAACCGGAATAAGAACATATAACGTTTTCAAAATTGGATATCACGGTTAGTAGAGGCCGATCTTCGGATCGGGTGAAAGGGGGTGCTCATAGCTGACCTTCCCCAATCGTACCCAAGTTCCCGAGCCGAGGCAACTTTGGTGATGACGGACACGTGGCCTTTGGCACCGAGTCAGGGTTTCCTAAATTCCCCAATTAAAAAATATTTAGGTGGCGACTCTGTATCTGGCAAAGCAGTCCATGTTTGGTACTTCTTTCAAAAATCTGTTTTCTCAAAATGATTTGCCGGATTTGGACTCTTTGGTTCAAGATTTAGAACCGTGATACAAATCGAGTCCGAACTGTAGCGAGGTCCTCCCCCGCGGACTTGTCTACAGTTTCTGGCGACTCTGCTGGGGAAAGAATGAGAACTTGACTCGAACTCGTGATATCTTGTTTTGACTACACTTATGTGTTTCTTTGCATTGCACGTGCATTGGTGCGCCTAGGACACCGTGTTGGCCATCTGCTATTCCTGAGCGGTTTGCTGGAGGCTTGTCTTGTTAAGGCATGACCATAAGGCTGACCGGTTGTGGGCTCTGCCAGTATGGGAACACAAACCCCGGTTTTACCGGGGCACCCTTTTGACCATTCGACCTAGTGCATATTCGGAACCGTAGTGACCATTCCAAACTAGGACAGGTTGCTCACCCGATTTTAGGTTGTTTGAAACCGCTGCGTGCGTAGTGAAGCCCTAGCTCCTGACGAAGTAGGACAGGGAAACCCTACCCCAACATAGGGGTGTTTCGGCTCTCTTTACTTGCTATGTGCTTTTAGAATGTATCTCTACAGGAACGCACATATCAGTTTGCAAGTTTGAGTATCAGGCCTGAGGGCACCAGTATCAGTATTTGTGAGAATCAGCTATATCTGTGGGTATCCAATTCAGTGTTATTGGGGTAGTGATTTTGGGGAACAGTGATCAGTAGTAGAGTACAGTTATTCAGCTGCACTCATGTTTGATCCGTTTGGGCTGAAATGCTGCTTGCTTTTCCTTTCAGTTCAGCGAGTTACAGAATAGCTAGTGTTCCCCGTTGCCGAGGCAAAACTTACGATGATGCAGAATTCAGAAGAGATCGTGGTTATGACAGCCGCGTTAGATCAAGGAATCACCCTGCAAAGTGAGACCAATGTTGATGTGCCGCATCCACCCAGGTCGCCTGTTGCGTACCCGGTCTGGACCCCCCAGCTGTATCAGGCTCGTGAGCCCACCACATTCGAACTGATGGGAATGATAGGTGACCTCCAGAGGTCCGTGGCGGATCTCGCGTACGGAATGTCAGCCTCACCACACGCTGTGCCATATGCCGGGAATTTTGTACCCCAGGAGCCCCCGCTGTTGGGACGGATTGTGATCAAGCTTAGCCACCCGGAGATGGCCTCCAACTATGGCAATGACGTATCAACATCAACCCAAACCCTCGATCAGGCTGAGGCTAGAGGCAAGGACAAAATGAAGGTAGACGCCGACCCCATCGAACAACTGCTGTGGGCAGTCCAGGCTTTGAAAGCCGGGGGGAATGAGTAAACAGCAAGTATCCCCAGTTGTGACCAAGGTTGTGGATGATGTTTTCCCCGCTCCACCTGAAGGTAGTTCAAGTCAGTCAGAAAACCGGGATAGGCCCCGTCATGCCAGAACAGTTCCTCCCATTCCCAACCCTGCACCCAGGAAAGATCAGAAAGTCAAGGCAGTGCCCGCCGACCCTTTCGCTAGTGCGTCTAGCAAGGATACCCAGACTTCAAAGTACCTGCCTCGAGGGCGCCGAGTCTTTCATCCTCTCTACATGCCTTTGTCTAGGGCACTTTTAATTTTGGCTAAAAAGGGGCATCTTACACCTCTTGAGCCGAGGCCCCTCCCGAAGAATCTCCCTGCTACCCATGATGCTGCTTTGTACTGTGCGTACCACCAGCAAACAGGGCATGCTACCAATAATTGCTTTCGCCTTCGTCATGAGGTGCAAGATTTGATTGACAACGAGGTTATCCTCCCGCCCACCTCAGCCAAGTCCGTTACTACCCAGTTATTGGATTTTGAGGATGATGATACTGCGAGTATGTGATTAGGGTTGGACCACTTATGGGCGGCACCCAGTATTTTGACGTGGCATCTGGCACGCATTTTCGAGCATCTGTGATTGCTAGTTTTTGTAAATTCTGGCTTGGGTATTGAGTCAGTCTTTTGTTTTGTTTTGAGTCTGCCTCATTGTCGTGAGTCAGTCCTTTTTGCTTAAGGGTCTGTCCTGTTATAGCAAGTCAGTCCCCTTTGTATAGGATGTCAGGTGATCCCGGGGTTGTTGCCTCGGACACCGTTTTGTAAATACCCCGTTTGTTTTTCCTTTTGAGTCTGTCTTTGCTGAGAAGCCAGTTGCAGTTGGAAGTTTTTTTTAATGAAACGGCTGCGGCTATCATGTTCCCTTACTTATTGCCTTAAGCCAGTTATGCCAGAGGATTTGAATGGGTTGACAGTACATCTCGCTTTCTCTCCTGCGTGCCAAACTCATTGCATTAACCTGAATTTTTCAAGAGAACCCTTTTTGAACACTGCGGTGATAAAAACGAAGAGGAAGGAATTCCTCGGGTTTTGCAAAACTTTGATCAAATTGAGAGGAAGGGAGGCGTGCTAAGTCTTTAATGAATGAAATCATGCCTGTCAGTGTGAGTACTGAGAAGGACCCTGGCTTGATCCAGACTGGTTCCACACTATCTTCAGCGCGAGCGATTTGTCGCTTTCTTAAAAACTTTCAAAAAAAAAAATGTTTTGTACGGTCCTGTGAAGACCTGTGTGGGATCGCTCTTGAGATTGCGCAGCCTAGGATCACTTTCGGCCTCTAGATTCAATCTGTTTGTTTCAAACTTGGAATCCGTTCAAAGCCTTCAACAATCAACCGCCATGTGAGGCCCGTGTGGCCCAATTTGAAGCAGCCCTCGAGCAAGAGGCACCAAAGTCAGATCAAGAAGATCAGATCTCACCGTAAGAGGCTCGTGAAGCAACCGTGACGGATTCTTCTGCAAACCAACACAACAGTCATCAAGGGCTTCTATTTCAAAACCATTTGGCATGGACGTGTTACACTTTTACCCTTTGAGAGGCTCGTTGGGCCGAAAACCCGGAAGGGCGACCCAGGCAAAAGTTAGAGCAAGAGAAAAATACAAAAAAAAAGAAAAAAAATCAATCCAAAAATACAAAAAAAGAAAAGAAAAGAAAGAGAAAAAGAAAAAATGCAAAAAAAAAGAGGAAAAAAAAAAAGAAAAGATAGAGAAAAAGAAAATGAAAAGAAGCTCGCAAGGTCGAAAACCCGCATCGGGCGCCTTGGCAAAAGTTAGAGCCTGAAAAGTGAAGGTTAAAATACCTGAGTGTACCTTAACCGGAACTACGTAAGGCTTGATTCCCATGTTTGGGATACGTATGCAACTTCGTCCTGAAGTCCAGCCCCCTACGCTTTCATAGCGCCTCAGTCCATGTAATGGTTTTGATCACCTTTACCTCCTCTGAAACCGATAGTTTGGTTGTGATAACCGGAACCACGTAGTCAACTTCCTCTTGAAATCCAACCATTAGTGCTTTCACAGTGACTGTGTCCATATATTGGTTCTGACCATCTTCGCCTTCCCTGCATTCGAGGGTTCGATCATCGCTAATGAGGACTGGTTTTCAGTATGCCGCGGCTTCGCCCAAACAAGGGGCAACTTTCCGTTGCCCTGAGTTGCCATGAGTCGCCGCCCAAACAAGGGGCAACTTTCCGTTGCCATGCATCCCTTTCAAGCAAGGGGCAATTTTCCATTGCCTCCGATCCCAGGTTACGCACCTCAAGGGTAGGTTTCATGCTCGTTGAGCATCGGCCGTTTGCAAAAATAGTTTTTGAAAATTTTTACTGAGGTTGACTATTTTCTCGAAAACTATTTCATTTTCCAAAACCGGACCATTTTTCTTGGACCTGAAAAGGGAAAATTTTCAGTGCTCATAGCTTGACTTGCATGATTTCAAATCAAAAATTGAACAAACGTGTTAATCTAACTCTCTTTTTGGTCAAAATTGTTTTAGTAGAAAGCAAAAACAAAAAATGGTCAAAGTAATGAACTAGGGGCACAGTCGAGTCAGGTGTTCTGTCTTTCCCCCGCCGTCAACATACTTGCCAGAGAAGGGCGCCCTATTCGCCAGAAGGGCTCTCAATATCCTCCAAACAGCAAGGTATTAAGCCAAGTGCGAAGCACAAATCAGAATAAATCAAGATACTCCATTCTCCATCCGGAACATCGACTAGACGTCACCGGAAGAAACAGCCGCGAGCTAATAGTGTCGGGCGCGAACCCGTGACTTCCTATTCATCTATCAAACACTCAGGGGAGGGAGAAAAAAAAAATGAGAGATTAAAGAATGGAGAGGTGTAAGTCGAGAGAAAAGTGAGTAAAAGGGTTTTGAGAGAAAAACCGAGCCTGAGGGCCGAGTGATGCGAGAATCACAAATCAGAAAGGGTGGGAATAACTCCCGGAAGAACTGGCTCCTCGAGATCTGAGGTCTTTTGTTTTTGCAAACACGTCCGTGTGTCGTTTTTTTTTTGTCTTGTTTAGCCCAACTTTTACTTTGGGTCTTTTCCGAGCGTGTCTCGTTGTGTTTAGGTCGTGTGCCTTTTGTTTAAGTCTTTTTCCGCTGTGTGCAGTTGTAGGCTCGATACCCTGGTTAAAAAAAAAACCTTTTGCAATTTCAAAAAAAAAAAACCGTTTATGCTCAGAGTGCTGTGCCGTTCACTACATTTAGGCGAAGCGAAAGAAGAGAGGGAAAATTTGGGGCATCTGAGTGTGCTTCAACTTCAGCCGGTTTCACCTTTATAGTCCAACTTGTCAGATTGGGCTGTTTGTTTAGGATTTGCCGTGTGCAGAATGAATCAAGTGGTATGTTATGGGTTGTATGCAGGTCAATCCTCGACAGAGTATGGGCTGTGTGTTCAGGTTGAGCAGTGGTTTGTATGGGCTGTTTTGCTGTTAGTCGGTTCGTTACTTGGTCATTACAATGCAAGTGTTCAATTTTCAGACAGCAAACCAATTTCATTTACATTGAGGTGTAACATGATGCAATGCGATGCAAGATATGAAATGTACAGAATATAACACTTTTTCAGATAAAAAGTTTGTTTCATTACATCATCTCTTCCAAGTACAAAGCTTTGGAAACAAAAACCTGCCTGCGGCAGTACAAGGTACTCTAGCTATCAACAAAAAAGAAAAAAGTACAAAAAGAAGAAAGACATCAAAAATCTAGATCAACGTCAAAGGCCTCGGGTCTAGGGGTCCGTCCTCGTCCTCTTCCTGGACGAAGGTCCAGGAATATCGACATCAGCGCCGTTATCTGGGCCCGAGTCAGAGCCGTCTCCGGTCTCCTCCTCGGAGGACTCAGCCTCAGCCTCAGCCTCGGACTCCTCCTCCTCCTCATCATCATCATCAGGGACAGGAGCCTGTGAGCTACTCCCGACGTGAGTACGCCCCGCTTTGGGTGCGGGGGTACACTCTGCCATCTCGGGTAGAAATAGAAGGTCCAGCCGGAGCACCTCCCACGGGAGGAACCTAAAAGGGAGGCTGAAAAGTACAAAAGGGTAAACACATCAGTATATCAGTACAGAATACAGTGTGTGAATGCTGTGAACAGAATGCAGTACAGAATATAGTATGTGAATGCTGTGAACAGTATATCAGTACAGAATGCAGTGCATGAATACCGTAGGTGAATGCTGTGAACAGAATGCAGCACAGAATACAGTGTGTGAATGCTGTGAGAGCAGTTTGTCAAGTGTTGCATTGTGCATCGGATTATGTGAAGCAGTTTATGTATGGTTCGAGACTGTGGTCAGGAGAACATACCGGAATACTGTAGAGGACCAGAAGGTCGAACATCCGCTGCAACATCCCCATCATGGAGGCATTCATCTCCAACGACTGCCGGGTGTACTCAGAAGAAGCCTGCAAAAGTATCAGATGCATTAGTATTCTGCGGAATATCAATGGAATGAAATGAAACGAAATGACCATGCAAGATGCAGTGTGAAGTAATACATACCGGAGGCAAGTCAGGGACGCCAACCAGCTCGTGATCAGTCGGAGGAGGGGCAAAGGGGATTTGATAGGTCACCCCGCCCTGCCCCCTACATGTCAGCATCGCGGGCAGAGCAGGCCAGCTAACCCTCCGCCCCCTCTGAGCTCCACCCCTGCCGCGGACTCGGGCTCTCCTCGATGCTCCCGCTCCAGCTCCAGCCCCTGCCCTAGCCGCTGGCGCCGCGGGTCTCCCTCCCTCAGCTCGTCGGCCACTGCCCAGAGGCCGCATAATGAAGAGCCGGACATACTCTGAATAGTTGCCCTCGCCCCTGTAACCACCCACATCCCATCCAACCGTGTAGTCCACCATCTGCCTACTTGTGAACCTCTCGGTATCCCTCATGTGCTCGGGAGGGTGGACCGGGACTATCTGCTCAGGTAACCCTAGGGTTTGGCGTAGGAAGCGCTCACCCAGGTACCAAGCCCGACAGACCGGGCCCTCCAGCAGAATCCGGAAACGCGAGGTCTCATCGGCACCGGCAAATCGATCCCGCATTACGGCTGGCAAAGGAGCCCAAGGCTGCCAGGTGATCTGAAAATGAAATGCAGTTTGTCATCTACTGTTATTGAAAATACAGTGTAAAGCGAAGCTTAAATGAACTGCAAGTAAGACATACCTCCGCGGGGGTGATGGTGTCGAAATAACGGCGGAAGAAGATGAATGACTCGCGGGGCCTCTGCACGCACCTCCCGTCGAAGCGGCGCGAGAACGGGACGACGAGAAGGGTCTCTGCATCGGGTACTGGAGCTAACCTGGGAAAGTAAGCATAAACCCACAGCTGCAGAGCAAATACCAGTACAATCATCAGATAAAGCAGAGTGCAGAATAAAGCAAAAATAGCAGAGCCATGTGTTGTGCAGTGTATTGTGCAGAGTGTACAATGTGATGCAGTGTATAGTCAGTGTAAGGCAGAGTATGTGTGTGCCGTGTGTACAGTATACAGCCAGTATAAAGCAGACTACAGTGTGTGCAGTACAGAGTACAGAAAATGAAAAGCTGTAATGAAAAGCAGAAAAGAAAATGTACCTCCCAAGCACGCCAGTAGCCCCCGAGCAACTGTCCGCTGCCGCGGGAAGCTGAGCTCATATACCTGCAGAGAGTGGCCAGAGCGGCGCCACCCTAGTCATAGCGCAGGATCCGCTTGACGTCCACAGTGCACTCAGCAGGCAGAGAGGCACGGTGTTCGCCCGGTCAGCAAAAATGGTCGTCCCGAACAGGAACATGAGAAAGCCGCGTGCGTATCTCTCTACGGCCTCCTGAGTCATCGGGGCTGCCTTAACTAACGTGGGCTGGACCCTGAACTGCACCTCAAACCAGGAATATCGGACGAAGCCAAGACGCACCAGAGGCGGCAGCTCACCGAGCAAGTAGATCTGAGCGGCCTCCCACTCATCCATATCAGTATCAAAGGGGATCGGATCACCCCCTACCCCGATGCCTGTGAGCATCGAGAAATCATAGGGAGTCATCGTCATGTCTCCCGTCGCAGAGAGATGGAATGAATCGGTGGTGTCCCACCACCTCTCCACCAGAGCGGCAAGGAGAGGTCTGCATGTAGTAAGTCTGGAGAGTCCTCTGCAGAATGCACCAAAGCCGGCCTGGTCCACGATGTGGCGAACTGCATCGGGTAGCTCGGCGTACCAATCACGAGCGACAGTGTTCCCATACCCGCGGATGGTATGGGAATCTCCCTATTTTCAAACAAGTAGTTGCGAAGCAATATAAAATGTACAGTTTTGAAGAAACAGTCAAAATCAGAGCAAATATAGCATGTGTACATGTTTTCAAATTCAAACAGATACCGGGTGCCGGTGTGCTTACAGTAAACTACAATGTATGATGTGTCAGCGTGTTTGAGTAGTTCAGAGCAAATATAGCATGTGTACATGTTTTCAGATTCAAATAGATACCGGGTGCCGGTGTGCTTACAGTAAACTACAACGTATGATGTGTCAGCGTGTTTGAGTGGTTCAGAGCAAATATAGCATGTGTGCGTGTTTTCAGATTCAAACAGATACCGGGTGCCGGTGTGCTTACAGTGAACTACAACGTATGATGTGTCAGTGTGTTTGAGTGGTTCAGAGCAAGTGCGATGTGTGTGAGCACGTGTCAGTCTCAAACAGATATCAGTTGCAAGTGTGTGTGCGATCAACTACAGCATACAGTGTGCATCAGTGTATCTAGGCCGAAGCAATTAAAGAACATAAACAGCTATGGCAGTTGGCAGTTTTATATTCTACATTGCGGAAAGTAAAGCAGAGGGAAGAATATACCTCGGAAGCACCGAAGGACACATGAGACGTCGGCTCGCGCAAGAGAAGCTCTGGAGGCGCGCCCCTCTCGAAGCTCCTGAACTGGCGCAGTTCGTCGGGGGGGAGAACGTGAATCGCCGGCCGGTAGGTCGCCGGGTCGAACGGGCGGACACTCAAGGGAAGGAGCTTGGCCTCGGGATCCATCTCGTGATCCGGAGGAGTCCCGCCCCGTGGAATATCGTCGGCCATGTCAAATGTGACGAGGAAAATGGTCGAAAAATGAAAATCGGGCTAGAATATGGAAAGTCAACCAAAAAGTCAACCCCCGGGAAGGTGGAAAATGGCCGGAAAAGCCGGAAAATGGAAGAGACACGAAGATCGAGAGAAAATCGAGGGAAACAAACCCCAAAAAGCGGAAATAGCAAAGGAGGTACCGAAACAAAGATTTGTTCGGATGAAAATGTTCGAAACGCGAAGGAGATCGCGAATCGAACGATGAAATGGGCCCTAAAACGCGAGAAAACGGAGGAAGGAGGGGAGGAAAATGCTCTAGGGAAAGGGAGGAAGAAATTTCGGCTAGGGAGGAATGAGAAAAATAGGGCTAGAAGCCCTATTTTAAAAGACCCGAAGCAAAAAGTCAAAACTGCCCCGATACAGGGACTTTTTGCCGGTCGGCCACACTCTTTGCCGGTCGGCAGTATTTTGTGCCGATGGAATTTTGTGATCGCCGATGGATGGCCGGTGATGCATTCTGATGGCCAGTGGACACCCGGTGGTCTCCTACAGTGGTTTTTGAGCCTCCCACAGCCTTGTTTTGGTCAGATATATGGTTTGGAGCCTTCATAGCTCAAGAAAGTGCAAAAGCAGTGCGTTTTCGAAGCTCAACCGGCCCTGTTTTGACCTCGGACCATGTCTTCTGTGCGTGGCACTCGAATTCATGCAAGGTGTATCCTTTTGTATCCTTTTGTCTTTTACAAAATCCAAAAGTTGCCCCGTGTGCGTTGCATGCATTCGTCGCACTGTCTCGTGCATTTCAGATCACTCGCGCTGTTTAGCGCATCGCATTGTCTTGTGCACGCATTTCACTCGCGCTATCTTGCGCATCGTGCCGTCTTGCGCACCCTATCTGATTGCATTTTACATGCATTCATTGTTCGCACTATCTTGCGCATTGCATCGTCACGCGCACCTTACATGTGTTGTCATGCATTTCCTTATCCTTATTATGCATTGTCATGCATTCTCTCTATCAAACATCGCTATGCGCTTTTACAGGAGGATACACATTGCCTGCGTAGATCGCATCCTTTACTTACATGTGTTCAATTCCGATATTCAATTTCATTACTTGCGTAGACCGCATGTTTTGCTTGCGTAGACCGCATATTTATAATTAATTGCACTACTTGCGTAGACCGCATGTTCTTACCTGCGTAGACCGCATGTTTATAACCAATTTCATTACTTGCGTAGACCGCATGTTTTGCTTGCGTAGACCGCATATTTATAATTAATTGCACTACTTGCGTAGACCGCATGTTTGTAATCGATTTCATTGCTTGCGTAGACCGCATGTTTTGCTTGCGTAGACCACATGCTTATACTCAATTCCACATTGCGTAGACCGCATGTGTATATTCAATTTCATTACTTGCGTAGACCGCATGTTTTGCTTGCGTAGACCGCATATTTATAATTAATTGCACTACTTGCGTAGACCGCATGTTTTGCTTGCGTAGACCGCATGCTTATACTCAATTCCACATTGCATAGACCGCATGTGTATATTCAATTTCGATACCTGCGTAGACCGCATGTTTGTAATTAACTCATCACTTGCGTAGACCACATGTTTTGCTTGCGTAGACCGCATGTTCTTACTTGCGTAGACCGCATATTTTGCTTGCGTGGACCGCATTCTTGTGTTCAAATTCATTACTTGCGTAGACCGCATGTTCTTACCTGCGTAGACCGCATGTTTATATTCAATTTCATTACTTGCGTAGACCGCATGCTTTGCTTGCGTAGACCGCATATTTATAATTAATTGCACTACTTGCGTAGACCGCATGTTTGTAATCGATTTCATTGCTTGTGTAGACCGCATGTTTTGCTTGCGTAGACCGCATGCTTATACTCAATTCCACATTGCGTAGACCGCATGTTTGTAATCAATTTCACTACTTGCGTAGACCGCATATTTTGCTTGCGTGGACCGCATTCTTGTGTTCAAATTCATTACTTGCGTAGACCGCATGTTCTTACCTGCGTAGACCGCATGTTTATATTCAATTTCATTACTTGCGTAGAATGCATGTTTTGCTTGCGTAGATATTTATAATTAATTGCACTACTTGCGTAGACCGCATGTTTGTAATCGATTTCATTGCTTGCGTAGACCGCATGCTTATACTCAATTCCACATTGCGTAGACTGCATGTTTGTAATCAATTTCACTACTTGCGTAGACTGCATATTTTGCTTGCGTGGACCGCATTCTTGTGTTCAAATTCATTACTTGCGTAGACCGCATGTTCTTACCTGCGTAGACCGCATGTTTATATTCAATTTCATTACTTGCGTAGACCGCATGTTTTGCTTGCGTAGACCGCATATTTATAATTAATTGCACTACTTGCATAGAACGCATGTTTGTCATCAATTTCATTGCTTGCGTAGACCGCATGTTTGTCAACAATTTCATTGCTTGCGTAGACCGCATGTTTATGAACAATTTCATTACTTGCGTAGACCGCATTCTCGTGTGCAATTTCGTTGCCTGAGTAGACCGCATGCTCCACTTGCATGTCTGTGCCTTCACTTGCATTGTTATGCATCGCCGGTCTAGGAGACCTTAAATCCTTCGAAGGTGCAAAACCTTTGGCGCCTACATTGTCATGCATCATCATGCATTGTCATGTATCATCATCTCAAAAGCCGCGCATTGTCGCGCATTTTGAAACCATGCATCGCCGGTCTAGGAGACCTTAAATCCTTCGAAGGTGCAAAACCTTTGGCGCCTGCATTGTCATGCATCATCATGCATTGTCATGTATCATCATCTCAAAAGCCGCGCATTGTCGCGCATTTTGAAACCATGCATCGCCGGTCTAGGAGACCTTAAATCCTTCGAAGGTGCGAAACCTTTGGCGCTTGCGTGTGTCACGCATCATTGTAGATAATGCATATGTCATGCATTTCTTTGTATATAGTCCATTCCATTGCATATTGTACATATTGCATTGTAGCTTGCATGCACCCATTGCATCACCTCCACCTATGGCTTGCGCCCTGCCATGTTGAGCTTGGTTTGGTATGTGCCCATACTTTTCACGTCAAAACATAGTCCAATAGACCGTTCTATGCTAGCCGCGGCTTGTATGTGTACATGCCTTTCCTAGGCAAGATTTGGTTTGGCCTGCGTGCCATATCCATTGCATTGTAGCTTGCATGCACCCATTGCATCACTTCCATCTATGGCTTGCGCCTTTCCATGTTGAGCTTGGTTTGGTATGTGCCCATACTTTTCACGTCAAAACATAGTCCAGTAGACCGTTCTATGTTAGCCGCGGCTTGTATGTGTACATGCCTTTCCTAGGCAAGATTTGGTTTGGCCTGCGTGCCATATCCATTGCATTGTAGCTTGCATGCACCCATTGCATCACTTCCATCTATGGCTTGCGCCTTTCCATGTTGAGCTTGGTTTGGTATGTGCCCATACTTTTCACGTCAAAACATAGTCCAGTAGACCGTTCTATGTTAGCCGCGGCTTGTATGTGTGCATGCCCTTCCTAGGCAAAGTTTGGTTTGGCTGCATGCCATGTCCACTGTATATATTACATTGTAGTGTAATTTTGCATCCAGCACTAGGATCATTACCCTTTCCCCAGCGGATCGTTTCCCCACTTGTGTCATTCCACCCCAATTACTCATTCTTGTGTCCGTCTACATTACTCATAGTTCAGTTGACCATTCTATGGTAGACGGACTTGTTACCTCCATCAATCTATTTGACATTTGTGTGGTTTTGAACCGCTCATGATTGGATCATGATTCAATTGCTTTGCATATAGTTTGCATTGTTTCAATTGCATTGCATTTTCATTTGCATTGGTCATACATTGTTTCGCATTCATTTTTGTATTGTCATGCATATTGCTAATAACATCGTACCTGTTAAGTTGTTTTCTTTGCAGGCACGATATTGTATGTACGGTTCATTTGAAGCCGGTGCAACCGGACGAATCGGACAGGTATTGTATTCTCCGAGTGAAACGTATTGAGAATTGTATAATTCTCGTACATCCTTTCTGCATTGTAGTGTAGTTTGGTGTATGCTAGCTTAAAACTGTTGCATGTCTGCTTTGTTACAGTTTTCTTTGCATGATCATAAGTTATGTTCGGCTTTGTACATTGTCTTGCATTTTGCCCCTGCCTTCGGGCACATATCTTGCTTGTCTTGCATGTTTGTCTAAGTCTTCGGCCTTGTCAAAAATGGGTCGTCTCTGGGCTTTGACATTCACTCCTGTCATTGTTATGACTTTCGAGTTCTGTCAAAGAGGGGCAACTGTAGACACCCCATTTTTGACCGTCCTCAAGACTTGGACGTCACCGGTGGAACACTCGATGATCATCCATGTTTGTGTTCGTCTCGAGTTCCCGGAGGTCTCGGCTACGCGCCTTGCCTCAGGATCTCCCGACTCGACTGTTTTGTGTCTGGTTTTGCACCAAACACTTGTGTTTTGCCTTGAAGGGGCAGGGAATGCCTTGTGAGGCATCCCCATACATCACCGGCCATGGCTAGAGGCCACCGGCCAGTATTTTCTGCCATCGGCAGTGTATATTGCCGATCGGCACCTTTTGTTGCCGGTCGGCCTTAAATTTTGTCAAAATGACACTTTTGGCTGCCGACCACTGTTCATCTGCTTTTAGCAGATATTTTGTGCCAGCTGTGATAGCTGGCACCCACTCTGTCCCCCTCCATACAGTGTATGGAGGGATTTCCCTCTTGGATGGCTTGTTTTGTAAGCCTTACAAGAGGGAATTGCCTATAAGAGGAGCTCCCCTCCCTTGGCATTAGGGTTAGACAACTTTGTGAGAGGAGCTCTGGTTTTAGGTTTAGGGTTTCATACATATCCTATCTCTATATCTCTCTTGTGTGTGTATAAGTGTGTTTGTGTCTTACTATTGCACACAAACACATAGTGCTACACCTTTTCTTGGTTTCTTGGAGGACCAGAGGTTGTTCTTGGGTGGTTTTGAGCTTGAAGAACCAGCTGGAGCTCCATTGTTGAAGAGGTTCTACAAGGGTAAGAAACTTGCTCCTTTTTACCCCATTCTTGCATACTATTTTCGCCTATCTTAGAACTGTTTTTGAGCTTAGTGTATAATATAAAAAGTTTTGTTTTTAGGCCCTCTAAATAGTTGCTTAAGAGTGTTTTGTGGTTTGGAGGTGTTTGACCCCTCTTAGGCCTTGTAAGGCCCCATTTTGTGCTATTTTGAGTGAGCTCCGGGACTTTGGTGTTTGGGCCTCCTCACCACTGAAATCTTAAGGGATTTCAGTGGTGAGGATGGTGCTTTGAAGTCCCAAGAGGGAGAGGGTCACCCCCTCTCCTTGTTGTCCTTGAAAAGGACTATTTTTGCCTCTTGAGGGAGCACCTAGCTTAGGCTCATGTTGACCATGCCTTGGCTGTTATTTATGCTTATTTTGCCATGAAATAGCATTGTTGTATGTTGGTTTTGGTACACCATGCATGCTTAGCATACCTACCTTGTAATGCCATGGTTAGGCCTTAACATGCTTTGGGTTGTAAACCTTTGTTCTAGCATGCTTTAGGCTTAGCTTTGTGAAGCTTTTGTGCTTATTTCACCATGTTTAAGGTCTGTCCATAGTTGTTCGGGTCGATCTTGGCATGCTTAGTATGGCCCCTTTGCATTTTTGGTTTGTTAGCCTTAAGTGTGTGAATGTGTAGCATGCGTTGCTTGCATCATTTTAGTGGTTCGGAACCACTTAGCATGTCATTTCAGTCCATTTAACATGCCTGAATGTTTGCATTTGTCGTTCCTTTAAAGCCTCAAAGGGTTCATGTTTCATGCTCCATTAATATGCCATTGCATATGCCCTCATGTATAGTCTACTTAGATGCCATCTAAGTAGCCTTTTGGCTTTGTTTTAGCATGTTAGAATTCTGTTCTTGATCACTTAAGTCTTGCCATGTGTGGTTGTACTAAGTGTAGTTCAATGCTTCATTAGCTTGCCTTGAGTGCTTGGACCATGTTGCATGCTTGGCTTGCCTTTGTTCATTTGGTTTGGCACCATTTTAGCATGATTTCAGAGCTTCCCATTGAATGCTAATTGTCCATGTTTGCATCTTCTTAAGTGTGCTTAGAAGTTGCTTCACTATGCTTAAGTCTTGAACCATGTATCTATGCATGCTTGTATGTACATTTACCTTCATGTACTTAGCATTTTGGCCACTGTTTTGGGCCTAATTAGAGCTGCCTAACTCATGTTTAAGTCCATCCTTTGCTCGTTTGCGTGCTTACCTTGCATGTTTGCTTGTATACTTGCATAAGTGTCTTGCATTGCCATGTTGCATCCTTAGCTCGTATGCCTAGGTTGCATTGCATCTTGCATGCATGCCTTGTCCCTTGATTTAGTGATAGGGATTGGGCCTTTGATTGTTTGTACGCATTACATTTGATATCAAAATGTGCATGTTTGGTTCTTGGGCCATCACGCATTGAAATGCGCGATTGGTGGTCCTAGAACCAAGAACCATGTCCCTTTGAGTCATAAACATGATAAGGGGCATGATTGGTGCATACATTGCTTGAATTGCATTGCCATGCAAAGCCCTGTCCTCTGCTGCTGTCCAACAGGTTCTGCAGGAACTTTTTGCCGATCGGCTACACAGAGTGCCGACCGGCAATCAATCTATGGCCGATGGATTCATTTTGTGCCGATGGACACCAAATCACAGCCGGTGATGATTACCTCCAGCCGGTGGCACTCCCCAACATCCAGTGAGCACATCTTGAGATTTTGGCAGTCTTCAGTGGTGTATAGCAGGGAAAACAGAGGCAGCTTGTGCATGGCAGTGACTTTCCGGGCAGGACCGAGCATGCATTACATCAGACCCTCTTCCCAAGGCCTTTACTGTTTAAATTAGATTAATTAATTTGCTTAATTAATTTAGTGGTTTGTAATATTTAATTAACTTGTCGGTTAATTAAATTGTAATATTCATTTGGTCCCTCCGAGCGAGGGCAAGTTTGTAATAAGTGTGGGTGCGTGTGTGCATGTCTTCCAATCCCCCACTTCTTTCTCTCCTTTTACTTACCTGCTTTTGATGGTTAGTATTAGGACATGTTTAATTTAGCATACCTTATGCTATGCATGCGTGCATCCATACATTTGTCTTGCATGCACCGGGCTTGGCGCATCACGCTAACTGCATTAGTATTTCAAATCTGAACTTGAATACGTGCATCAAATGATTGCATCTCACATGCCATTTTTAGGATTAGTCGAGCCTAACCTAACTGCATTTTGTATGTGATGCATTAGTCACTTCAGCATGAACTAGGATCACGCATGTTTGCTAACTAGTTTACTGTTTTGGCACGGAGTACGATGTAAGTATTTCTATGCTTTAGCATACCGCATGCGTGTGGATGTTGACATAACAACATGCTTACCATGTGGCTAGATGCTTATGTGTTATAAACTGCTTGAATGCCTGTGGGTGAAGGTTGGATTGTTTGAGTTGGAATAACTCGTTGAAATCCGTGTTTTAGCCTACTTGCGGGTAGCAAATTCCAAAACGTTTTTCAAGACAAACGGATATGCAATGCTTATTTCCAAATTAGACAATCTAGTCTATACTTGTTTGCTATGCGCATAACATAGTAATTCTAGGCTAAAAACCGGAATAAGAACATATAACGTTTTCAAAATTGGATATCATGGTTAGTAGAGGCCGATCTTCGGATCGGGCGAAAGGGGGTGCTCATAGCTGACCTTCCCCAATCGTACCCAAGTTCCCGAGCCGAGGCAACTTTGGTGATGACGGACACGTGGCCTTTGACACCGAGTCAGGGTTTCCTAAATTCCCCCATTAAAAAATATTTAGGTGGCGACTCTGTATCTGGCAAAGTAGTCCATGTTTGGCACTTCTTTCAAAAATCTGTTTTCTCAAAATGATTTGCCGGATTTGGACTCTTTGGTTCAAGATTTAGAACCGTGACACAAATCGAGTCCGAACTGTAGCGAGGTCCTCCCCCGCGGACTTGTCTACATTAGCGTAAATCACCAACGAGCAGTAAATTTTCAATTTATGTGAAAAGGTGGATTTCACTTTCTTTTCTTTAATTTTTTTTCGCCTTGTTTTTTTTTAATTTTTTTTTTATTTTTTACTGTTTTGAAGTTAGGGAGTTTATTGAGCGCCTTGTAAATTCTATATTTTTGTTTATCTATTTCATTTAGGCCTTGTTAGGTAACAAATTATTTTAGTCTAAAAATTAAAAAATTATTAAAAATGTCAAAAAGTCAACAAATATCAAAAAGCCAAATATTTATTTTCATTCACTTTTTGCACATATTTTTATAAAAGATAAAAAAAAAATCGTCCAAAACATATTAATTTTTTTCATTTCATATTTTGGCCAAACCAAAAATAAAATAAAAATAAAAATAAATAATAACTAAAAATATATGTTCCCAAACAACCCTTAGTTATCAAAAACTAAGTTAATTATACTTTGTTTAGATCGTGAAATGATTAAAAAAAAAATAAAAGAAAAAAAAAAAGAGCAAATGATTAGAGTTTTTTATTTTTTTTTATTGAAGTGAGGAAATAAAAGAAATAATTATAGTTTCTCACATTTTTGTTTGGATAGATAATGATTAAAAGAGAATACATATGTCTTTTTATCTTATTTACTTTGTATTTAGAGGGTAGTTTAGGGATTATAATTTTTGTTGCAAAAAGAAATATTGATTTCTCATCAAGTTTCACCACTTTTGATGAGAAATAAAACTTAAATTTGAAGTGATTTGTGTCTCTAAACATTTCTTTTCATTTCTCACTATTACCCATCTTATTAATCATCCAAATATGTAAAAAAAAATGGGCAGAGTCTCTTTCCAATCTGTTAGACAGTGTTGTTGGGTTTGTGGGGCCCACCACGGGTCTCATTTCGATGATTCAAACCATTTAATTTGTAAAGCTCATCGATTATTTTATCCCTACAAAAAAATCATGTTGATCGGATATCGATAATCTCTCGATTAGTTCGTATTTTTATCAATGGTAAATATGATTCTAAAAATAAATTGTTCACAAAAATGTGTGTTGATCAAGTACATATCCATATTCGATCAATGTGATTTTTTGTAAGAATAAAATATTTGATGAGCTCTACATATTGAACGATTTGGATTATTGAAATGGACCCCGTAGTGGGCCCTATGGGCCCAACAGTATTGTCCAATCCACAAAATGGACTAGAGAAAAGCCTTGCCCATAAAAAATCTCATTTCCTCTTCTTCTCTCTTCAAAACAACCTAATCAACCCAAAATCCAAATATTATATATATATATATTATTAGCCATTTGATGATATTAAAGTAATTTATAATGTTAGATCATATTGAATATCTATTATATACACAAGTAATATAACACAAAATTTTATATTTTTCTTTTGTCACTCAGAAATTGTAAAGACTATCGTATCGGTACATTGGTTCTTAAAGTCTTATCCTTTTCAGACAACTCAGGCAATTCAAATCTAACTTGGGTTCGGCTTGAGCGGACAACCTCAAATTGCAATTCGAGCTTGGAAGGGTCTGGATAGCTCTCTGTACAACTCGGACTAGACTTGGACAATCTCTCCACCTGTCCGAGTTCAACCCCTAATTAATGAGTGAAAATTCAGTTTAACAATGATACCAATGATGTACATAAGGGTGAGAATTTGCAATACGACACGATAACACGACTCAAACAGTACACGAACTCAGTGAGTTAGGGTTGACTATTTCCTAACACGAATATGTGATATGACCCAATAAAACGAATATTAAACAGGTTGGGTTATTGTCAAATCTATATAAAACGAAATTGACACGAATAACCCTTATAATAATGAAAAATTAGTTATACATTTTAATATTATTTTCACTAAAGAGTATCATGACATTTTTTAATTTCTTATGTAATTATATCCAATTTATTAAAAAAAATGTAAAATACGATTTTAAGTTTAATATAAGTTTTGTTTTTACTTTTAATTAATGTATTTTTTGTCTATTATTTGAGTTAATCTAGTAAAAAAAAAAAAGATATAATATTTATAAATTAAGAAAATAAAATTAAGTCGAAATCAAATATTTTTATAAATAATTTCATTTAACAGACATTAGTTTCATTAAATTTAACTTATGAAGAAATTTTTAAAACTTTTTTATATATTTGATATTTTTAGTTAATAGTAAATTTTTTTGACATGACACATTAACAAGACATAAATTGGATACAGACCGAAAATGACACAATACGATAACACAAAATAATAAACGAATTGGATTAATATTAAGATAATTTTGATACAAATCTGAAATGACTCGACACGAACACGACCGACACAACTTGATGCCCATCCTAAATGTACAGGATCAACCCAACAATTACCTTTCCACATATACATAAAAGGTCAAAAGCAAGAGCTGATTGGATGGTTATATCAATAACAGGACTTGTTATCACAGTTGTATTGATTTTTTTCCCCTAATTTGAAAGCAGTGGAATTCCGTACCAAAGCTTATTTTGTGGGCCGCCTCACTTTCAAAAGAAGAAAAAGGTTCTGCTTTGCGGGTGCGGTGAGCTAAAACAGCTAGACACAACTACAGTAAAAAAAAAGACATTATATTAGTGATCTCTAATATATTTTGCTGCTTATATTATTTTGATTCTTATATTTTTAATTAGCATAATTTTGACATTTATTTAGAATTTTGTGTCAATTTGGTCCAATTGATAATGCCGTTAGTGTTTTTAATTGAAAATAATCACTGGTTGAGGTCAACTTGAGGTTAGTAAATTTATAATTTTACTCTAAAAAATATAACACATGCCACTTATATGTAAATTTTTTTAATAAAAAAGCAAAGAATTGTGATCAATTGAACCAAATTAAAATAAAATAAAAAATTCAGGATTAAAATCGAGCTAATTAAAATTATATAGACCAAAATGACATAAGGATTAAAATATAGGGACTACTATCACAATTTGCCAAAAAAAAAATGCACACTTACATATGCCGGTCTTGTTAAACAAAATTATTTACTTATAAGTTTTAGTTATCAATATTCTTAAAATATCCTCTCTTCACATTCTTCATCCCGATCATTATTAATGGGATAACTTTACTCCAGCCCAACTATCACCTCCGGTCATTGTCTCTGACCACCGACAAGCTATCTGTTGTTGCCATCTCCAATCGTCAGAGACCACCTCCAGTGACAATAGTTTTCCAGTGACATTTTTTCACAATTCTCTGGTCATTTTTAGGCAAAAATAACGTCATCTTCAATTCACAGTTATTCGACCATAATTAGTAGTATCATCACAATCGCACATTCACAAAGCCTTAGACCGAGGCAAAATGGAAATAGAAAATAGAAGAATGAAAATCTATTAATGTGTGGACACTCCACTCGATCACCAAATTAAACAATATGATAATATTTTTAGTTTCAAATTAAGCACTGTGGTTAGAAATTTAAACAAGTTGTGTTAGAGATGATTAGATGATTAATTAATGTGGAATTAATATTTATACTTTCCAGATTAGTGAATTTCAATAGATAACTCAATTGTTTATACATCTGCTCTTACAAGCTCAACAACTTGGAGACTGTTGTCACAACTTTTGAGTTTAACATTATCATGAAGCACAATGATCAAACACCAAATTATGATCACAAAAATTTATATATAGATTAAAAAAATATACATTCATCATGTACAAAATAGAGCTAGATGTGCTCTTGATAAAAAAAGACTTCAAAAGAGTTTGAGAGAAATACAAAAATAAACATATAAAAAGCAAAAAGACATAGAAGTTATGTATACAAATTAATAGCAGAGAATTCAACAAATTTACTGGTAAGTTCATTAATTATAATCAGTGATAACAAGTGATGAATTTATTCAGGCTGGTTCTTTCAATTTTTATACACAGTAGATCTAGTTCACAGAGAGACTCTATCTCACTAATAGGAACTCAAGCGACCATGTCATGGCTACATCTCGACGTTGACGAGGGTTATGATATTAGGTCGACATTGGAGTAGTAGATCAGCGTTGACTCAAGAGAATGGATTACTGATGAAGAAGGAGGATGGTGGCAACGCCGGTGTCGAAGATAGCAGATGGATGATGGAGGAGAAACAACAGTGATAGCAATGAGGGAGGAAGATGGTGGTGTGAAGTAGGGCTGTTAATGGATCGGATTTTATCCGAATCCAATCTGATAATCCAAATCCGTTTACAAAAAATCCGATCCGATAATCCAATTATCCGAATCCGTTTAATCCGTTAATTACACGGATTGAATATGCAAAAATCCGACACAACTCGATAATCCGATCCGACCCGATAATCCGATCCGATTATTCTCAATTTGAATGAAAAAAACACAAAATGAAAAAAAAAATTCAAATTATATAAAATTGTAGCTCAATAAATAAATAAATGGATCGGATCGGATCGGATTATCGGATCGGATATCCGAAATCATCGAATTCGGATTCGGATATCTATAATCGGATATAGACTAAACGGATTCGGATCAGATTCGGGTTTGTCTTAATCGGATCGGATTCGGATTTTGACAAATCCGATCCGAATCCGATCCATTTACAGGCCTAGTGTGAAGCAAGCGACGGAAACGATGACGAAGGAGGACAGGGATGGTTTTTGAGGCAAGTGATGTTGACGACGACGAAGGAGAACGATGGTCGATGGAGAGAAACAATGGTACCCACATGATGTTTCGCAGTCCCAAGCTCACATCTTCTTGGATTCCCATTGGTTGGTTGGGTTAAAATCTATGTCGATGGAGTTGTTGCAAAATGGAGTGGTCGAGCGGGAACAGGAGGCATCATCCGATCAGATCAGGGCGAATGGATTGTGGGTTTTAAAAATCATGTGGGTTAGTCATCGGTAGTTGTAGCACTTCGAACTTCTTAAGTCAACAGAATTGTTTCTCGACTCTTTATTATTGTTATTGGAATCCTTTAATTGATACTAGGGCATTGATTGATGTGTCATTGTAACGGTTAAGTAAGATTTGATCAAAAATCTTGATTTGGATATTCGTTCCTTGTATAGTCTTCATTCTTTTAACTCTTTCTCTCCCCACACTTTGAATTTTTTTGTGAGGCTATAACCATTGGATAGCTTGTTGTCTGGACTTCATTTTAGACACTTGATTTGCCCAAAACAATGTTCGGATGGGAGAATTATGTTTGTTTGAAATTTGACTGCATGGGTAATCAACACAATTTGCTCAAGTGCAATTTTGGTTGCTCAAGCAGTGTCACATCTAGATTTTTTTTTTTTTGTCCATTTATTCAAGATGAATTAGGACTTTAGGCGACGAAAAGAATACGATCCAATAGCTGAAACTCAAACTGTAGGATTTTTTAAAAAAAAATTGGAGTCGCCACCTAACATAAAATTCAGGTGTATTAGGTCACCTAAAACTGTTCAAATTCGCAATCTTATTTTGGAAAACATGTTTTATAAAAATTTGAATTTTGATAATGACTAACCAAAACGCATGTTTGTGTAATAAGAATGCAATATGATGCATCTATCATACGATGTGAGGATGAGATTAAGCTAATAGATACATCTACGAGGTATGATGGAATTTATTGATGGATACGACCAAATTTTTTTTAAAAAAATAAATAAAAAAATGAGAAGGTCACATATTTATGCAATATGATGCATTCCAATTGTGCCAAATTATATAACATACCAATACGATGGAATATTATACTATATGCTAGTCCATGATGTAGAATTTATTACCATAATCTTCGTCTGTTCTTGTTTAGTAAAAATTCTTCCTCATGACAAATGGAGCAATTTTGAGAAGACTGGCGTTTCTTGACTCAAGAAAATAGTCTTCCATTACTTGTCTGCACAATTGTTGCTCACCGACTTTATTACGCATAGTAACATTTGACTGAATCTGAATTTATTGGGCTAGGAAATTCTTCCCCATCCATCTCAGTTAATATGAGAGCGTCGCCAGAGAAACTTTTTTAACCATAAAGGGACCCCGGTAAGTAGGAGCAAACTTGCCATGAGCTTCTTCTTAAATTGGTAAAATCCTTTTAAGAACTAATTCTCTATCTTGAAATTCTCGAGATTTGACTTTCTTGGCAAAGTATTTGGAAACCTGACGTTGATGGCATTGAGAATGATAGATTGTGGCCATTCTTTTCTCGTCAAGGAGACTGAGTTGTTCATAACGATTTCTGAGCCAATCAGCTTCCTCTAATTGGGTCTCCATCAGGATTCTGAGCTAAGGAATTTCAATTTCTCACTACAACAATTTGCACCTTCAGCGACCAAATTTGGTGACTAAAACCTTTTTAGTCGCCAAAAGACAGACCTTTACCAACTAATCTGCCTTTTAGTCGCCAATAGTTAGAATTTTAGCTATTGACTATTTTTAGTAGCCATATATTAGTTATTGGCGACTAAAAAAAAAATTAGTCGCTAAAATTCATGTAAATAGGCGACTAAAAAGATTTTAGTAGGCGTTTGTCTATTTTTTTGGCTACTAATTCTAATTTTAGTCAGTGTATATAACCTTTTGGCGACCAAACCAATTTTAGTCGCCAAAAGATAGGATTATTTACTAAACCATCAATGACAAAAATAATTTATTGATTCTATGGTCATTTTTTCTCGACAAAAAGAACAATTAGTAGCCAAATTAGACAATAGACATTTGTTTGCCGACTAAAAAGAATGTAGTCGCTAAAAGTAGGGAAAAAAATTAGAGGGAAGCTTTTGAATTGGCGCGCCCTTCTGTTTTGATACATATGTTTTGTATCTATTCTGTCTCACAAACACAGACCACTCACCATACCAGAGGCCCACTCACCACCGATTGTCACTACCATACCATCACTGGCCACCGTTCGTCCCCACTATCGCACATCGCCAGCACCGCCAATGCCGAAATCACCACCAACACTGCCGCAAATCACAGGTTTGTCTCTATCTCTCTCTGTTCGGTCCTCTCCTGGGTGTTACGATCTGGTTCTCTCTCTCTCTATGAAGCCATCTCTCGGGTTCCCTCTCTCTCTCTCTCTCTCTCTCTCTCCCTTCCCCTATTTTCCCATTTCTCACACTTAATCTAGGGTTTATATGATTTCTTAGTTTATTTGTGTTTTGATTTCGGTAAGGGCTCATTGGTTGAAGTGTTTGATTTATATGAAATTAGGAAATTCTTCATGTCCAAAATGGGTTTGCTTTTTGTTTTATGGGTTTGATTTTTGTTTTATGGATTTGACAGAGAAGAATAATACCACAGCTGAATCTACTTTAAATGTTTATGTGTTTGACTTTAAAAATATTAGAAATGAGCCATTTAATGAACTAGTTCAATGTATACTGGATATTTGCTGAAAAGTTGGGTTTTCTGTTACAAGTTAAATTGGGTTGTTCTATGGGATATAGACTTGTAATCCTTCCTGGTTTGTGTCAAGAACTGTCGACTGAAATGTAGAAGCACATCTGAAGACCTGCTTCAAGTCATAAAAGCTGATTATTAATTCAGTAGCCTTCCATTCCCTGTCCCCCCAAAACCATTGCTGTGTTGTCAATTTTCAGCCCTGATGAAGCTGCAGCAGGGAAACAGTTGAGCTCATCCTGTAACTGATGTAGTTAAAATTAGTGATATGTTAGTGGCATCAAAGATGCATAATTTGCACACTAGTTAGGTGAGGCGGCTTTGGAAAGGTGTGTGACTATAATTATTTTAGAAAAAGTGAACAGTAAGTCTTCTCTTATTTAAACAAAGGGAAAATTTTACTTTAGCCCATGTGGTATGGCTCCGGAGCACTTCCCCACATGACATTTGAAAATAGCCAAAGACCACTCATGTGGTTTTGGAGTAAGGTGCTACCCTGAATCTGTTACATTAGCTACGAAAGGGTGTGTATGCCCTCTTTGTCGTTTTCTTCTTTTGATTCTCCTTTGCAAAAATTTAACATAATTTTATAATTTAAACCAGTGAAGCAAATATTTTATCTGAATTTCCCTAATTTTTAATTTAATCACATATTAAGCTATATGTGCACTGTGCGTGTATCATATATATACATATACATCTAGGGGAGAGGGGGTGGTGGGGAGGGGGATGTGACTGGAGGTGGGGGAGGTAACTGTTGATGGAAGTCAGAGCAAAAGAATCTTGTTAGAATTGTGTTACTGTTGACATAAAGTTACAGTTCGAACTGAGACAAGACCACTCAAATATTCAAATCATAAATAAATAAAAGAAAAGACAAAAGAAATTATGTAAAGAACATATATTTATCCTAAATTTTAAAATTCCTTGTAGGATTTAAAGTATGGAAATTTTTTTGATAGGTCTTTCAATTTCGATTTTATGAGAATTAAGGTGTAAAGATATATATTATTGGTGATGAATTGTTATTTTTGTAATAAGAATTTCCCATGCTTATGTTTAATAATTTAAGTCATAGTGTAAATTAACCATTTAACATATATATTATGTACGGGGAGCAAATATTCCGGCAAGCCCGTACTCCTTTCTTCCAAGCTCCGTTTCTGTCCAATCACCTGAAAGCACAACGACGGTGAGCTACCCGGTGGTGTGTGGCCGGAAAACCCCTCCGATGGTCAAGTTAGCACACACCTTGGGATAGAGGGAAAGGGGAGTATGTTTGAGTGTAAGAGTTCCTTACAGAAGTGTTTTTTTTCTCCTTTTGTACGGGGGGTGCAGACATGCTTATATACCCTCTGCGCCCCATATCTACTCCCAGTCATCTCCTGACACGTGGCCCTGCCATCCCATCTGTCAGCGTAAACCTTGCTGAACATCACCCAACCCGACTGCCAGCCCACTCTACTGGGAGCTCGGCAGCCGGGCAACATCATCTCGGCTGACAACGGCCGTGCTGTGCTTCATGTCCAAGCACTCCACTAGCTAAGCTCAATGAGGACCGGGCTAGGCTGCATCTCGGCAAAGCCGAGCCCAGGACAGCTCGTGCTCACCTGTGGTCGGCCTTCCTGCTGAGCAAGCAGGTACCTCGGCTGACCACGCCTTTCCGGGCGTCGGTCACTTAACACGACTGGCTTCGCCACCGTCAAAACATGTAGCTCAATCCAACCGAGCGTGCCTTAACCGAGCAGATCCTTTCCAAACTGGGCCACACGTCCTTGGCCCAACACTTGCCCGGACCAAATCTGTCCGGCAAAACTCTGTCCAGCCCAAATCTGTCCGGCCCAGTACCAGATCATTAATCTCCCTCTCATATTATAATTTATAACTTGGCAAGAAAAATATTTCTTCCGATCTATTTATATGACAAATACATAAACACTCCCCTAGGTTCGCACAACATTAGATACTCTTTATGTACCCCAGCTCCCCTGCCTCCAACCCTGTTCTGTGCAACTAAGGTTGGGGAGGGGGACTATTTGGTATAAATATTGGAGCTTTGAAGCAGCCAACAAGCCATCCCTGCATGTGAATCGGGTGCTCCTGAAATCTTTTGACACCCTTTGGTGGGTGAATTTGATACCAATTGGTCAATCAGTTTCTATCTTTTTATGTTTTATGTTTTTAGGGTGTTTGGATATTTATTTACTGTTAAATACTTCTTAGATTCTTGAGGTTCGTAGAAACTTCCGTTGGATATATCATGGCTTGAGGTCACAGCGAAGCCATTATTTAACATTTTCTAGAGTGGCCCAATCTTATATTGTTGATCAGACATGGCCCATAATGAACAGCTTAGTCGAAAAACAGCCTATCGAGGGTGAAAATTCAAAATAGCCCCCGAATCTCCATGTGGCCGAAACGAACAGCTTCCCCATGCCAAATAGGACTTGTGACAACTGACGGAATGTTATTCGGACCCGTAAGTTGGGATTTAGAGACGAATACGCCCAAAACTTAGTCGAAAAAGGGCGTTTCGGGGGTGAAAATTCAAAATAGCCCCGGAACCGTCATGTGGCCAACACGAACAGCTTCCCCATGCCAAATATGACTTGTTACAAGTGACAGAATGTTATTCGGACCCATATGTTGGGATTTAGAGTCGAATACGTCCAAAACTTAATCGAAAAAGGGCGTTTCGGGGGGCGAAAATTCAAAAAGCCCTTGAACCGTAGTGCGGCTGACACAAACAGCTTCCCCATGCCAAATATGACTTGTTACAAGTGACGGAATGTTATTCGGACCCATATGTTGGGATTTAGAGCCGATTACGCGCAAAACTTAGTCGAAAAACGGCCTTTCGGGGGAAAAAATTCGAAACAGCCCTTGAACCACCGTGTGGCCAACACAAACAGCTTCCTCATGCCAAATATGACTTGTGACAACTGATGGAATGTTATTCGGACCCGTAGGTTGGGATTTAGAGCCGATTACGCCCAAAACTTAGTCGAAAAACGGCCTTTCGGGGCCGAAAATTCAAAACAGCCCCCGAACCTCCGTGTGGCTGAAACGAACAGCTTCCCCACGCCAAATAGGACTTGTAACAACTGAAGGAATGTTATTCGGACCCGTAGGTTGGGATTTAGAGACGAATACGCCCAAAACTTAGTCGAAAAAGGGTGTTTCGGAGGCGAAAATTCAAAACAGCCCTTGAACCGCCGTGTGGCCGATGCAAACAGCTTCCCCATGCCAAATATGACTTGTGAAAACTGACGGAATGTTATTTGGACTCGTAAGTAGGGATTTAGAGCCGAATACGCTGAAAACTTAGTCGAAAAAGGGTGTTTCGGGGGCGAAACTTCAAAACAGCCCCCGAACCTCCGTCTGACTCTCACAGGCAGCTTCCCCATTACAAATAGGACTTGTGACAACTGACGAAATGTATTGGAGATGCATAGTAATGGAAAATTATGGGAAAAATATTCAGAAACCAATATGAACTCAGTTTACGCCTTGTTTTAAACTTGTTAATGTTTTGAACGTACACACGTGTGCTATTTTATATTTAAGCTTTCATACAAGTATGAAACATGCTCATGGTGTTTCGGAGGCCATGTGCATCATGACAAATCAAGTATTCTTTCTTTGATGAACCATTTATAGGTGTCTCAACATATATTTCTACATATTTTCTTTTATGATTGAAATTTATTTTTGTTATTATTTTTATCACATGTTCTAATATCCTTTCTTAAATGGCACTGACATACATTAATAAGCACCGATGGTTTTATATCCAATCTAATGATTCAAGTGCCTTTTGCAAACAAATAATGAGGAAGTTGGTAAAAAGAATACTTTCTATTGAAAGATTTAGTAATGATTGTTCTGCATTTAACAATGTTCCTTAAAACAAAAGACTTTAGAAAGACTGTACAATGAATGATAATTGATTCATCATGGAAGGTTGCTTCTCACTTATTTTTATTTGTCACTTGTTCCCAAATTCATTCATGAAGTTGGGCATTTTTGGGTCCAATTCTAATGTTTTTTTTTTGTTTTTTGTAGATGACTTTGTTGCGTGGACTTGCACAGATATTTTGGTGTATGGAGAAGAAATTGTACTTTTGTATAGAAGTAATATAATACTTTTGTCGTCTTCGGCTTTTGTGCAGTTAACTATTACTGATACAGAAAACTTTCGGCAGCGAACAACTAATTACTGGCATGGTAGATAGATCACCTTTTGACGCCGTACAGACATATGATTTTTTGTCGTGGTACATTGATGTATTTTTGGCTTGGTACATACATCACCTTTTGTCATGGTACAGATTACGGTGGTAATTTGTACCATGCCAAATGGTCATTTCACATGGTATAGTAAATGCAATTTTTGTATATGGAGGGCTTTACTTTTTGTATGATTCTATATGTTGTATGGAATTATTATTTTAGTTTGGACAATAGTTGGTTTGTATGTACTTGGACAGTTAAAGTAATTTATTTTTTGTATACAGATGCAGATTGTGGAATGATTGATAGTTTATGTATCATTTTATTTATATACGTATTACAGGTTGCATGGAATACAGACAGGTTATGGACACATTATAATATTTGCAATAAAACATAATATCATGTTTTTGCTGACTAAACGTTTTGTAGCCAATAAAAAGGAAAAAAACAACAACAAACATTTGGCTACTAAATTTTTTGTTGCCAAGTAGTCAAAAGAAAATCAAACCTTTGGCTACTAAAAGTTTTGTAGCCAAAAGAAAATCAAACATTTGGCGACTAAAATATATGGTAGCTAAAAACAAAAGTGGAAGAATAAAAATACTTTTGGCGACTAAAAATTTAGTAGCCAAAAATGTGGAAGTTTAGGCGACTAAATTTTTAGTAGCCAAAAGAAGTAGTATTTGCCGACTAAAGTTTTAGTAGCCAAAAAAAATTGACTTTAGGCGACTAAAATTTTAGTAGCCAAAACACTAATATTTGCTTTCGGCGACTAAAAAATTTAGTAGCTAAAAATTTTTCAGCGACTAAATAATTGGCTTTTGGTGACAAAAAAATTGGTCGGCAAAAATGTATTATTTAATTAATTTTCAAACCTATTGGCGACTAAATTTTTAGTCGGAAAATGAATACATTTGGCGACTAAATTAAGTTTAGTCGCCAATTAGCTTTCCCGACTACTCTTCGGCTACTAATTTTCCGACCAAAAAATTTAGTCGCTAAAAACTATAGGCGACTAAAAATGACTTTTGGCGACTAAAAATTTAGTCGCCAAAAGTGAAAATTCTTGTAGTGTCTACCGGCAAGACGGCCTCATATCCATACACCAAGGAATAAGCTATTGCCCCAGTAGATGTATGAATAGTAATTTGATAAGCCATGAGTGTGAAGGGAAGCTTTTCGTGCCAATCTTTGTATATATTTGTCATTTTTCTGAGGATTCTTTTGACATTCTTGTTTGCAGCCTCGACCGCTCCATTCATTTGAGGTTGCTATGTCACTGAGTTACGATGGGTGATCTTGAATTAACTGCACAATTTTTCCATCATATTACTATTGAGATTCTTGGCATTGTCGATAATGATTGATTCAAGAAGGCCGTATCGACATATTATATTGTGCTTGATGAATCGTGTTACCACCTTGTTTGTGACATGAGAATAGGATGCCGCTTCGATCCACTTTGTAAAATAGTCGACAACGACTAAAATGAAGCGATACCCATTTGATACTTTTGGAGTAATTGGACCGATGACGTCCACACCCCACATAGAGAAAGGCCAAGGAGATGACATAACTTGTAAGTCTTTGGGGGCTGCTGTGCATCATCATTTCGTGGTTTCCCTCCTTGATTGGTTGAAATCTCACTCAGCAAATATTTAACATAAATTTGTGCCGAAAGGTTTTTGGGTGTTCCGGATCCAATGGTGAATTTCTTTTTTGCAAATTTCTTAGACTTGGGGGAAAATGGGGTATCAACAAGCGGTCTTTAGGTCTAGGTAGCCCTAAGTTTCTAAAACTTAAGATATTGCGAGCCTTGATTCTTCACTTGAGCGCACATTTGGTCGCTCGAGCAGTCTACTCATCAATGATCTGAGTTACTACAAGCTTGAATTTTTCGCTCGAGCGTAACTTTGGTCGCTTGAGCGGTCTGTTCTGCAAAAGTCTGAGATCTTGCAAACCTTCATTCATTGCTCAAGTGCAATTTTGGTCACTTTTGCGGTCTGTTCAAATTCAGCATGTAAAAACAATTTTTTTAGTTAGATTTGTGGGCCAAAAACCTACTTTTGCACTCATATTATATATAGACCCGCACACTCTCTTTCTTCACTTTTTTAATTTTACTCCCTTTACTGTCTCTTTCTTAGAGCTCTCTCACTTCTTTCTTTAAAATCTTTGCCCAAACTCTACAAAACCTTCGATCCACCATAGTTAGAGTTAGAGTTTCTTACTTCTTTGATATGGAATATAGAGTGCATCGAGAGCTTCATTTTGATTGGGACTGATTACGATTTCGACACGTTCAACTTTTGAGACTTTCCTTCTCATTTTCTCTATTTGAGGTAGGGATTTTATTATTTATATATAATTGCCTTACCATGGTTATGTGGTAGTTTGTAGATATGAACTTTTGAAATTTATGGAGGTTTTGATATATATATATATATATGTGGTATAAAACTAGGGCTTGTCCTTTTTGGTTTAAAACTTAGAGATATCTCTCTAAAATTGATAAATGAGGTTTGAATTTCAAAATTTGATGTTTAAATTGGCAAAGCCCTAAATTTGCACAAACCCTGGAATGTTGAATACTCAAGAAATGATTGTGCAATTGGGAAATTGATGGTTTTTCTTGGGAATTATTAACCCTCTTGAACTATTGAGTATTGTTGAGAACTACTAAAGTATTGGAATTATTGTTTCAGTTATGCTCTCGTATTGCCATTTATGGAATACGTTCGATGGAAGATTGCATTATTGTGTTGTAGAAATGAATTGAAATTAAGAAAAATTGAAACAATTTTCAATTCATGCATTGCATAATCATACTCATGCTCTCATTCATGGATATTATGAAACTTTTGAGAAATTATTATTGAGAACATCAGTTACAATTGAAATTGGTTGAATTATTAAAGTAAATAATATCATAAAATCTGGGATGTGTAGAAAATGTTTGCAAATTGAATTAAGTTGGTTTGACGTCCTCGGTGAAAATTCAGAAACCTGTGCAGAGTCAGGTGTCCAATTGCCCTTCTGGAAGATAGTCAAAGAATGTAGATTTTTGGTAGTTCTGTATAAACTACTTGCAGACACATGCCTAGGAATTTCCAAGGAATTATTTACGGATTAATAACTGGTCTTTTGAAATGAATAGAACTCGAAATATTTTGGAAGGATTTGCATTGGCGCATTCATGAGAGATGAAGACCTTTTGACATGAAATGGTATCACTTGCATTCGTGATCATACATATGTTAATCTCATATACATTGGTAATACTGTCTCTAGTGGGTATTAGTGCTCGACCCTTCATGGAAAATCATTTTTAGGTACTGATAAGATACCTCCACCTCGTTGAAGGCTTGTGATTGGCATTTTGGAGAAGGCTCTTTACTATTGTTGTTATCTTTGTATAGGTCTTAACTGTACGGGTAGAAACCACTCTTTTTGTAATAATGTTCTACTCTTTGGAAGATGTAAGCCCTTAGGGCATTTTATTTGAGATATGACTTGTTTTGTAATAGTATCACATGATATAGATTCAGGCTTAGATGTTATGAATGTGTAATGCATGTGATTTATTTTGTATATCTCACTTGACGAAATGAAGAAGTTGAAAAAGAGATTTACTTTCATTATGAATATCAAAGAATATTGAGTATTATGTTGGTTTCGATATGTATGAATTGAATGGATAACTAATAAAGGAATGAAAGTGGATTTAAATAATGTTGGTCGGATCTATAGAAATTGCGGCTGTGGAGCTGTGGGCTGCAATTGGCTTGGGCTGCAATATATCTTCCTTCTCTGGTCAATTCTGAGATTTTTCTTCTTTCTTCTAGAGTAAAAAAGATTCAAGGCTGTTGTCATTCGAATTGATAGTCCTGGAGGTGATGCTTTTGCGTATGATTTGTAAGTGCTGCAGTGTTATTTCTTTTTAGTAAGTTTAAATTGTGAATATACCATATGATGCTTGTTCCAATAAGAGGGTTTGTAAATTAATTCATCTATGAGAATGCTTATTACTTGGAGTGATGATTTAGGGTATTTCAGTATGTTGGCTTGGAAATATTCCATGGGCTATATCAAGCCCACTCTTGAATCCCTATCATTAGACCTATATCAAGCATGTTTTAATATTGTTCACTACATCTAGGATACACAAATAAGAACATAACCAACTTTGTAGTTGATAAAAAATAAATAAATAAATAATTACAAGAAATTCAGTGTGGATGGCTGGAGTTGAGTGAGGGCTAAAGTGGCCTTAAGAGGAGAGGGAGAGTGAGAGTGGTAGTAATAGAAATCTTGAGATGGTGAACCAGAACCCACAAGCTAGAAGGAGGCTTGCTTGCTTTGGGATGAAGGAAAAGGCTCACAATTTGTGGAGGGGTAGGGCCAAGCGATGCCCAAATTTTTGGAGAGAAAACTAAACATTGTATTATTCCATAATAATCATAACAAGGAGATTGATAAATAAATAAAACCCTGATAACACCCCAAAGACTAAACTACCTTCAAGCTAAATAAATAAAAGACAATCGTAACACCCCTTCAAAGTCATGACGTGAGTTGAGGAAGCATCAAGAGTTTATCAAGGATAAAACAAAGACATAGAATAGTGTAGGATTTTGTGAAAAAATCAGCCAATTGCGTAGTGGAGGAGACAACAGCAAGACAAACTCTGAAGTTGAAGATGGTTGACACACATAATGGCAATAAGGCTATGTTTGGGAACACGAGTTTTTAGTCAAAAAATCAAAAGGTAAATACAAAAATCAACCCATTCTCTCTACTTTTTTTGCATGTTCTTTCGTAAAGAGTCAAAAAGTTACGAAAAAAGTCAATTCCAAATGAACCCTAAATGTCACGACCCAAACCCGCCCTTATAGGTTTAGCGTCGTAACCGACCAGTAATTCGTAGATTACCTACGGCCTCAAAGACAAAATTTCAAAATTATTTAATTTTATCGGGGCCTGAAGCGGAAGCAAAACAAAAATGATGATGTCCATCGAGCTGTGCGTACATGATCAATTGTAGTAATTATAACATTCTTAACACACTTTCATATATACATGTACAAAGACATATTTTATATCATATCTCACACACTACGTGAAAGACTTCTAACCAAGTACAAAGATTATTCCAAGCTTGACAAAACAAAACAGAACAAAGCCTCTACATAGAGGCACTCTTGGGTGGCTTGACAAAGAGGCGGACACCTGGGCAAACTCTAATGTTGATCCTCCAATTACTCACTTACACCTACATATATATATAAATAAAGAGTGAGCTAACACCCAATGAATAATATCAAAGTGAAGAGCTTATATGAATGAAACTCTTAATTAAGTAATTCATATTTATGCATAATACATGTAAATCCAAATCAAAACGATTTCAAGTTCAATCCATTATGTTTAAGGTGTATCAGAGGGAGAAAACGACCTCGGGTCCAAGTTCTCATTCATACAAAACGACCTCGGGTCCAAAATACTCATTCATACAGAACGACCTCGGGTCCAAAATACTTATCCAATGATATTACAGAATGGCCTCGGGCCCAATTGTAATACAGAACGACCTCAGGTCCATCATTTCCATATTCGTATTTATGCGCATATTTATACTGAACGACCTCAGGTCCATCATTTCCATATTCATATCTATGCGCATATTTATACTCGTGATCATGATCGCATTCGTATTAGGACGGCCTTAGGACCATTTCGTGTCCTTAATACACATATTAGACAGCCTTGGGCCCATTTCTTATCAAACATATCCTTTGTCAAATATAAAGAACGACCTTTAGGCCCATTTCATATTCATTCAGAATGACCTTTGGTCCATGTAATCAAATGATTTTATACTATTCAATTTCATTACAGAGTCTAGCACAATCAGACGAATAGAATGCTCATTCATAATTCGAATAAACAAATCCAGAAAACTTACACGAGTAGTATTTAAAAATAGCATATATGAACATATCTTTACTAAAGTATTACTCACAGTGTTCAAATGCCTGGTTCGCCCTTGTAGTTAACCCTGCACAATTCATAATACACATAGAAATCGAGTCACAATACAATTTATTCCGTTCTTAACTTGTTTAATTCTGTTAGACTTCTTTTCTACTCTTTTAATGTATTTATAATGTTCAATGTATGCCTAAGAGTGCTTAGAAATAAAAGAGAACGAAAATCGGGACATGAAACAGCTTTTCAAACTTTTTTGAAACAGGGTTCCTCGCTCGAGCACAACATTGGCCGCTCGAGCGGACCCCTTGGTCTGCAAAAATACTAGTTGCTTGCATTCTCCGCTCGAGCGATGAAGTCGATTTATGGTTTTTCTAGAATGTTGTTTGTGCTTCAAAACATAACTTTAAATGACACAACTTACATGTTTTGTTCTATATATCAACCATACAACTTCTAATGTGATATAATGCCAATTCTACAAGATTTGAAGCTCAAATCTCCAAGGATTCATCATACAAGCCCAAATTATTTCAAATTCATTTCCATAACTTCATAACTCATGCACATCAATTCTACATTTCATGGATTGTGCATGCATGTGAAATGTAGACTCTAATTTTATATCAAATGGTGGAAATGACACTCAAATTCATGAGATTCAATAAAATTATGTATACATGTGTGATTTGGTGCCAAATTCTCCATGTTTCAAAAATCATCTTTATTTATTTTATGAAGCATAACTCGAAGCTATAAAGCCCCTTCCAAAAATATTTGCATGCATGAAATTTAATTCAAAATCAAACTAATTTTTGATTCTCAAATATAAATTATAATTTATTTCCATATTTGTCCAAATTTAAATTTAATTCATGTTCTTCATATCAAGTCCAATTCCAAACTCACAAATTCTAAAATATGAATTAACTTTCAAAATATAATCTCAAAACTTGAGTTCATACATGGCTTGTCTAAAAACACACAAACTCTTAATTAATCAAGAAAATTTGATCATTTTAGATCATTTACATCAAAACTCCTTTAATTTAAAAATTGAACTCATTTGTTCATAAACTCATAATTTTCCAAAGCTTAGTTCTTGTTCCATCAAAACATAAAGTCAATTCATAGAAATCTTTCTTGCATGTACAATGAGAGTATCAAAATTGAAGAATTTGTTCATGCATGTAGAGATTAGACTCAAACTTATGTAAGACTACAAAAATCAAACTCAACATAATTAATTCCAATTTAACTTCCATAAATTTGAACCTAATTCCATTTCCTCATCATCTTGCTCATTTTCATTTAGGCATCAAGACTTCCATCCTTTCTTGACTTCACTCTTTCTAACTCTCTCTCTAACACTCTCTCATGTTTCTTTTTTAGCACAATACAAATAAAATGACCCCCCTCTTGCCTCAGCAAAACAATTGAACACAAAGCACATCTAACTTGAAGATGCAACACGTGTACCCAAGGCTCCACCACAAACATATACATGTACCAGTAATGATTCAGACTCCTAGAAAACATCACCCCCACAACCTCCATTCACTTGTGATTGGCCCAAGTAAGAAAGAGAAAAAAAAAATAATACAAACATATCATTGGTCCACATCACTGTCAGGGTGGTGGGAGTCTCCCCAAAAGGGGGTCCAAACATTTTCCTACATGTACACCCATCTTTTCTCTTTTAATTAAATGAGTAGAATTAGTTTAACTCTTAATTACACATGAGCTTGATTAATCACCTCTTAATTTTAATTAATCTTGATTAATCATAACAAATCACAAGTCCAACATAATTTAATTAGTCCAATTGACTTCAATTAAGGCCCAATTAATTATAATTAAATTTATCAATCTGAATCAGATTTTTAATCAAACTTCCAAAAGACTCTAAATATCAAATCAAACTTATTACCATCATCAATTTCGGTTTCTCGAATCATTAAGGCCTTTAATTTCATATCAAACTCAAAATCTTCATCAATGAATTGCATATTTAAATTGGACACCTCATAATTAAATTTAATTCATAATAATTGCAATTCTCAATCCTCATAACTTAATTAACTCCAATTCGGACCCAATTAATCAAATCTCAATTTTACTAAACTGAATTGAATATTTAATTAAACTCCCATACGGTCTGATATTCGAAATTAAAATAATTCAATTCACCAATTATACTCTCTTGGGCCATTTAGGCTTTCAATTTCGAATTCTAAAACAAATCCTTATTAAAATCAAATACAAATTAGACTCCAATATTGTTAATCAATTCCGTAATTAAATCAGAATAATAATTAATTAAAATCCAAATCACCTTGATTAATTAAATGTAAAATTACATACATAATGAAGTTGGCTTAATCTAAGGTTTATGCTAATTAAGCTCAATTAATTCATTATGAGTCGTAATTTTGCCAAATTCATTATAGGTTTTAAAAATCATGCTAAACATAGATGTAAAGTCGGTTTTGGTTTCTGATGCCTCTAAGGCCATAAATTCTCAATTCAAAGCCCCAATCGCAATAGATTTTTTTTTCCTACACTCAACAGATATAAATTCATAATCATATAATAACTCACATCATTAAACATACAAATTCATATCAAACACATAATAACATGCGTAATTAAGTATATTACGAGTCGGGTTATCACACTAAATCTCAACATGTTCAGTGTGCTCATGAAAAACAGAGTTGTGTCTCATCATCATCATCATCATCTTATGTGAAGAACCCCTCCCTGTATCTGACATTGATAGCTCACTAAAGGCTGATCTTCCATTTTTGTTCCTTTTTCCGAATAGTCCTATTTTAGCAGCTTTGAAATGATTATTTTGGTGTAAACTTCCATTAAATCCACTTCTTGGGAGCCTGAAATCAAAACCAAAGGTTAACTAAGTGCATATGTAACCAATATTTTTCCCTAATCCACTGAAGTTAAAGACTCAATTGAGGATTCTATTGATGGGGTTGCATACACTGCAGTCTAATCTTTGGTTGAAATAACTGGCCCACAAATGGTGTCAGACTGTCAGTTAACAGTTGCAGTGCCTTTCATCATCTGTGTGAACTTCCATGGACTAATTTCACTTCTTAGGTTCTTGAAATCCAAACCAAAGTTGAAAAGTTGAAACTTGAAAGTAAATCCAGTTATACATGCTAGTAAATAACCCAGGGGTGGGTGGCATTGTGGTTAAGGCTTGGGGTTTAAGCCCCAAGGTCACAGGTTCAATTCCCCTCTCCCCTGGGCCAATCTCCTGGGCGAAGCACAGTTGGTTAGGAGGTTGGATCTCAAGTTGTCTAATCAGCACTTGGTGTGGGTTCAATGCTCCCCCGCTGTGCGAGTCCTGACTTAAGCGGAGCTTGTCTTGGGAGGTCGAGGCAAGTTCCCAGGTTATAGTCTCCTCGCTCGGAACGGCTAACAGGACACCCTGGTGATCTCTGCAAGAGGCGCTGCCTTGGACCTGCGGGAGGGTAGGGGGGATTTTCCTGTAACCAAAAAAAATAATAATAATAATGTAATTAACTCAATATGTTCCACCCAATATTTAAAAGGTTATCGTTTTTACAGGCCTTCAATACATTGCAGATTATTGTTTGAATAACTAAACTTTTTGCTCAAAAGAACTTGCTTGTGGCCTATATTCCTTTTGCAATCAACTTTCAGAATCATTTTCCATTCATCTCCAGTTGAAGTAGATTTTTCGAAAAAGGAATAGATAAAGTAGGTTACCAATTAGGAGGAGGTTCACATTCATGCTGCTTTTGAGAGAGGCAGAGCCTTATGTGCTCTGATTGTTTCAAATGACGTTCACAAATTTAATAATATTATTCCTAGTATCTCTTATTGCATTAGATATCACATTCTTGTGCTGAAGAATGCGAAAGACATGATTATTCAATTCTTCATTTTTTAATAATATTTTGCAAATATCTTGCATACACAATATTGACATTAAAAGTGAAGGGTACAACAGCCGAAAGAAACATCAAAACAATAAGAGCTGTAAACAAAAGATTTTTTTAATAAAAGATATTTGGTTTCACGAGAAGGTGAAGTTTACTTAGCGAATTGGAATTTCAAACATAGTTCTTTCTTATGTTTAGTATAATAATGTATGTTTATATCTCCATTCCTAGATTAATATTCTGTTCCTCATAGCAGAGAGGTAAAATAGAAAGGAAAGAAAAAGAAATTGACTGATTGGCCTTGATGTTTATCTTATACAGAATGTGGAGGGAAATTAGACTCCTTGCTGCCGCAAAGCTTATCAAGCACTGTAAGCACCATCTAGTTCACAAAGTGGACTGGAGACAAACCTGGCGCTTACTAAATTATTTTTTCAATTTTTTTTAATTAATGGACGCAGTTTAATCTTCCAATCTAACTCTAGTAATAGATGCAGTTTAAACATTTAGTGATTAAATTGAAATATTTTTTTGTATTGAGGATCGAATTGACACAATTTGAATATTGACAATCAAACTGAAATACTTTTATACATTGGATTGGAGATTTAATTGACATAATTTAAACATTAAAGACTAAAGTGATATAAAGTATAATGATATAAAACTCATACTTTGGAGACTAAAATATAATTTACTCATAAAATTATGATACCTTCTACAAAATCTTCATAAAATATTCTATTTGAATAATATAAAAGGGGTAAATTACACTTTGCCCTTTTTATGTTTAGTCACTTTTTCACCTTTTCACTTTGGCCCTTGAAGTTTGTTTTTTCTCATTTTGGACTTTCATGTTTCAAGTTTTTTCCAGTTTACTCATAAAACAAATTTCAATTAAAAATTAGACAAAAAATGATATATGAATAGTCACGGGACATTAAAATTATTTATTATATACAACCCGCACCTCTAATACAAACTCCAACGTGAGATTAAAATAAATAGACGTCGTTTAGTACTTTATCTTTGTAAAAAATCACATTAATCGGATATAGATAACTATTTGATCGGATCAAATTTTTGTCAACAGTAAATATAATTTTCAAAATAAATTATTGACAAAAATCTGATCCAATTAAGTAACTATCAATATTCGATCAACGTGATTTTTTATAGAGATAAAGTACTCGACGAGCTCTACACATTGGACGGTTCAAATTGTTGAAATAGGACTTGTGGTGGGCTCGATAGGCCCAACAGCACCGTCTAATTCACAAAGTGGACTAGAGAAAAGCCTGACCCTTACTAAATTATTTTTTTCAATTTTTTTTTATTAATGGACACAGTTTAATCTTCCAATCTAACTCTAGTAATAGATGCAGTTTAAACATTTAGTGATTAAATTGAAACATTTTTTTGTATTGAGGATCGAATTGACACAATTTGAATATTGACAATCAAACTGAAATACTTTTATACATTGGATTGAAGATCGAATTGATATAATTTAAACATTAAAGACTAAAATGATATAAAGTATAATGATATAAAGCTCATACTTTGGAGACTAAAATATTATTTACTCATAAAATTAGGATACCTTCTACAAAGATCTTCATAAAATATTCTATTTGAATAATATAAAAAGGGTAAATTACACTTTACCCCTTTTATGTTTAATTACTTTTTCACTTTGGCTCTTTAATTTTGTTTCTCATTTTGGCCCTTCATGTTTCCAGTTTTTTCCAGTTTACTCATAAAACAAATTTCAATTAAAAATTAGATAGAAAATGATACCTAAATAGTCACGTGATATTAAAATTATTTGTTATATATAACCCGCACCTCTAATACAAACTCAAATCCCAATATAATAATATTTTTTTTATGTTATGTGATAGTTATCATGGCATTTTCTATCTAATTTCAAACAAAAATTAGTTTTAGGAATAAACTGGAAAAAAAACATGAAATATAAAGGACTAAAATGGGAAAAAAATAAATTTTAAAGACCAAAGTGAAAAAGTGGCCAAACTTAAATAAGACAAAGTATAATTTACCCATATAGAAAACTTTCACTAAAAATCTTATTAAAAGTACAAAAGATTAAATAGATTTGATTGTGAAAAATATAGTAATATTTGGACATCTAATGATATTTGAACACGTATATTTCATTACGAGGTGTGTGTTTAAAGGGATTAGAGGGAGGATTGGACACAATGCCCATTGGATCATGGAGTCCATTGTTTGGTTGCAAATTCATAGGGGGGATTAGGAGTTTGGTTATACTATCAATCCCACATATGTGAGACGATTGTATCGTAGGGGGTATGTGATAGAATTTTTGAGATAACTATCCCATGAGATTAAATGGTAAAATGACATATTTGCGCTTCAAGTATTTGATTTAATTATATATTATATTTAATAAAATTAAATAAAACTTACCGGTCTCAATTTAAAAATAAAAATATTTTATTTTATTTAATTTTTATTGATGTTTTATTTATTTAATTTTTTAAAATAAATTTTTATAGATGTTTTATTTTAAAATTTTATTGATGTTTTACTTAATTATTATTATTTTTTAAAGTAAATTTATTTAAAATGTTATTTTAAAAAGTAACACAAACTTTTATTGATATTTTATTTATTTAATTTTTTTTAAAAAATAAATTTTTATTTAATCTGGCCCAACAAAATTAAAATATTAAAGACATGTTTAATATTATTATTTAGTAAACAATTTAAAAGGGCAAAATTGTCTTTTGAACATTTATCCTTCTCCATAATATCTCAAACAAACATAAGATTCGATAGAATAGTAACAAACACGGGATACACGTTCTTTCTAACCAAACAGTCTAAGAACTATGTATCCTAAGATCAACAATTCGATGAATTACAATCTCCCTTATCCAGTTCGTCCAAACAAAAGTTTTAGTAGGAGTTTTCATACATATGACAATTTTTTTTTTTTAATCTTTCACTTTCTCAATCCACCTATAATAGTTTATTCTTCTATAATTTTATAAAATTCTACCTCAAGCTTCACCCAATTATTGATTCAAATCAAATTTTGAAAAAACAAATAGCTTACTACTCATGAGCAAATCATTGAATCATTACAACATGAACTTCAAAACAACAAGAAGTACAAACAACCTCATGTTTATTCAAATTTTAATTGAAATATAAAACACACTAAACCCTTCAAATTTTAATTGAAATATAACGCACTAAACCCTTCAAATTTTAATTGAATTATTAAACACACTAAACCCTAGCCATTTTTCCTTACTAGACTATTTTTTCCAAAGTAAGGTGGATTTTACCCTCTGTAATTTGATCTATGTGTGATTATCCTCTATCGTTTGTGGATTGAACAGTGAAATATGTTCTTGGACATAAGGAAATTACATGCTCATTTGTCAAGAGGTAAATTACACATGGGACAAAACATAATTATCTACAATGATGAATATATAAGTGATTTACACAACGAGACTATTCAACATCATTATCTACAATGGATACAATCTGATGCTCACAAAAAAAAACTTCAAGACAAAACCGGAGCTTAGAATACTTCACTGCACATGACATGCTCTGGTAAAGGAGTGAACTAGGTAGCTGCTTTCCTTGTTCCCCAATTTTTGTATCATCCTTACAAACTACACACGAAGTGCAGTGTTGTCATCCACAAACACCAATGGAAGATTTTCAACAACAATTTCGAAAGTAGGTAGCCTTCCCACCAAGGCATTTTCATTCTCTGCAAATTGCTCATACTCTGCTGTGTGAGTGTACATACTCAGATTCTTACAGATACTAGATAAAATGCGCACGTGTGTGTGCGTGTGTTTGTTCCCCGCGGGGGGGGGGGGGGGGGGGGGGTGGGTGTGTTGGTGTTTCTCATTCGTGCTTATTAGTGTGGTGTATATGAGAATGAGTAGCAGCATAAACAGACCAGTTGGTGCATGCGAGGACTGCTGTTGTAGGGAATTAAATAGCAATGCAGAATGCTGTGGCAGCAAAGAAGATAGCAAGTCACTGTAATGCTTGGGCTGTGATAGGTAACTCACTACAAAGAGGGAGGCAAAGGCTAGTGAGAATGCAAGGAAAAAAAGAAATTGGAGGAAGTTAGAGTAGTCAGGTTTGGATGGCTATTTTGACAGATGAAGTTAAGCAAAATGCTATCATTTGCTTAGGCCAATTGAGATGATGTTGAGCAACAACCAAAGAAATTGGTTGACATTGCTGCTCCATCACTGCAGTCTTTAGGGTTTACACAGCAGAAGGTGCAGTGGGAAAGCTAAGGAAGAATATTTGAGATAGAGCAGCCAAAACAGAAAAGGCAAATTTAAGAGCAGAAAAATTACCCGGTGCTTCTGGGACTCCGAAATGGTGTTCTGGATCTGAAGTAGCTTATGGACAGTTCTCCAGTATGTAGAGGTCACTTGTGCAACTGGGGAGTGCTCCACATTATTCTTGAGTGACTACTTCAGAGAAACTTCAACTTTTCTCACTTTAGAAACAAAACAGAAATGTAACGAAACAGGACATCAACGGCATAAAATAAACTTCAACGTCGCAGCTGAATTTCATTAGAACATCCATAATCAACGTCTTGGGTCGTCAAACCTTGTTCCCTCTAAGAAGATGATTTATTCATGTGCCGTTTCAGTACCACCTTGGCAGCTCTTAATTGTTCAAGAACCACATATCTACCACAGAAAAGAAATTTTTAATTAACAAAGTTAAAATCCCTCATCTTGTTGGACAATACAGGTTTGTAGGAAAGACTTGGATGTGAAACAAAAGTAAGAGGATGTCAACTTCGGGGTACAAATCAATTGAGCCAAAGAGTTGTTTGGTCCAGAAAATCCCTATCCATAAGTCCGAGATAAACATCCCTTGTACAGTAATATGATTATACAAGTATATTTCAAATTACCAAGTTGTCATGCAAAATGAAATGTTCCATTCTTCACCCCAAACTGTTGATGTTAATATAAAAAATACCCAAGCTAATAGCGGCTGATCAGAGGATGACTGGATCTTCACAAGCAAACAATTTCCTTTAGCCATCAATATGCCTTAATTAGTTGAAGAATTTGTGTTACAAAACCCTACTAACCTCACATTGCCTACAACAGAAAACATTATTGTCATGTAAGATTGATGATCCACCATTAAACCAATAGAAAAATGCATTGCCACACTACAACCATCCTCAAGCTGATTCGAAATAAAAATTGGCATATGCTTGCTCCAGCTAGTTAGAACTCTCTACGTTGAAAGTAACAAATTTTCCAGTAATCTTAATTGTTCATATCAGCGATGAAACTGATACAGAACCCAACAAAGTAACACTAAAAACAAGGCTTTTTAACAAGTTAAATAGAATATTATTGTCATGTAAGATTTATGATCCACCATTTATGGGAGATGATCCAACCATTTAACCAATAGAAAAATGCATTGCCATAGTTCAACCATCCTCAAGCTGACTCGAAATAAAAATTAGCATCTGCTAGCTTCAACAGGTTAGAACTCTCTATGTTGAGAGTGACAGATTTTCCAGTAATCTTAATTGTTCATATCAGCGATGAAACTGACATAGAACCCAACAGAGTTACACTAAAAACAAGGCTGTTTAACAAGTTAAATAGCACACAAAGCAGTAAAATCGATGGTAATAAGCCTCTAAACAAGAAAGATGAAGTCCCTAGCTACTGGCATATCAGCATGTAGTAATTGAATCTGAACTGGAATATTTTGTTCATCATATTTAGTATAAGTTGAAGGGTCTACCTTTTTTTGTTTGGCAAGTTCAAGGATCTACCATTGACAATGTTTCATTTATTAACATCCTGCAACTGGAAATTTGAATTCATTTATATAATAAGTGGATAATGTATAGATAAAATCACTCACTTGCTAGAGATAATTAGGATGCGAGAACTATCTGAGTAGATATTACAGCTTCACTGCCATGCAAGTATTCTATGAAGAAAGTCAAATTCTGTGAGTTTATTGAAATATGCAGTCATCAATATTGAGCAAATGTGATGTACAATGACACAGAAGAACTAATAGGAGTCACTGAGAATGATCAATACCTTTTAAGTGCTTGGCACTTCATATTATATGCTTGGGCCAATCAATCAAGTATAATTATCCAGTGAAGTTGGTTGTCCTATTACAGTAATAGCACCGAAGATCATTGCGACCGGCCAAGCGCTCATCACTTATCAGGCTTTTGAAGTTATTTTAGATGCTATCAATGAGAGAAGTATCTACAAAGTCATGTGAAAATCCAGATTAGAAGCAATGACAGTACTCCAACACATAGAAATAAAATAATAAAATACAAGGGGCATACCTTTCTAGGGACGAAAGCGCACTTGATGTTTCAAGAGTCTGAGTCGAAGTCCTTCTCCCTATTACCCGGGTAAATAATATGTCAATGAACATTTCATACGGCTTAAAGCACATTAGATGTTATCAATGAGAGATGTATCTACAAAGTCATGTGAAAATCCAGATTAGAAGCAATGACAGTACTCATGAACATTTCATATGGCCTAAAGCACATTTTGCAGAGAAGAGAATAAATAAGCCAGACGATGTGGAGGCAAGTTTGCTGCAAGGTAGAATTTCTCTGATATGACATACTCTTGAAAAACTCACAGAAATTTGCAGCATTGCCATTTCGAAAGCTCTTCATGTGGCCTATTCTAGAGAATTAACATATTGAGCCTCTTTAACAATCAGATATGACGAATGCTTTACTCTGTGAAGACTTGGAGGAAGAAGTATTTACAGATGTTCCACCTGGCTCTGAGGATTTCTCAGTTGATGGGAGTGTGCAAGCTTTAAAAGGCATTATATGAGTTACAAAGTCTGCTAGAGCATGATTTGAGAGGTTTACTTGGGCTATGCTTACATGTGGCTACAAACAGAGTCAAGATGACCATACCCAATTTATTCAACAGTCACATGAAAACAAGGTTACTGCACTCCTTGTGTATGTTGATGATATTTGATCTATAGAAAAGCAGAAGTTGAATAGCTATCTTACTAAGGAGTTTGAGATGAAAGACTTTAGTAACTTAAAGCAATGTTTTGAAACCCGGACCGGTGAGCGAACCGGAAAAGGGATCGGGTGGATGGGTCACCGGTTCAACCGTCGGGTCAAAGCGGTCGAACTGTGACGTCATAATTAATATTATATAATTATAAATTATAAATAAATAAAAATACATATAAATACTCAAATAAAAATAAAAATTGTTGTATAGTATTTATTAATAATATTTAATAAAGTCATAATTGATAAAAAAAAAGTTACTTGTTTTAAAGAAATTAAATTTTTTAAACATTCCCTCCAAACAAATTGATTGAATGTTAGGTTTAATTTTGGAGGGAAATGAAAATTTCAACTCTCCCTCCAATCAATATGTTTCAAATAATTTGATTGAATCCCACATAGAATTTTGTAGGTTCTTTTTGAAAAATCTTTTCCTATAAATAGGAATAGACTTTCACAATTTTCTCAAACTTCCAATGAGACTCTTCCTTATGAGAGGAGACTCTTGAAGTAAGAATTTTTAGTCAAAATTTTGAAATATATTTATATAATATATATATATATATAAATATATAAGAAAGAAAGAAAGAAAGAAAAGAAAGAAAGAAAATTTAAAAAAAAATAGAAAAAAACCAGCGGTCCAACCCACCGAACCGGGACTGGGTCACCGGTTTTACCGGTTCAACCGCCGGGTTTACCGGTTTTGCATTTCTAAGCCGGTTTTCATCCTACTCCGGTTTTAGAGGGCTGACCGGACCGGAACAAGGCCCGGTTCCCGGTCCAACCAGTTCGACCGGCCGGTCCGGTCCGGGTTTTAATTCCATGACTTAAAGTACTTCTTGAGTATTGATGTTGCAACATATCAAAGAGAGTGTTTATCTCACTAAGAACATATGTTTTGGACCTTCTTAAGGATGAAGTGTGCTTGGGTATAAAGCTATTGATACCATGTTGGAGCAGAATTGCATGTTAGGGGATGAAACTAAAGATTCATTTGACAGGGAGAGATATCAGAGGCTGGTTGGTAAGTTAATTTATCCATCTCATACTTACCTAGATATAAACTATGTTGTTAGTTAGCCTTGTGAGCCACTATGCATAATCCTATTGAATTGCATATTAGTTTTTATAGAATACTCCTGTACTTCAAAAGAAGGAGTTCAATTTTTTACAATATTTGCATAACTCTAATGGCAAATATCAGCATCCAGCCATGCAAACTAAGATTCAAGTAGCTTGGGTTACCAAATGAAAAATGACATGTTATTCAAATGCAAAAACACTATGAGATGCATTCATATTTATTATAATTCAGTTAGAAATAGATGACGTTGCACAACGGAATAAATGCTCTACAAATTTACAAGAAAACTAAATGCAACTAACACATTGTAAATCAATATAATCAAAAAGCACTGTTATGCAAATTTGAAGCATATATTTGAAACAAAAAACTAGTGAATACAAGTTCAAGAAGCATACACACAGAAGCATACATACAAATACAAAAGAGAGAACATAAGCTTCAAGAACAGGACATGTATTGTGTACCTGTTATTCTATTTCATTCTTCTATTCTTATTTCCGATCCCTTCAAAGAGCAAACTGTAATCAACTTCAGTACCAAATTATAGCAATTCCACATGGTTGACATTAATGATTATCAACAACTAATATTTTAGTTCAAAAAATAAGGAATATTACAGCATTCAATATATATTTTTGTATATGAAAACATATCAAAATCATATCCATAAACAAGACAAGAAACCATCAACAAGAAATTCCCACTTAGGAAAGGGAAAAGAAATCCTGCAACAAACCGATATTGCTAGTGTGATTTATTTAACTTGTAATTTTCTACTAGTCATGACATAGACAGTGAAAAGTTAAACCACTATAATAACAATACAAGGATCCATCATTCACCAATTTGTCAACAGACAATTCAACAGCGTTTCATGTTTGAACATGAGAAACATTTTAAAGATGTTGGCTAACGAATAAAAGCATTTGTACACATAGTCCAACTGGAGCAACATAGTTTGTTACACCAACCTTAGATGACAACAAAGTGCATTAGTGCCCATCATCTTCACCGCATAAATAATTTTTGATAAGAAATTTAAGGTTCTATTGTTTTAATGTGGTATAGTTTTTGTATTGTAGAAGAAGTCTTAGCAGAAACTTCATTGTTTGTTGGGGCTTTTTGTTAATACTTAAAAATTGTGATACCAGTACCATGTTCATGTGAAATACCAAACATATACTCAAAGATTACATAGGAAGAAAAAGGAGCTGACCTTCAATAACAGATTGTAACTTCATTTTGAAAAGTGGTGACAACATGTGCAGTGGGATTTGTTCCTTGAATTTTTTCCTCTTTTCTTTTGGGGTTTTTTCTTGTTTTGATAGAATTCATTTATTGAATATGCGCCATCACTAAACCAAACCAAACCAAACCAAACCAAATTAAAATTAAGGCTTGTGTCCCATTCAAGTGAGGTCGACTACATAAATCCTTTTTCACCATTCTACTCTATCAATGTTTATATACTTAATTAATTAAACAAGTTCACATGGACTACATAATATGGCAAAAGTACTCTTTCACTTGAGCCAACATGTTTTGATTCTATAAATCATAGCACCTCCAACCAACCTCATCATGCTTATTAATAATCGAACCTAAATAATGAGAATGTTCACCAAAAATTGCATTAATAATAATGCTTTTGGGATCACATGCACATTTCTGGTGAACAGTCAATGCGATCTCTTAGTTTCCACAAATTATCATACAATGAGTTGAAAAGGAAAAGTAAACAAATGAATGTCAGACTCCAAGTCCTAAAATTTTTGGAAATGGGTGTTCCTACCGTATCCAAGCAAGCAATTCAATCATATGCTAGCCTTTAGGCCTTCACTAACAATGAGTGTGCATAATCATAAAGTAAAACTATTCTAATGACTTAATTGATGGAAGTAGTAATTCCAAAAAACAAGCTCATTTTACAAATAGCATACTTACCGCGGGAAGTTAAAGACTCCCAAATCCTATCCATGCAAGTTTAAGTGCTACTAGTCCTGCATTAACAGTGGCCACAAACACATAATATTATATGTGATCTAAAGCAGCTAATAATTAATATCCATAAAAAAGCAACCTAAATGACAATCCTGTGCTACAGGATTAGCATTAGGGGTTCACAGTAATCGAGGGCAATTGCAGATGGAAATGGCAAGCAATGAAAGAGCATATACCATCCAGGAAAAGAGCTTGAGGCGGAGAGGGAAAGAGACGGTGATGGCCACAAAGAAAGCGGTAACTCCACAGAGTAGTCCAGCATGCTCAAGAAAGCGGCCTGGGTTAGGTTGCTTGGCAGCGATGTATTTAGCAACAAGGAGAGAAGCGAATGCAAAAACACCATTAAGAGACACAGCAATTGGAAGGTTATAGGATAGTGTTTACAGGTCTGGATGGATCGGAAGGCGATTTCAAAAGCTGCTGTGAAGCAGAACCCTACAACTAGCTTCGGCAATTCTAGTTCTTGTTGCTGAGCATTGTGTGGAATTACTGGTTCAGGCAGGGTATCAAGAGGAGGAGGAGGAGGAGGAGCTTGGGCTAGCGATTCAGAAGGCAAGGCGGCGGCTCCGCCACAACCGGAGGGAGTTGATCAACTGTTTCAAACGGTCTCATTTCCAACAATCTCACAAATGCATACAAAATGAATTATGTTACGAGAGTTGTAATGGAAGAAAGGGAAGGGCTTTACCCTCTATATATGTATGGGAGAATAGCTTGGAAAGAAAATACCATGAAATTACGGGAAATGGCCGAAACTGTTAAGTTGAATACTAAACGTGCCAAAATAAGTCCCTTTCATTTCTTTTCGTCTGACAAAAATAAAAATAAAAAACCTTATATTTTCATAATCATCCATATTTGTTTTGTCTGCTTCAATTTGAACTCACTTTCATGATCCAAATCATTTATTTCGTAGGCTTCACATTAAAAATTATCCACATAAAAAATTAGATTTATCGGACAACTACAAATACAAAAACAAATCACGTTTTGTTTAACAAAATGAATGGTTTAAGTTTACAATGTTGTTTGCTATTCATTTTATAAACAAAATGTGATTTGTTTTTGTGTTTATAGATGTCTGATGAAATTGATTTTTTACATGAATAACTTTCATTACAGAATCTACAAAGTAAACGGTTCAGATCATTGATGTGAATTCGAATTTAGGCCTACAAGGGAAGTATGGATGGGTGTGGAGAGATGTAAGTATAGAGAGGAGCTTATCCCCCTATTCCACTACTTTCCACCAATTACAATAATAGAAGGTACCATATGAATATATACTATCCGCATATTAATCTCTCTCATGGTGCACCACATCCACCTTATAATTAAAGAATAAAATGACATAATTTTATATCTTTTGAGTTTAAATTAAAAAGAAAAGTCATAACGAAACACTAAATGAGGCATTATCAAAGATCTTAAAATAATGTCAAAATTAAAAAAGAAAATTAATCATAATTATAAAAAAAAATGACATAATTAAAAATGCATATAATATGAGATGTGTATGATAGGATTCTTCAAAATTTCATGCCAGATGTTTGGAGTCGGCTCACGTGAGTTTTCTGTACTACATCCGTACTTCTCTTTTTGGGGAAAATCACAGAACAATGGTGTGGCAGGGAGAAGTATTTACTGCTTAGGAGGAAAACGTTTCAAAATTTCATTTTATTTTAGTAGAATCTCACGCGCCTTCCAATGTTCTCTTTCTTCTGTCTTACTTTTCCATTAACATAATCTCTCTCTCTTCCATAATCACTTCATATCTTTCTTCTTTAGTTGACATTCTCTCTCTCTATATTTTGTACTTTTATTTTATTTTAATAAAAATGTGTAATTATTAATATATAAATTTGATTTTTATAAAACCAATATCATTTAAAAAGGTATGGATGATGTTTTAAAACGAAATTAATATTAAGTATATAAAATTAAAAAGTTTTATAAAACAATTTAAAATTAAAATACTATATTATTTTGAAAAATTACAGCCATGTTTGGTTTTATTCTCTCAAATTTATTTCATAATTTTATTTTGAAAAAATAGAAATTAATTTAATAAAAATAAATATCAAAACAATATTTTTACCCTCCAAAAAGATAAAATTATATAAAAATGATAGGTGCTTTCAATTTTTTCATTCTTTGTCACCAAACTAAATTTTAGATTTTTAGAAGAAAAAAAATAAAACAAGTTTCTGAAAACCAAATGTTTGGCCTACATGACTAAAATGAGATGTATGATTGAAGTTGATATCAAATAAACACACTTGCACCTTACAAAGAGAGGACTTGCACCCCACATACACAAGCTTGCTCCCGTCTACCACTTTTGTTCTTTATCCTCTCTTTTTTTCTTTGTTATTCTCTACGTCTCCTTCGCTTTCCAATGTTGACCATTACTCCCTCACCGATCATAACCGTTGCCCCCCCTTCTCCAACCACCGTCAACCCCAATCCCACGGTTCCCATCTCCCTTTATTTTTGTTTCTAATAAAATCAATCTGTCTACCAAGAACTTGGACTCCACACAGACATGACTTGCACCCCACACCACCCTACACACGGACTTGCAAAATAGAGAAGGATTGTTATGCAAATTTGAAGCATATATTTGAAATAAAAAACTAGTGAATACAAGTTCAAGAAGCATACACACAGAAGCATACATACAAATACAAAAGAGAGAACATAAAGTTCAAGAACAGGGCATGTATTGTGTACCTGTTATTCCATTTCGTGCTTCTTTGCTTATTTCCAATCCCTTCAAAGAACAAAATGCAATCAACATCAGTAAATATTAGAGCAGTTCCACACTGTTGACATTAATGATTACGTGAAATTAACGACTAATATTTTAGTTCAAAAAACAAGGAATGCTATACCATTCAATGTATATATTTGTATTATAAAACTTATCAAAGTCATATCCATAAACAAGTCAGGAAGCCATCAACAAGCAATTCTCACTTAGGAAAGGGAAAAGAAATCACACAACAAATTGATATTGCTAGTGTAATTTATTTAACTTGTAATTTTCTACCAATCATGACATTGACATTGAAAAGTTAACTATAATAACAATACAATGATCCATTGTCCACCAATTTGTCAACAGACATTTCAACAGCATGTCATATTTGAACATGAGAAACATTTTAAAAAATGTTGGCACATGAATAATTTTTTTTTTTTTAACCACCATTAGTGTTAAGTTACCAATTTTCTCAAAAGCCTAAGCTATTAAGAATTAGGAAATGGGCTCAACAATGTATATCAAGCTATCTAATAGCCTCTCTCAAGTGCAACCCCGTCTTACACGTGGAGAAACAAACAGAGAACCAAACAGAAGGAGAAGCAAACAACAAAACAAAGAGGGAGAAACCAAACAAGGACAAAATACCAAATGCCAACTGAGAGACTTGAACCCAAGACCTCTCTCAACCAAAACTCTGATACCATGTTACATTACCAATTTTTTTTCAAAAGCTTAAACTATTAGGAAATGGACCCAACAATGTATATCAAGCTATCTAACAATTAAATGACAACAAAGTGCATTAACGACTGTCATCTTCACCGCAAAATAATCTTTAATAAGAAATTTAAGATTCTCCTATTGTTTTGATGTGGCGTTGTTTTTGTATTCTAGAAGAAGTCTTAGCATAAACTTCATTGCTTTTTGAGGGTTTTTGTTAATACTTACAAATTGTGATACCAGAACCATTTTCACATGAATACCAATTACCTAGTCAAATTGTTACACAGGAAGAAGAAGGAGCTAGCCTTCAATAAAAGATTCTCCAACATAGTTTCACATTATCTTGAAAAGTGGTGACAATATGTGCAATGGGATTTCTTCCTTGGATTTTTCCCCTTTTCTTCTAGATTTTTTCTTGTTTTAATAGAATTCATTTATTGAATATGTCCCATCAAAAAACCAAACCAAATCAAAGCTAAGTTTTATGTCCCATTCAAGTGTGGTTGGCTACACGAATCATTTTTCTATCAATGATTTTATGCTTAGTTAAATAAGTAAATTCATACGAATCACATGATACGTCAATATGCCACATACTCTTCCACTTGAACCAATATATTTTGATCCTATGAATCATAGCACCTCCAACCACATCATGCTTATTAATAATCGAACTTAAGTAACAAAAAGGTTCACTACTTGTTTTCCATCACCAAATTGCATTAATAATATTGCTTTTGGGATCAAATGCACATTTCTTGTGAACAGTCGATGCGATCTCTTAGTTTCCACAATTTATCATACAGTGAATTGAAGAGGAAAAGTAAACAATTGAATTTCAGATTCCAAATCCTGAAAATTTTGCAAATGGGAGTTCCTGTGCAATTCAATCATATGCTAGCCCTTACACATTCACTATCAATGAGCATAATCAAAAAAATGAAACTATACTAATAATTGACGGAACGAAGTAATTCCAATAAACAAAGCCATTTTACAAACAGTATAAAACTCCCAAATCCTATGCATGCAAGTTTAAGTACTACTAGTCCTGCATTAAGAGTGGCCACAAACATATATAAATATTATCGGCGATGCTACATACAACTGCCAACACTAGTTATGATATTATTATTGACGCAACTCATTAATCACATTATAAATATCAAAACACTCTTAAATTATGTCATATCATCAATTGGTACATTAATTGATGCATTGGTCACATTAGTACTACTAATTGATGCATATAGCATTATTTAAATATTATATGTGACCAAAAGCAGCTAATAATAATTAAAATTAATATCCATAAAAAAGCAACCTGAATGACAATCCTGTGCTACAGGATTAGCATCAGGGGTTCAGAGAGGTGGAGGGCAATTGCAGATGGAAATGGCAAGCAATGAAAGAGCATATATGATCCAGGAAATGAGTTTGAGGCAGAGAGGGAAAGAGACGGTGATGGCCACAAAGAAAGCGGTAACTCCACAGAGTAATCCAGCGTGCTCAAGCAACCGGCCTGGTTTTGGGTAGTTGGCAACGATGTATTTAGCAACAACGAGAAAAGCGAATGCAAACACCATTAACAGACACAGCAATTGGAAGGTTATAGGGTAGTGTTTACGAGTCTGGACGGATCGGAAGGAGATTTCAAAAGCTGCTGTCAAGCAGAACGCTACAACTAGCTTCGGCAATTCTAGGTCTTGTTGCTGAGCTTTACGTGGTGGGTCAGGCGGGGCATCAAAAGGCTCGGCGGCGACATCAAGAGGATGGGGAACTTGAACTACTGCTTCAGGCAGCGGCGACGGAACATGAAGAGCAGATTCAGGCGGCGGCACCGCCTCAACCGGAGGGAGTTGAACAACTGTTTCAAACGGACTCATTTCGGAGCTGCTCCGCCGGACTCCCTTGTATTTCTTCTTCTCCGCCGTGGTTGCTCCGCCGCTGCTGCCTTCATCGGAGCTGCTCATTTTTTTCCTTCTTTTTTTGGGTTGTTTGTTGAAATGATGGAATTGAATTGGATTTTTTTAGTTTACCCCCAAAAAAAAAAAAAAAAAAAAAAAAAAAAAAATTGGATTTTTTTAGTTGGAGAATTAAGGAAGTGGTTTATATGGGTTGAACAATGAGAAAGTCAGAGGGGGATTTTGGAGTGTTTGGGAAGGCTGACCAGAGAAAGTGACAGAGAAAAGAAAGAGTCTATTTTAATTGTGGGTTTCAAGGCTTGTAAAGTTGCAATCAATAATAGGGGCAGGACGGTGGCTTTTTTATTTTGGGAGTGTTCTAAATAAGTGTATTTTTTGTCTTTTAAAATTAAAAAATTGAGAAAGAAAATATGGATGTTTGGGTTAACTTTTTGACTTTTTATGAAAAAATGTGTAATAAAAAATTATAAAAATTAATTTGTAGGGAAAAATTAAGATCGGAAGTTGTGCAGCCATAATTATTGACTTTTGATAAATATTGTTAACTTTTTAATTTTTTGAATAACTTTTTGATTTTTCTAATTTTTTTACAATATGCCAAACTTAACCTTAATTTAAATTATGGTCCCCATGATATGAACAGAAAATTAAGTTCAACTCTACTCATGAGTATAGATTGCGCTAACACGTGTATAAACAAAATTGGAAGAAAAGTGAAAAAAGAATTATTGTACAATTTTATAATTTTATTCATAATGACATAGTAAATTATATTTTATTTCTTACAAATTTAATTATTTTGTCAAGTTATTATGAGTGAATTATAAGATTTAAATTAATATTTCTCAACAAAATTAGGCTTTGTTTGGTTGTGAATTCAAATTATGATTCCACACCTTAATTCAAGTATGGTGTTTGGTTAGTGTTCTCAAACGATGATTCCAAAACTCTGCACAGAACACCTGCGGTTTTCTGTTTTGACAGACGCGTTTTTCTTTTTCTTTTTTGAAAATTTTGCCTGACGGGACGTCCGGCCAGTCGTCCGGCCGGTTGACCGAAATAGTGAACTTTTTTTTTTTTTTTTTTTTTTTTTTGCAATTGATTTATATAATCGAAAAAAATATTTTCTGAAATTTTTAAAATTTTTCATGTGCTTTACAATAATTTTGAGTTGTATGTTTAGTTATGAGTTGTAAATTTTTATATCACATATCAAATGTCACATCAACAATTCCCCACTTAAATCAAAACTTTTTTCAAAACTATTTTCAAAACTCTTTACCAAACAAATTTTTTACACTCAAGTCATAATTCTACAACACACAAACTCAAAATACAACTCATACTCTCAAATTACATTTACAAAACTCTACCAAACGCTACCTTAATGTTTCTCAACAATAATTGTGCAATTTTTCTAATTAACCGGGTTAGTCTATTTCACAAAAATCTTTGCATCTCATTAGGATTGTCAATATTATATGTTGTATTTGATTTTCATTGTCACAATTGTAACATTATGAGTTGTATTCATAAACTCAAAAACCCAACTTGATTTTATGGATTAAACATTTATTTCAAATGCTAAAAACATTTAACTTGGGATAAGAAATTTTAGTTCAATCCAAAATAACATGCCTACTTATAAAATATTAATTTTAATTTTATATTATTTAGTTTTATAATAAATTTAAAAAAAAAATGAGAAAAGTGAATATTCCTAAGCTTCGACTTAAATTCAAACATATTTGAATAGCACAATTTTTTAAATTATTTAAAATGCCCAACACATATAATTAATTAAAAAAAAAAACTATATATATTGAGTTAAATGGATGAATTTGAGATTTAAAAATTATTTCAAGGTTGAGGTTGGAATTGCTGAATTAGACCTAATGTCAAGTGGAGTTAAGTTTGGAATATCACATATGCTCTTTTTATATAATGCAAGCCAAAACAATTATGGTTGTGTTTCATGATTTAAAAAATATTTTTTAAAATATAGATTAAAAATATAGTTTTGTATGTTAAAATATACAAAATCTTTTAAAATATAGATTTAAAATATAGTTTTGTATGTTAAAACTTTAAAATACAAAATCTATATGTTAAAATACAAAACTTAGTGTGTTACATAGTGTGTTACATAATATAGGAATCAATGTTACATGTTTTTCAAAGTTCCCTATGGCCCTGTTTAGTAGAGCTGTAGGAAAGTGCTTATAGCTTATACCTTAATAACTTATAGCTTATAACTATGAATATAAGCTGATTTCTGACTTATAAATTAAGCTTCTCCTGCCCCACTCAAAGAATAAGTTGATTTCTGACTTACAAAAAGCTATAAGCTGTATTGTTAAGCTAAATCAAACACATCAAAATAGCTTAAATTAAGCTGAAAGCTGAAATAAGCTGAAATTAAGCTGTACCAAACAGGGCCATAAGGCCCTTTCGTTTCTCCCATTATTACAAATCTGATCCATATTCACTCATACTCAGCCCCCTTGTTTCCTTTTGTGTGTGTCGGAAATGAGTCCGTTTGAAACAGTTGTTCGTGTCACACCCCAAATCCGGGTATGACCGGCCGTGGCCCACAGGGACTCAGTCCAAGGCACACATAAGCCTAACCACTAATCCATAATCACATTGAGCAACTATACAAAAGTCCAGTAATAAATAACCAAACTCAATCCAGTGACATGCCACAAGTATAAACAGCAAAACCAACCGCAATCAATACCATCCAAACTTATGGGATATAAACAGCCCACATATCAAAATAATCCTAAATGAACCTCAATAAAAATAAAAAGAAGTATGCACAAACTTGACATAACAATCTAAAACAAAATAAATGTATGTCCTAGAGGTCCATGCAATCGAGTCTCAGCTACGCCATGAGTCCACCCTAAGTCCTTCTAACACCTGGAAGTGATAAAAACTAAGTCAGCTGATAGCTCAGTGAGTAGCAACATAGATAGTAAATACAGTTTTGAAAACATGGCTCAATTCCAAAATAAGATATATATCACAGAAAGTAGATTGGCATACAGTTTGGTAAATACAATCTGTTTAAAAAAGAAGGTTCCACAGTTCAACACTTAAAACACTCATGTCTCGCAAGAACATGATAAACGACATTTTCCACTTAAAACAGATTATAACATGAACACCAATAATTTTCTGGGTACCAAGAAAAACAAATAATTTGCCACACAGTTCTCAAGGCTATAAGCCCCGTTGGATCCAATACCGAACTAAGAGTCATCCTCAGGGTGGCACCTGGGCCTTTTCTCAAAGACGATCCGATTGAAAGTCACCTAGTTATTTTCAAAGGTCTTTTCCTTACAATCGTTGAGCACTAGAGTCATCACGGCCCAACCCGGATCTGTTCCCTAGTGGCCAGAGTCACCACACACAGTGGAATAATTTCCCTGGACTAAATACACACATGGTCCCAATAATCAATACACATCAGTTTCGCAAAACATGGTAGTTCATCATTATAAACATGAGACCAAAACAAATAGTTTACAGTATGCCAAGTTCACACATGTTTCAGAAATAATTTGATTCCATTGATAATATAATAATTTATTAAAACAGTTTAGTCTTAAAATAATAATTTAATTTTCCAACAGTTCAGGGTAAGGGAACATTTATAAAAATACGTAGCATGAAACTACTCACCTGAAACGAAATAATATAATCCTTGAATCGAATAGAGTGTAAAAGTCCAACTAGTGCCCTGAACCAAGTATAAAAACTACACGTCACAACTAATTTAAAAATACTAAAAAAAAATAGGAACTAAGTAACCTCAACTAAAGCGCACTAACACGGCTCAATCCAACTCACCGTTACTCTTAAATATTACCTAAGTTCATGTTCTTCAAGGTTTAAAATCACCCAAGACATGGGTTCCGGTTAAAACTTAATTAATTGTGACTTTAAGATAAAACAGAATTTCAAACAAGCCTTCCCAACCTATTCGCTAACTTTGAAAATTACAAAACCCACTCCACGCTATTCGAAAAATTCCAATAACCTCCAGATATGATCTAATATATCCTAAGTTTCAAATCCAATTGGTTTCACTTGATTTGCTTATCAAAATAATTATCTACAATTTATTATATCCAAACAGGTTGTTTTCTGCAGAACTTTAAAGAAATTGACGGTTCTCTTAATATACACGAGCAATCAATGCAAGGCCAAAAACGTATGAAACTAGACTCGTAACCGGTTCTAATGACACTAATTTGATAATTTTTGGATTTATACCCAAAGAGAACAACACTCCCGAATTTACTGTTTCGGACTGGTTTCCTGGACAGATTTGAATACCTCAATTTATATGGATTTTGACTCCTAAAAATTATGAAAAAATTCAGATATGCAATTCAATATGTAATTAATCTACTGTAAAAATTTCAGTTCAAAATTCAGCCGTTTGATATGGTTTCTTGATTTTTAAAGTTCGTGATTATGCGCAGAATTTTTTAACTAAAAATAATACCCATTCTTTATACATGAATTTAACTCCTCAAATTTCTTAATAGGATATCTATATACACAATACATAAATCTACAACCTCTCCATCAATGAACTAAATAATCATAGAGTAAGGATAAAGAACAAAAACAAAGAAAAGAAGAAAGATAAAGACCTACCACACCCAAAAATTACTCCTTGTTTGCAATCCCCTTTTTTTTTTTCTTCTTTTCTCTCAACCTTCTCTTCCGTGGCTGTTGAGTTTGCTGCTGCTATAGTCTAGATGAGGAACCCTAGGGTTGTTATATATTATATTAGGCAACTTAGGGTTACTTTATATATCTAAACAAAAGGCTCTAAATTATTATCTCTTTATATTATTTTATTTTCTATCCCATTAATTTAAATAAAATACAAGTATTACTAAATCAAAATATACTAACTAATTGGTCTCCTAATTATTTATTTATTTATTATAAATCTTGCCTCTAAATTAAAGACTTTCACTACAAATTTATTTTAAATTTAAAATTAATTAAAAGATCCTCCAATAATATTTAATTTGCACCTTAGAATTCACCACCAAAATATTTGAGATTGTAATATTATTATTTAATTATTTACTTAATTTTTATATTCGGGTTCTCACAGTTCGACTCCCTCCGGTTGAGGCGGTGCCACCGCTTGAATCTGCTCTTCATGTTCCGCCGCCGCTGCCTGAAGCAGTAGTTCAAGTTCCCCATCCTCTTGATGTCGCCGCCGAGCCTTTTGATGCCCCGCCTGACCCACCACGTAAAGCTCAGCAACAAGACCTAGAATTGCCGAAGCTAGTTGTAGCGTTCTGCTTGACAGCATCTTTTGAAATCACCTTCCGATCCGCCCAGATTCTTAAACACTAGCCTATAACCTTCCAATTGCTGCGTCTCTTAATGGTGTTTGCCCTCTCTTTTCTCGTTGTTGCTAAATTAGGGCTGCAAATGAACAGAGCCGTTCATGAACAAGCTCGAGCTCGACTCGGTAAGAGCTCGTTCGAACTCGGTTCGTTATTTTTTTTTGCCGTTCGAGCTCGAACTCGTTAAATTTTTAATAAACAAGCCCAAACATTCTAAAGCTCGGCTCGAAGCTCGGCTCGTTCAATATTTATTATTTATATATTAAGTAATATAAAATTATGTATAAAAAATAAGAGAAATATGCTATTTATATATTTAAAAAATATAAATATAAATAATACTTAACTATAGATAGTATATTTATATAATAGTGGTAGTAGATATTATTATTTTAGTAAAATATGGATTTTTTTTTAGTATGTTTATATATATTGTATATATAATTGTATAATCAAAGTTTTAATTGTAACTTTAGTCTCACATGCAAGTATGAATTTATAAATTTATAAATTTTTTGGCTCGTTAAGGTTCGTGAACAGGCTCGAGCTCGAGTCGAGCCTAAGCCAACTCGGCTTGAGCTCGGTTCGTTAAATTTTTATTCAGCTCGAGCTCGAGCTCGTTAAAGTCTTAATAAACAAGCCCAACCACACCAAAGCTCGGCTCGTTTGTAGCCCTATGCTAAATACATCGTTGCCAACTACCCAAAACCAGGCCGCTTTCTTGAGCACACTGGAGTACTATGTGGAGTTACCGCTTTCTTTGTGGCCATCACCGTCTCTTTCCCTCTCTGCCTCAAGCTCATTTCCTGGATGGTATATGTTTTTTCATTGCTTGCGATTTCCATCTGCAATTGCCCTCCACCACTGTGAACCCCTGATACTATCAATAAAAGACTATTAGTACTCCCATCAATAATCAGTGTAGTTTCTTTGGAAGTTTTATACTGTTTGTAAAATGGTTTTGTTTATTGGAATTACTTCCATCAATAACCAGTATAGTTTCATTTCTTTGATTATGCTCATTGATAGTGAATGTGTAAGGGCTAGCATATGATTGAATTGCACAGGAACTCCCATTTGCAAAATTCTCAGGATCTGGAATCTGAAATTCAATTGTTTACTTTTCCTCTTCAATTCACTGTATGATAAACTGTGGAAACTAAGAGATCGCATCGACTGTTCACAAGAAATGTGCATTTGATCCCAAAAGCAATATTATTAATGCAATTTGGTGATGGAAAACAAGTAGTGAACCTTTTTGTTACTTAAGTTCGATTATTAATAAGCATGATGTGGTTGGAGGTGCTATGATTCATAGGATCGAAATATATTGGTTCAAGTGGAAGAGTATGTGGCATATTGACGTATCATGTGATTCGTATGAATTTACTCATTTAACTAAGCATAAAATCATTGATAGAAAAATGATTCGTGTAGCCAACAACACTTGAATGGGACATAAAACTTAGCTTTGATTTGGTTTGGTTTTTTGATGGGCATATTCAATAAATGAATTCTATTAAAACAAGAAAAATCTAGAAGAAAAGGGGAAAAATCCAAGGAAGAAATCCCATTGCACATACTGTCACCACTTTTCAAGATGATGTGAAACTATGTTGGAGAATCTTTTATTGAAGGCCAGCTCCTTCTTCTTCCTGTGTAACAATTTGACTAGGTAATTGGTATTCATGTGAAAATGGTTCTGGTATCACAATTTGTAAGTATTAACAAAAACCCTCAAAAAGCAATGAAGTTTATGCTAAGACTTCTTCTAGAATACAAAAACAACGCCACATCAAAACGATAGGAGAATCTTAAATTTCTTATTAAAGATTATTTTGCGGTGAAGATGACAGTCGTTCATGCACTTTGTTGTCATTTAATTGTTAGATAGCTTGATATACATTGTTGGGTCCATTTCCTAATAGTTTAAGCTTTTGAAAAAAAATTGGTAATGTAACATGGTATCAGAGTTTTGGTTGAGAGAGGTCTTGGGTTCAAGTCTCTCAGTTGGCATTTGGTATTTTGTCCTTGTTTGGTTTCTCCCTCTTTGTTTTGTTGTTTGCTTCTCCTTCTGTTTGGTTCTCTATTTGTTTCTCCACGTGCAAGACAAGGTTGCACTTGAGAGAGGCTGTTAGATAGCTTGATATACATTGTTGAGCCCATTTCCTAATTCTTAATAGCTTAGGCTTTTGAGAAAATTGGTAACTTAACACTAATGGTGGTTAAAAAAAAAAAAATTTATTCATGTGCCAACATTTTTTAAAATGTTTCTCATGTTCAAATATGACATGCTGTTGAAATGTCTGTTGACAAATTGGTGGACAATGGATCATTGTATTGTTATTATAGTTAACTTTTCAATGTCAATGTCATGATTGGTAGAAAATTACAAGTTAAATAAATTACACTAGCAATATCAATTTGTTGCGTGATTTCTTTTCCCTTTCCTAAGTGAGAATTGCTTGTTGATGGCTTCCTAACTTGTTTATGGATATGACTTTGATAAGTTTTATAATACAAATATACATTGAATGGTATAGCATTCCTTGTTCTTTGAACTAAAATATTAGTCGTTAATTTCATGTAATCATTAATGTCAACCGTGTGGGACTGCTCTAATATGTATTGATGTTGATTGCATTTTGTTCTTTGAAGGGATTGGAAATAAGCAAAGAAGCATGAAATGGAATAACAGGTACGCAATACATGTCCTTTTCTTGAACTTTATGTTCTCTCTTATGTATTTGTATATATGCTTCTTGAACTTGTATTCACTAATTAATTGTTTCAAATATATGCTTCAAATTTGCATAACAGTCCTCGTCTATTTTTTTCAACTTCATTCTCTTTGTCTCTTTCACTTTCCAATGACGACCACTACTCCATTGCCCTCCATACCTATCACCCACCCCTTCTCCAACCTCCACAACCACTATCACCGCTATGGAGGGCAAGAGAGTAGTGGTCGGCATTGGAAAGTGAAGGAGACATTGAGAATGAAAGAGAAAAATAGAGAGGACAAAGTGCAAAAGTGGGAGATGAGGTGCAAGTCCGTGTGTAGGGTGGTGTGGGTTGCAAGTCATGTCTGTGTGGAGTGCAAGTTCTTGGTAGACAGATTGATTTTATCAGAAACAAAAATATAGGGAATTGGGAAAGATGGAATTGGGGTTGACGGTGGTTGGAGAATGGGGGCCAACGGTTATGGTGGGTGAGGGAGTAATGGTCAACATTGGAAAGCAAAGGAGACATAGAGTCCAGCACCGTCTCTTTCTTTCTCTGCCTCAGCTCATTTCCTGGATCGTATATGCTCTTTCATTGCTTGCCATTTCCATCTGCAATTGCACTCAACCACTGTGAACCCCTAATGCGAATCTTGTAGTA